>JAPDEN010000006.1:0-600000 GCA_027569145.1 Aspergillus funiculosus
CCCTAACCCTAACCCTAACCCTAACCCTAACCCTAACCCTAACCCTAACCCTAACCCTAACCCTAACCCTAACCCTAACCCTAACCCTAACCCTAACCCTAACCCTAATCAATCCGAATGTTACCGCTGCTGCCTGTTGAAAAGAGCGCTATAATCGGAATTACGGGTTATCGCTATATTTAGAGCGGTCTAGTACACGAATAGGGATCTCCATGATTACTTCAAGTGAGCTCCTCCAGATCTGCAGAGCCTATAACTCTGGCTGCGACCTAAAAAACTTCTCCCGCTCCACCAGCTTCTCAATATTCTCATGTCCCGCGGACAACGCGGCCTCGTACGACAGCCGGTATAGATGCAAAGCTTCCGAGAATAAAGGCCTCACATCTCTCCAGCCCGTGATCCGCCGCAGCTTTTCCGAGGATGTCCACTGAGGAAAGTCCACAAGATAAGGCGGCCACGGATTCGTCTCCGGCGAATTTAGGTTGGGTTTGATATATCTCACTCCGGAGATGCCGTACTCGGCAATCAGAGCACGCGCAATCTCATCGACTGTCTCGTACCTCCGAGCGGAAACATTGAATACCTGGCCCTCGACCTCTGAGAGCCGTGAATGGCTAGCAATCGCAACATAAGCGTCACCACAGTCGTCTACGTGGAGCGCGTGGCAGATTGAATTGGGTGCGACTGCCACCTTGAGGGGCTCCTTGAGTTTACTATAGTGTGCGGCGACTTCGAAAAATCCACGATAATAGCTAGCTGAGCGGCCGAAAACGTTGGTTGGGCGCACCACGACCGGTGCAAAGGCGTCCTTGTGTTCGAAGATGGCGAGGGAGAGGTGGGTACGATTTGCGATGATTTCGGGCGGGTTCAGAGGACTCTCTTCGGTGTGCGGGTGTAGCTCGCTGTCGCCGTCGTAATGAGGTCCTACACCGTAGTCTTTACAGCCAGAGGAGATGATGACGATGGGACGAGTGCCATTTCCTGTGCTTGACAAGGATAGGGTCCGGAGGAGGGCGACTGTGTTGTTATAGTGCGTGACATAGTCCTCTAGATTCTCCGTCGTGGATACAATAGCGTCGAGGGTTGGGGGGAGTTGGTCGAGGATGGACTGGTGAGACTGGATGTCGTCGATCTGGCCTACGACTGGGAGGATTTCTTCAATCTCTAGGGATCGAAATGCAGTCTGTGAGCGAATGAGGCCGTATGTGGTCCAGCCTGCGCGGGAGAAAGCGCGGGCGACGGCATTGCCGATGTAGCCATTAGCACCGGTGACAAGGACAGTTTTGAGTGACATGGCTGTATATTAGATAGTGTATAGTGATATTGTTATTTATATAGATGATCTAGGTAGATGGGATGATAAATCAGCCTGTAAGTCGCCGGCTGGTCGGAGACTTTCAAATAACTATCCGAGCGTGAATGATGTATAGAAGAACCCTACCTACAGGTCTACTGTTGAAATATTGAAATTTATATTATTAGTAGTAAAATCAGATAGGAAATATAGGTACCTGCCAGCCACTTCATCAATGCAGACGTCAATGATTCTTGTTGATGTCTAAAAATAAATAGGAACATATTCGTAAATTGTCCGCCACACGTTATTAGAATGCTCATTCCGCGAGAAATACAGAAGCGTTTGATCGTGGCTTCCATTCCATCTCGCTATATCTTCCGCCGTTATTCCAGGAGGATAGCCGTCTCGTGGCCGAAAGACACCAAGCAATTTGACGCGTGCCTCGTGTGGGATAAACACTGCTGCTGCTGCTGTTGCTGCTGCTGATGTTCCAATTTCCATCTGCATAAGTGACAGTATTTGACCATGTTCAACTAATGCATTCTTTGCCCTTAGCGCCCCTAGGTTAACCGTGCTTTGAGCGGTGTTCATTGCCATCCCATACATTTCTTCCACCATCATGACCGTTTCCCCCATTGTAGCCCCGTGCTCGCGCTTGTAAAGCCCCTGCACCTGATGCGCTTGACGTAGCAGAGCCAGGGCTGTGCGTCGAATTGTGGGTTCGCGACATCTGAGGCATGTGAACCATAGTGGAAGACCAATGCTAATTTCAAATGTAAATGGTGGTTGTGTGCCATTGGATCGTACCGAGCCACTCAACGCCATGTTGGATTGCTCGACTATATTTTGGAAATTTTGTATAAAGTCATCAGTTGTGATCCGCGATGGTGATATGCAGACCATGAGGATGATGGATAGCATTTCATAATAAGTAAGGAGGACAGCACCAGTGCTGACTTGTAATGGTGATGGAATATCTTTCATGCGCAGAGACTCCATCAACTTAGTAAAGCCAGAGTGCCACCTCTGGAGCCTCGCTGAAAGGGCTCTTTGCTGATCTATCAATTCCTGAGATATATGGGAGGTATTGGAATGTAATAAATACTCTTCACAGCTAAATTCGAAGAGCCCTACCTCGATAGCCAGGGTAACAATGGTCTCCCGAGCGGACTTGAGGGAGGCAAACTCTTGTATATATGCATGTTCACTCTCCTGCAATAGAATCCTTACAAGCGGCCTGGAATTATGGAGAGAGAGAGCTCCCAGTCGGACAAAGATGGGGATAATTGTATCCGTTAATGAAGAAGCCTTTGTCGTGGTCAAGGCACCGGAAGATATTTGGGCCTGCAAAGCGAGAATAAGATGCACACCCTGGCCGTAGAGTTGCAAGGCCTCCTCCGCACTTCCCAAGAGGGCCTCGATGCAGATGAATAAGATACATGTAATCAGCCCGACAAAGGTGTCTACATCACCACGTTCAATTCTCTGGCGAAGAGCGGATACAGACCGTGAGTACCAGCCCAACGCGTCTACTTGGCTTTGATTGAGAGCACGGGAATTAGCCTGGCGTAGCGAGGTGAAGTCGGGGCAGGGATCGGGACTCTCGAACAGCGAGCTTATGGTGATCATTGCATCCCACATGGCAGGTTCACTCCGACAAACCTGCGGGACTATAGTGTGCCAGAAATCAGCATCCAGCCCACCTCCAATGAACTCTGCCGCGTACTGGAAATAGTAAGCAAACGCACGACGCTCTCTCCATACTGTGTTTGGCAATAATGAAAGAGGGTTCTCGAAGATGGACATTGGGGGAGCCGCCGTGGAGAATGATGTGCGGCAAATTGTACTTTCGTACTCGCACTTGCGGCCTGTGCTGGTGCATCGGAGACATTTAGGCTTCTCTTCGCCACATTTGACTCTTCGAGTTCTGGAAAACGGTTAGTATTTGATTCTTTTACTCGTATTTCTGCAAGAAGAAAGGAGGTACTAACTTGCAGGTTTTGCATCCGAGTTTTGATCTCAGGGGCCTGGTTGAGCCACCCCTCATATGGGCCGACTGACTAACCAACATGTCGGCAACATCCCAGAGCAGTGGCTTTGACACTGATGCGTTCTAGGAGGGCCCAATCTAGCACTCGAGACGCAGGGGAATATCGGCGACCTGCCGAATTAAAATCAACCATCGTAAAGAATCATCACTAGAAAGGAGTTTCGGGCGTCGATGGCAGCGGGTCATGTGACATCTCCGGCTTACGTAAATATTCTGACTGCCTCAGGCAACGAATGATACCTGGTGTACTTCTGCCTTGGTGCCTCAGTCATTCGAATCCAATACGCAATATATCTACATATGCTGACTAGTTGTTCGTAAGGGGACACGTTGAATTGCAAGGAACTGGAGAAATATGGAAGATAGGGCAATAGACAAAACGCCCATCTAGTTTAAACCCTCAGAGACGGCTCTTTTGTCCTCCTGCGCGCTCCCATGTAAGTGTTACACGGCACGAACGGCCCTATTTGCATGTTGATATACTTGGACGAGAGACACTGTATCAACACATACCTGTATCTGCACCATGTTCCGGGTATGTAGCACGAGCCTGTCCCCGTCTAGATGTGCCCCCCTTTCCTGCACAGTGCCTACCCAGTTTGGAATGGACGAAGTCGAGACGTGATGCCGAATAACGGCATGGCTTGAATCTGGAGATGAAGGCGAGGATATTGTGTATCTGCCGGAATACGCCAGATGGCATCGCATAGCGTCTGATAGCTCCTTATCTAGACCATCATGGAGGTCCCAGTTCGTATAGGGCCGTGCTCCAGGCCGCATGAGGTGCGCCGACATGAAGCCATCCCGAGTGTAGAAGATAAACCCCTTAGCCTGGGGTCCCAGAGGAAAGTTCGGTGGCTCATCACTGGAGGTCTCGGTCCTGTAGTCAAGAAGGGACCACACACCCACCAGTCTGTCCTGGAAAGTTGATTGCATAGCGTCAATAGAGGGGAGGAAGGAGGAGAAGAAGCGATAGGCGTAGAGACGAGAGTATACAGCCAAGTCCTTTAACCGAGACAGTGAGGTCCTAATATATAACCCCCATGTCCCTATGAATGTAAGGAAGATTTCGGAATATCATATTCAGTGCTGGAGGCTTATCATCCCCTCGCTGGTGCTCAAAGTCTTGGTGTTCTGTTCCTATACGAGGATCGTTAGGGATTTCTGACCTTGCATGATTGCGTAAATGATGTGCATATGCAAATAGACCTCTGGCTGCATGAACGCGATTAGCTGGCGTGATCTGGTTGGTGAGACTCTTTGGATTAGATTGATGCGATATTGAGGCTATATTTTCCTATAAGGACCTCACCTGCCGACTGGCTCCTGCTTACCCCTCAACTCTTCATGAAAACCTGTTTTGAAAGAATGTGCTTTCTACTGCAGACGCATTGCTCTGGATTGGGAAAGTGGCGACGCAGACTGAAGAATGGAGTATATAACGCTATACAAGTTAAACTGTCAGGGAGAAGCCAACATTCTCTCAGTCGATACGTGATCTATTCAAGTTCACTGCGCTACTTTCAGTAACAGAATCTGAGAATGTCCTCATCGACCAAGTGCGCCGATGGAGGAGGAACACCACCGTCACCACTGAGCAGTATTGGTGGTAGCGTGGAGTATCCCAAGGGTGCCGTTGCGGTTGTCGGGATGGCATGCAAGTTCCCAGGCGCCCAGTCAGTGGATGAATTGTGGCAGTTACTGAGCGACGGTGTCTGCATGACTGGAGAAGTGCCAGAGACGCGTTTTAATCTGAAGAATCACTGGCGCAGTCGGGGTATGTCGAAGATGCAGGGCAACTTCTTGGACGAGGTCGACAGCTTCGATCACCATTTCTTCGGCAAATCAAGTCGCGAGGCCGCCGCCATGGATCCTCAACAGCGTCTTCTGCTCGAGACCACCTATCACGCCCTGGAAGACGCTGGTTACTTCAAGCCAGACACGGAGCCAGAGCGAGACGTGGGCTGTTATATTGGGGGCTTCTCGACAGACTATAATGACAATATCGCGAGCAACCCGACAAGTGCGTACTCGGCGCTCGGTGCGCTGAAGGCTTTCCAGACTGGTAGAATCAGTCATTTCTTCAACTGGACCGGTCCTTCAGTCACCTTCGATACGGCGTGCTCCTCGTCCGCTGTGGCCATTGACGCTGCCTGCAAGGATATCCGGCTTGGGAACTGCATAAGCGCCATTGCAGGGGGTGTGGCTCTCATGACAAGCCCATACCTTTACCAGAATCTGGGCGGCTCGTCATTCCTCAGTCCCGAAGGTCGTGCAAGGCCCTTTGACGCCGATGCTGACGGGTACGCTCGGGGAGAAGGTGTTGCTGTAGTGTTTCTGAAAGCACTAGATGCAGCATTAGCCACCGGAGACCAGGTTCTGGCAGTTATTTGCGCGTCGGCTGTGAGGCAGAATTCCAACCGGTTCCCCATCACAGGCCCAGACCCTTATGCACAGGCAGATCTCTACCGGCGCCTGGCCAGGATCGCCCAGATCGACCCGGTGCAGGTCACGTATGTTGAGGCGCACGCTGCCGGTACGCGGATTGGAGACATCCCCGAGTTCACAGGGATCAAAGAGGTTTTCGATACCGCTGAGCGAAGACAGACGCTTTACATATCCTCTATCAAGGCCAACATCGGCCACGCTGAGGGTGCCTCGGGGGTAGCCGGCTTAATAAAGACCATCCTGATGATGAAGCACCGGAGGATCCCACCCCAGGCCCAACTTGGCCGGCTGCACGGGGATCTCCAGCTGATAGGGGGTTCCATTATCATACCTCGCAAGGTCGAGGAATGGGAGGCAGAGCTCAGGATTGCATGCATCAATAACTTCGGGGCCGCAGGGAGCATTGCAGCCATGATCGTTGCGGAACCACCTGGAGAGGGAATCGGGGGTAGAATCAGCAATCATCGTCAAGAGATGCTTGACATTCATCCCATCTGCGTGTCTGCACACAGCGTCGCCACACTCCGCCGCAATTGCAGTAATATAATGCAGAAGATAACCCATCCAGGGGCTCATTTGGACTTGCCGGATGTTGCATTTACCTTATCCCGCAGGATAAACCCGTCACTCGAGTACCGATGGACAACGATGGTACGGAGCCTCCCCGAGCTCGCAGACAGACTAAGGGAGACATTACAACTCCCTGAGCAGATGTTGGCCGCGCAGAAAGTGGCCAAAAGATCAGTCAGACCTGTTGTCCTTGTATTTGGAGGACAGACCAGCGCTACCGTCCACATCGACAGGCAGAACTACGACAGCTGCCTTGTATTCCGTCGCCATCTCGATCACTGCAATGAGATTGTGCAGAGTCTGGGAGTAGAAGGGCTCTATCCCATGATCTTTGAGAACAGGCCTTGCCATGACGATATCCCGCGGCTGCACGCGATGATCTTCGCCGCGCAGTACGCCTGTGCGCGAACCTGGATCGACAGCGGGCTGCGAGTGTCCAGGGTGTTGGGGCATTCCATCGGCCAGCTGGTGGCTTTGTCGGTATCTGGAATGCTCTCAGTGCACGACGCATTGCGCCTTATCCTGAGTAGGGCACGCCTGATTCAAGATAGCTGGGGCGAGGAGAAGGGGGCGATGATGGCCATCCATGCTTCACAAGAGGAGATACGTCGTCTCATGCAAGAGGTCCAGGCGGAGGATGCAGTTAAGAGAATGGAAATAGCCTGCTACAACGGCCCAAAGAGCCATGTCGTGGCGGGCAAGCAGGACGCCATTCGCTCGCTGGAGAGCGTCATTGAGGCTAGGCATATCCAGCATAAGCAGCTGAGCATCACTCACGGCTTCCACTGCTGGCTGACGGAGTCTATTATGGATGGGCTTGCCGAGATTGCAGACAGCCTCACATTCTCTCCCCCGAGTATCTCCCTCGAGACGTGCTCGGCCGACAAATGCTGGGATCATGTCACCCCGCGCCAGATTCAGGAACACACCCGACAGCCCGTGTATTTCTACCAGGCTGTGCGCCGCGTTGTCGACCAGTTGGGGCCGTGTACCTGGTTGGAGGCCGGTTCCAGCTCCTCCATCGCGGGCATGGTGGCGGCAGCCCTGGATACATCGGAGCGCAACAAGCACAGCATCCACGCGGGACATCTAAACAAGAACAGGCAGACGGATGGGCTCGCGGTTGTGACGGTCTCTCTGTGGAAAGAGGGCCATTCTGTTCAGTACTGGCCGTTCCATAGCCAGCAATCGGACGACTATTCTCGTGTTGCGCTTCCTCCATATGCCTTTGAAAAGAACCGGCATTGGCTTCCTCTACGCGAGATTTCCCCCATACTAGGAGATACACCGTCTCCATCCGACTTGGAGGATAAACAGCCAGTACTAGGGCTACTCTCCAAGAAGACCGTCGGCGCCGGAATCGTCAGCTTCGAGATTAACCCCAGGAGCGTGGAGTGGACAGTCCTGGTTGACGGACATGCGGTGCTCAACAAGGCGCTTTGTCCGGCCTCAGCATACGTGGAGATTGTCCGTCGAGCAGCCCAGCAACTGTTTGCCGACGACAACAGGTCTAGTCTCCCAATGTCCTGCGTTGTGGAGGACCTCGAGATCCATCAGCGTCTTGGCCGCGACAACCAGGAATCAGATAGCAATATTGCCCTGACTATGCGGCCCAAGCATCGCGGCAGATATGTCTGGGGCTTCAGCATCAGAACAGGCGCTGGCGAAACAGCATCAGGCGTAGTCCGACTGGCTCATAGCGAGGACGATCTGGCGATGGGATTCCAACGCTTGGGGCAGATCGTAACCCTAAGTCACTGGCAAAACACGGCGGCGTGGGATGCAGGCAACATCCTACAGGGTCAAGTCATCTACCAGCTGCTGTCGGCCATTGTGCACTACAGCTCCATCTATCAAGTCCTGCAGCGCATCCAGTCGACGCCCAGCGCCGTCATGGCCGACGTAGCGATGTCCCCAGAAGAGTGTCACGGCATCAGCTACAGCATCGCTCTAGAGGGCTTCTTGCAGCTGCCGGCCATGCATGCCAACTTCTGGGGGCCGCACGCTGCTTCAGCTGACTCCATCTTCATGTGCACTGGTATGAAGCACATCCAGTCTTCCTCTAACTTCTCAAGCGAGGTCCTTCCCGGAGCCAGGTGGACAGTCATCGCGCGTCTGGGGAGCAGCGACGCAGCAGTGGCCGAGTACGATATCCTAGTGTATAATCCAACCACCAGCTGTCTCGTCCAGGCTATCTACGGAGCCAGATTTGCAAAGGCTTCTAAAGCGTCCCTGAAGCGCGTCTTGTATAGAGAAAAGGGCTTTACTTCCGCTGATGGGACACTGTCGTCGTCTCGACAGGCACTCCTGGATGATCACAGCAAAATAGAGGTAGCGAAAGATGCACCTCAAGAGCATCAAAGTACAGTGACGATTGAGCGGCAGCTCCGTGGCATTCTGGCGGGCGTCATGGACTATCCCTTAGAGAACCTGTCGGCCACAACCCCCTTGCGCGAGCTTGGCGTGGATTCGCTCATGTTAACCGAAATTCAGCATGCGATCCAAGAGCAATTAGGAGTCGAGATCTCGTCCACTGAGCTGCTGAATGGCAGGTTTGGGGTGCTGGCAGAGACTATCTCGACGCGCACACGCAACCACACAGCCCGAAAGACGTCCTCTACTCCTCTTGAAACTAGCAGACCCAGGGCTATCACCGAAGACATAGAGGACACAGGTCTGCGATTGACGCGTGTGTTCGAGGAGCATCTTGGTCCTCTTGCACCCATCGAGTCTCGTGCCACGCTGGCTCATCTCGGGGTCGACTCCCTCCTGCGACAAGAGCTCGCCAGCGATATTGAACGGGCATTTGCTGTCTCTTTAGGGCACGGCGAACTCACGCCCGACACTACGTTCGGGGCCCTGTGCTCGAGACTCAGACAGGATGCGACGGTGATTAATGGAACTGTGCGTGTCTCATCTGTTCAGGAGATATTCCAGACCACGCAGAAGACCTTTGGCAAATTCGCTCTTGCAGCCGGCTGGCTGAATTTCTGGCAAAAGACGTACTCTCTGCAGTCGCGCCTAGTCGTGTCATACGTCCTCGAGGCTTTCTCTCATATGGGGGCGGATATTCAGTCGATGGCCAGGGGAGAGCCCATCCCAGTGCTCTCCGTCATTCCTCAACACCAGCAGCTGCGAGGTGCTTTATACGAGATCCTGAGTGACGCTGGATGCATCGACAACACCGGCGAGGGCTGTTATATCCGCAGCGACCAGCTCTTGCGCACTTCGCCGTCCAGTCTTCTGCACGAGGAGCTGATCAGACAGTACCCAGCCTTCCAACGAGAGCATGAGCTGCTCAGAGTCACAGGTCCACATCTGGCCGCATTTCTAAGGGGAGAGGAAGATCCTCTGCGACATCTGTTTGGCGTCCCCAAGAACCGCCGACTGCTCGAGAGCTTCTACTCGGACGCACCGATGTTTAAGACCATGACGCTGATGCTGCGTGAGTTTATTCAGGGCGCCTGCAAGAGCTTCCTTTCAATGCAGAACAAGCCTATTCAGATCCTCGAGCTGGGCGCGGGCACCGGAGGCACCACGCAGGGCATCATTGACGCCCTGAGCCGGGCTGGTATCCCGTTCATATACACATTCAGCGATCTTTCAAACTCTCTGGTGATAGCAGCCAGGCGCAGGTTTGCTGCGTACGCATCCTCCATGGAGTTTGCCGTTGTCGACATCGAGAAAGAGCCCGACGAGGACTTCCTCAACCGGTTCCATATCATCCTATCGACCAACTGCATCCACGGGACGCGCAGCTTACAGCGCTCGCTTACGCATGTGCGTCAGATGCTCCAGCCTGGCGGCCTTGTCTGCCTCGTCGAGATCACCCGGCGCATGTTTTGGCTCGATCTGGTCTTCGGGCTGCTCGAGGGCTGGTGGCTGTTTGACGATGGACGCCAACATGCTCTAGCGTCCCCATCGCTTTGGGAGTCAGTCATGTTGAATACAGGCTTTGAGCAGGTCCTCATGACAGATGGCTCCAGCGCCGAGTCTCGTACAGTGCGCATGATCGCCGGATTCACGACCAAGGACGAGTCTGTGGCATGGAACCCTCGTCCGGTCGATATAGCCTACGAGACGCTGGTCTTCAAGCAAGAACCGGAGCATTTACGAGCAGACATCTATTATCCATGTGTTTCAAAGACGCAAGCAGGCAAATCATGGGCTATTGGTATGTACATACGGCATTCAAAAGAACCGAGCACATTCCTCTGATAGTAATACCACGAGTACAGCCCTTTTGATCCACGGCGGAGGCCATGTCATGTTGTCCCGCAAGCATATCCGTCCTGCGCAGACCCAGCTGCTTCTAGACAACGGCGTCATTCCTGTGAGTATAGACTATCGGCTTTGTCCAGAGGTGAGCATCACGCAGGGCCCCCTACGCGATGTACGGGACGCCTTTCTCTGGGTGAGGAAGAAGCTGCCTCATCTAGCTCTGAAATATCCCATTGCGCTGGATGGAGATCGAGTCGCCGTTGTTGGCTGGTCATCTGGAGGCACGCTGGCTCTCTCATGCGGATATGGATATACCTCACTTCCAGAAAGCATCCGGCCCCCTGAAGCAATTCTCACCTTCTACAGTCCGACTGACTATGAGGACGATTGTAAGCCTCTTCCAGGTCGTTTATGGAGCCCGCTAATTAGTGAAACAGTCTGGAAGAAAGCACACGGCCCCAAGGACAGACATGCGGACGATTATCGACCAATTCACGTCCTTGAAACTGCAGTTGGGAACGGCTCCCTGCAGGATATAGAGGAATTCGAAGCATCCGCAGCTAGGGCAAGGTGGGATATCTACCTCAGGATGACCGAGTCTGGGCAGACTGTGCCACTTCTCGCAAAGGGTGTATCGGGCTCGTTTGCTGCGGGTTTCCCTCTCCAGGAATGGCCGTCTGTGGAGGAGATCCGCGAGTTCAGTCCATATGCTCATATCGTAGAGGGAGAATATCGCACTCCGACGTATCTGGTGCACGGTAAACACGACGAGCTTGTCCCATGGCAGCAGGCCGTGAAGGTGTACGAGGCTCTGACTGCACGGGGCATTCTAGCCGATGTTGCTCTCCCCGAGACTGAGATGCATCTGTTTGATATTCATGCTGATAAAGACTCGGAGCGCTGGCAGGAGGTCGCCAAGGCATATCAGTTTGTTTTTGGAATCTTGCGATGAATGCTTGGGCAATATTTTGGTCATTGGCAAAGGCGGACTGTCTATACTTGAATACAGCTTCTATGCATTCAATTGTAGATAGAAATGATAAATACAGAGCCTACTCCACAACCGGCAGCTCTACAGGAACTACCTTTCCTCTCCCGTCCATTTCACTGGTGACAACTACTCCGCGATCTGGAGGTTTTGTCTCCTGATACAAAGCGCTTCTCTTCCTTTTAAAGAACACAAGCCATACCACCAAGGCGATTATCAAAGACCCTGCTCCCGCTGCGCCCAACGAAATACCGGCTATGGCACCGCCACTGAGGGCCTGGCTGTCCGGCGACGCAGATGAGCCTGTGCTGGATGCTGAGGTATCACAGCTGCCATAGTTGGTTTGACATCCTGCACCGCAATAGCTTGAGTTTCCGCCGCAGAAGCCGCTACTTGAGCAGCAATCGCCGAATATGCTGCCCAAACACGATGCATGAGTCAAGGAGCCGGAACTGCAATTCCCGTCGGTCGATACATTCCCTGGCGCTGGTGTGGATGTGGATGTGGACGTGGTCGTGGTCGATGTAGACGTACTCGACGTAGAACCTGTAGATGCAGAATTTATAGACAACGAGGCCGTGGAATCGCACTTCCCAAAGCCAGCTTGACATCCAGTTCCGCAGTAACTCGAGTTCCCACCGCAGTATCCTAATAACGAACAGCAATCCCCGAATGTGCTTCCAAGACAGGTGATATTGCTGGTCGACGTAGAGCCACACGACCCTGACGTGCTGATGGTCTGTTGATTACTGCCAGTGCTGCACCTCCCAAAGAGACTCTGACAGCCTTCGCCGCAGTAGGCAGATGTACTGCCGCAATAACCTCTGGATGAACAGCAGTTCCCGAACTTGGATGTGAGGCATGTCGAGTTGGTGTCGGAGTTTGCGCCACAGTTGCCGTCAGTGCTGGTTGGATTCATTGTGCACGAGCATATAGAGAACTAATCGACACGGAATAGAGAAGTACTATAGATGGAATATAGATGGAATAGAGATGGAATAAATTAGATAGAGATCAAGTCGGCTTGGAGGTCGAAAGGATATAAAGAACTGACAGGAGAAGGATCCCCTGTCTCTCCACGCGAGGCTGAGCGCTGGACACTCGTCCTGGTGAACAGGAAGCGCTTAAAAGAGTTTATCACTTGATATCGTTATAATCCTATAATTATAACTAGTGTTGAACCCTAATGTTGAATATGCAGACAATTGGCTGCCCTCAGCCACGGCGCGTACGGACTCAGTCTTTGGCCACGCTATGCCACTTGACAAGCTCTTAAATATATAGAACTATATGAGGCGCTTCATGAAACATCCAGGAATGAGGCTGAATCTTCTAAATTTGGACATTTCATTCGCTTAGTCTGGCCAAATACGAAGCCCATTCCATTCGCTTTCTGCTCCAATATATATAAAGTTGCACGCAGCATTGTACATACGTGTCTGCATGTAACGGTTATATATCTAGATATCAGAACAAACCATGGCTTCTTTCATGATCCTGTTTATATCCCTGGCTGCACTTGTCGCCGCCGACTGCGCCTGGTATCAGACTGATGGCATCACCGCCGCGCGCTACACATACCGCCACTTCTACGATTTCCGTCACTTGAATGATGTATGTACGTCTGTCTTCTGAAGCACAAGAGCTGGTCCTAAATGAGCTCATCGTGATTCCGACCAGCTGGGATACCTCGAATCCGCCGCCTTCACCAATGACTGGGCCTTACAGACATGGGGCAAACCATCAGGACCGGATAGTCCGCTGCAGATGCAGTATAGCAGTCAGAATATATGGATTGGTAAGTGATGTGACACCGCCATGAGTCTTCAGAGGCTGACGGTACTTGAAGAGCGAGAGAACCAGACTGATAGAAAGTCGAGGACACATATCTCATTGCGCACCCACCGCAACGGCAGCCTCAGCTCCTGTGCCGAGCTCGTTCACACACAGGACGCCATCTTCCATGCCTCTATACGTGTCAGGGCGAGAGTGCATGGAGATCCCGGGGCCTGTGTCGGCATTTTCACCTACCGAGACGACAAGAACGAAAGTGATATTGAGATCCTGACCCGCGATCCTCGGGACCATATCAGATACACAAACCAGCCCGGCTTAGACGACAATGGGGACGTGATTCCTGGAGCGTCTTCGAATGTGGCCTTCGGGAATGGAACGAGCTGGACAGACTGGAACGAGCACCGTCTGGACTGGACGCCTGGTCTCAGCGCTTGGTATCTCAATGGCAAACTGGCTGCCACCAAGAAGTACGGGATTCCGAGGTCCCCAAGTTCCTTTATCCTCAATATTGTATGTGATCCTGTTCTCATCCCGCTGGCTCCAGCTTTCAGGGGACCTGGCTAATCCGTACAAGTGGAGTGACGGCGGCTCCTGGTCAGGAGAAATGGCTCCAGGGGCTGCTGCATATCTGGACATCCAGTGGATCGAGATGGTATACAACACGTCGGCGCCGATGCGGTCATCCAACTCTACCGGGAGGGCCGCTGTGTGCAAAGTCGATTAATTCTAGATAGACTGTTTATATGTACTCTTCTCTTATTATCTACTACACGTCCTGTTCACCGTGTTCAAGCACAGACTGTGTAGTCTCCCTGCTCTGTATCCATCTTATGACAAGCACGATGAGTAGCTAAACTTCATGTCAGACATCGTCCTAGGAGACAGAGTAGAAAGTGCTCACTTGTGCAGCAGCCATGGCCGTGACTGTAATGTAGCCAATATGGAACATCGGGGCGTATTTGCCCGTATCAAAGATCAAGAGAGGAACCCAAGCGCTGAAGGTCGCGCCCAACGTCTGCGCTGCACCGATGATGAACGCCCGCTGGTCTGGCCGATTCCCAAAGGTCTCGTTGACCCAGGACTTTGGCTTGATTAGTCCACGGCGTCCAACTACGAGAAGAGCAAGAAAGAAAGGCAAAGTCAAGCGTACCAGGACAATTGGGCCGTATGCATACGTAGCAGCATTCAGAACGTATCCTGCGATGATGCCACCGCGAGACGGCGCAATGGATAGAAGCAGGCAGCTCACGAAATTAACCACCGTAATGGCAGCTGCAATCTCCAGTCGTCGTCGCAGTCGATCGCTCAGCCAACCCCAGAATATCGTCGACACAAACCCGACTGCTGCGGACCCTGTAGGGATTCTGCTTTTGTTAGTCTTGGACCGACTCTGGGCGACGACTGCAAACATACACGTTGACCTGTTCTACCGAGTATACCTTCAGCGACTTCAGCCAGATGGCGAAAAAGACCAAGGGGTATGTGTTGAGGCAGAAGAATCTGGAATATACAGAGTGTTAATAGCGAGATCGTCTTATAAAACGCCGTCAAGAGAGAACTCACATGTACGCAACCACAAACAGCACAAAATACTTATTGGCAATCGAGTCCCTGAGAACTTGAAGCGATACCCCCTGAAAAGGACGGCGGTCCTCCTTGACCATGCGTGCTTTGGTTAGTTCGATCTCCTCGCTGGTCAGCCACTTTGCCTTTGTGGTGTAGGGAGAGTCTGGTACGGCGAAGAAACCCCAGACGGCGCCTGGGAAGGAGATGATGCCGCACATAATGAACAGCCATCGCCATCCTGCGATGCCATGGACGCCGTCCAGGCCCTTGTAGACGCCAGCCTGGAGATACCCGGAGAACATGTTGGCCGCGAAGGAGGCCGAATAGAACAATGTTGCGCGCTTTCCGAGCTCTGTCCCACGTTATCAGACGCCTGCACTTGTAAAGGACCGTTGGGATGGTTACCTTTGGGAGTGTACCAGTTGCCTAACATCGTCATGGCACCAACGTAGAACGGGCTCTCAGCCAGTCCGATCAAGAAGCGAAGAGCATAGATCTGCTTTGCGCTCTTCACCGCAGCAAAGGAGAAGGTGAAGACAGCCCACAGCAGCTCTGCAGACGGAATCCACAGCGAGGGCCGAATCTTGGTGATCACCAGCTGGGATGGGATCTGGCCGATGATATATCCACACGTCCACATCGTCGTGAAGAGGTTGTATTCGTTGCCCTCGATCGCCAGGTCCTCCTTCAAGCCGCTGACATAGGCGTTTGTCATGTTCGACGTATCCAACAGGCGCAGGAAATAGCCGTAGCAGGCCCAGCTTAGGATGAACAGGTCAAGCTTCCATAGCAGTCTGCGCTCGATCTTGGAGGCTTTTCCATTCTCAGAACTGGAACTATCTTCCAAGTCATCGTTGTTCTTGACACTGACAGCGACAGCGACAGCGACAGCGCCTCCCTTTGCGTTCGTGGACACCATGGCAAAAGGTTAGCTCGACGGTATCAATATAAGGAGCACGCCGTATTCCATCTCCTTCTTATGTTCGCTGCTTCATATACCGAGTAAATCTCTGCTCGTCCGGGAATGACATGGCATAATCCATTGGGGCCATGGTGACATGTAATTGGAGTTGGAGGCGGAGTTGGAGTTGGACTGGCTATCCAGAGATTTAGACGAGCTACTGAGTCTCTGAAGAGATTTCCTAGCGGCCAGTTCGTGGCCAGTATAGAGTAGGGCTATTCACTCCATACACAGACAACGCAGGAAGCATTCTCTCACCATACTGGAGACGCATCGCGCAATCCCAACACAAGCCATCTGGATATACTCAAAAGAACCCAATAACACCGCAGTCTCGTTCGCCATAAAAGCCCTGAGACCGTTGTAGAAGTTTATACCGTGGATTCTCTTCGATAGCTCCAAGTCTACGCGTCTGTGCAGCCCGTGCGAGGCGATTCAACCACTAGCAACGAGCCTCTTGGATAGTCAGAGCCAGCAGTCGGGGAGATATCCGTGTTCGGCATCATCCAGAGCACTGATGGCGTAATTTGTAGTGCGAGAGAGCCACTCGTTCCCCAACTCCAGAACCCAATAGATGGGGACACCAAGACTCTGCAAATTAAACTCGCGGATATAACGGCTTGTTGGGTTCTCTGCTTTGGGGTTCCGTGTGCTTAATATGCCGAAAGAGCTATCCTGTTCGTAGGGCTGCTATATATGTATAGATGGAGAGTATACGTAGATATCCAGAAGTCGTCTAGTTATACCTGATAAAAAAAAAAAGCCAGGATGGCCGCCGTTCTCCCCTACGAATTGTACTCTGATTCACCCGGCTTCCTCTTGAACAAGCCTGAATGGGAGGCCGCAGACTCTGCACACGCTGTACGAGACTTTGGCGACTTACCAGCAGGATGGCCGGCGAAGCTGGAGGGTCCGTTGGTTTGGGAGGGCAAAGACCTTCTCGAGCATCGTGAGTTACAGTCTTTCTCTGGGTTAGGGTATCTCGGAGCTAACATCGTTGAACTCCAGCTGAGAAATGGATCCGTATTCTGACGGACGGCGAGGTATCCGAGATCGATGAAGCTATTCAGGTAAATGCATCCCCGCAGACCAAGGCGAGATAGGCTCACGCAGATGAAACAGCATTTCAAATCGTTGGATATTCCCCTGTCAGACCTCACACGAGACAACTTCCCACTCCCGAGTCTGGGGAAGGTCCTACGCGAGATATCGTACAACATTTACAAGGGCGTTGGCATCCAGCTCCTCCGTGGCATCCCCGTGGAAAAGTACAAGCCGCAGGAGACTGTCATTGCATGTCTTGGACTCAACTCTTGGGTTGGCGATCAGCGACTCCCGCAAGGTATCAATCGAGGCCTGTGTCATATCAAGGTTGGTTTGCAGATGAATACTCGCAGTGTCCCGGTTGTCTGCTAACTGCACCAGAGTATCACGCATATTGACCCCAAGAGCCGCAGTAAGATCTACGTATCTGCCCAGAACGCCGCAGCCCAGATGTACCACAGCGATGCTGGTGCAGACATCGTGTCCCTCATGGCCGTTGCGATCCCGGGAGACGGAGGCGAATCTAAAATCGCCAGTGCTTGGAAGGTGTACAATCACTTGGCTGAGCACCGGCCGGATATCCTGAGGGTTTTGGGACAGCGCAGGTTCCGCTGGAGGGCGTGAGTCTTCTCTTCTCTTCTCTTCTTTTCTCCTCTCCATTTGCATTGCGTTAAGCTGCCTCCGCTGACCCAGACAGCAACGGCATCCCCCCAGAAGGAGTTCGCCTCGTCCACTGGTTTCAAGACCAGCTGTTGCTGAACTTCTCCACTCGCACGTTTATCGGATTCGCAGAGCTGCCAGACAGAGACCCTGACTTTGAGGAGCTGACGTTCGAGGAGCGTGAAGCATTTGCCGGGTTCAACTGGGTTGCGGACCAGTACAGCGTGACAACCAAGTTGCAGACCGGCGATATCGAGTGGTATGTTTCTGTCTGTCAGAGCCGCAGCGTGCATCCTTACTGACGCCTGCTGCAGGGTAAACAATCTCGCTCTGCAGCATGCCCGGACAGGCTATGTCGACGACCCAAACAACCCCCGTCATCTGCTGCGTATCTGGCTGTGAGACAGCGAGCTGACTCCTGCGCTGCCGCCGGACATTAAGAACAAGTTCGATGCCATGTTCCAAGAGCCGGCCGATTTTATCCCCCTGGACGAGGTCGAGGAAGACGAAAGGAGACAGCAGACGGGCATCTTCACGGCGAGCTGCGAGAAGGAAACGGGGGAGCAGAGGCTGCGAGAGTATGCAAAGGAGAAGTAGAAACAGAAACCCTCGCAGAAAGAGGTCTGAACGGCATATAAAGTTCTAGAATTACTTAGAAATAGCACTCGTCCTTCTACCCTCCTCTGAAATAGCTCCTTTTTTACTCCCCAACGAGACACGAAGTATTCCCGGCTTGTTGGCATTGCTGCTAAAAGCACGCCATTCATCCAGCTCTCGCACCTTAACACACAATCCATGCTAGCCTCGGGGAAGATGCGTCTCCCAGCCTCGCGTACGAGTCTTGGGGATGATCCTGACTGCTCCTGAGGGCTCCTTCAAGACCTGCTTGCGGTTGACGCGATAAGCATATTTTTAACCCGACTTGCTAACTCGATGTCAGCACGCAATTCTGCGGCGCCATGAGTCTCTCTCAGGGTCTAGATATCCGGCAATATATCTACCATCTGGTCTAGCCTCGAGTTGTGGCTGTTTTTCCCTATCATCGTGGTGCTGCTCAGCCAGTGGGGGGAGATCGTCCAAAATATCAACGAGATGCATCGTGAGGGGGAGTTGAATCGCGTCAACAGCCACAGTTTTCGCGCGTTGCTCCTTCGGTGAGGTGGAGAGTCAATCACTGCCCAATTCGACAAGTATATAAAGTACATGAATCGGAGACTGATCGATGGAGGTTGGAAAAGACACGCCTGAATCAGTGTGTTCGAGCATATATGAAGCTTCAGCAATGTCCGATTCGGAGCCCAAAAGCGAGCGCCGCACCCTCTGGGGGCTCATCAAGGAGATCTTCAATTGGTATCCCTCGTCGTATCCCAGTGAAGAAAGAAGGTCCAGCTCCTCTCTCGAGACAGAGATGTCTATCCCGGGCCCTGGAAGCTGACGATTGCAGACTCTTGTTCAAGTTGGATCTGTCTATCCTGATCTTTGCCTGTCTATGCTGTATGTCCTCCGTTCATTCCAATATCGCTTCCAATTGATGCTAACAAAGTACCAATATCAGTCTTTGTCAAGTTCCTAGGTATCCTACCCTAACTCATCAGCTCTGTTCGTCCACACCGGCTGATGATTGCCAGACCAGACGAACATCACCAATGCCTACGTGAGCGGTCTCAAGGAGGACCTGCAGCTCAATGGCAACGAGCTCAACTACTTCAATGTCTGCTACTTCACCTCCTACGTGCTGTTCCAGGTGCCGGGGATCCTGCTCATGTCGCGTCCGTCATTGTAAGTCGAAGGAAGTCCGCCAACTGATGCTATACAGAACCTCACAAGCTAATCCGGCTTCAGGGCTCGATGGGCGCTACCAGGACTCGAGATTCTCTGGGGAATTTGCACATTCGCCCAGAGCAGAGTGACGCATGTTAACCAGCTTTACGCCCTGCGCTTCCTGGTTGGCATGTTCGAAGCCCCAGTCTTTGCAGGGACACATTTCATTCTCGGTAATAAACCACCCATCCTAGCATCTTCTTCTTTACCCCAGGACAGAAGAGGGTAATAACTGTTCTCTTTCCGCAGGCTCCTGGTATGCAGGCCCCGAGCTCTTCAGACGAGCAGGGACATGGTTTCTGTGCAATCCCCTGGGCACAATGGTCAGCGGCTATCTCCAGGCTGCTGCATACAAGAACCTGTCTGGCGTTTCGGGCATGCCTGGATGGCGATGGCTCTTCATCATTGACGGCGTATTCACCATCCCTGTTGCCCTCATTGGCTTTGTCGTCTTCCCCGGAATCCCGGACTCGCCGCGTCCTTTCTTCTTCACTGAGCGCGACACTGAAGTGGCCAAGGAGAGGCTGAAGAGATACAATATCCGCCGTCCTGGAAAGCTGACCTGGGATGTCTTCACGCGGACCCTGAAGCGCTGGCACATTTATATCTTTCTCTTCTGCTATACGTGAGCTCATCTTCTCTGTCCCTTCATAATGATACTGACGACGAGGTGCTTACTGGCTCAGATGCATGATCATCTCGTACTATCCAATCCAGTACATGAGCCTCTGGCTGAAGGCAGAGGGATATTCAGTCGCCCAGATCAACCAGCTCCCCACCGTCATCTACGCCATCACCATCGTGTCCTCCTGGCTGGGATCAACTCTGGCTGCGATATATCCCCCGTGGATAATCTTTACCACAGTCACCGTGTGCTGCATGTTTTCGTCGCTGTGTCTGACCATCTGGAACATACCAACAGGCCTGAAGTACGTGACCCAGTCCCCAGCTACATATATACAACAATATACTAACAGATATGGCCTCGAACCAGATTCTTTGCTTGGTTTCTCTTTGGAATGTCAGGGTGTGCGCCCTCAATTCTATACTCAGCCGCCAACACCATCGTCAAAGACGACTCCGAGGAACGCGCTCTCATTCTGGTACGTTTCTTCCTCGTCTCACAGTTTGCGACTCATCCCAGCGCTAACTTGCATCCCACAGGGTTCTATGATGGCATTTGGCTACTCGTTCAATATCTGGGTGCCTCTCCTTGTATACCCGACTGTTGGTCCGTACGGTGCGCCTCGCTGGCGGAAGGGATGGCCGATTGCGTTCTCCTTCTATTTCTTGCTCTGGGTTGGCTTCATGACCGCCGTTTTGCTTCAGAGACGCAGGCTGAAGAAGCAACTGAGGAAAGTGGAGAGCCCAAGCGATTCCAAGTGATCGAGCATTTACTCCTAGGGATACGTCTTCCGACTGATGCCCATCGCTCAATCGTGTTATTTAAGCTAGAACTATATAGAAGCCATACGACGACCTATATACAAGCTGACACTATTTCCTGAATGTAGATTGCTCTCTCTATAGTATCCAAGTGCAGATACTTCAGTGTTAGATCCAGTAGAAAGTTCAAGATGAATGTAAATTAGATGTCATTATATGTGATTATATAACTCAGCTCAAAAGCTTTCCATCAGATGCATTGTCAAGGTTCATGAACAGGCTATTATACAAGCGTGAAAAGTAAGCACTAAGGACTGGAGGATGAAATGTAAGAGAAGGTAAGTATGTAAGATGTATGAGAGAATGGAATATGCAGGAAGAGATCGTTATAGCGGGTGTGATGTCCTGGAATAACACCAGGTTATCATGAAAAGGTACAAATAAAGCCATACTCTTATGGCTTGGAGAGCTGTTCCTTGCGGAAGAAGAGCAGGAAGCCGCCACTGGAACAAGAAGAGTCAGTATTAATTCTTCAGATAATCACATAGAACACAACAAGTCTTACCAGATGAGCAGCTGACAGAAAAGAGCAACCCAGAACCATCCATTTTGGATGGAACTGATTCCCTTGGTGATATCAGGAGAGATCGGACCGGGCCCAATATTGTTGGGACCGAACCCTCTTGCGCAGATGGTCGCAATGGAACCAATCACCTGCGACGCGATCAAGGTGAAGAGCATGTGCATGCGTGTCAAGGTCTGCAAAAGGATGATACCGAAGCCCAGACCCTGGATGGAGTCCAGGACTCCCAACCACAGCCAGAGACTACGAGAGACTAGCGCTCCGCTCGTGTATCCCGATACCCATGGGAGGTAGTAGCCAATGCCCGAAACACCCCACCAGATTTGTATAAAACGAGGCGCACCCAGACCACAGGCCAGCACAGGTAAGAACCAGCTGTGCTGTTTGGAGAACTGGCTGACAATAAAGAGGAAAAGGACCCAGACAACTCCGAAGAAGATAACACAGAGAATAACGATTTGCCAGGCGTGGGTGTGGGCGGACGTCCACAAAACTAGACAAGTAGGTGTTAGGTCAGTATTGACTAGCATATTGACGGGCAGAATGCAACATGCAACAGGGGATGAGATGGACTTACACGACCAGTTTCGACCATACGGTGCGCTAAGGAAGAAATTTTGCAGGATAACAGCCACAAAGTTCCACAAGACAATCTTCCTTCGCAGCAAAGACGTGTAGAAGGAGGGGACCTTTCCTGGCTTCTGGCGGTAATAGTTAGGAAGTCCGAAAATCAGCAGCAAGCCAATGCCCCAAAGGAACATAGCGATGGGGTAGCAAATGGCCCTGAAAAAAAGTTAGCGGTGCTGGCCCAAAAGACTTCGTAGGGAAATGGAAATACGCACGTCATTCTCCAGGTATTCGAGATGCTGTCCTCGGGGTTGGTCAGACCTGCGTTAGACGCCTTAGTCAGGGTCGATCCCCAGTACCAGAGCGCAATGATGTATGCCTGCTGGATACCCTGGATGACACAGGCACGGAAAATCCATTTCTTGACTGGAGCACCACCCTCGTCACCAAAGTTCAATGCGAAAAAGACCGATCCGCTGGCTGAAGCCGCTGCGTAAAAGCCGCTACCGACGTTCTGGATCCAGCCACGAGCAAAGGAGTCTGATTGCCAGTGGGCAGAGCCGATGAAGAGGAATGCAATGCCATAAAGGAACCATGGGACGGACAGGGAGACAATCGACTTGAAGTATCGGAACACAAGCCACCAACAGATGGAGGCGATGGCATAGGTTGTTGCAATGCCATATAGCTTGTTGGCGGTTTCACCAACTTCGCCCGTCAAAAGCGTTATCTGGTAAGAGTTGGCAGCGATAATCTGACCCAAAGCAAGGAAGACGGTGTACACTGGCCAGTCTCCGACTTTGATTTGCATCCACTTCTTTAATCCTGTCGGAGGCACATAGTCCTTACCCAGGAGGAACTCGTCATCAGTATCGTCCTGGTCTTGATACTCGCTGCTGGCGATATGGGAGGCCGAGTCATCGTTATAGAATGAGACTGCTGGTGAATTGTTATTCTTGCCACGGAAGACGGACGGCGTTGGTGATTTATGGCGACCCAATCGAGCATCACGGAACCGGTCGAACCACTGTCTTTCACTCTTGATCAAGAACTCTTCAATACAGAGCTGCGACTCAGAGTTTGATCCGTTCAGACCCTCCAGCTTAGTTTCAAAGTTCTTGTAGTATTCGCCGTTACTGTCAGTAAAGAACGGGTCAACCTTTTGCAGCTTGAAGTCCTTCTTATTTCCGACAACGGATTCAAGCGACAGGACAGACGCAGTACTCAGTCGGTTTCCAGCATCTAGGAGCGGCTTGGGGGGCGCAAGGAGGGAGTGCTCGACTCCCGTGGGGGTACCAGGACTGGTTGGAGGCTGCAGGGACCGAGCATGTAATGTATCCTGGCTATAGGGTCTGTTGGGCGCAGGGATCGCATGAACGCCTTGTCTCAGGGAATTGTGTCCTCGTCGTCCTTCTTCAGCCTGAGCCGGGGTGAGAGTATACTCGTCATCCCCGAAGTAACTATGCGCTGTCTCATCATCGCTGTCGAGTTCAGCTTCAGAGCTTCCCTCATCATTCTCAGGGATATTGTTACCCTGCTGGAGGTGACGGCCGCGGCGCTCGAGATGGCCAGGACCAGTGCGGACTCCTAGAGAGAGGGATCTGCTCAGACCCGACTTGGGCTTCTCAGTGCCACTGGGGCTAGGATCCCGACTATAAATGGTCCTGTTCTGTGGAGTAATCTCACTGATACGGTCCAGATTCGAATAACTGCTATCGCGAGAATGCGTCAGGGGGGATATCATGCCGGGTGACATCAACGGACTCATAGGCGGGGTGACAGACGCCATGATGCCAGAGGGCGTATTGAGCCCTGAGGGACTCAGCGGCCGTCCGACAACCTTGGTGTTGCGCTTGTTGTGGATTTGGATAGCTGTGGTTTGCAGGATTTCCAAGTCTTCAACCCACTGTGCGACGGGGAACCTTTGTTTCGCCGACCTCGCTCGCATCATGGCGCGAGTTTCAGTCTTGGAGCTGAGCGCAGCTTCGATCGCGAGTTTGAACTGATAGATAAGGTGAGAGGTTGAGGTTGATTCCACGTTGTACCACCAGCCAGGCATTTGTCCCAGTCCACCCACGCGTGCTCCAATACCCAATGCACCCTTACGGCCGAACTCTACAGCAACCAATCCAAAGGGCTCATCACGAGAAGGAATAAGGGCAAATTCAGCGCCGGAGAAGATATAGGGTGGGAGTGCTGTGAATTCAGGTCGGGAAAATACACGACCCGGGTATACCTTCATCATTCGATCCAGTTTCAATGCCGCGAACTTGCCGTACAGATCGATGACAGGACCGACGCAAATAAGTTGGACATTGGGGCGAGCCTCCAGCACCGCGGGCATAACATCAGCGATAAGATCCACACCTTTCTGCATGGACCAACGACCGACAAACACAAGCAGGTCTGCATCAGGGTTTTGCTCCAAACCAGCCCATTCCTGCGCCTGTCGCTTCAACTCGGTGCGTCCAGATTCAAACTGGGGGTCAACAGTGATATCCTCCTCCTTGGGAAGCTCCTTTGTCCACTCTCCAATGTCCGATGGATCTGGGTTAGGCAGGTTGCCAACCTTACGTAGTCCCCAGAAAATAGGATAACGCGCGTATGACCGCTTGCCGTACTTTTTGGACACACCGACTGCTCCAAAGCCTTGCTGGTGGACACGCAAATAACTTGCTCCTGCGTGCAAAAGATTGAAAACCTCACCGAATTGGACATAGCGCCTGACAGTCTCAAGCTCAAGATTAAACACTGAACAGACTTCTTCTTTCTCCTTCTGGGTTCGCATAGGCCAGAGACCCTGGAACTCGGCATTATGCAGCGAAAGACAGGCAGGAATTGTGCCGGGAAGCAGATACAGAGGTGCCAGAGAACCGTGATAATCGTTGATATGGTAGAGATCGATGGGGAATCGCTTAATCGCCTCAGCGATACATTGATTCCATGCAGAATAATAAATGGCACTGTCCAGGTCATCCATGCGAGCAGGGTACGGCTCAGTTTTCGACTGTTGACGGAACACAGGGGCATCAAGCAGGACGTATGTGATATTGTTCAGGACGTGATACTGGACTTCCACCTGGTATGCATTGCCCAGGATCGTCACAGTCATGGGCGCTGCGGGTTTGTCCACAGGGTAATCAACGCCGCCGACGCAAGGCACGACCCAGATGAGGTCTTGATGGCCGAGAGTCTTACCCATGAGCTGTGCCATGACTCCCAGACCACCGATCTTGATCTTGATGGCCCAGTCTTCGATATCGTACTCCATGGTGGCGATGAGGACCATGCGTCGCTTGCCATCTTTAGCACTGGCCAGAGCTGTAGTACTCTGCATGAAGCCAGACCTGTTGGCAAGCCTCATAAGAGGGTTGCTGGTCTCCTCTCCAGGTGCCGCATTGGCATTCTTCTTTAACCTGCGTCGCAGCACTAGAGGGATCATATTGTGCTTCTCGCTGACACCCTTCTGGTTGAAAGCGACCTTGTAAAACGACTTCATGAAGATGTAGACGCAGCCCGCGCCAGTCAGGAGCGGGAGAATCCAAAAGAGCACGTACATGGCAATTTGAGCCTTATCGTTCCCGACTGGAATCATGTGGTAGGTGAGGGTACCGTCATTGAGATAGAACTTCCACGAGATGTAGGGCCGCGGCGGGTGGTCGGAGATGTTCAGAACGGTGGCCGAAAGCGACGATGGAGGCATCCGGTCGAGAACCATGTCACCGTCAATGTCTCCAAGAACCCAGCTCTGGTCGGGCAGTCCATCAGGGTTCATGCCCCAGACGTTGAGCTGAGCAACCGTAGGCCACTCGGTCGTGAAATGGTACTTCCAATAGCCATCGACAGTGTCGAGCTCGATCTTGTTGTCCAGACCAGCATCATATCCGTATTGATTGTAAGGCCCGTTGAAGAAGGCATGGGGGAAGCGGCGTGGAACCTTGGAGCTCCAGTCTGTATCGCCCTCCTGGACGTAATCACTGCTTCCTGTCCACCGACTCCAATACTCAACGCGGACGTGTTTGCCCTTCCAGGCCTGGTGCTTGGTCCCCGACCATGGGAGCTCATCGATGGTGACGTTGCCTCCCTTGTACGTCTCCCACTCGGAAAACGTGGTTCCCCAGTTGGTAGAGTAGCGGTATTTGTCGGCGCCTGCAGCGTGATGTTGGATAAATAGCGTACCGTTCCCGGTATTCTCGTGCAACAAACTGGTCGAGTAGTTGGCAGAAGTGAACACCATGGGATTATCAATCTGACCGATGCGGAAGAGGAAATGATCCACCGAATCCGTCTTTGCATTGCCGTCGCTGTTGCTCACGTTACTGAGGGTCACTCGATGAACGCCGTTGTAAACACCCGTCAAATTGCCGGACCAGAGCCAGGTGCTTGGAAGCTGCCCGGTATAGGAGACCTGGGTGGCCGGAATTGTGGTACAATTCACTGTGCTGGTGTCAAGCGAGGGGAGCTTCCCCATCTCTGTGGACGAGTTGAAGGATAATGCGTTTGTCACGGAGTCGCAGTCCATCTCCTCAGAGAAATAGAACTCGATCTTCACGCTCTCCGAGGCATCTGGGGCGACAGTGGACCTAACTGGATAGTCATGCCCCGGAGTAAAATGGGTTATCATGGGCCGGGGCTTGGCAAACATGTCGTAAGGAACATAGGCGCGGAACTCGTACGCATCCAACGTCATGTTGGGGTAGCAGCCATTCAGTTCGGTTGATCCATTGAGATACAGCTTTCGCGGCCCGTCAACCAGTTTCAGCTCATCGTACGGGTAAAAGAGGTTCTTGACCCGGGTGTTGGTTGGGAATGGCGACAGAAGTGCAGTGTCATTGTCATTGCAGTCAAATTTGTAGTTTATCGTGCGGTTCACATTCTGGTAGACAAGCCAGATAGGCTGATTTTTTGAATCAGAACCCAAGTCTTGCACATTTGCATCTATATCGCGCAGGACGGACCACATTCCTGTCTCAGTTGACGTTTGATTGGAACCAGGATAGTAGACCTCCTCTGTAGACTTGGACAAGTTCAAGAGAGAATAGCCGTCCTGGAGGACAGGGAATTGGTCGCGCATTTGATACATGTGCTTGATGATATTTCGGACTGGATGTGAAGGATCACGATGATCATATGCAACAGTTTCATCGTGGCAGCCCTGGCGGCCAGCCTCAATCGGCCACTGGTAGTACTGTGACGACTCCAGCGCAAAACAGCCATGGGTTCTCCATGCGGTAGCAGGTGACATGGCCTGTCGTCCGTAAATATAATTCGTCGCAGTGGCATCCAAGACATAGAATGCTTGTTCCTCACCCCAGAGAAGAAGAGGAATGCCTGGCAGCAATATAGTAGTAACAAACAATCCCAACAGCTGTCGTTCAACACCATACTGAATTGTCGGCCAGCGAAAAACATCCTGATTTGTAGCGCCGTACATGTGTCTGGGATCAAACTTTCCAGTGTTAGGGTTAATCAGATCATTTGTTTGCACCATCTGATTCCAAGCATCAACAAAGTCAACAGGCACATCAAATCCAGCCGACAGCTGTCCATCCATTCCCAGGAAACGGGTCAGAGCACGGTATGTGGAGTAGTGGAAAGCTGCGCCATCGATTGCTTCTTGACCGGCTTCACGCAAGAACTTTGAGGGATCTGACATGTTGGTCATTTTCATTGCTGCTTCGGCTGAATCTGGCAGCTGATTTGGCTGTCTTCCGCGCCCGAGATAGATCGATCCAAAGGTGTTACCTCCAGTAATTTCGCCAGCGATAAAGAAGTTCTCTTTTCCGACTGACCTCGCGCATTCTCGGTATGCCGCCGACATATCACCCAGGGCGTCGACAGTCGCCTGGGTTGCCTTATCGTATCTGAAACCATCGATATCTAAGGAGAAAATTATCATGCAGGAATGGCGAATGAGCCTCTCGCGGACGGTAGGATGCCACTCTCGCAAACGATCCTGCACGGAGGCGAACTTGGCAAGCTGACGCTTCCAGTCTGGATACACACCAAAGGCCTCAATATCACCGTATTGATCGAAGTCGCTATCGTAACACCCGACCAGGCCCGAAATGAGGGATTCATTGACGGGATATCCGTTCTCGTACCAGAAGCGTGGATAGTCACAAGTTGCGTTGTAAGTTTCACCGATGTGGAAATCGACATACTGTCGGTCAGACTTCCAGATAGTTCTGTATTCCTTTTCGGAGAATGGGGTCGTAGAGTTCAAGTGGCCTTCGAATCCGATTAAATCTCCCATGCTGCAAAGATCATGGTCAGCGTCGTATCTGAGAATTAGAACAGAGCAGAACTCACGTAGCAATGGTGTTGTCGAAAACGACATACATGCCGCGGTTATGGATTTCAGTAATGGCGTTTCTCCAGGTCTGAATCGTGCCAAAATGCTGGTCGAGGAGCGTTGTATCCAAAGCAGAGTAGCCATCGGAGCCCCAGGGCTGGTTCATCAACGCAGTTCCTGCGAGATAGAGAGCCTGTAGATGTTAGTTTCCTACATATATATACAGAGAGAGAGAGAGATGGGTGCGAACCTTGATTCCCATGCCTTGTAGATAGTCCAGTGTGTCAAGTAAGCCGGCAACATCACCCCCATGACGCATTTGGTTCGAATTCAGATCATGCTCGAACACACTCCGATTAGCATTGTCATTTGTCGGGTCACCATTGACGAATCGATCCAGAAATAATGTGTAAAACGGAACACGCCAGTTGCTAGGAGAGGCAAAGTATTGGCCCTGATGATTGGGCCACTCCCCCCAGTAGTCTGCAGGATTTGTCGCTGTCTTGTTCTCATTGAGGTTGTAATCGGTCAAAGATTCATCGTACGGCCAGCATGTCGACGTCGCTATGAAGAGAGCTGTTGCGATCAACCCCCCAGAGGAGAGTCTCCACCTCATAGTTGTGGTGAGGGGCACGCGCCGAGGGAGGAAGGGAGTCCGTCAGTAGGTGATTATGATGATGATGATGACGATGATGATAAGGATGAAGCTGATGATTATAATTAATATGTATTGGGATCCTGTACAGATGCTTCAAGCTCCTGGCTCTCTCGTGTGTCGATAGCAGATAACGATTGTGGCAAGACAGACATAAACGAGTGGCTAAGATGCAAAAGACCGAGAGACGAACAAGAACAGGAACAAAGCGAAAGAGAACACGGGGTAACGAATGGAAGGAGAGGCAACAAGCCAACAAGAACTGAGGAGGAGGTGAAGAAGGGAAAAAAAAAAAAATAGGAAGAAACGATGCAAGGCTGAGATTTTGATTTGGATCGAATGTCGGGGAGATCAAGTCAGCCTAACCAGCGTTTTGGATGATGTGCTAATAATAACCTCATGGTAATATTCTGATAACTGGGATTTTTTATTATATTATTACTACTACTCCTTCTCCTGTTACTTTGCTACTAAGAGCTAAACGAGGACAGTTAGTGAGGCTGACAAGCCAGATTATTCCTCCACTTTTTGGTTGTGTCTGAGTTTCCAAGAGGCTACCAAGAGGCTACCAAGAGGCTACTAAGACAGAGTGTATTCTGGTGTAGAATACGATTACTTCGCCCCTCGTGGAAACCCTACCAGTTATGCAGTATACTCGGAATCCAGCCTCAATTGTGGGTTTACAGAGAGAGGTCCAAGGATGCCCAGAGAGTCAGAATCTCGTATTGCTATCAACGCAACGGTCTCCTCCGAGGGAGAGCCAAAGAGGGACGGCCTCCTGTAAGACATTAATATTTTTCTGATTTTTCTGCTGGGTTTCTATTCGCCCTGCTGTTTATTTTTATCAGTGTTATTATTATTATTAATGTTTATTCTTTGGAACGGCAAGCCCTCCGGTGCTCCCGCTGGAACTTGCCAGCCAAGGATGCGCAGGGGCTACTGCATCTATCTAATCAAATGAGAAGTACCTAAATACCTACTGTGTAGGTAGTAGTAGTATCTAGTAGTAATACTCGCTGTACCACTACTAGTAGTACCTAGTAGTTAGTAGTAGTAGAGTAGAATACTACAGATACAAAGACAATAGTGGCGGCAGATCTCCAACACGCCAAGTGGGCGGTGGCTGATTGTGTATCTTATGTTACCGTACTTTGTACAGTACAGTATTATATATTTCAGTACCAACTAGTACTAAGTAGTATAGCACAGTACTACTACCATACTAGTACTAGTAGTACCTTAGTAGTGTAGGTACTAGAGTAAGATTCTAATCTGTCTTACTGGTTCCACCGGCAGGATTTATTATTCTCGAACCGCACCCACAGGATCCAGAATCAGACTGTGCCGTGGATCAGTCTCCTCTTTTGTCTTGCTTGTCTTTGTTCCATGGCAAATTCAGTTCCTCCTTTAATTCCTCTCAACGTACATGTAGTGACGACACTGACAAGTCAAGGGGAAATTCTTCCTATCAATGTACCTAGGTACTGTGTAAACTTGGTTCAGGCACGCCGGGCAAATCACATCCCACTGTCCCGCGACTCAGGGATATTTGGTGGTTGGATATTAATCTAGTCTCTGCTAAGTGGCCCAACGTTTGAGACATCCTAAATTTGCTGCAGCCACAAGTCCCCGTGCCAGCGTAGTATCCATGTCGAATGTCTCAATGTCTCAATGTCTCAACTCTTCCGTACAGCATCTCTTATTACCTAGGTACTAGAATTGAGTACTGAGTACTGAGACCTGAGTACCAGTGTCGAGTAGAGTAGAGTACAGTGTCGAGTAGAGTAGAGTAGGTAGAGAGGTAGGTAGGTAGAGTAGAGTAGGTAGAGAGGTAGGTAGGTAGGTAGAGAAGTCATAAAAAGCAAAGGTGCCTCTAGTCTGCCCTCCAATAGCAACCCCATGATAGCGTTCAGGGGAATCTCATTATTGCTCCTCCTCTCGTCTTCCAATCGACCTCGAATCCGGTTTTCCGATGGAGAGTCTGCAGTTACTAGTCCTCTGGAGTTCAGTAGTTCTTCCTGACTTTGCCACCTCCCCTCTTCTCCTTAGTATGCTCTTAGGGTACCACTCTAGGTGTACCGACAAGACTTCGCAATATCCGTAGTGAGGAAGAATGTTCAACAGTCTGGGGATGTCCTTCATTAATGTACCTGCACTTCGTAGTCACTTAACCCTTGCAGAGATGCTTCATCCAAGCTTAACAACGTACTCCAGCAGTTACTGCAGACGGATATTAGGATAGAAAGTAAAGCCGAGGATTGTCCAAACGAGGAGATCCCCCAATATCCAGTCCCTTGCAGAGCCGGGGTTGTGCCACTCTTTGTGAGCCTTTGAGTGCTTTTTTCCCCACTCCTTTTCACCTTTTCCTCCGTCCTTCTCGAGCTGTTCCTGGCGATTGTTTTGTGTGTGTGTGTGTGTGTGTGACCTTCCAGCCCGAACCGCGTTTTCCTCCATTCTCTCTCTTCTCCTCTTTTGTCCTTCCTGGTTGTTGTGATTGTTGTCGAGATATGCGTCGTCCTCTCTCTCTTCCTATCTGTCGCTCACTCTGAACTCAACCCCGTCGCTCTCTATCTTCCTTGCACACTATCACCACCACCCATGACTATACTCTAATGTCTACTCGAACGCCAATCATCTCATACGAAAATCCCTCGCCCAACATTCCGACAACTACTGCATTCTTTCTGCCTCCGTTTTGCTAGATCTCTGGGCAATTTGTGGCTTGTCCAGACCTCACTCACTCCCTCACTCGCTCATCGGTACAGCCTCATGTCAATGGCCTGGTGCTGAGTTTTTATCCTTATACACACTCGTTTTTTTTTTTATATTTGGTTATTCATCGTCTCCCGTGTCGACAGGCACTGCCACAGATCCAGACTTAAACCCCAGAATCGGATCAACCACCATGATGTCATTCTCGTATCTCTGTCGATGGGCAGGCCTCGTGTTTGTGTCAGGCTTGGCTGGCTCGACATCGGCAGCGAGCCTGTCAGAATGGAAGTCCAGGTCTGTCTATCAAACAATGACAGATCGTTTCGCCCGTACAGATGGCTCAACAACATCCCCCTGCAACACCACCGCGGGATTGTACTGTGGAGGAACATGGCGAGGAACCATCAACCATCTGGATTACATCCAGAACATGGGCTTCGACGCAGTCATGATCTCGCCAATCATCGACAATATCAAGGGCCGCGTTTCCTACGGTGAAGCCTACCACGGCTACTGGCCGCTGGATCTCTATACACTCAACTCGCATTTCGGAACACAGCAGGATCTGCTCGATCTCAGCGACGCTCTGCACTCCCGTGGCATGTACCTGCTGATGGACACTGTCATTAACAACATGGCCTACATGACGGACGGCAAGGACCCTGCCACCAATATTGACTACTCTACCCTCACACCCTTCAACAATGCCGACTACTACCATCCATACTGCAAAATCTCAAACTGGAACAACTACACCGACGCCCAGCTCTGTCAGACAGGTGACAACCTTGTCGCGCTTCCCGATCTCTTCACAGAGCACGCCGATGTCCAAAAGATCCTCGAGGACTGGGCTCACGACGTTATGAAGACGTATTCCGTCGACGGGCTGCGAATTGACGCTGCTAAGAGTGTCGACACTGGCTTCCTGAAGAGCTTTGGCCAGAGCGTCGGCTCGTTCATGACAGGAGAGGTCTATGAACAGAACTTTGACATTATCTGCAATTATCAAGACAACTACATCGACAGCGTGCCGAACTATCCCATGTACTACGCTATTCTATCCGCCTTTACGACGGGTAATATATCTGCCTTGTTCACGGAAGTCGAGCTGATGAAGGCCGCCTGCAACGACGTCACTAACATGGTTTCTTTCTCTGAAAACCATGATGTCCACAGGATTGCTAGCTACAATAACGATATATCGGTATGGCTCCTTGGCAAATAAATCTCTCTTTTCGTTTATCATTATCGTCGCGTCATATCTAATTCAAGGTACGACAGATTGCTAAGAATGTCTTGACTTTTACCATGCTTTTCGACGGCATTCCAATGATCTATCAGGGCCAGGAGCAACATTTGGACGGAAGCGGTGTTCCCGAAAACAGAGAAGCCCTGTGGCTCACGGGATACAACACCGACGCTGTGCTATACAAGTTGACCCAGAAGCTCAATTTCATCCGCAAACAGGCCTACAGGATGGGTAGCGACTATGTCGAGCAAAAATCCGTCCCCGTATACCTCGATAGTAGTGCGATTGCTTTTATGAAAGGCGTCAACGGTCGGCAGGTGGTGACGCTATTGTCCTCGCAATCCAGCAAGAGCACAGCTTATACTGTGACATTACCAGTCTCCTTCAATGCCCTCACAAACCTAGTCGAGGTGCTCAATTGCCAGAACTATACAGTTGACGTACTGGGCCAGCTCACCGTCCCCATGGACAAGGGAGAACCCCGCGTGTTCTTCCCCACCGAGCTGATGGAAGGCAGTGGGCTTTGCGGCTACTCATCCGCCAATTATACCTATGCCAACCTTGTAGCTGGGACAAAATACACTACAACTTCAGGCTCCTCGTCGACACGCCAACCGATGATGTCGTCGAGGATCACTCCGCTTCTTCTAGGAGTAGTAGCAAGCTTTGGCTTTGTGATGATATTATAAGCCTGTCCTGGACGTCTCCTCTCTTTCTCGTATTTAAGCCGGTTTCTTCTTTTTTTTTTTTTTTTCCCAATCACATTTGTCTATATGTGCGTGTATATATTCATTTCGTTTTCTTCCAGTTGCCTCGCCGTGCATTATGAGACATTTCGCTTCCTTGAATAATCGCAAGATTCCAATGCCACACCGCATGCCACATGTCAAAGACGGGGCAGTCTCGTAGTTATATCGTCGGAATGCTGCACCCCAGCATTCCAGTCTCTGTAAGTGGAACTTGGACTAGTTATAAATACGCCTGGGAGAAAAAAAAAGAAAAAAAGCCCCTCACATCGCCTGGTTCTGATGGTCCCCTTGGCGCAATCCTCTCGTCTAACGACGCCCGAATTGGCAAATTTGTGCTTTTATCTTTTCTCGATAACCACTCTCTTTGACTGAATTACGAGGAGCAGGCCGGAAATCCAGGTTCCTAATATTAATACGAGCCGCACGGCCCACTTGGTTGCTGCAAAGTTCACCTCTTTTGTATAGGATGGGGGCTCTGCTGGCTGCTCTACGCAGTAGGTAGTTTGTGCACGTTGATTGCATGAGGAGGCTCAGCCTTGAGTAGATCCGAATCACAATCCTGCCAACTCTATCCTGGCATCTCGGAAATTGGAATACGAGGCTCATCACACCCTAATGCACTACTACTATGGAGGAAGGGAGTATGCCGCGAGATCCGCTGGTCCTTAGGCACTAGGTGTGCGGCCCAAATGGAGAACTGCCAGGAACTGGACTCCGTTATAACGCTGATCGTGTACTGGGTATGCGGCTACAACTACAGAGTATTCGTTCTTGACCGGAGGCGTCTGTCACTCGTGCCGTAGAGTAACTAAAAGTAACTACCGAGGACTCGGACGCATGATTATGTGATGCTCTTTCAGCTTCACCGGAGGCTGGCCGGGAACTGGCCGGCAAAACCGGAAGTATACCCTGTATCTCCTGCTATTCCGAGAGTACTCAGTCGGGTTAGTAAGAGCTGGAAGATCAATATTAACTATATTACTGTGTATATGGTTTATCCCTGGTTGTCAGGCTCCTAGCTTGATCGCGTTCCAGTGCAAAAGGACTCAGTTGATGCACAAATGTTTTGACTTCAATTGCTCATGGCTCGGAGGACAGGGTTCCAGCCTCGCAGCCCTAGAACGCTGTCTCGCACTTGGCGGCCATTACCACATCCTCTGTAAAGCGCCATTTCAGTCATCGTATGTTCCATCCCCACTTACCGATTGCCACTAATTTTCTTTTGCATTTGATCTCTGCAGCCTATTCTCTTTCACTGTTCTCTACTCTATTCTCTACTCTATTCTCTACTCTCTACCTATATTCTGACATCAATAATACACTACACCACAAAGCCTCGAGTCTTCAATTATCCCACCCAACCGCCAAGATTAAATGATTGAGGATACCAGGGTTTATCATAATACAGCGCTAGGGTAATGGCTAGTATTAGCGCATCGGCCGATTGGAAAGTGTCCTGACTAGAGGTAAAGGATTTACAAGTACCGTAAATAACGTGTATTTTTTGTTTGGTAAGGTTCAATTCATAAGGCCTTATTAATGCATTATTCTCTACACACTACTACCACTAGTAGTAATTAGAGAGAGTGTACTGAAGCCACTGAAGCCATATATGGATTATACAGATATCATTTAATGAATAACAATGGCATAGTTCGCAGCCTCTGCTCCGGGAGTCTATTTATAATTTGAGTTACCTGCATTCACATACTGTTGCATAGTTGAAGATCTTCTCTACTCTACAGTATAGTATTCTAAAAGTATAGTATTCATAAAAAAATAGCACGCCAACTCCACCTTAATGAAGTGGCTCTGCAGCTCCCTAAACGTACGAGTGCACAAATTCATAAATTGAAGTATAATTGAATTAATAGACAATCACTCCAAATAAATCACCTCCACCTCCACTGCATTACATTGCATTACATTGCATTAACTGTACACCAAAGGCTTGCAAATCTCCCATCTCCGACAACTTCCCCCACGTCCCCAATCAGACTATGGCTTTACCAGCCCTGGCTTCTATACATCCTAGGATGCTTACAAGGAGAACACGAGGGCTCCCATCAGCAAACCAGCCGCAACGGTGAGGGGCGCAGTCAAGGAAGAAGCAGCGCCGGGGCTGGGTGCAGAGGTGCTCGAGGTTCCGTTGGCAGCAGCAGAGGAAGACCCGGCAGCAGCAGAGGAGCTAGCAGCGGAAGAGGCTCCGGAGGTAGTAGCAGCAGTGGTGCTTCCGGAAGTGGTCGGGGTCAGGGTGCCGCTGGTGCTGGTAGTAGTAGTGGTCGAGCCAGAGGTGCTGGAGTGAGAAGAGCTGGTCGAGGAAGTGCTGGTTGAAGAGCTGGTCGACGAGGTGGAAGAGCTGGAGTCAGAGCTGGTCACGTTGAACTGCTGGGACTGAGCGAGGATTCCGGAGTTCTGAGGAGAGTCGGACAACAGGTTGATCTGGTATCCATGTCTGGAGGTCGGTCTAATTAGCGAGAAGCGACATAGCACAGAGAGAGAGAGAGAGAGAGAGAGAGAGAGAGAGAACATACCCAGCAGAGAGGTCGGAAATGCTATCCACGGTGTAAGAGCCCTTGGAGGTGTCGACATTAGAGGCGATCAGCTTCTCAACAGGAGGGTACTCGGCATTGTTGACGATGTACAGGTCGAAGCTCGAAGGGTCCGTGCTAATAACATTAGCGTTAGTCGCGGTTTCTCGATCGTCAACTGGGACCGTGAGAGACAACTTACTTGACAGAAGTCCACTTCACCGTGAAGGAGCTCGAGGGGTCGATGTCTGCGCCCTTCTGGGGCTCAGTGACGGAGAGGGCTGGAAGAGTTAGCAACTACCTCATACTATCGTTATTTGCATAGGCTAGCGTACCTCCGACAGAGACTGCCAAGGGCAGGAGAGATTGGATCAAGAAACGCATGGTTGTTGAAGGTAACGACTGAAGAGAAGAGTAGTACGAGTAGTAAGAGTAGTATGAGTAGTAGAGGAGGAGGAGGAGGAGGAGATTACAAGGACTTATAAGCGGAGAGAGAAAAAAAAGATCTATAAATGTTGCAAGCAGAACCACAGAAAGGCTGTCTGTTGCGTATCGATGTCTCAAATATGACTTGGATGGTTTTACACAGCCAGGAACGAAAACACAAATAAATAATAATAATAAATAAATAATAGTAATAGTAATGAAGGAACATGTAAGACAGAAATACTAATAATAGGGCAACCAGAGACAGAGAGTCACTCATCTCCATTCAGAGGCAAAAGATACATAAATGATGCCATAACTGGTCTTCAAATACTCCAAATACTGGGTAATTCGGCGTACCAGGAACCGGACTAGTCTCAGACGCAGAGGCAAATACGAGCTGAGACAAGTTCCAGGGATCCATTATTTTATTTTATTATTTTACTATTTTATTATTTACTATTTTACTTTTTTATTATTGCGGATTCCAAGACATATCACTAGTGCAATGATAAGACAAGTTACTCCCTTAGAGATACTCTGTATGTACAACGAGTAGATAATGCAGTAAGGAAAACTCTCCCAGTCCTATAACTCGTAAATTATAGTGCCCCTTAAGTCGCAATTACAGAAGATCAACAGAAGACCTGCAGATAACGCAAGTGCAACTGTACTCCGATGATCATCAATGTTGCAATGGCCATAACCCATGATCCTGCGCGAGATGAGAACTGTGGTAAGAGTGTAATCGATGAGCGTAGGATGGATAGACCTGACAGAGGTGCCTGTCGAGCAGAGGCCTGCATACATAACCACAAATTACACACTTGATTCTACTGGCTGTTGAGGATATTAATACTACTGCCTATTTATATCTGTGATGGTATATATAATTTAGTAGAGCAGGCAGTGCGACGGCTTGATCTGTTAGCGGAATATATATTCATGCACCGTCTTGTAGAGCAGCCAAGCAACGTCAGATTACAGCTATATCTACTTAACCACTTACATTATATCATAGTAGACAACTTGGTACTCTATTATCTAGATTAATCTTTAAAACAGCCGGAGTGTGAATTGAGTACAGTGTCTATCGGCGTGTCACGTGCTCACTCGAGATGAGGCTTCTGCCCCCAAACAAAGTAGACGCGCAGCGCAGTTTTCTTCTCGTTCATGTCCTGCGCGAACCTCTTTGGAAGCGCATCCCACTCGTCGGCGCTCATCCCGAACATCTCGGGGCTTCACCCCATGAATTAGCTTTGGCATTTATCAATATCATTACCGAAGATGGCCTACCTGGTCACAGATCGGAAGAACTCCAGGATCGACAGCATGTTGCGATATCCCCTGGACCCGAGCTCAGCATCAGGGTGCGAGGCTCCAGCCACCATGTCGACTGCTTTATATCCGACATTCACCAGCCCTTCCTGTTCCAGGCGGTCCCCCAGCTTTGTTGCTGCAAGAGGATCGGACACGACGCGCGAGGTCAATTCATGAATCATTCGAAACGCCTGGCATCCGTCCTGGGGTTCTGAGACGAATGTATTGAAGTCCATCTCCACCAGCTGGATCCATCCACCTGGCTTGACGCAGGATATCAAGTTTTGCAGCACGCGTGGCACTTCTTCGTCCTTGAACAGCGGTATGACAAACCTCTGATGCACAAAGTCGAAGCGGTTCATCCACGAAGCGGGGAAGTCCTCGATCAAATTTTGCTGCACGATCTGGAGGGCTGGAGTGACTTTAAGCGGAGGGTATCCTCCAGGCCTACGAAGCCTTATTAGCGTTGCGAGGACAAAAAAAAGAAAAAAGGAATAGTCCACATACGCGCTATCAAACCCGAGGAACTCAGTGTCAGGCGGAAAGATAGATTTGGCGTCCTGCATCCAGTATCCTTTGCATCGTCAGCTTCATCAAGTCAGAGCAACCTGCACAGGGATAATCGTACCATCCGCAGTGGCAGCATCGAGCACAGAGAGACGACCAGACGTGAGGTCAATAGGAGCCAGCACCAGCCCACCCGCACATCCCTTTACCCATTCATGCTGGTTTCTCATGCGATCTGCTTCTTCTACATTCCGTGGCAGGAAGTACCTCTGGTCAACATCGTGTACGGTCTTTTCCGAGACAGTTGTTGTTGGGACCTCGGCAGTTGTCATGGTTCGTTCTGGGCGCAATTTGAGGGCTATAGAGATAGTCAGTAAACAATCGTGGAGCAGTGGTATTCGTGGAATTATGAGGGGTTCTTTATGATGGTACTTGGGTGGATTTGCACCGATCGCAAGATCTCATGAAATCCGATATTGCAATAATAGGGAACAGTCGTAGCAGTACCTTGGAGACGACACAAGGTACTCGATCCATGATCTCCAACAAGGCTTAGAGTAGCTTCTCCCTGTTGGCGGTAATCCAGCAGAAATCGTTACTCGCCGACGGAGACTATTTCGGCGTATAAAGAACAACCCACGGCCGTCGATTCATGGGAACTGAGATCGCATCTCTGCAGCTTGCATTTGACTGAAGAAGAAGAATTCATCTAATATCAGAAATGGCAGACCGGAAAACAGATGCTTTGATCATTGGCGCTGGCCCTGCTGGACTGACCATCGCACTCACTCTCGCTCGCCAACAGCAAAGCTCCATCGTTTTTGACGCAGGAACCTACCGCAATGATCCAGCGGATTACATGCATCTGATCCCTGGGTTCGACCATGTCAGCCCGGCAGACTATCGAGATACCGCGAGGAACAACCTTTTGACGAACTACAGCCATATCTCTTTCCAGAGTGTGACAGTCTCGGCTGTCGAGAAGGACATTACCCGGAACGGCTTTATCCTCACCGATGAGACCGGAAAGACCTGGGAAGGCAAGAAAGTAGTTCTCGCAAACGGCGTCGAGGACGTTTACCCGGATATCGCTGGCTATGCTGAATGCTGGGGGAAGAAAATGTACGTTGTTGCCACAGACGCCCTGGAATCGGCGGATGCGTTCGCGAATTAACCTCAACCAACCTTTGATAGATTCCACTGTCTCTTCTGCAAGGGCTACGAGGAGCGAGGCTGTGAATCTGCTGGTGTCCTCGCGATTGGAGGAGTGGCCAAAGTACCAGTCGCGCTGCATGTCGCACGCCAAGTGTTGACTCTGAGCGACAGCGTCACAATCTATACAAATGGCTCTGAAGAGTTAGCCCAGGGAATCAGAGCTGGCCTTGGAACGACAACAGCTATGCGGATAGAGTCTAGCAGGATCAAGGCTATCTCACTGCAACCTGGAAACGCAGGAGTCTCTGTTGAATTCGAAGACGGTAATACTCTACTCGAGGGCTTTCTCGCCCATACGCCGGACACGAAGCCCTGGGGACCATTCGCAGCGCAGCTTGACGTAGCTGTGAGTCCAAGCGGCGACATCAAAGCAGGTCCGCCGTTCTACGAAACGAGCGTGAAGGGGGTATTCGCCGCAGGAGACAACTGCAGTATGATGAAGAACGTCCCGAATGCGATTTTCTCGGGTTCCCTGGCCGGAATGGGAGTTTCATCGCAGATTATGGCAGAGGCTTTGGGACAGAAGCCTTTATTCTGAGTAGCATTCACTAAATAGACTCTTTACTTGAACTCACTTGAGCTCACTTGAACTCACTTAAACTCACTTGAACTCACTTGAACTCTGCTTGAACTCTAGTAGACACAGATTGCACTTCTTGTCTGAAAGGACTGTCATGCACTTCATTGCCGTAATCCTATACACGATAGTATGCTAGAAGCAGCCACCAGAGCTGATTTCCGTCCCAATGAGCACCCCGAGGGGCCACTGCTTATCCTCCGACATTTTACTCGCCGTGCAGTGTCAGTTAGTAGAGCAACATATTGTAGCTGAAATAGCAGCAGTCCGCTCGAGAGACAGCGTCTAGTAACCTCATCAAGCTATCGAAAGTCGTTGTCCTCTTTACATACAGCACGATGGCCATAAACTTCCCCTCCCAAACAGGGGATTGCTGCTTCTCACGAGAAGCCATTTTGAAACCCATTTGGAGCCTTATACAAGAACAAGCCGCCTTGCACCCATCATCTCCCGCCGCCTCGCAGGGCGACAGGGTGGCATCCTATCAAGAACTCGTCGCTGCGACCAAGCGTCTCTCGGCGCTCCTCGTCGAACATGGAGTCGCAGCTGGAGACACGATCCCAATTTTCGTCTCGAGATGCTTGGAAAGCGTGGCTTGTATTCTGGCTTTGGTGAGACTGGGGGTCTGCTATGCCCCCATGGACTCGGAAAGTTGGAGCCAAGGCAGAGTCGATGCAGTCCTGCAGACGATACAGCCAAAGCTCGTCGTGGTTTCGTCGAGGACCAGTATTCAGATACTTAGCATTCCTATCATAACCACAGAACAGGTCAGGGCTGTCTACAATATGGAGAATACAATCCCTGTCCAACTGGACGAGGACGCGCCAAAGACCTCTATGGAGGCCATGTACATCATATTCACGTCCGGCACGACAGGAAAGCCGAAAGGAGTCGTGATCCCCCGTCGCTGTGTGGAAAACTACGTCCAACAGGGCACAGGGGGCGAAATGCCGTTCAATCTGGGAGTCACCAGCAGAGATAGAGTCCTGTTGCTGTTCTCGTTGGCCTTCGATGGTGAGTTCCAGTATCCACGCAAATCAAGGACGATGGCCTAAGCTGAACTATTAGCTGCATGGGGAGTGTTTTATAGCACTCTCTGCCACGGGGGACACCTCGTTCTGTCTGATCCCAAAGGCCTGTTGGAGGATGCAAAGCAGTGCACCATACTGCCAGCAACACCCTCTCTCCTGGGAACTATCGGAGACCCAGTCAGCTATACAAATATCAAGTCCGTCTTCCTGGGGGGCGAGTCCCCTAGGCCAACACTTCTGCAAGCTTGGTGGAGCCCTGGACGACGCATATTCAACTGCTACGGCCCGACAGAGACGACGATTTGCACGAGCATGGCAGAACTGCAACCGGAACAGCCCATTACCCTGGGCGAACCCATGAGAGGGACCGAACTGCTCCTACTAGACGATCGGCAGGAGGAATCAGACGAGGGAGAGATCTATATCAGCGGTCCAGGGCTCGCTGCTGGATACTACAAGAACCCGCAACTGACAAGCGAAAGATTCATCCAGTGGAATGGACAGAGAATATACAGAACCCTAGACCGTGCCCGCCGAACACCAGCGGGAATCGTATTCTGCGGCCGTGAAGACGCCATGGTCAAGAACCGTGGATATCTGATCAACCTTGAGGTGGACGTCATTCCCCTTCTCCTGGGATATCCCGGCGTCACGGCAGCAGTCGCCTTCATGGACCGGGGCAGGCTGATAGGCTGTATTGTGCCGCAGAATTTGGACATCAACAAGATGCGCCGCGAGCTGTCTGAATCGCATGAACTGTTCGTCGTGCCAGATCAGATCGTGGCTTACGACGAGCTACCGCGAACCTCGAACGGGAAGGTCGATATTGCTGCTCTGAAACATCTGTCTATACACCAGTCCCAGCAGCCCGAGAACTCTACGAATGAGAGATCCGAGAGAGGGCTTCATTTGTCGCTATTGAGGGAAGCCGTAGCAGATGCGCTGGGGCTTCCCATTTCCTCTATCCCAACGCACTGCAGCTTCTGGGAACTGGGGGGAAACTCGCTTCGGGCTATCAAATTGACCTCGAATCTTCGCCAAAAGGGCCTCACCATTCACTTCCAGGAACTCTTTGGGCCTGTGCCGCTGGCGAGGCTCTCTGAGCGCCTTGAAGAGCTCCCAGAATCCAGCAAGCTCTCGAGTCGGGCGAATGGAATAGAGTCCAACTCCAGCATCACAGCTCCCATGACGGCGGTACAGACAGGCATGATCCGGTCCTCTCTGCAGCACAAAGCGACAAGTTACATGGCTGTGTGCATCAGATTCCCCTGGAGCACCGAGACGGGATATGCAGACAAAATCGCGAACTGCTGGAAGACAGTAATAGGCAGACACAGCGTCTTCCAAACAATCTTCGACCCGGTGACTGGGACTCATAGAGTCAACAAAGAGAGCAGCTCGACGGACTGGAGAGCGCTCTGCGTTTCTGACGATGAGCTGGCCTCGAGTATTGATCAAGAGACCTCTCGCTTGTTCGAGGATACGAATGAGCAAGACCACAGCGACTATTTCCGTCCGCTGAACTGCTTCCGTCTGCTGGTCCCCTCGGGCGACGCAGACGCAGCGCTGCTCTGGCTGGTGCATCATAGCTGTGTGGATGGATGGTCTGTGGCATTGATAGTAGAGGAGGTCAAGACACTCCTGCGAGGAGAGAGTCTTGAGGAACCGCCCCAATTCTGGCATTTTGCACATCGCCTGCCGCAGTATCTAGAGAGCGTTCAAGACGAGGCCAAAGACTTCTGGCAAGAGGCCGTATCAGGGGTCTCTGATGCTTGTCCTTTGACCCTTCCAAAGCCCTCTAAACCAGCCAGTGGGCCGCGCTTTGCAGAGGCCGCGAGCAGCATCGACCTTTCCTTGGACCAGATAGAGCAAATGTGTCGACTAGAAGGCGTCACGTCGGCTGCAATGGTCTACGCTGCATGGGCTCTCCTTCTGCAGGCCTACAGTGACCACGACCACGTCGTCTTCGGTACCGTCTTCTCAGGACGCAACTTTGACTTTGCTGGGATGGACCAGCTGGTAGGGCCTATCCTCAACGCGTGTCCTCTCCCGGTGACTCTCAAGGGCGTGGAAACCAAAGCAGAGCTTCTGCGGCGTATCCAGGAAACGGTGCTTCGAGTGGGAGCATACCAATGGTCCTCAGCGTCGACCGTACAGGCCCTGAGGCCAGGAAGCTACTCGAGCATCTTCCAAACGATGCTGTTTCTGGAGTACGACTTGCCTGGCTTCAGCGATGACAACGGTTGGAGGTATAGCCGTGTAGATGTTCCTGAGTTTGGCCTGACAGTGAGGATACAGCGAGAGGACGACCGCATGAGGCCGTCTATTCTATTCGATCAGACATTATACACTCGTCCGGCGATGGAGCGCATGGTTCTCCATTTCCGAAACGTCCTTGTCGCCCTTCTTGACGTCCAATGCAGCAGCATCGCAGAGGTCCGCAGCAGGATGCTTGAGCCGTGCGAGCTTCTCTCCCTCACGCATTGTACGCCGGATCTTCTACAGCCCTACGTGGGATTCTCCAACCTCAAGGACTGCTTCGAGATGGGGGTCGATAGATGGCCAGACGCCGTTGCCATCGAGTCAGCGACACACTCCCTCACCTACTCCCAGCTGGATGCCCTGGCAAACCATGCTGCAAGAGCCCTCGTAGATCGAGTCAACCGCGGAGATGCAGTGGCCATCCTGAGCGATCGCAGTCTGAACTGGCTGGTGTCTGTATTCGCAGTGGTCAAAGCCGGCGCCGTGTATGTTCCCCTGGACTCCAATCTCCCCCGTCAACGAATGCAGACAATCGTCCAGTGTGCGAGGGCAAAGCTGTGCGTCTTCCCAAACCAAGAAAGCCACCAGCGGTTTGGAAGCATTGCAGCAGAGCATCTCCTCCTGCACGAGATCTTGGCTGAGGGACGCGAAATACCGGCGTCAGCAAGACTGCCAACCGTCATAGAAGCCCAAGACATCGCATACATCATCTTTACGTCCGGCTCTACTGGCGTGCCCAAGGGCGTCGCGATCCAGCACAGATCAGTGCTCTCGTACCTTTCCTACCCTCCAGCGCGAATGGATGCTCGGCCAGACAGACGCCACGCGCAGATGTTTTCTCCAGGCTTCGACGTGAGCATGGCAGAGATCTTCGGAACGCTCTGCTACGGCGCTACACTGGTGCTCGCAGACGAGAGCGAGCCCTTTGCGCATTTATCCCGTGTCAACGCCACGATGATAACGCCCTCTTTCCTCTCCGTGTGCGATGAAAGACAGTATCCTCGCCTAGATACAATCCTCTTTGCCGGGGAGGCAGTTCCGCAGATTCTCGCCGATATCTGGGCTGGAACCCGCACAGTCTATAACTCCTACGGGCCCTGCGAGTGCACCATCGGCTGTCTCTTCCAGCTCATGCAGCCCGGGAGAGAGGTCACCCTGGGACGCGCTGTTCCCCGTGTTGGAGTCTACCTGCTTGATTCCCGCGGCGCTCCAGTGCCCGTTGGCGTGCCAGGAGAGATCTGTCTCAGCGGGATTCAGGTCTCGAGCACTGGATACATCGGCAGTGGCGAGATGGAAACACTCTCGAAAGCACGCTTTGTCGCGGACCCCTTTGTCCCGGGACAGCGCATGTACCGCACTGGGGACCGCGCCGTTTGGACAGAAGACATGGAGCCCCGGTTTCTGGGCCGTGTCGATAACCAGGTCAAAGTCAGGGGGTTTCGCATTGAGCTGGAGGAAGTCGAAAGCGCCATTCGTGCCGTTGCTCCGCAGGTTCGGCGTGCGGCGGCCATAGTCCATCGAGGCGATAATATCGTGGCATTTGTCGAGCCTGAGAACGTGCCAGTCGCTGCTATCCAGGAAGCGCTGCGAGATAGACTCCCTGCCTATGCCTGTCCGTCTGCTATCGTGGCGTTGGCTGCTTTGCCCACGACCCCGAACCAGAAGCTGGACCGAAAGGCCCTGCAGACATACGCTACAAAGCCCAGAGAGGAGAGAGAGGCAAGTTTGACGCCTCTCCAGGATACACTCGCCGCTGCCTGGCGTGAAGCTATCGGCCTACGGACGGACGCAGTTGTGATTGCGCCTGAGACCGACTTTTCAGCCATTGGGGGGAATTCGCTTTCGCAGATCAAGGCTGCACAGATCGTGTGTCGCGTCCTGAATACCAGACTGCCGCTGACGCTGTTCATCCGGAACACACGATTATCAGCATTAAGCAGCAAGATTGAACAGTTCCTGGCCGAACGAGATCAAGATTCGCCTGGAAACGTCTCGTTCGCTGCTGCGTGGAAGACCGTGCAGCCACCGTACACCGAAGTATCGCACCTGGAGGAGGAATTCGTGCGATTGTCTCTATCGTCTGCATGTCCGCAGACCTTCAACGTCGCCTATGAAGTGCGTATGGCAGGAGATGTCGATTTGGCTGCAATGGAAAGGGCCATCAGAGCCGCGACAGCCCGCGAGAAGATACTGCGGACCTGCTATACGATATCAGATGGGCTCGTTTCGCGACGTCAGTCAGAGAACCCTTGTGAGATCCTCACCGGAGAGATCTCCAAGTCTCGCATCAGGGACCTCGTGGATACGCCATTCCATCTGCTCAAAGGTCCCCTGACGAGGATCCTGCTTGGTCAAGACGCGGACGCAGCCGTGCTCGTGCTCGTCCAGCACCACGCTATAACAGACAAGGTGGCTATCAGGACTCTGCTCCACAGAATCCAGGACATGTATCTGAAGTTCCTCCGAAACGACCTGGATTCGGCCCTTGAAAGTGAGGCCTTAGAAGCACAACCAGACTACGGTATATGGGCCAAATGGAGAGCCAGCCAGCCACGGCCATCCATCACGAACAACGCCAGCTACTGGGAACAACAGTTATCGGACCTCCCGGCACCTCTATTCACACAATCCGATACGGGGTCCATTCGCCCAGAATGTACGAGCCTGTCTGATCGCTTCTCGTTGCACACAAACAGCCGACTAGACGGGTCCATGGAGCTGTACGTAACCGTGGTCGCCCTGGCCCTCGCAAAGGTCATGGCAGTCTCCGACCTCGTCGTCGGTATACCTCACGTCGACCGAACCGAGCCAGGGACGGAGGACCTGCTAGGAGTCTTCCTGGACCGACTGCCGGTGCGCGTCAGGGGGGCTCAGATGGCAGCGAACAAGCCGTCCGATCTCATCGACAGCGTACGAAGTTCTATCCGGGATTGTCTGGCTCATTCGATGCCCTTGATGGAGATTCGCCGTGCTGTTGGCGAAGACGACCTGGTTCAAGTGATGATCGTGTACAACAGAAGGGAGGACTCCATCACAAAGGGCCTCGCGCTGCCTGCAGTCGTCGTTGAAGACCAGGCCCTGCGAGCCAGGGGGGCCAAGTTCCCCCTTCTGATTGAGTTCACAGAGACGGAGCTGTGCACAGTCTGCGAGTTTGAGTACATGGAGGACTTTGTATGCAGGAGTGTAGTGGATTCGCTGCGCCAGGCGATGGAGAGCATGTTCTCTTGACACTCTTAACTTTTAACGGATATATGTATGTTATTCCATCTACATCTAGGAAATACACGAAACAGTCAATATGAGGAGATAGGTTTGGCCCTCCGTTCCGCATCATAGTTCTCAACGCCCATCTCGATCCTACGTAGAGCCTCGCGCAGTCTATCCAGTGGAAGAGCATAGCAGATGCGAAACCAACCAGCCTGTTGAAAGTGATAACTGCTTCCTGTAGAGACCGATACCCCGACAGCCTTGAAATGGTACAACAGTCTCTGCTCCTCGGCCTGCGCGGCACTGGCGACCTTGAACCTCGCAAATACAAACATCCCATACGCAACGGGGATGAAGTCAACATCGCGTTCCCTCAGAAACGACGAGATGGCCCCGTACGCCTCTCGCAGTTTGTGCCCAGCCTGCGCCTGAATACGCCGCACCATCTGCGGGTTTAGGATCGTCCTCGCGGCCAGCAAGGTCGATACCGACGAGACTTGACTATGCACACTCAGGGCGGCGCTCAGTCGGACAGCGTCGTTCTCCTGGGTGATGAGCATGCCCTAGCAAAGGACCAGAGTATTAGCGTTGATTGCAGAGTTCTAGACGGAAACAAACTCACAACCCGAATGCCGCTGCAGCCAAAGTCCTTGCTCAGACTATATATGACATGAATCCAGTCGCAGGAGGCGTCCCGAGCACTCAGTTCGAGCACAGAGACGAACAAAGTGCGACCCTCTGGCACAGGACAATGGCCAGACAAGGCGTATACCTCGTCGGATATGTAGTGCAGCTTTCGCCGTCGACAGAACTCCAGCATTGCCTGCAGTGTCTCTCGCGGATAGCACTGGCCCAGGGGGTTATGAGGGTTGCAAACAAGCACCGCTTTGATAGGGATGGCAGAGCTCTGCAGGGCAGCCTCGTAATGCTGAACGCTCCGGGGACTGAAGAACTCGTTTAGGGGGATATGAACTGGAGCGATTGTGGCATTGTAGTGCACGCTGATGGAGATATCGAGGCCAGCCCAGTAGGGGGCGGCGATCAGGACGCCGTCTCCAGGATCACATATCTGCTGCACCAGGGCTGTCAGCGCAAAGCTCCCACCGGCAGCGAGAACGATGTGAGAGGCATCGACCGTCCGCGCTGGATTGAAGTGACGGTTGAGCAAGTCGGCCACGAGCTGTCTAGTCTCTGGCGAACCGCCGATTCCAGGCGTGTAGGAAAGGGCCTGTTGACACATAAGAGGCTTTCTTTTAGAAACGAGATGGTAAAGTCTTGGATTCAGAACACACCTCTTCCGACAGTGTCTGCATCGTCTCACTGAGGCCCTCGAGCAACGTGCCCTTCACGAGCCAGTTCTCGGCTGTGCTGAGGTCGATTGTCGTGATGTCGCCCGTGAGAACAGCGTCATGTTGGCCGAGAAGGCTGGGGATGAGGGTTTCATTCCTCTGCTTACACGTATTAGACAGCATTCTGCGGCACCAGCTGCTACGATTATGAGACTGTAGTATTGAGAGGAATTATAGAGCGTGGAGAGGCTTAAATGCACTTACTGTCCGACGGCGGCCGCGTGTGCTTTACTCGCCGAGCCGGGGCTGCTATGCTGTTATATCCTGCTTATTCGTCTCATCAATGCCACAGACTGCCCCGGTATTGGACTTGGAACGGATCACAATGGCTATTTCGATCTTGAACTTTCTGTCAGTATGCCCTGCGTCAGAGGAATGTAATGCTCTAACAGTAGTCGTTGCACAGCACGCAATCGCTGAAGAAGAGCCGGTTCTTTGGCTGGAACCAGGTATGCTTCCTTCTCCCTTCTCCCTTCTTCCCTTGTTCTATTCTTTCCTTGTAGATGAGTGCTATACTGACGCTGTGGACAGGATATCGTGGAGTACACCCCGTCTGCGTCACCTCAACCGTCAAAGAGCGATCCACAGCTATGGGACGAGGAAATAGGGACGATGCTGAGCGATATCCTGAGGCTCGCGGGCTATCCATCCCATTCGCGCCTCATCCACGAGGAGTTCTTCAGGGAATCAGTTGCCCCTTCTCTGGGCCCTCATCCCCGTGGAAGCGGACAGCCCGAAGCCTGGAAGAGCTTCATGACAGACGACAACAGCCCGGTAGAACTGAGCTGGTGCTGGTCGACGACCTTGGACACTCCGACAGCGCGGTATTCGGTTGAACCCATTGGAAAGACAGCTGGACTGGCATCTGATCCTACAAACTCCTTTGCCAGCGTCCGACTGCTGGGGAACACGCTCCCACTGGCCCCGGATGTAGATCTCTACTTACACCGGCACTTCCAGCAGTGGCTGACATCGAGAGATCCCAGCGTGACAGGGACGGTGCGAGGAGATGGAGGAGTCGCCCAGTCGCAGAGCTTCATGGCCTTTGACCTTATGGAAAGCGTCATCGTCGTCAAGCAATACTATCTCCCTACCAGGCGGGCCCTGGCTGAGGGAAAGTCCAATGCCGCCGTTGTCGAAGAGGCCATTCACAAATTACCAGCTCCGGCCAGTTCTCTCGCAAGCTCCTTGTCTGTCGTCACAGACTTTCTCCACTCCCTCCCTGTCCAGGCCCAGCCAGAAGTAGAAATCATGGCACTCGATTGCCTCGACTCCTCGCAGTCCCGGCTGAAGATCTACGTGCGAGCCCGGACGACGAGCTTCCGGAGCGTAATTGAGATGCTGACGCTAGGAGGCACAGCGCCCATGATGGACGAGGAGGAAGAGTCCCTGAGGGAGCTGTGGCGTCTAGTCCTCGGTCTAAAGGAAGGCGAGTACAAGGACGAGGACGAGCTACCAGCAAAGGACCACCGAACGGGAGGGATTCTCTACTACTACGAGCTGAAGAGTGGAAGGGCGCTTCCAAAGTCCAAAGTCTACCTTCCAGTCCGACATTACGCTCACAATGACGACCAAATTGCGCGTGGATTGTCTGCGTTTCTGGACAGGAGAGGCAAGAAACTGGCGACGGGCACGTACTACGACGGCGTCAAACAGCTGTGGTATGACCTTCTTTCTATCCTCGTTGCCAGACAGCTAATGATGATGATTTGATAGTCAGCATCGCGATCTCTCCAGCGGCTTAGGGTTTCACACGTACATCAGCTGGGCGTCGGCGAGGAACTGCTGGAATGTGACCTCCTACTTCAATCCAGAGATATACCATGCGAGGCGCTTTGAAGTACTCGTCTCGGGAGGGCTGAGATTGATACGGAGATCTAGTAGAGCATAGGAATAGAGATAGAATTCATTGTACCCAATTATCCGAGTCTGAATGCTCAACTGAGACGTAGCTGTGCATCTGTTTATTCCCCGATGCGCAGGCCGGAGACTATTGAACTCGCCGAATATGAAGATGATGCCACTTTTCCTGCATTATGGCCGGTCTCTGGCTTGAATTACGAGGGTCGTGTACGACGATCGTGATGTTATATTCTGGCAGAGTGCAGAGACCAAGCAACCATACACGAATAACCATGGAGATCACTCAATCTACACTGCTGATCCTGGGAATACTCCTGGCCTGGCGACTTCGGCAGTGGATAGTGGGAAGTATCGTCAGTAACTCATATCTGAATCCGTTCGAATGGCATACGTTGAAGCTAATCGTTCCTGCACCAGCTCCTCGCAGTCGCACCGCGCATACAGAACGACCAGGGAGAGGCAATTCAAGGCCCATCCTGGAAATGGGTTGACGGCCAGTGTCTCGACAAGTTCCTCCGGGGCAGAGAAGCAAGCAGAGCCTGGCGCCAGTACGGCGCAGTTTACCGGATTTGGTCTGGCTTTACCGCTGAAATGTATGGCTGCAGACATCTTCTTGTGCATCAACCTAACATCATGTTCATGTAGCGTAATAACACAGCCAGAAGACGTCAAGGCCTTCCACCGCGACTCTGCAAAGCACGGCAAATCGCCCTCCAGCAACGGCGGATGGATGTTCCACCAGCTTCTGGGAGACTGCATGGGCCTCATTAATGGCGAGCGATGGAAGCGAATCCGTGTCCAATTCGATCCGTACTTTGTGCATCGCGCGACGACGGCATACTCTGCGCGGCTGCTGCAGAATGCCACGGAATACCTGGTGACTATGGACTGCTTGGGGGGGGATCAGACTGAACAAGGCGCTTCTTCTATAATCCACGCTGCCAATGCGTTCTCCCGGTTCCCTTTCATGGCGACTGCGGAATATCTGTATGGACCGCTAACTGAGGAGGAAAAGGAGCAGCTGTGGAGGTTGGGACAGCGCAGTCTGGGACTGATGCGACATGTGCTCGCGGGCTCTGTGTATCGCTTCAGGCTTTACCACTGGAAAAGCCCTGCTGTGTATCGCGAGCTCCAGCAGTTCGAGCAGGACTGGGGCTGCTTTAATGAGACGGTGTATCAGAGTAGAAGAAGCCAGGGCGATAGTCCGCCCATCGTCAATCTCTGGAGGGAAGTTGAAGCTGGGAATATCCCAAAGAAAGAGGTATGCTATCATACTACTATCTCCTTTCTTGCTCCGGACATCGCTCACATCTCCATATCTGCCAGATGCTCCAAACGATGAGTGAGATCCTCTTTGCGAACCTCGACGTATCGACGAATGTCATCGGCTGGCTGGTCGTCTTCCTTGCTGAGAACGAGCACGTCCAAGCCAGGCTTCGCGAGGAAATCCGGACGAGTCTTTCTCTGGTCGAGCTGTGCAGTCGCAAGAATACGTTGCTGTATTACTGCTTGCTGGAGTCCCTACGTCTCCGGCCGTTTACAAGTACGTCTCTCTGCAAGTATCTCTGTGAAATAACTAACTGTGCAGCGTTCACGATCCCCGAGAGCTCTCCAGTAGCACAGATCCTGGGAGGATACAAAGTGCCAGCGAATGTGAGACTCTTACCGTTCATATACTCAGAGCTAACGCTATAAGCAGACAAGCGTCGTCGTAGATACACTGGCCATCAATCACAATCCTCACTTCTGGGGCGAAAACAGCGGCTGCTTCGATCCTGATCGGTTTGAGAAGCTCTCTCCAAGCCAGGTAAGGACAGCTACAACAGGGACAAACTGCATGAACCTTTCTGATACGCTCAGCTCCGGTATAATCTGTTCGCCTTTGGGTTCGGGACGCGCAAGTGTCTCGGGCAACACTTTGCAGAAGCCATGACGAAGCTCTTTGTCTGCCAGCTGCTTGGGCGCTATTACCTTGCATTGGTTCCTGTCGAGCATAGGGAGGAGTATAAAACGAGCCAGGATACTTGGGTTCCGATATCTGATGTGCAAATCCACTTGAAGCCTGTAGACGCTGGTTATAGGGGGGAGATCTAGCTATATTATACACATTCTACATGCTGAGAGGATGCAATATAGGAGAATGGAATATCAAGAAATTAAAGAGAGAAGATGTAGAATGTATTAGACACTTTGGTCCATCTTCGCAATCTCGTCCTCCTCTAGTCCAAACCGAGCAATCTTATACAAAGCCCTCTGCACCGGTGGAAGCGCACTCATCCTCTCACTCCACTCCTTCAGCTTCGGCCAGTCGTTCAAGTCGAGATCCGCCGACGCAGCAACCTGCGCATTGGCCAGAGGCAAGATGGCAAAGTCCGCGATAGTCGGCCGGCCAGGGAGAGCCACAAACATCTGGCCCGGCTCGCCGAGTCTCGTCTCCAGAAAGTCATATTCGGCCCGCACGTACTTCAGCACGACAGAGAGCGACTCGCCCATATCGACGGGCTTGGGCATCTTCAGCATGAGCCACATCTTGCCCGTTGCGCCGAGCCCGGCTGTATAGGACATGAGCCAGTTCATCACGATGGTGCGCTCGCAAATGTCGTGGCCGCGGTAGAGCCCTTCGCTGTCGAATTTCTCGGCCAGATACACCAGACACGCAGAGCTGTCGAAGATGTTCAGGCGTTGCTTCGTCTTGCAGCCTGTCTCGTAGATCTGCACGTCCTCCATGGCCGGAACCATCTTGTACGGGTTCACGGCGTGGAACCAGGTCTCGTTGCTGGGGGAGGAGACGATGTGAATCTCATGCGGGATGTTTAGGGCTTCTATCAGCATCAGAGGCTTGACTGTGTTGGCCGTGTTGGTGGGATTTGCTGCTATCATCAGAATATGTATAAATTGGTTGTGCTTTACTGACCCTTTTTGACGAAGAGAACCAGCTTGTCCTCGGGGATGGACGGTCTGGTGGAGGGACTGATGGAGCAGTCTGGGTTGGCCATTGTCCCTGTAGATGAATATGGATACAGAACTAGCATCAAGGCTCTCTATTATGTCTATGAGCTGCGTTGTGTATATTTATAAAGTTGTATGATATCCGGCGAGTATCCAAGTCTTGTATAGTCGCCGAGAGAGAACCACCGCTACTTAAATACACCAGATAAACAGCTAACCAGCTACGAGTAATGATAACTATAACCATCAACTCATCAATCATACAAAATGACTGTTGACACGTATCGCGGCCCCCGCCACGAGGGCGAATACTCCCGTCTGCGCACCCAACACAACCTCGTGAAAGACGCCATGAAGGGCAAACTGCTCTACTCCCCCGTGGATCTCAAGAATCCGAAGCTTCGAGTGCTCGACTCTGCAACAGCCGAAGGGACGTGGCTCATCGACCTCGCCGAGTCTGTCTCGCCGTCAGCAACGCTCATCGGCACCGACATCGCGCCTCAACACTTCACGCCCGCAGACCAACGTCCGGCCAACGTGCAGCTCCAAACCCACTCCATCTTCGATGCCTGGCCCGCAGACTTCCAGGAGAGCTTTGACGTCGTCCACCAGCGCTTCGTACTGACAGTCGCCTCGGACAAGACAGCTGTGGATGCCGTCCGGAAGCTCTTCGCCTGCGTCAAACCAGGCGGCTGGATCGAGCTGCACGAGGGGAACATGCTCTCTATACGCGAGGGGCCGGAATACAGGGCGTTCATGAAGTTCAGGGACATCATGGTCAATGCCTGGGCGGCGATAGGCAACCAGCCCAGTCCGGGGTCTTACCTGGTGTCCTGGTTGCAGCAGGCCGGTGCCGTGGATATCCAGGAGGAGGTCCAGACCATCCAGGTCGGAGCCATGGCAGAGGATAAGGAACAGGGAGAGAGGGCAGTTGCTGTGCTTCTCCATCTACTTGGTGGGATGAAGATAATGCTGGGTGGTAAGAGCCCAGACCGTTCGTCCATGTCGGCTGCTAACGAAAGTACAATTTATATAGACAAACCCGGACATCCAAGCAAAGACGAGTTTGACGAGCTTGGAAAAGACCTCGAGGCCGAATTGCGCACTGTTGGGAACTCGTACACGTACCATCTGGCTTGGGGGGCGAAGCCCGGAAATGCTTCCAACTTGTAGTATAGTAGTATAGTAGTATAGGTAGTATTATAATATCGAATATCATCCCGTATACTGCATGAACATCCAGAATGAGCAATCAAACTGCCGACTTATCTACTACACCTCTGCTCGAATCAACCTCTCCATCACAGACAGGACGAGGCCAATAAAGCACAGCTACTACAACCGCAGCTGCACCCAAAACCCCAGTAAGCAGCCAGAACGCATTGCGATAGCCCTCCATAGCCTCTTCACTCCCCTCCATCAACGCATTCGCCCCCGCAAGAAGAACACTCGCACCCACCTGGTACGCGGTGTTGAAGAGCGCACCAGCAACAGCATGGTTCCCAGCTTCCACCGCGCGCAGGAGGATACTCTGCGCGGGCACCATGGCCACCGGACTTCCACAGACAAAGATAATTGCCGCGACAATGGAGTACCAGTATCCCTCCCCATGGCCTGTCCCGCCTGCTCTTGCGGGCGTCGCAAAGGCCCACGCCACAGCTCCTGCAGCGGTGATCCCCAAGCCGGTGACCAGCGTGCCCTTTTCCCCGAGGAACCTGACCATTGGGGTTGCAGAGGCTCCGCTTGCGATAGCAGAAAAGGCCGCGGGCTGGAGAAGTTAGCTTCGAACTACAATGCTATATCAAAAAAAGGAAAGGAGAGACGACGACGAACCAAGAAGTAAACGGCCGTGAGAACAGTCGTATACCGCAGCAAATTGACACACAACTGCGTGGATATAAAGAACCACGAGCTGAAGCTGCCACCAAAGGCAAAGACCGCCAGCAGCATGAGGAAAAAGGGCGACGACGTCCACAGGTATCGCGGGATGGCTGGATTGGACACTCGGGTCTCGACGAAGACGAACACAACCAGCAGACACGCGCCGAGAATGATCCCCACGAGCACAGACGGCGCTGTCCATCCGCTGCGTGAGCTGTCGTTCAGTCCGTAGACGAGAAGGGCGACTCCCGCGGTGAATGTGATGGTGCCAGGCACATCGATGCTTGCCACTTTGTTTGCCGGGAATCGCGGCAGGAATAGACATGCCATGAGCGTTGCCAGCGCTGTTAGGATGAGACAAACCCAGAAGATTGATCTCCAGCCAGCGGAAGACGCTATAAACAGTTCTTTAGCTAGTGAATAACAATGGGAGAACCAGGGGGAGCAGTACAGGCAAGCAGAGATCCGACAACAGTCCCAATGGTCGACCCCAGAGGAGCACACGCTGTATACACGGCCAGAGCTTTATTTCGAGCCTCGCCGTCGGGGAACGTTCTGCTTAGAATCGCAAGACCATTGGGCGCCTGAATATCGAAATCATCAGCAATGCACGATAAAGGGGTGAGATTCTCACCGTCAAGCCAGCTCCGATGCCCGAAATAGCACGCCCAGCAATCAAAGCTGCTTTATTCGGCGCCGCAGTGTTGATGATATTGGATGCCGTCAGAATAGCCGTCCCTGCGATGAACGTCTTTTCAAGCCCTACTCGCTCGCCCAGCTGTCCGGCGACCAGCAGCAGCGCAGCAAAGGTGATGTTGTAGACTATCAGGACCCAGTTGATTTCGTCGCTCCTGAAGCCCAGGGCCTCCTGGATATCTGGTAGCCCGAACAGAACCGATGAGAGCTGAAAGAGATCCAGGAAGTTGACCAGCGTGGTGGCGAGTAGAATGAGGGCCAAGTCTGCTTTGGCACCGAGTCTTTGGCCCAGATGGTAGGGAGGACTTTGCTTTCTGCTCGACATCTTGTAGACTCATCAAGTTTAGTTTAGACAGTAGCGTATTGTCAGAATCATTAATATCCTACTAGTAGTAGTAGTAGTAGTAGTAGTAGTGAAGAGAGAGAGAGGAGAAGCGCAATGAGGACCTCAGGGACGACTAGCACCGGCGACTTCTCGGCGAGTATGTTCATCTATCTCTGATGTAAATCTACTAGTACTAGCTGTGCATCTTGTCGTAGCAGGTATCGTGCATTCGAAGCATTCGAAGTGTCCCTGAATACTGCCCTAACAACCCGTGGAATAGCCATGGAAGATGCATTGGATATCCTGAGCTCTGTCCCTCTAATCGGTAGGAAGTCCTCCACCTCAACGATTCTATACGAGACGCTCATGTACAGACGGACACAATGACTGGCCGCACCTCATCCGCGGATTCTACGACAACCAGCTGGACGACCGGTTCGAGGCCTCAAAGTCCCTGGTGGGCCACGTCGACTTGAAACGACTGATTGAGGGAAAGTCTGGAGGCGCCTTCTGGAGCGTATACGTCGACTGGTGAGCCATGAGATCAAGACACGCTGCGTGTATGCTGAACCCCAAAGCCCAGAAACAGATGACTTTACAGATGACGCCGCACACTTCGAAGCCATGCGGGATACGATGCAGCAGATCGACCTCGTCCACAGGCTGGTGGAGCTGTATCCCGACCATCTGGGCTTGGTCGAGAAGGCATCAGATATTCTACGCCTGTTCAAACAGGGCAGATTCGCCAGTCTGATCGGAGTCGAGGGCCTGCACCAGATCGCCAACAGCAGCAGTGTGCTTCGACTCTATCACAGACTGGGGGTTCGCTATGTTACGCTGGCACACAGTAGGAACAACCTCTATGCAGACAGCGCTGTGGGTTCTCATCCTTGCCTCTGTCCAAGTCGAGACTGATGTAGACGACAGACAGCGACCTCACCAGCACACGGGGGACTGTCAGCTCAGGGGAGAGAGATGGTCAGGGAAATGAACCGGATAGGAATGTCAGTTGCAAGAGTAGACTCAAAGCAGATCGAATGCTAATGAATCAGGGCTATTGATCTCTCCCACACAAGCGAGGCTGTCATGCATGACGTGCTGGATCTCTCCGAAGCCCCGGTTATCTTCTCGCATTCTTCTGTGTATGTCCTATATTGCCTTCTATTTGTTTCTTCCATGCAATGCTGATAATGACTAGAGCCTCCGTCGTCCCCAGTGTCCGGAATGTCCCAGACGCCGTCCTCGAGAAGCTCAAGAAGAACAACGGCGTCATCATGATCAGCTTCATCCCCTCCCTGACCCATATAGACGTAGAGACAGCGAATATCGACCACGTCATCGAACACATCCTCCACGTTGCACGCCTCATTGGCACCGAGCACATTGGCCTGGGCTCCGACTACGACGGCATGTTCAGTGCCGTCCGCGGAGTCGAGGACGCGGCGCAGTATCCAACTCTGGTGTTCAGAATGCTTCAACGGGGGATTCCTCGGCCGGACGTGGAGAAGATCATAGGTCTAAATATCATACGCGTGTTGGAGGAGGTCGAAGAGCGATCGACGCAGTGCAGGACACGATATCCGGTTATGCAGGATCAGGTCAAACAGCTGTGGAATGACAGGTTTAGGGCTACTGTCCGACAGGCGTATCCTGACGCTGAACAAGACTTGGAAAGGGAGACTGTACTTGATTCTACCAAGTAGCTAATCGGTTCTATCACCTCGTCCCCAGAGGATACTGTGAACGTAGTCGTGATACATCCACATCGTCCAGAGAAGACAGTCAAAACAGAAGAGAAACCATCCAGGCACATTTCCCTCCTCGTCTTTGAATGTATGAACCCCCCGTTCAATCCAGATTGCCACTCTCAGCCAGACGCTGTCAAAGAGCCACTTTCCAGCTCTATAACGGAGCGATGACAGTGGTTGGTACGTGGATTGCAAGAGTAGTCTCGTTTGGTAGCTCTCTGGCAGGCAGTGCTCAGCAGCTCCTCGGATGAGAAGGTCCTGCTTTCAATTAGCATCACGAAGCCGCATCCGACTAGAAGACTCACCAGATATCGTCTCGAAGGAGGCCTTTCGTAGTCCCGAGGAATATCGTGTCGACCGATCAGCGTGGTCACCGTCACCGTTGAGCCGTCTGTCTGCAGTGTCGCTTCCAGGCATACCGTCCTGTATGCAATGCCGCCGCTACTTATAGATCAGAATCAATCTGTAGGAGTAGAGTCAGACGTGACATGATGGACCTGTACCCTTCACTTATAACCACCCGACGCATATCTTCCGGCGTCAACAGATACGCAACGCCATGCACAGGGAGATCCGAGTCTCCCTCTTGCAGTAGCCTGATGCCCCCCATCCCGGGGTCTGTGTACGGGATGCCCATGACATTGAAGCAGAGGGCATATGTCTTGATCAAGGCCCCTTCACTCTTCAGGGGCTGCACCTTGCGCCGGGCGACAAAGACCTCGGACAGCATATTGGAGCCATATGCAAAGTACCACTTATTATGGCTTTCCATTCTGCCTAGAGGGTGAGGGACACGAGTGGCACTTCTCCGAGGTATTGACTGAATATAAATTAATCGACCAGAAAATTCGCCGACTCCATCCCCACTGGAACAGGTCCATGGTGTCGTAATGTGCCTGATTCAGCCCTTTCGCTTGGAAACACCTTGGAGGCTACAGATCTGCATCGCCTCCCGGTTGAGGTACCTTGGGAGGAGGCGTCGATTGTGCGCTGGTGTGCATCGTGGGGGCGAAAACTCTGCAACACCTCTCAGGTCGGCTATTTCGATGCTACATCTGTCAAGTATGGATAGATATATTGATCTAGTTGAATGCGTACGACCATCGGGATGCTTGACAGAGATGGTGCAAGTGGATCCGCTGAATCGTGAACGCGCTGCTAACCTCCAAGGACCTGAGTAGTAGACTATCAGTAGCTGTCGCGGTCGAATCACAGACAAGTGTCATAGTGTTCGCCTCGAGGGTAGCGCAAAGGTCGTGTATCAGAGATGGTGCATCTCCACTCTGTCTGGGCAGGGAATTGTGAAGGCTTTCGTAGTCTGGCATATCTCGAGCTTATAACTCCTTCGCTCCCTTTGATCACGCCTTAATCTGCAAATAGATTCTGCGATCAAGCCTATTTGCATCCTCGACGTACCCAATCAGCTTCATGCGTCGAGATCTGTCAACCCTGACTACGCCTGGTGAATCTCCAGCTCCGATGAACAACAGCGGCGTTGACGCGCAGAAGGGAAAGGAGGGCCCAAAGCTGCGCACTGCCTGTGATGGCTGTCATGCAGCGAAGATCCGCTGCACTGGAGGGACGCCATGTGCGAGATGCGAGCGGGAGTACGTCTATTCTGTCGATACTATAGCACTATGCTACTATAGTACTATAGTACAAGCTATGGTTTACCTACCTTGAGCAGGATGGACTAACAGTAGCAGCAATCTCAAGTGCCACTACAGCTATAAAGCGAAAATCGGAAAGCCCAAAGGCAGCATGAACAAGAAGACACTGGAACGCCTGCGCCACATGCGAGAGACAGAAGGGAAACAAGCAGAAGACATAAAGGTAGCTTCGAAAACGCTGCAGACAGTTGACGCCAATGTGCAAGAGACGAGAGCTGGTGTTTCAACGACTCCAGCGACTCTCAGTGGCGTAGGAGGCACGACATCTCTATCACCACTGGGGACTGCAAAGCCTCTTGACATACATAGTCCCGCGACTTTTGCCCTGGACTCGTTCCCTTTCCCAGGGCTCATGTTATCCGACGACATGCCTTTGGAACAAATGGAGGACATGTGGCTCCATGATATGCCAGGTTGCGAGGGTAGACATGTAGGTTCTCACCCGTCACACATCAGACGATGCTAACCATCGTAGACGTCCCAGGACATCTTCCAACTGCCCGAGATATGTGCAACAGGTCAGTACACGCCGTGTAGATCAAGTGTCTATACTTACTGAACTGCAGATATCCAGATACAAAGTATAGACCCAGACCCAAGTATAGCAAAGTCCAGGTCCAGCGAGAACGCAAGCGACGAGACGGACTTTGAGCGTCTTGCACATTATTACAACACTCCCCTGTCTGAATCTACATCCTCTTTAGCATCAGGATGCCACAGACCTCCCCTATGCCAAAGCCTCAAGTCAGACTCCGGACTGGCCTCTAAACCATACGACACGCCACAACCTAGCACTATCTCCTCCTCCTCCTCCTCCTCCTCCTCCTCCTCCTCCTCCTGCACATGCTTCTCCCTACTAAGTGATCACCTCTGTCAACTTCAAGTACCAGCCCACTTGAAGCACTCGGGGGCGTTGGACAGCCTCCTGCTTCAATCACAGCGGGTCCTCCCGCCGACTCGCAATCTGCTTCGTTGCCAATCATGCACAGTCGACTCGCAGGCATTGCTCCTCGCCAACATGGTCCTGTCACGCCTGATAACATCGAGCCGTCTTTCGATATCCGCGCTAGAGGCAAGATGCATGCTCGCAGAGGTTCGACTGGGGAGGTTCCATGTCTCGGGGGAATTTGGGGCTGCGGTCACATCGCTGCTTATACAGAAGCACCTGGCTGATTTAAAGATCACTGTTGCTCTGTTTGAGCAGAAGGTACCGCAGGTGGTGCATGAAGATGCAGATGGAGCGTATCTGGGTGTTCAAGCGAAGAATTTTCGAGCTGAACTTGAGAGGTTGGTGGGTGCAGTTCCCAGGCTTTCTGTAGCTAGTTGTATCGGAATGCAGTAGAATGGACATGATCATGTGCATCTTTCGTGTTCTCATTCATAAACTCTAGACGAGATATGCGGCTGCAGTAAGCAACTGGGCAGAGGCCTCTTCGATGGCTTGTGGAGGTTTGGTACAGTCAAAGGTCAAGCAAGATATAAGAGTAGTTATAGTAACCCATCTCCATCAGAGTCACTCATAGCTCTTATGTCTCCTACCGTTGCAAAGTCAAGCCCAGAGCTGGGAATCCGCCTAGAAGACAGCTATACGCATTTCCACCCTGGGGATACCCTCACTGGCGCCGTTTACCGAATCGCGCCGATCGTCACACCAGACGCCCGACTGCTGGTCTCCCCGGTTTTCTTTCTTCAACGAGCGCACGACCGTCCAGGTCCTACATGCGAATAAGCCGCTTCACATAGCGGAGGACGCAAGTACCACAGGAAGAAAGGAGGATGAAGGCGCTGTGTGGCACTTTACCATGAGAATCCCGTCATCCGTCGACCATGAAGCCCTCGTCGCTGCAGGCATTACCCCAAAACAGAGCTTTTTACCCCTTGACCCCCATCGCGGTGGCCTCCCAACAGCTGCCGTCCGTCTTTAGCATCGAGGGAACGCAGCATGGCCTCAGTTTGTCCGGCTTCATCGAATACTATCTGCACGCCGAGCTGCAGGTATCGCAGAATCGACGGTCTAAAGTATACCAGGCTACTCTGCCTATACAGGTCCGCAATACTACCTTCCCAGGGCCACCGATCACAGACTTCAATACGAAAAGGCTGTCTTTCGTGCAAGATGTGTATTCGCCGCGACTTGTGCCTGCAATAGACAATGACAGACTCTCCTTCTCCCAGACGGGTAGAGGAGTCCGACAAAGGCGCTTGGTGAGGGATGTGCGTTCTTAGTCATTGGCAAGCGTATAGAATTCAAAATGCGCCGCTACCCCCATCTGTATCCTAGCTTTGTGACGTACAACATCAGGTACAGGCACACGCTCTTCTAGGAGCTACAAGGAGTGCTTGCAGAGGAGAGCATCAAGCTCACTGGTAGTGTTGGCATTGTACTGCTTCGGCCGTCGAGGAACGAGGATGCAGAGAAGTGAGGGAGCCATGTACCCAGGAAGAAACAAAGCGAATCCTTCTTGATTTAAGGTATTTTCACGGCCCTCGCTCCTATCCTAGGGAGGTGCGTCGGACGACCCAGCATATCTCCAGAAATTATCAATGTGGCCCCCATGCAGCCGGATATACTCCTGGCAGTTAGTGCATGGATAGCAGACTCTCCTCCACACCTCCCCACTGAGTCTGTCATCATAAATCGCCCCTCGAACCCCTCTGAATTGTAACGCAATGCCATGGACCTGCGCGCACTGCCCCCCATAGCCCCTATTTCACAGTGTTAGCAAAGTGAGTTTCTAGGGACAGCAGATGGCAATACGCAGTTATAAGAAACATACACTAGTAAATGCACGAATGGATATGTTTCTGCACAGTTTCCGAATGCAGGTGCGTCTTTTCCATCCTCCCTCTTGCGAGGAGAGTCTTGTAGGCTCCATCCAGCTAGCTCTAGGGTCTCCCGGTGCAGGAGTACCGCGGTACCTTGCTCTTTTCAAGCTAAGAAGGGACCATGTCCCACTGGCTGCTGTATCTTTTCTAAACCCACTATGGGAGGCCCCTAAGAAGAAAGGTGCCTGGCTCCTGCCCTCTACCCAACAGCAGATGAGCTTATATGGTGTTTTGGTCCCCGATCCAAGTATGCTGCACCATCGTCCATACATTGCCGTCATAGGTAGGAAGAAGTTCCGCTTATTGGCACCTGCAGGGGCAGGCCCTAGAGAGGAAAGGAAAAGGCCTAAGAGGCCGTAGTTTGACCAATATGGAATACCTTCATGGACATATTTCTCAATTTTGAACTTTGACGTACTCTTTCCCAGCTGGGGCCCCGTCCAGGCTGGGTTAATTATCCTTGACATGGCCTGTCGGGGTTCAAGGGTCGGATCTGCAAAGATCCTGCCATTCGGAGGGCTATCACAAGGGTTTAGCAGGAGACTTCAGCCGTTGTTTGAGACGCACCAACTCACTCACCTCAAGTCGAAATCCGGCGCCGCATTTCCCCAAGTCTCACTGACATCGACGGACTTGCTCCATAGGCTTGCGGCGAGTTAACAACAGAATCGAGAAATGCAAATAACTTGAAGCTATGTTACTTTCTTGCTTCTGCAGCAAGGCTATGGTTGGAGTCAGAAATCGCATACCTCATTGTGAGTCCAGGAGTATGCCGCCCTGACGTCCAATCTTCCATTGTACGCAAACAGAACTTGTTCAACAAATGGTGTATTCGCAGGGGGACCCAATGCTGGGCGATTTTCGGCCATTTTAAGGTCTGTTTACGGGTAGATGTTTGTGGATATACGGTTGAGTTGAGGATTTGGTGTTGTGTTTGGTGATGATATTGAGGTGGGCAACACTAGCTAATACAATTTTCACTCAAGAAAACACACTACCAGATATCCCCTCAAACTAATTTCAAATGCTTTTTATTCTGAGAGATTTCTTACGGCCCTCCCTCATAACTTGAAGAATACCAGCCTCACCGTGAGGGGAGATAATCTCATAACACCCTCCTGCAATCTCATTGCAGATATAGAACTTCCCAGCAGCTTCAAATATCCAGCCACCCTCTTGGTCGTAATACAGAATAGGACGTGCCCTGGGTAAACCAAAGGACTTCACCAATATCTGGCCGTGGCTGTCGTCTGCAGCCCAGTCCAGGTCGTATTCAATCTCCTCTGGATCAGAAGTCCACCCTCCGGGGTAGGTATGGTTCTGTATTGTGGGCTCTCATATCAGTGGGTCTTCTGTCTTCAGGACCTCAAGAGGGCAAGTTCTTACTGATTTAGACATTTCCATGTACTGTTAAAGCCTTTCAACGATGAATGACTGTCTCTTTTGGAATGCGACGAACAGGTGAACAATACATTGCATCGCCATGTCGTATTATATAAGAAACGTGACAACCAGCACGTGACTCAATCTACATCGAGCTGCACTCAGTTCTCCTTCATCAACACAAAAACAATAGTCTGGATTCTCTCCCAGAGACACAGAACAGCGCTTAAAGCACTCGAGTAAGACAGAAATTCAGTCCCCTGTGGTCTGGTGGCATCCATTCAGTGTCCTCTTCCAGCATCCCCCACTGCTGGAGATCGACCAGCGTCGCGTCCACCTTCCAGACAGTGCCGGTCTCACTGGAAACCTCATCCCACAGTCTCTGGAAACTGTCGAGGTTGTGGTAAAACATCATCCCCCACGGCCGAATGTATTCTCGCGCTCGGAGCCGCGACTGCTGGTACCCGATCAGCACAGTGCCCGGCTTCGACAGCTGAACAATGCGTCGCCCAGCGCGTTTCTGGCCCTCCCAGGAGAAAAGATGCAGGAATTGACCTGCAATCATGATATCCACAGCGCCATACAGCTCCTGGAGAGAGGGACATTCCTCATCGAGGAAGTTTGCCTCCATGAATCTGGCCTGCAGGCGATCGCCGTCCCTGTACAGCTCGTACCCCAAGCGCCACAATTCAGCGCAAGAGTCAAGCGCCCACATATTCTCAGAGGGAACCCCGCTGGCTGCCAAGAGACGAAGATTCTGGCCGAGTCCACACCCGAGATCCAGAATGAGACTGTTGCTGTTCTTGCGTGCGCGATCGACGAGATCTGGGAATTGCGGGAAAACGGCGATTCCTGGCAGGAGGAACATCCACTGGCCAATGCAGGGATATTCTCCATATTTCCATGCTTGACCGCGCTTTACGGAGCATGCAAGAGTTAACGATCTAGACTCTCTAGACTCCCTGCACTGTTTGCATTGTCTGGATGGGATGGTGTACGGTCCACTCGGACAACTCACCACTGCATGGAGATGGTCTTTCAGCTCGCCACTTGGAATAGCGCTCCATTTCTCGAAGATGGCGGCCATTTGCTGGCTGAGTCGGGGTCCGATGTCTTGCTTGTACCAGACTGAGGTGTCAATGTCCATTTTGACAGTTGACACTTGTCGACTGCAGTGATATCGGAGAATGGGGGAGGGAGTTCCTTTATTTATAGATGTATCATTATGGCTCACTATTGAATTAGAACCCGTAGATGACATTCTATATACTTCCACTAAAAAGACCCAGGCAAATCCCCCATCTTCTTGCGAGCAACACACACCACCCGTGGCATCGACAGACCAACTCCCTTTCCTGACTCCTCCGCCAGCCCCCTAACCATCTGATCGATATTCCGTGCATCATCCAAGTTCCCCGCTGCTTTGAGACGCGCCGAAAACTCTTCCATAACCAGAATATACTGGTCTCCGTTCGCCTTGTAGAGCTCTGGCCGGTCTCGATAATGGAACAGCTGCGCCTGCTCAAACCCACCATGTTTCTCCACCAGATACCGCGGCAGGTCGAGCACCCAGTCATTTCGACCATTGGATTGCGCGAACGCCAGAAACGCGTCGTGCGCCGGGGTCGCACAGCCAGACATGGCCTTGCTCTTCACCACCGTGCTGTCGGGGTAATTCAAGTCGTCCCATTGAATGTACCCTCCAGGCTTCAGTATCTCGAACACCCTCTGGATAATCGGGAGGGGATCGCTGTCCTGCACGACGAGGACAAGCAGCCGCAGATGCACCACGTCGTACTTGCCGACCAGATCCTCTGGGACAGGGTCGAATATATTCCACTCTCGCAGGGTCACGGCTGCTGGGAGCCATTCAGGGACAGGGGCATTCTCCAAGTCAATGTCGAAGCCGTCGAGCTGCAGAAACTCGTACCGGCTCAAAAATGGGTCTCGGAGCAGGTCGCAAAGCCAGATCGCTGTGCCTGTGGCCAGATCGGCGATGCGAAGAGGAGAAGCAGGATCCCCACTCGGGGGCAGTAGCTTTATGGCTGGATGTATATTGAACTGGAAGCACTCTTTCCACAGGTAGAACTGGTAGTTTAGACGAGACGCTGCGGTGTAGTTTCGATCCAGCATGTAGTCGAGCTCGTTGCCCAGGTTGAACCCGGCGCTGACGGTGGTGGTCTCGTTGATCTTGGACATCTTTCTCCAATGTATTCTGTCTGCCTCCTCCTTGGTTTGTCCGATACCTCGTGATGGCTTGCAATTCTTTTGTATATCTACATACTCTGCAGCTGACTCGTGCGAGGTCTGTGGCGGGCTGAACTACACGTACGTCCTGCACTTCCAGCATCTGATGCAATACGTGTCTCTGCATTAGTCCGCGGGGCAACATTGCAGTTCCCCGTGTCTGCTTATTTGCTGTGTTCTTTTCACAGACTGGGGCGTCGCCTGAATCAATATGCATATGGGGTATCCGAGATTCAGCAATAGAGCACATGCTAGAGAAGCACACCGTCAATAGCTATAAAGCTCAGGGCTGGCTATCCTATCTATCTAGAGAATCTAAACTTTGATAAGCTTCATTCAAGAGACTGGCTATCGACTACCATGACTATCAAGACTCTACGGGTTGGACTCGCCGTCGGCCATGGCACTGGTCGAGAGCTTACAGCCGTATTTGAGCGAGTCATCCAAGCTCTCGCAAGTCGATATTCCCTGTCCATTGAATTCACCCGGTCACCGCAGGTCTACCACTCCTATCATACGCTCACCGTCTCCGGCTCAGACAAGGACCTGATCCAGCACATCGCCGACGAGACCACCAAAGACGCAGAGCACTACCGCGGGTTCTGTGAGGATGCAGCCGCCGAGCGAGTGACCGCCATCTTTCGCACAGCCATGCACGCTCAATCGCTGTATATGGTCCGGGACCAGCTGCAAGCCGTTAAGATCGAGCATTTCGATCTCGGCGACTCGAATGCGCTGCTCTTCATCCGGGACGAGGCTCAGGGGTTCTACGCCGGAGTTAACCAGTACCACGATGGCGAGGATAGTCTCACGCGAACAAGCCCCTTTAGTCGGGCTATCTTTGACCAGATCCTCCAGTACGCCCTGGATAGGGCTAGGGATGAATGGGGCGTCGAAAACACCCCCAACGCAGTGACGCTGGTTTACAAGTTCCATCTCTTCGACGGGGTCTTCCAGGCCTGGGCGCCGCACTGGAAATCGCAGTTCGGGGTGGACGTTGATTTCGTGCAGCCAGACACGATGAATCGCAGTCTCATGGCTTCGGGAGTCCAGGGCCGTCGCATCATCATCGCAGGCAACGAGTACGCAGACATCATCCAGCCCGTCTTCTTGAAGTGGTTCGGCAACTTGACCCCCGAGACAATGTACGCCGAGAACGTCTATCTCCATCCCCGTCTGCACCGGTTAAGAGAGTACCAGACGGTGCACGGCTCTGCGGATGCCATCGCCGGTCAGGGCCTCGTGAACCCCTTCGCCACCATCCGTGCAGCTGCAGCTGTTCTTGAGCACCACGGAGGCAGCTCCAGTGCTGGAGTGCAGGCCCTGACAGAAAAGGCTATTGAAGCCCTTTTGTTGCAGAACCAGACAACTCCGGACCAGGGGGGCGCATTAAGTACAAACGCAGTTACAGACTCCTTCCTCGAGGCGATCGGCCGACCAGAGCATGAGGCTAGTCTCAAATCTCTTGCTGGATCTCTCCCCCCCGCAGAAGCAGACTTTAGTCGTCCCTGGATGGGTAAGAAGTCTGCATTGCTGGTCGTAGACTACCAAAACGACTTCATCTCCAGCAAACCCAGCCCGATGATGGCAGAACTCTCAACCAACATCCCTCGTCTGGTGGACCTTTTCCGCACCCACGAGCAGGAGGTCATCTTCGTGCGTTTCCTGGGTAATAGCGCCTACCAGGGCCCCAGCTGGCAGCACCGAAACACAAGACTGAAGAAGCCCGAGCGCTGCGTCAAGGGCACCTGGGGAGCTGAGTTGGGCCCTGGAGTCGTCCCGAGGCCGCAGGAACGTACCTTCGAGAAGGCGGCGCTTCTGGATCCGTTCTTGGTGCCAGAGTTCTCGGACTACCTAGCTGGACAAGGGTTTGAGCATGTCATATTGGCCGGGCTGTACACTGATGTCTGCGTCGATGCAACCGCTCGAACGGCCTTTCAGAGGGGATTGTGGGTGACTGTCGTTGCAGACTGCACCACGACCCTGCATTCCAAGCAGGATGATCAGCTTGACTACATGAGAAAGGTCTATGGTGCGCGCACGGTCGATGTGGAAGACTTGGTCAAGATGGCTGTCGGGGTACTGTCACAAAAGTGACGTTTTTATTACTCTGCCAGGGACAAATTGATCACGAGTATGATATATTAAGGCAAAGAATAAATCAGAAGAGTAGTATCGCATCCTCAACACCTCCCTCGTCCCTCCACTTCGCAAGCACTTTCTTCACTTCCTCCGTAACAATCTTGGAGTAATCCGGTCCTACAGGCCCGACCGGCACCTTGGCCGGATCACCCGCAACCCAAGCAACAGGCTCTCGCAGACTATCGGCGCACTGTTTCTTGAGTGCCTCAACCTGGTCTGGATGGAACCCGCGCCCGAAAATCACGACGCGAGCCGGTCTGCTGTAGTCGTGTGTGCCGATGTCGTTTGGGGTTGCTGGACGGGGATCGCGCCCGGCGAGGACATGTGGCAGATCAGCCTGTGCTGCTTCGTAGCTTTGGATGAAATGAACCACTTTGCATATATCTTATGAGCCAGAGCAAATCTTAAAGAGCATTCAATGGAGCATACCTTCATACTCTGGGAGTAGCAACTGTGAGACGGGCTGTCCGATGGCCAATGTTCGGCCACAAAGAACGGCTGGGATGCGGCCGATGAAGGACATGATTCGGTTCTCTTCTTACTTGGGTGATACTTTAGAAGTAAGCAGTCTTCTCTTACTAGATTTCAGAAGTAACTAAAGAGGGAATTCGAGGGAATTGGGGAATTAATACTTCGCCAGGAGACTAACTGCTCGGTCGTCGGTCTCGTCGGGGCCCGAATCGTCACTAAACCTCGTTATTAATGAATAGTTATTTGGTTATTCACTAAGCCGTCAACTATTCAATAATATATTCAACCGTTCAACCACAGTACACTCCAGGTGTGTATTTAAGAAGCGAGCATCCAACAATCCACCAGATGTTGACTACCATCTTGCAAGTATCTGGGGAGCATCAGTTTTGCTACTAGGTAGTAATCTTCCTCAGTCGCGTCTCTGATACTGATGTGACTTCCACACAGCTCTGGCGTAGAATCAAATCATCCATCTTTACACTTCAGGAGATCCATCCTGATTTGATTCGCGGTGAGTTCTATTCCAAAGAACAGCAAAGGCCTCTGCTAATTACGCCTCAGCCCACCATAATACAGGAAACATCGCAATGCTATATGACTTATAGCTGCTTCCGGCACTTGCATACGCAGTAAACGAACTGGCGTATCATGATAATCTGCAATATACCAACTCTTGCACCGTGAGACCCTGGAACTAGCTGGTTGGGGCTCCGGGACTCGAGTCATCCGCGAGCTTCGAAGTGAAAAGAGGCAAAGAATTATTGACACCCTTTATCCATCCTATAATCTATCCTATTCAGGTTCATCAATAGTGATCAATGCATTGCTTGCATCTCTTCTCGCCAGAAAAAGAGCACCTGCATTCGGCAATTGTGCCGAAACATATCCTTTTGTGCATATGTTGGTGTATGTACTCTAAGAACTATCATCTTCTGACTTTTCTAACATTATGGAATAGAGGCCATGGAATCACATTACAGTGGAAAGGGGTTCGTGGGCTTACGATGACAGACTTAGTGGGTTAGAAGGGAGTCCATGACCCATGCGCCAACTGCCAAGAGTATATCCGGCTACTGTCAATATTCACCTGTAGTGGTACGACTCAAGAAGAATTGACAATAAAGAAGTGACCTTGGGACTGTCTTGCTTCATCGTTCATCTCCTTCACGAGACAAGGAGGTCCGTGGTATATCATGGACACAAAGCTGTTTGACAGACCTACAGCTTCACAAGGCTTTTCCTACACAAAACCCTGGTATCTTGCCATTACATTTGTTAAGTTGTTATTATCAAATATTTACAAGATCTGTAATAAATAGACAGTTTAGTTAAATAGTCCTATTCTGTTGAGTTTATTTTACTTGCTAAGCAATAATAAAAAATAATAGTATAATTTCTCTCCCTTAGCTAGTGAAGCATGTTTTAGATAGACTTCAAGATAATACAGTGTAATGTGATACTCATAGGAGATCTCATTTAGTCCACTCAAGATGACTTTGCAAATAACTATGTAGAGACGAGGACTGGATCTGCAGGTGTCTAGAAACAGTGCACTGTGACCTGGAAGCTAAGATATGTACGTATGAAGCGTGATATATCTGGGGGCTTGGAGTAGAGTATGTGTAGCGGAGACTCGACCATACTTTTATATTAAATATTAGATATGCACTATAATCTCTATAATTATATGTTAATAAATTCTTTTTTATATATTATATTTGTGCTTCTACATAACATAGAGCATACGAATCTATTTAGCAGTTACTAGGCATATTCAAGTGAGTAAACTCCCCGTAAGTACAGCTCCATTGCGTGTGTGCCTCGCGTACAAGGCAGCGATTGAGGTCACCTGACATCCAAACAAGACTAGCGCGTCACGCCCCCAGTCGGCCCAATCGGCGGCCGCCGCTCGAGTCAAAGAAACGGAAGCTTTTAAACCTTTGAACCTCTTGAACCTCACGACTATCACTTCGACTAGTACTTTAGTAGTACTTTTACCTCCTGCTTCTTCCTTTCTCCCTGACACGAACCTTGAAACGGTGGCACAGCAGACGATCGCGTTTTTATTCGTTGCCTTTCCCCCTCCCCAACCCACCCTGCGTCGTCCCTCGTTCTTGTCGTGGAGCTCGATGTATCAAAGAAAATGGAATCTCCCCTCACCGTCTTGTGGTTGTTGTGATTTCCCCCCTTGAATCTCTTCCCCAACTTATCATCGTCACCATCCTCATCATCGTTTCTGGTTCGCATCTCACCAGCATGGACGTGCCTTCGGGCCGGAGCTCCCATGGCCCCAGAGCTCAACTCACCTGTGAAATGTGCAAGCGCCGCAAGGTCAAGTGTGATAAACTCCATCCCTGTACAAACTGTCGAAAAAGCAATGTCATCTGTGTCCCCGTGGAGCGTCCCCGTCTACCTAGAGGTCGCTCAGGAAAGACTTTGTACGCCAAGAATGGACGGGATGGTTATGACTCTAATACACCTACTACTGCTACCAGCAGTAGCAGTAGTAGTTTGCAACATAGGGTTTTGCTTCTGGAGCAGTTGGTCCAGAGCTTGCTGGACAATCGCGGGAGAGTCCGTTCCTCGAATTCTCCTGGCCTGTCGTTGATCGCACCCCCACCTCGGGAGTTCGCCAACGGTCCCATGCCTCTGACTACAACTAGCACTGCTGGTGTTTCGGCAGGAGGCGTTGACGCGGACTATGGCAACTTTAATAACGTCCTCGCTGGCGACAGCTCTTCTGACTTTGCCACACAGCAATTCCTGGTGGCCAATTTTCCTTCCTTGAAGTTTGGCATGGCGCATCCGACTGCCCAACCCACTACCATTCTGAACAACAGCTTCTTCTGCATACAGCCTGGTGACAGCAACATTCCCATACCTGAGGGCATTCCAGCTTGTGGCAGCGCTGGTGAGGGTGCTGATGGTTGGAACAGACAGGTTGTTCAGATATTCTTTGACTACGTGGATCCTATTTTTCCCATGCTTCACTGCTCATGTCTTTGCGATTATTTCACCGAGGGAAAACCTTACCTTGACTACAACGTTGATCATCCAGCACCCAAGGCGCTTGCGTTTGCCGTGGGCTATATGGCGTTTAGCAGCATCAGCAATCCACGGTGTTTACAAGTCTTTGGGATACCTAGACAAGTACTACTTGAGAAGTATCACAATAGCACTCAGTCTGCCTTGGAAAGAGTCGATTACATCAACACGACTGACCTGACCGTTTTGCAAGCCTTTGTGCTATTCCTGGTAAGCATTCACCCCGAACCCTCTTCAAGAGTTTTGTCTTTTTTGTCCCAGTTTCTTCTCTTTCTGCTCTTTACAATTTCTTTGGGTAAAATAGTTTCTAATACCGCCCAAAAATAGTTATCAATTCAAGGTCATGATAAAACCCGAAAGGCTTGGACAATGCTAAGCCTTGCTTTACGTATTGCCCAGTCGCAGTTCCTTAACGAATTCGACCCTCCATTTCCGATAAAACCCGTGGAGCGTGAGATGCGTCGCCGTCTGTGGCATACAATTGCACTCTTGGATGTCCAGGCTTCCTTTGACCGTGGGTCCGAACCCATGCTGCAATCTGACTGCTTAGTGTCCCAGGTATTTCCCGCGACGGAATACCCTGACTTCCTTTCACTGCTCCAAGGCGATCTTCAAGCCCAATCTCAGCGTCGCTCATTCGCAGACCCGAGGTTTTTTGTAATTATGACTGAGGCACAACATGCATTTCGGGCTCTCAATGCGCCTGATCAAATGATTATTTCTAACCCAGACACCTTTCTTCGCTATCGCCAGCATGTAGCTGCAGATTTTCAGCAGAAGTCCTTTGCGCTCCTCGCGGACTATCAGCCAGAAGCCTTCCCTTTCCACTGGTTTATAAAAAACCTTGTCGCGGTCACACACGCTTTTCTGGAGCTAGCTGCAGTACGACCGGTGCGAAGTGAGACTCGACCCTCGCCGAATTTAGTACCACAAGACAGTCTTTTATTGTTGACCGTCAGATTCCTGCAAACGTTGAATCAACTTCGTCAAGATGACCGCAGTGAACCCTTTCGATGGTATTTACGTCTATTTGTGCCTTGGCACCCTCTATCAGTGGCCATTGATGAAGTGTGCAATTGTGAAGACGTGTCATTGCAAGTGTCTTGCCAGTCCCTAATTGAGCACTTGCTAGTCGCGTTTCAAGATATGTTGAGCGACACACATCGGGCTATGCTTCAGAAACCAGTGGGCAGATTTAAGGCTTTACAGCAGCCCGGCATGAATGCGACATTATCAGTCGACTTTGGCTTTGCGGCAGACTCATCGAATATGATGCGCCCCGACGGGTCGTATAACTCCTGACTGGTGAAAAAAGAACCCGAAATGTCGCTTATTCAACCGCGAGAGATTCCACAATCACTTGGTCATAGCACATGCTTTTTACATATATAGCTGAAAACTCCAACTTTTCAAACGCATATATCCTGCACGTGTCTAGGAACATAGATCGCGTGGAAGAACCCGATGAACAATAATTCGGATCAGAATTACGCTCTAGACCTAGGTTGACTGCCTTGTATTCACTCAAGGCTTGGAAAAATGCCAACCCCCCTGCATTACCGGCAACTTCTATGTTGGTTGATCTTATCCATTACATGAGCATCGCTAGGCCAGACATATAAGCAAGAGACATACAGCAAACGCACGTGATAACGAAAGAAAGCAGTCACTGGATCTTGGCTTTGCCTCCAGATCTAGCAAAAAACCGAAAGATCGCATACTCTGTTTGCCAATATCCAGGTACGAACTGAAACAACAAACCTCGAAATACCTTCCCCAGCACGAATGGCATGTATAGCAAGGGGTTCTCTGCTCGTTTACTGGAAACTCCGACAGCTCGGGCGTCACGGTACTGGGGGATGGTTGCCAGCTGGACAAACCCCTCTGCCAGGTCTGCGTAAGAGACAGCCATATGTGCATGCTCACTACTGATGATACAGCCTGTCGCTTCTTCCTTTACAAGCGCATTGGGCTGAACCAAAAGTACAGACACAAGCGATGGGGCGCTGAGGAACATTTCCTGAGCGTTCACCAAGTCTCTATATGGCCGGGCGAACGCATTTCGAATCATCCAGTGGAGAAGAGCGGGCCGAGGCGCTGAAAGCACGGGGTTCCAGGTGGCGGATGACAGCAGCAGCAGGCGCGGCTGCACCCAGTTGCTTGGTGCTTGGTTTTGAATTGACGTTAAAGCACCAAGGACTGCCCGCGCACAGTCCTGCAGCACATGCACACCCGGAATGTTTTCATTCTCGCCGACAGTGCAGAATATTGTCGTTACGCCGGAAAGGCAGTTGCGTATCAAGTCTTCGTCGTCGAGACTACCAGCGAAGATGACGACCCGGTCGTCAGGAAGAAGGGAGGGGAACAGAGCTTCGAGCTTTGCTTGGGAGCGGACATAGACATGAATTCTAATTTCAGGGAACCTCTTTTCTTGGAGTAGCGTTTGCAAGATTAGACGACCAGTATTACCAGTGGCCCCCAGCAATGCGAAACGTTGGACAGGCACTGCGTTGGATTCTGGCATTGGAGCGAAGGCATAGGACATGGAAAAGTCCGAAATGAAGTTGTGATTTAAAATGTGCCACAAAATTGCATTCCTTTTGTCTTGGATCAAGCACCTATGCGACACTATGAGCTGATAATCCCCTTGCAATATCGAGGGAGGTTCCTTTCGAGCGCAGGGTCCGCGTCATTCAGCGGGGAAGGCAATAAAGTTGCTCGGGTGGCTTTTTATGTGCCTGTATATCATGTATCAGGCCTTAGCCACATTCTTAAGCCTAGAGATTATCTGAAGGTAAATTCCCCTATATTATTGGCCACGGCTTTTGTCGGGTTTTGGCGATCTTACCATCGTGAGGCGAAATAATAATAGCTGCCAGGTACTGCTGTCAAGAGGCTAGGAGCTCGGGCTGCTGGCCGTCCTAGAATGATAGCTCCAGCCTAGCTACAGAAAGAGGTTAAGATGATTCATAATCGGCCATGTTGAAGTCTTATCTGGTCTCCTTTCTGGTCAGTCCAGACCGGTCTTTTGTGACCATCGCCAGCTGCAGGCGCATCCATATCAGGCATAAGCTGACTGCATACCCTTGTCCATAGTATCATTGCAGTTATACGCGCAACATGCTCGAGTCACTAGTCTACCGAGTACTACTCTACTAGTACCACTAGAGTGCTTGCACTCGTTAGATTCGGCTGCGAGGAAAAGTACCTCCCAGAGATTTATTTATCTGGCGTGCTTGGCCAGTCATAACCCCATTCGTCATGAGAAATCCAATGATGCTTTCGTGGGTGTATCGCGGCACGTCAGTTGTAGAATAACTGCTAAGCTACTACTAGCTAACTATACGGCGTTTTCTCATCCAGCAGTTGTGTTTATCACCTTTGCTTCTACGATGCAAATTTCTACACAAAGGTGGGATATCATGTGTATATCCCACCCGTCACAACGACTATTATTAGTCTATGGCTCAGGCAAGGTCCTGTATAACTGATCTGAGCCGTGCGGACAATCACCACTCATCAGGTAATGAAGACAGTCCTGAAACGTCAGTGGTCCAAAGGGTGGGCGTTTGGATGTCGCGTTTCCATGCTATATATTGCTTGAAATACGCCTTTTCCAATGCTTTCCTCACCACTATAAAGCTGTTATCGCAGAGGCCAACGAAGGAGATTGACGTCAAATCTTCATGCGCGAGAACCCCTCGTATGTTTTGCGTGGTTGAAACGCCCGTACCACTGCCGCATTGGTCTGACCTGGGGTATAATTTTGCAGATACCACTGCAGACGAAATGTTTCACTATATCAATGAGGACACCGTGGATACCCGGTACTCGACTATATCTGAACTCGGCGAGATAGTGCCGTTTCAAGGTTGAGGTGTGAGATGTGCCGAACTGAGGACTGTAGCTGCGAATGTAAAGCGATCACACGCAATGTAATAGCGAGAGCCTTTCCATGGCTGTTCTATGCAGGCCACTGCGATAGATCGCAGTTGAGGTATTCCAATGAGCCCTTCGACGCCGCGTACGCCGTGCAACTGCGGGCATCATTGTTATTATCTCGCGTGATATCATACGACTATAACAAGCATAATTATAACCTCTTTACACCGAGGATAATGAATCAATACCCCTGTCTCCGAGCCCAAGGCCCAGACAGAGCGGCGGCGGATATTGGTGTGTACAAAAACCGAGCTCCGTCTGAGCCCCGTCGAGGATGAGCGTCAATCTTGGGCTAAAATGTGCCATCATTCGAATCGGAATAATCACAGGAATAATCATCTAATCGGCAGGACCCGATTTCTGACGATGCGGGGCCTGTCTGACAGGTCTTGCATGATCTGAGCCACAGCCACATAAAAAGCGAGAGCCAGGATAGCACAGGAGGATGACATTATCAACACAGAGCCTCGTCGATAGTTAGTTTTTGCGTCTGATCAGGGAGACGATATAACAATGTCAACCGGGAAAGGAGTATCGAAAGAGTCGATCATGCGTCTTCCGCCTGCTTCCCACTTGGAACATCTGGAGCCAGTCGCAGTTCTTGACAAACGCGACGAGCGCGCAGAGACCTTGCTGCGGCTCGTTGGGAAGGGCCACTCTGCTGTTGCACTGCTCCGGGACCCAAAGCTGATCCTGCACAGTCATCTGCCGCATGTAGGAGTTCCATTTATCTCAGCTACAACTAGATGAGTGGCTAATGATGGCCATAGCTCTTGGGTTCAGCCTACTTCCTCGGGGCGACAACTCCACAACTAGAGGAGCTTTACGAGCACGAAGTCGCCAGTTTGCTATCTGTGGATGATTCTTTTGTCAAAGGAGATGCCATAGACAGAGGCAACTGGAGGGAGTTCCTGGCGCAAAAGATGTGCGTTGACCCGCTCCCGCATTATCCAGCGCCGCAAGCCGAACACTATTCTAATAATACCAATGCCGAATAGATACACTGTAGCCTACGTACAGTTCTTTGACGACGAGGTGAAGCGCAACGACAACGACTGGGAGAAAGTTCTAGGAGAGTATCTCTTCCAGGGACCGGCTCCTCTCATCAATGGCTTCGCTGGTGGCCGTACGCATTCTAACTCTGAGCTTATGCACATGTACACAAGAATCTAATTTTCACGCAGTTGGGCATCCATTCATACATCTCGCCTACGCCTGGGAACTCCAATCGCCAGCTGTCGCGACCGAGGCGCTCTCCCTAGGATGCACAGAATACATCCCACTACACGGCCTCCTGGACCAGTTTCCCCCCGACACCTCGACCTACAAAACCACCAGTCTTGCCGACGTTATTAAACATGTACACGACGACCAGCGATTCGACAATCTCTTCGAATACCAAGGCATCACCAATATCGGGATCATTCTGCAAAAGGCCTACGGGCCTCTCCTAGAGCACTGGAATGCATGGGAAGTAACAGACCCCACTCAACAACTAGAGCAGTGCTGCGACCTCTCCGTTCTCCTGGGCCTAGGCACAGGCTACGGCAATGGCAAATTCGACTTCTTCCTGGTCCACACGATGACGGTAGCTCATAGTCTCCGGGTGTTGTGGCATTTCTTCCCTGAAGACCAGCGGGTGTGTATCCTCAGACAATACGCACTCTATGTGATACTGCTTTACATAGCCCAGCTGAAGCCCAACTTTGACGTTGACATTGTTGACTCCATTCAGTCCGTTCCGGTGGATGGTCGGACCTGGGAGTCTGTCGTGGAGGAGACTTTGAGACATCGGTGGTTCAGAGACGCGCATTTCTTCAAGGTAGTGCGCGCGCCCAAGGTGTTTGACGAGACTTATGGTAGGAAAGACGGCTTTTATCTGAGGGCAGCGGCCAAATTTGTGGACGAGTTTAATGGATGGGAGGGGTTCGGGCTTGGGGTTGAGGGGTTTGTCGCCAGTCGGGATGGGTATATTCCTGAGTGATCCTTATGGTAGGCTTATGTGATTTATCATTGCACGATCTGCGTAACTACTTCTGGTTTTCAGAAGAGTACGATCTCCTTCTTTTTCCATATACATCGGATGATACGACACCTAGTTTCGAGGCAGAGAATTACTAAATTATCACTCCTAGTATCCGAATAAAACAATGATTCCAGACATGATCAGAGCTAATCAAGGCTTGGAGAGCTTCGAAAAATAAAGTGCCAGCAATCTCTTGAATTTGCCTGTGAAGCTTAGTGTGCACCAGTATTTGCTGGCTAGACCCTATACATATACACATAGATATCGCTCTGATCATCGTCAATACAAACCCCCCTGCCTAAATACTCTAACTTTCCTAGACCTATTCTTTGGCTTTTGGCTCTCTTGTCCCTCATAGAACGTAGATATCTGGGCTTGTAATAGGCTTCATGCTAATCTCGCTTGTCATCAGCTGGTCCTCCGGCATGGACTGAGTCCTGAGAGTCCCCGGGACATTCCATCTGAAAGCCCTTATTTACAAGTACAACGAGTTTGTCGGCAACACGAGGCTGTGGCTTCAGCTCCGGCACAAGGAGTTTCTCAAAAAAGAGCTTATGATCTCTCCAGACTGGATGGATAGACGATGCCAATGACAGCGCTGATATTGAATAGTATTTTCGCCACGACAGCCGCAGAAGTGCGTCCATCCACGACTACAGGATCCGCAAAGCCTCCAGCAGACTAACAATGCAATGAAGATAAATCATTACAACCCATATAATCAGACCCCAATGGCAGAATAAAGCCGGCAGACGAGAAGCCGTGTGCACATCCCGAGATGTCTCTGACGTGAGCTTCACATCCATCGGGCCCACAAACGGCTTTATTTCTGGCATTTGAAGAAGCAGAGTACTGTATATAAGTGATATCCAGTCTGCTTGCTATATCCCGCTCGACAACAGATACTTCCTTTACCCCTAGACTCTTCTGGAGACATCACAATGGCTACAAGCACGTCTATAGTCCCCCTCATAATCGACGGGAAGGACGTCCTGCTCGAACAGCAGAACGGGGATCCCTCGAGAAGCGTCTTCCAAGGCGCAACTCCAGAGCTCGCAATCCAAGCCGTCGAGTCAAGCGCCGCTGCCTTTAGTCCCTGGTCCAAAACCAGTCCCCAGGAGCGCAGGGAGCTGCTGTTGAAAGTAGCCCAAGTACGTTCAGGTCCGAGCGGGTCAAGCACCAACTGACTAACTGATGGTGCTACTATACAAGTTGATTAAAGCGAGACGTCAAGAGATCATAAACACCACCCAGGAAGAGATTCACTGCAGCGAGCTCTGGGCCAACGCCATCATCCAGACCGGCGTCGAGCTCGTCGAGGAAACAGCAGCGCTTACCACCGACGCAGTAGCCGGGTCCATCCCCGTTACGCAGGGCGACTCCTACGGACTCGTCTTTAAGGAGCCTCTAGGAGTCATCCTGGGAATTGCCCCATGGAATGCGCCAGTCATGCTTGGTCTGCGTGCCGTCGTGGCTCCCGTGGCGGCAGGAAACACGGCAGTTTTCAAGGTACGTTGCTCCACTGCTTAGTGTACCTTTAGTACTTGCGTAGTAACTTGAGACAACGCTGACAAGCATCCAAGGGCTCGGAACTGAGTCCTCGATCGCACTACCTGCTTGTTTCCCTCTTCCGTGAAGCTGGGTTCCCACCGGGGGTCGTCAACTTCGTCCTTCACACGCCCGAGGACGCCGCGAGCGTCTACGAGGCGATGATCAACCACCCCGACGTGAAAAAGTGTAACTTCACGGGGTCGACGCAGGTCGGGCGCGTCATTGCCTCCAAGGCTGCGTATGCTCTTAAGCCTGTGTTGCTGGAGCTGGGGGGCAAGAACTTCGCAATCGTCCTTGACGACGCGGACCTGGACGTCGCCGCGAGACAGATCGTAGACGGAGCATTCCTCAATGTAAGTAATGAGCAATCTATTCTCAACGGACTCTGCTGATGCTCGTGTCGCGAACAGAATGGCCAGGTCTGCATGTCGACTGACTTGGTGATTGTCTCCGAGTCTACCGGCTCTGCCTTGGAATCAAAGATCCTCGCTTTGCTACGCGATATCAAAACAGACCACTGTCTTATTTCTCTGGCAGCCAAGGAGAAGATTCAACGGCTCGTTTCGGACGCAGAGACTAAGGGAGCTACTGTCCACACAGCTTCGACATCGTCCACTTCACGGTCCCTCCCCCCGACGTTGATCACCGGCCTGACGCAGGAAATGAAGTTCTTCGCCACCGAATCCTTCGGTCCCATAGTCGGCATGCTCACAGTCAAGTCCGAGGAAGATATCCCCGGCGTTATAAAAGGCGTCTCGTACGGCCTCTCCTCTTCTATCTTTACAACCAACCACTACAAGGCGCTCAAGCTTGCAGGAAGAGTCCAGGCCGGGGCTGTGCATGTAAACTCGATGACGATCCATGATGAGGCAACGCTGCCTCATGGTGGGAGGGGAGACAGTGGCTGGGGCCGATTCGGGGCTCGATGGGGGCTCGACGAGTTTCTGCAGACCAAGACGGTTGTCCTGAATCCTTGATATGTCTTTTTCTATGGGGAGCCAGCCTACCCGTGGAAGACCTGCATATGACAGATCCCTGTCTCAATGTTTGGTCTCCGCAGTAGCTGCTGCTTACCACCGTCACACTTCAGGTGATAGAGACGGAGTAGAATGAGACTAGAATCTGTACAGTAGTTCAAATCAATAAGTCGGGTTCGAGTGCATCGTACGGTCACAAGCTGGACAGCACATATTAAAGAAATTCCAAGTCACAATTCTAGATCCAGGCCAAGTGCCGACAGTAAGGCTGTTAGTTAGAAGTACTATTGTTCGGAATGGCTGAATATGATATAGTCGGCTGGGGCGAGACAAAGAAATAGAGGACTCGGGTTTAGGAACTTATTCTCATCGGACGCTCTTGACTCCGTCAACCGCTTACAAGGCGAATGCAGTCGCCTCATTTGCTGCTGTTTCCATGATTCAATATATTATGGGCGTTATCAACCTCTGCATGACAGAACTTCGGAGACCGGCATCTCGGAGATCAAGATAGCGCTCTATCCCACGGACAATATAAATCAGGATAGGAACTTGGAGTCTCTCAATCCCAAAGCATGCATTCAACTCCATCATGCAGGCCCTACAAGCGACAGACCGGACATCTGGCCTTCGTCTCGCGCAGACTCCCATCCCAGAACTCGGGCCCGACGAGGTCCTGGTCAAGGTCTCCGCCGCTGGAGTTACGCCCGGCGTATTGAGACTCCTCCAGCAAGGCCGTGCTCGCACCCCCACGATCGTCGGCCACGAGATCGCCGGCACGATCGCAGGAGTCGGCGAACAGGTGCCATCGGAGTTCGCAGAGGGAAGCCGAGTGCGCGTGCACCCCATCCTCTCATGCCGGCAGTGCTCCTACTGCACCAGCGGACGCGACCAGATGTGCGAGGAGGGCGCAATCATGGGATTCGCGCAGTTCGGACAGAGCTCGCCGTTGTACGAGAAGTACCATGACGGCGGAGTCGCAGAGTACGCCAAAGCGCCGTATTGGCTCGTCGACACGCTCCCGGAGAACGTCTCCTTTGAGGTCGCGGCCAAAGTCCACGATGTCGCGACTGCTTTGCATGCCTTTGAGCGCGCGAACCTGCCGCGGGACTCGGTTCTTCTCTTGACGGCGCCAACGGGGGCGATGGGTGTTCTCTCTCTCAGGCTGGCGCAGGAGTTTCGGGTCAAGAAGGTTATCCTCGTGGGTCGTGCACGGGAGCGTCTGGAGGCTGTTAGGTCTCTTACACCTGTTGAGACAGCCGTTGTGGTCTCCTCAGATGCGGAGGGTGAACTGGAGCAGGCGGATCTCCTGCAGAAAGTGCGCGAGGCTGCACCAGAGGGCGTTGATGGAATCATCGACTATATTCCCACGGGTGGGCTCGTCGGGAAGATCATCCCCGTTCTCAACACAGGAGGAGTCCTGGTGCATGTGGGAGCCAATATGTCGCCGCTGCCTGTGCCGTTGATGGTCGTGATGGCAAAGTGTTGGACTATCGTCGGAAGCCGTGCGCATACCAGAGAGAATACAAAGACGGTCCTTCGGTGGCTGCGAGAGGATCGGTTCACCATCGACGACCTGATCACCCATCGGTTTCGCATGTCGGAGGTCGAGGGGGCCATTGAGAAGATCGAGAGTCGGAGGGAGGCCATGTGGTTGAGTGTGATTGATGTGTCTTTGTAGTTTTCTACTCGTTCTATAAGAGAGGCTGTACAGTCTCTAGCTGAATGACTTGTTCACTATCTACAACTGGCCCAGAGGCTTTAATAAAAGGATAGAGAAGACAGTATAGAGATAGATAAAAGCTTCAAGACGAGCAGTCAAGTCTGTACCTGCAATGTCATGCCTCCATCGACCAGCCATCCAGCCCCCGTCACATAGCTTGTCCGCGGACTGCTGAGCAACAGCACGACATCTGCAATCTCCTCGGGTCTGCCTGTACGCGACATGGGAATGATGCTCTTCATCGTCTGAACCACGTCCCCATTTGCCTTGACCGCAGGATCAACCTGGGAGTCGACCCAGCCAGGACAGACTGCATTTACCCGGATGCCATGCGACGCCGTGTCCAGCGCTGTCCCCGAGAAAGTCGTGTGTAAATCAGCTCGGGATTGACCAAGATACAAACCGCGGTTACTCACCAGCGTTCCTAGTCAGACCCAAGACGGCGTGCTTGGTGATCGTGTCCTGCGCCATGTGCGGCGTCGCCACGAAGGAGTTGCACGACGCCACGTTTATGATAGTCCCCCTGCCAGTCTCTCGCACTCTCCCTCGCGCCCTGTACGTCTCGATACTCTGATTCTTCATGACCTGCGTAACGGCCTGGATGCAGTGCAGCGTTCCCATCACAGCAACCTGCCAGAACCGGTTCATCTCCGCCGGATCCGCCGTCTCGATTGGAGTGGGCTTTTGGATGCCGGCTCCGGCGCTATTGACGCAGTAGTCGATGCGCCCGAATATCCTCATCGTGGTGTTGACCATCTCGGCGACGCTTGCCTGGTCAGTCACGTCGACCCGCATAGCGAGCGCAGTGAAGGCCGGGTTGATGGCCACAGTCTCGCTCTCCTGGGCGGCATCCAGGGCTGTTTCGTAGTCCAGATCGGCCAGAACGACGCCGCGGGCTCCTTCTGCGGCGTATCCGAGGGCGCATTCGCGGCCAATGCCACTGCCTTTTGACTATCAGAGACCGAACGGGGGATATTGAAGGGCAAGTGTGTTACCTGCGCCGGTGACGAGAGCCACGCCATTCAGCTGGAGCGACATGTCTACCTACATAATTGCATCTGACGTGGGGCTACTGTTAAATTATATTATACTATACTCATACTATTGTATTACATTTTATCTCCATCAATCGGCGTTAAAACTGCAGTTATATCCGCTCTATCACCGACTGATCGGACGCCGACCAATTCTTTGTTCTTAAACTGAGAATGAATATTCCTCTATTAAGTGGCCACTCTCTGTATTTTGTGGCTCGGACTCCGAGTGAACTATGAGATAGCTATAATTGTGGCATTGACGACTTACTCTAGACTGTTGTAACTGCTATATCCGTCTGCTGTATCTCCGTATCTCCATCATCAACTCCACTCGAACCACGACGACGGTTCAGATGTCGTCCCAGATGTCGCCCCAGATTGCTGACTTCAGTCTTCGCTCATGCACTGCACTCCATAAGCCACTCCGATCGCAGGGCCTCCGACGCCGTGATGCGTCTCGCCGCATTGGGATCCAACATGGCATAAACCACGTTGCGGCAGCGTTCCTACTGCGCTTAGAACGGGAAAAGAATGACATAAAAAAGTAGGGAAGAAAAGAAGAGAAAGAGAGAGAGAGGCAGTACGTACCTCGCCCAATGCCTCAATAGCCGCGTACTCTTCTTCTGCTCTCCGTCCGTGCAAATACTCGCTGTATCTTCCATCCTCGTGGTCGTCTGCCTTTCTCCACGGAAACCTCCCACAGCGCATCACCACGTATACCATCCCCACGGCCCAGATATCGGCTGGACGGGCCCCCCGCGCTGGATCCGCATACGCCTCTGGTGGGAGGTACGGCGCTGCATCGTGTGGCCGCGGCGGGGGAGGAGTATCGCTTTCCCCCGAGATGATCCGTACCTCTTCGTCATTGTCTTCGCAGCAACAGCCACCATCGAGCCACTCTGCACTGCCAAAGTCAGCTACCTTGACTGCGTCGCTCGCAGTGAGCAGGATGTTTTCCAGCCGGACGTCGCGGTGCGCGAGTGCGTGCGCATGCAGGAAGGAAATGGCACGCAGGATCTGCTTCAGGTAGCAGTCTGCTCTGGCGCGGTCGATGCCCCCGTCTGACCGGGTGAGTAGTGCGTATAAGCTGCCCCCCTCGCAGTAGTCCATGACCAGGCAGAGCTCGTTGCGCGAGTTGTACACGGTGTCGATGGTGCGGAGGAGGTTCGGGTGGCGGACGGCTGTTGACAACGCCTGCTCGAAGTACTGTCGATTGATCGCCCACGGTCGCGACGACGGACGGAAGACCTTGACGGCGTATGCGTGTCTGACGTGCGGGTTGTTCGGCGACTGCGCGGAGTGTATCCTGACCGTGCTGTTGACGCCGTAGTGGATGATCTCGCGGCAGGAGCCGTACTTTTCCCTCAGCGACGAGACCGGCATCCTGGGGAGCAGAGGCGTGCATTCATTAGGCTTCTCAGCATACGCGTAGTTTGAGAGCCATCGTGCTGTCGTGAGAATCCTAGGGATCCTGAGTGCCGCAAGATGGGTTGCTGCCTCGTCCGTGAACTGCGTGAACTGCTGGTGTTTTGACATGGCGACGTTTCCGTACGACAGATATCCAGACTGCGCATCTGTCACGACAGCACGGCGTTATATACAGCCTGTGCCATCTGTTGGCTATGAAATGGCGCATAATATACCGATAGCTCGTGGCTGTGGATTGGAAGACAAAGCCCTCAGCTTGACTGTTCGAACCGGACCACGCAAAGATACGCCCAAGCAATGCCTCATGCATGAGAGCTCAAGACCGAATACGCCAAACCTACTGAATGTGTCCGTCAGTAAAGAGAAAAGAGGAGAAAAGACGTCCAGCAACGATCTCATTTGCCCAACAAAAGACTCATAACGGAGGCGTTTAGCGAGTGCGGGATTTTCCGTTCCACTGCAATCCAATACTAAGGCTCTGTCTGGTATGATTCATATGACTATCAAGACTATTCAAACTATATAAACAAAAGATACGTGCCTATCCAGTCCTCAAGCCGTTTCCCGGAAGCGCATCAGAAGATTCACTCGAAGAACCTCACCCTCTTCGTCCCGATCAAAGACCACGTATCCATACACAAGTTCCTTCACAAACCCCTTCAACATAGGTGCAAACCCATGCAGTGAACAGAACCTTCGTAACACGGTGGACTCTCCGCGCGAGCAGTTCGACGAGGAACAGGAAGAAAGTGACAGAAGAGGGCGATGTGGCATTTGATATACTCAGACTCGGGATGCAGTCTGATGGCAAAGTGGAACGATCCCACCATGACAGACGTGTACTTTCCCCGATGGCAACAGCTTCAAATAGCTATGGCTGTCGACGGTCTGCACGGCCTTCTGGACCTTCTCTAGAGACTGGCCGAGCGCTGTGTATTCATTTCTCCGCTCGATGCTGAATCACGTCAGTGTCACTTCCCTAGGTATCATTTTAGATATGCGATGAGAACCTATCTACCTTGTTCCGGGAGGCTTTCAAAGCGCCAGGTTGTCGAGAGAAGAGGCTCGTTATCCTGTAGTTGTGGAGTAGTTAGTAGCGTTAGAGGAGTCCACGTCCACTTCAGAAAAAAATACCATGGCAAGCTGCAGGACAGCCAACCCGTCTCTGTGCAGGAGATCGTTACCGACGCCTCGGGTACATGAGGTTCATATGGAATCCTGATGGTGAGACTTGGACAAAGTTCATCACCAAGGACAAGGACAAGCCCGTAAACAAGCGGGCCAAGCTGGACGAGATCCAGATAAAGGAGGGCATACACGCCGATGGTCCTCATCGCCTTTGCTGTTGAAGCTGTTCTGGGAGACGGTCGAGCACTATCCAATGTATCCATATCCCTACTCCGTCTCCAGCTCTGCGAGAAATACATAGAACTGACTTGGTGGGTGATCATGAGCGTCAAGTGGAAGGGAAGAAGGCCAGCACAGAATACCTGCTACTGCGAAAAATGGCGGCCTTTGCGCTCAAGACAAGATATGGCGTATATGAAGCATGTTTCTGGTGCGTCGCATCTACAGTAACAGGGATATAACAGCGTAAATCACATTTCCGACACTACACTCTCGATATCGTATCGAGACCTCGCATTAGACGCTGTTCCCCTCGTAAAAGTCTCCTCGCACGCTGGCCATTTCTCCGGCTCCAGCCAGAACTTCACATGTGCTTTCTCGCCCTTAATCAACCCCCCCAAGTCAAGAGGATCAAGGATCGTTTCGACAGTCGACCGCTTATCCATCCACCCAGGACCCATGCGCTCCGTGACGCCATCAGCATCGAGATATCGCTCTTTATCACGCGGGAGATACCGTCCCGGATGCAGGATATTAATCCAGTAGGTAAAGACACCCATCGGCGCCGCATCAAAGGCGTACAGGAGCCATTCGCGATGGTGCACTGCATCGCAGAGCTCATTGCAATCGTTCCAGTCAATCGTGTTGACCGATTCCACGGCACGGAAGACGCAGCGCACCAGGACAAAGGTCGAGGTTCCGTAGAGGGTATAGAACAGGACGCGCAGGTTTCGGGGGAGCATCTCTGCGCGTCGACAGCGGGTATGGAGCATCGCGACAATACCCACCAGGGTACCCTCTATCACGCATTGTAGCACCACTGCGACGGCGATGAGGGTCATCCCGCTCTTGTATATGTCTGGGTCTCGGGCGCCTGATGCGACTCGGGCGGCGCCGGCGGCTGTGAGGGACTCGACGAGGGCGCCGAGGTAGACGAAGAAGAGGATTGTGCGGTTGGGGTTGAGCCAGGCGAACATGGGGACGTAGTTCATGATGCGGCCGACGAGGTTATATGCGCAGGCGGAGTATATGGGGGGTCCGGCGTAGATGAAGACTGTCGCGGCGATGTACAGGTTAACGTTGGCTGGGCTGTGGCTAGAAATGGCGCGCAGAATCCACCCCGTCACGTAGACGAGGCTTCCCCAGAACATGAAGAAGGTGACTCTCCAGAACCGGTAGCGACTGTATTGTTCATTTAGCAGATATAGCTAAGAGGAGTTGGGAGTGACGGACAAGTTCTGGTAGATGTGGATAGCCATCGAGAGGAATATCACGGCTGCAAAGACAATAGGGAGCACATGGCTGGCTTTGTAGCCATACACATCTGTTTCAGGGTCCATATTCAAACGATAGATGTATTCTATAGAAAAAGGATGCAGAAAGTTCAGCTGGTAGTCACCACACCACCACACCAGGGCTCGGAGCCATAGTTATACTCCCGAGCAGTGCCTGATCGTCGGTATTCTCCAATCTGCTCTTCCTCCAACAAGGCGCAGTCGAGTTTGAGCAGCGAGACGAAAACCAACTGCCCAAGGCAATCTAAAGCCCGAGGATTCAGGCTAGTATCTTGCCTCTTTGGGCTAGCGTTCCCCGGAAATAGTTATCGGCCAATCAGAATGAGGGCGAGTGGGTCTGCGGCACATGGCACCTAAAAAGGATTAGCGCGGTTACAGGTGTGCCGCCCAATCAGCGGCTGCTTTCTGTATACAACTTGGATGACATCAACAAAAATCACAGCGAACTGCTCGAGGATAGGGGAGAGTACATGCATTGTATATGACTCTCTTCTGTCATGTTACGACGATCTTCTCAAGGGCCCATGGAGGAGGTGGGATATAGAGTCATTCGTCCCTCCATCTAGTCCACTCAGCTGGCACACGACACTTCAGCTCACGGATATGCGATAGACCTTACAATCATCATATGAGAATGTTCCAGAGAAAACCTCCTTTGAGACCTGGACGGTAGGAGCTCAAGGCCGCCGTCAGCTCCTACAATTTTACTTATTTTGGCGCTTTGAGATATATTCAATATTGACTTGGTCATAGACTCGATGCTCGATATGAAAATACTGCCTATGTAGTGTTATATCTAGACTACGCTGCGTGATTGATGAAACGTATGCACAGCCAGAATGTACTACTGTTCCGCGAAATGAAGTATCCAATCGACGGAACGCTGATTGTCGTCTGGGCTGATGATAGAGCGACTGCAAAACACCGAAGGAACCATAAAACACCTTCAGCTGAGACCAGACGCATCTTATTATTCTTATATTCTCTGCTCTTGGAGAAGAAAGAGAAGAAATGGAGATCGCGATGGCTGCAGATCAATAGGGCTGCGCCTCAAATACGCCCCAAGCCTTGGCGCTTCAATGGCGTTGGACTCGGCGTCAACACGATCTCCGCCGAAACATCTCTCTTTGCTGAATTGATCGTGCGTGCCTGGATCGTCCACACTAAGAATCCCATCGTGATAAACATGCCTGGTGTACCCACTGGAAGAGGATGCGATGCCTGTCGCAGGCAGAAGAAAAAGGTGCGACATAAAGGGTCTTCCTGGAATGATGCTGTCTCATATGTGGAACAACCCCCGCTAATCCATTCTCAAGTGCGACGAAGCCAAACCTGCCTGTTCTCTATGCACTCGTCGCGGAATCGAGTGTGTCGGCGCAGGCGAACGGCGGTACAAATTTAAAGAGGAGTACGGCAGAAATGTTGCAAGAAAAAGCGCACCAAGACGACCCGTTAAACAGGAGAGAGACGCCTCCTCATGTTACAGTCGCGGGGTGACAGCTGTTCCAAACAACACTGTGACTCTTCTGGCCCAGGCTCTTGTATGTGCCATATCGCCTGAAACAGACTTGCGGTATAATTTAATGTGGGCTTATGGCGGTTATTTGAACCAAGTCCCCGCCCGTCTGGGCACCAACGAGGCGCTGGATGCCACTGTTGATGCTCTGGTGACAGCCCACGCCACGTTCTCGTCGCGCAAAGAGGTCACCGTGGCGTCGCTTGTGAAATACTCTCGTGCTCTGAATGCTCTCCGGAACTACCTTGATAACCCTCATCAGGCGGGGAATTCCGAGACCCTTTGTGCGGTGTCTCTGTTACTACTTGTCCAGGTAGGCAATGTCCTGTTCGATACCAGCCGGTAGCAGGTATCCCTAACCTAGTATTGAACCCGTAGCTGACGATGTTAGAACCTAATCGGCCCAGCAGATCAGCAATGGTCTGGACATGCTGAAGGAGCGGTAAAAATCCTCAAAGCTCGACGCAGCTGTGCACCTCAAAACGACTTTGAGCGCAACCTCCTCTTGTCCTTGCGTGGCCCTGTGGTACGTCTCTCAGTTCCAGTCCTCCCCACTCACACTAACCCGAGGCTAGCTTTTCGAAGGCCTCTTCAATCCTAATATAGACCTGACGTCAGATGAGTGGTCCGACCTGGTAGAGAACGAGCTGGACTCGTCCACTCCCGAAGGCCTACTGCTTCAATGCCTGGCGCGTATGCCAGATATCCTGCGACGAGCTAGGAACAACAGAGAAGGGCCCGTGGGTATCCAATCTCTCCAAACCGAGATAAAAGCCCTATACATCACGGTCCGGAATGTTTGCGACCAATTCCGGGAAAGGCTTGTCGAATTCGAGACGCCGGGGGCAGGTTCCGGAATCAAACTTAGTCCAGGCATGCTACATGCCCATTACCAACGCACATACGGCCTTTCCCTCATCATTGCCTTGTACATGAACTACGTCCTTGTCATGATGCAGACTCCTGACAACACTCTGAAGCCGGACGCAACCTACCTAGCTGCGGAAATGCTCGACGTAGCCGAGAACGCAGTGATATACCGTCCCTTCGGGTCTGGATATGTGCCAGCGGGACTGATGGCTGCTTGGGTTGCGGTCGACGAGCAGCCGCTAAGGTCTCTGATAGAAAGCTCCCTGTTGGACTACAAACAGGACTTCAACCACCACCACATGGATCCCGCGTACCTGCGAGAAAAGTTTATCCATCTGCATCCATTGGAGCCGCTGGATCCTCCAGAGGCATGGCATGAAAGCGTCGAGCATGAAATGTACGAACCGTTGTAATGCTGGCTAGAAAATGGTTACATTACTGTTATATACTGAGTAGTCGAAGAGAAATACTCTACTCCCCGATCAACGTATTTGTAGAAAGTCAATCATATCTCAGACTCTTCTCGATCTTACAGAGGATGTGATGTGCATAAATTGGTAAATGAGGATAGATGACAAAGCATATATTGTGTCTGCATAAAACCATAGATCATGTGGTAGCTGAGTCAGCTCCCTCCACCAATCACAGCCAATGTCGTCACCGAATTGCCTCAGGCGATTCCATGGAAATGAAGCTTCACTCGCAACTCTCCCAACAATAACACTGGCTCTCATGGGAGTCTGGAAGAGTCTCCTGCCCGTCGTGGCACTGGCATGCTTCTTTATTCATTTTCAACCTCACTAAGACCCCACTAGGTCGGGTCACCAAAAATGGCTGAGCCTTCATCTAGCTCCTCACAACGCGAGGACGACTCGCAGCCCCGGGACGATGCCAACATTCTATCTCAACACCTCGATCCTCAGTTCACGGCTTCGTTGCAGGAGGAGGCCATTGTCGTTCCCGACGAACTTGATGATGCAGACCCTCTCACGATCGAGACCTCGGATCCTCAATCTTCTCTTAAGCTGCAAGGAGGAGACGTGCACCGTGATTTGTACCGCATAGAAGCCAGATCGAAGCAGGCCCGGTTGGACAAACGAGCGGCCACGTTTTCTTTCCTTCCCCGGCATCAGGAAGCTCTCATCGAGGAAGGGGTGGCCGCGCTGGAGCCCGGGAGTTTTCGTCGCCATTTCATTCGGAACAAACATGGCGGGCTGGTCCATCCTGCCATCACCGTTTCCTTCCTCGATTTCCTCGACCTTTACGGCAATTTCGCGGGAGAAGACCTAGAGGAGAGCGAGGAGGAGGAGGAGGAGCAATTGGGTGTCGAAGGCGAGGAAGGGGAGGTGGAGGAAGTACAACTGGAAGCTGAGCGAAGACCGTTGCTGGGAGCCCGCAAACGTTCTCGGGCTGCCCGTCCAGGAGATGCGTCAAATGTCAAGTCCTTTTTCACATTACTGAAGGCCTTCGTCGGAACAGGTATCATCTTCTTGCCCAAAGCCTTCCGAAATGGAGGTATTTTGTTTTCCTCCGTGACCCTAGTCACGGTAGCTGTGATCAGCACCGTGTGCTTCCATCTCCTGTTGCAGTGCCGAAGACGGTATGGGGGTGGCTATGGAGATATTGGCGAGCGGATTGCGGGTCCCCAGCTTCGGTCTCTGATCCTGGGGTCTATAACTATTTCTCAGATCGGGTTTGTGTGTGCCTGCATTATTTTTACGGCGGAAAATATCCGAGCTTTCCTGCTGGCGGTGCTTCCAGGTACCCTCCATTCTCTCAACACCGGACGGTTGATTGTCATGCAGCTGGTCGTGCTCATCCCCCTGGCTTTGATCCGGAATATATCTAAACTTGGCCCGGTTGCACTGCTTGCCGATGCGTTTATCCTTTTTGGCCTGGGATATATTTACTACTACGACATTGCTAGCCTGGCTGCTCTGGGCGTCGCGCCGACTGTAGAACTATTCAACCCCAGTTCCTTCACGCTGACAATCGGGTCATGCATATTCACTTTTGAGGGTATCGGCCTGATTCTGCCAATACAGTCGTCGATGAAGCGGCCAGAGTGCTTTGATAGCCTTCTGTACGCGGTTATGAGCATTATCACCGTTCTCTTCACCGCGGTCGGGGCCCTTTCATACGCTACGTTCGGCTCTGACACGAAAACCGAGATTATTAGCAATTTCCCACAGACCAGCCAGCTGGTCAATACCGTGCAATTCCTTTACTCCCTGGCCATTCTAGTGGGAACGCCGATCCAGCTCTTCCCCGCCGTGCGCATCATGGAAGGGAAGCTCTTTGGCCCGGCGTCTGGCAAGGGAGACCCGTGGATCAAGTGGAAGAAGAACGCTTTCCGTACAACGGCCGTTCTGGCCTGCGGACTCCTGTCAGCAGTTGGGGCGGGCGATCTGGACAAGTTTGTCTCCCTGATCGGGTCGTTTGCCTGCGTGCCGTTGGTCTACATCTACCCGGCGTACCTGCACTGGAAGGGCGTGGCAGACTCAGCGTGGACTAAGCGAGGGGATCTAGTAATGGTCATGCTGGGGTTTGGGTTCATGGTCTACACGACAACAGCGACGATTTCCGTCTGGGTGTTGGGGCCATGACTCTTTGTAACTACCATCGTGCTACTGCTACTGCGGTCTCACTACAGGAGTTATAAAAAATAAGAGTGTCTCAAGAGTCCTTTGAGTCATCCACAGCGTATTCCCGTCAGAGTCGAAGCAGTAACTCAGCCCGGACAAGCCAGATGCGTACAGCGTAGACCCAGACCCCAAATAAAGCAGTATAAGCAGCGTTGGCGCAGTCGATGTTGGATGAGTCTCACGCACAGTGGGAATGAACCTGCTGCACTGAATCAATTCGTCGCTGGTCTGTTTCCTTACGGTTCTCGAGTATATTTTCTTTTCTTGCCGTACTCCAGCTTTGTTTCCCACTGGCGCGAGCAGATCGTCAGGCTCGCCGTCAGCACAACAACGACAGTCGCACACCTATTAATATACCAGCGCAATGCTTATTCGGGACTAAGAGTCAGAAGCCTCGAGCTGCGCCTGTCGATCCGCTGCAGCGACCCTGCACTCATCGCTTAAATACAGATCTCTCCCTCCAATTTACACTCAATCAACAGCCAGAAATGTCCTAGAACCTATTCCGTTGCTCATACTTTTGTATATTCATTTCCCTGCTACCATGAAGTCCACACTCGTTTTCCTCTTTGCAGCGCTGCGTCTGCTTCCACTCGTTACGGCCAGTACTGCAAACTCTACAACAGCAGCAACAGCAGTAACAGCAGTAACAGCAGTAACATGCTACAATCTCGACGGCACCGAAGCCCAAAACGACGTGCCCTGCGGCTCAGACGCAGTCGTCAACTGCTGCAATTCCCATGACATCTGCCTCTCCAACGGGCTATGCTATCTCCAGGGGGACCGCGGCATGGTTTTATCACGGGGGAGCTGCACAGATCGAAGCTGGGGGTCGAAATGCTATTCACCTTGTTGTATGTTCTACCATCCGATACAACCCATTACCAACCTCGTACTCTTCTCTCTTCCCTAGGGAATAGAATAAATAGAATTAACTCAATAGCCGACTTCAATCGTGATGGTGGAATCGCCATCGTCAACGTCGGCTTCGACGGCAGGCAATCGGAGTACTGCTGTGGCGCGGTGATATGGGACGACGATGAAGTGGCTTGTGAATACGGAGATGGTCCGTTTCGGCTTTCGTCTGGGACGGCTGTTATTGGTGTTGCTGGGTTATCTTCTTCTTCTTCTACTTCTTCTTCAGAGGAAGAGGAAGAAGAGGAAGACGAGGACGACGAGGACGACGAAACAGATGAAGCAGAAGCAGAGGAATCAGAAGAAGAAGAAGAAGAAGAAGAAACACTCACAAGGACAACCAGAGTCTCCACCGGCCTCGCCATCGCCCTCGGCGTCGGTCTCCCACTAGGCCTCTTACTCATGGGCGTCGTTCTCTGGGCTGTTTGGGAGCGTCGTCGCCGAGATCTAAGGGTTGATAGCGGGGAAAAGGGCTCTGCTGCTACGGTGCTGGCGGGCTTGCATCATCGGTATGGGCCTATTTCCTCGTCTTCGCTTTCTTCTGCGCAGAGGCAGGGGCTGATGCCGACGCCGACGCTTGGGCCTGGGGATAGGGAGTCTGCGGTGGGAATGGGGGGTCGTGTGTAGCGGGTGCGTACAGATATTGATGGGTTTAAGGGGTATAGAGGTAGAGGTAGAGGTAATGTTGTATTATAATGGAGGTTGTTCATATTTCTTCATTAACCGATGGAGTACACGCTAGTAGAGATGTTGATTGAACTATACAGATAGTAAATTCACTGCAATATAAAGGGTATATCTACTTATAATCTCCCAAGCTTGTTCGTCCGCTCCCAAAACGGCGTCACCTTGGGAATCTCTTCGACCAATTTCCGCAGCCCGATAATACCACGCTGCGCATGCGTCTCAGGCACATCCTCCCCCGGCACATTCAACGAGTTGTTAAACACCTCCAGCGACAGCGGCCCTTTGTATCCCGTCGCCAGCACCGCAGCCGTGACCAGCTCAACAGGCATATACCCACCGAGATGAGACTCGCAGGGGAACAAGCGATGGCCCCTCGACCAGGGCAACAGTCGCGGGACAGCCGGGTCAGTCGGCGGTTTGAAAGTCGCCGGGTCGACGCGCTCTGCGTCCCCGATCTGATAGAAGAAGATGCGGTCGCCGGGCACGGTAGCGACGAGGGCAGCGAGCGAGGAACGCAGCACATCCAGCGACTCGTCGAGCGTGGCGTAGATCCTCCCGTGGCCCGCCGGGTTGTAGGGGTTTGCGAACTCGACGGCGAGGATGTTGAAGGCGTCGGCGATGAGGCCGACGTTATCGCGATTCGCCATGCGGACGACCTCCCACGTTGAGGCCCAGGTGTTTCTGCGGGACCACGAGAGGGCCTCGTAAGCGACGCGGAGGAGAGGCCCCCCGTCAGCGTCGGAGTAGGCCCTGGCCATGTCGCCTATTTCGGCGAGGTCGGCGGCGACGGTCTGCAGGTCTGTCGTGATGCCGTCGTCTGTGCGGATGTTGGCGCACATGAATACGAGGTCTGTCTGGAAGGCGCGCATGAATGGGAATCGTTTGGCGACGAGGTCTAGGGCTGCGCGGCGCTCTTGGGGGTTCTTGATACCGTCGATTCCGCGGAGGGGCTGTGTGCAGATTATCTGCATCCCCAGAGATTTCACGAGGTCACCCAGTTTCCGGGCGACGCGCAGATTCTCCTCTGTTGCCTCCCACAGCTTGTCGCCTGGCAGACCGTGTTCCTCAAGATAGGCCGCCCAGCACTCGTCGAAGAGGTCGATCCATTGGTATCCTGCGCGCGCGGCGGCTTCGAGACGCGGCTGGAGTTTGTGGTGGCGCCAGTTGCCTAGGGAGAGTGTGGCGATACCAAAGGAGTACATTGTGATGATGGATAGACTCAGTTCAGGCAACGACTTTGGGAGTGCGTTGAGGATGAGGAGGAAGTTGGACGCAGTATATAAGTACCAGTAGTTGGAGTGAAGGCGGATAAACGTTTGGCGGGGAAAACGCTTACCCCCCCGTCGACGATGGCTTGATATAACTTAAAAATTCATTGCATCCAATTTATTATTGCTCCTGTGATAATCAATATCATTTTATTCGTGTTCATCCTCAGACGCTACAGGCTCAGGCTTCTCAGGCTTCTCAGGCTTCTCCGGCTCCTCATCCTTGCAGTGATGGTATTTCCCCCGGTTCATCAACAGCATAACCGCCTGGTGCAGCGTCCCAATCATCTGCATCGTCACCGCCGTCCACGACATCCCCAGGAGCGCGGTGCCATGGTCTGCTGAGATCCCCAGCGGAGCTCCGGATTTGTTGATGAGTTCGACAAATTGCGTCGATATCACGCTGCCCAGAACCGAGGAGATACCCAGGGTCACCGCGCTCGTCATCTGGAGAAGCAGCAACAGCAGCGAGGATGGGGGTTTCTCAGCCTCGCCAGACGTCCTGCGCGAGCTCCAGATGGTGAGCAACTTGAGGAGAAGGACGAGTCCCGCGGCGGTCGTGCCCATCACATAGAAGACCGCCATCGTGTGGTTGGTTGGCTTCAGGGCATCAAAGTCGTCTGTCAGGTAGGACGGCCAGCCTAGCGGTGGTGCGTCACTTGGAGAGATGTATCCTGCGGCAGTGAGGGCAGTATTGAGGGCCTCTGTCGGGTTGAAGGAGAATAGCACGTTGATATCTGAGCAGCTGCGTGTTGTCGTCACGACGCAGGGCCCGGTCGTACCATTCTGCTCACACACTTCTTTTACACCCTCGCAGTAGGACATCACGTACACAGAGAAGAAGTCTGGTGCGCCGGGGATGGCGTTGGTCATCGATTCTAGATGGAGCTGCCGTCTTCTTAGCTTGTGAACCTTGGGATTCTACGGATGGGGGAGTCGTACCGTCAGAAGATCAGCCTTTGGCAGACATTGTCGCTGCGATCCTGCGAAGAGACACAGAATCCCCAGCAGAAACGCGACGAACGAGGCCAGACATGGGATGAGGGTATGCGGGCTCTCCATTGCAGCAGTAGATTGAGATAGATACTCGGAAGTAGAACTATCAGCAAGGAACTTTGGGCGGAACAAGAAATCCTGATATATAGTAGAATGTCCAAGGGCGACATTCCTCGACCAAGTCTGGATCGGTATTCCAGCCTCTCTTTATCGACGACATCTTGCAGCAGATCGAGCATTCCTCGCGTGTAACGAGTGAGCTTCGAGATGCGGCCACTCGTTGGTATGTGAGAAAACGAGGAATCGTCGGGCTCCAACCACCCTTCTGGTCGTCTGTCTGTCTTTCTATTCCTCTTTCGCTAGTCATTGCGGTCTTGATCGAACCTGATTCAAGTCGCTGTCTCGCATGGAAGCGTATCGAGCAGCGCCTCATGAGCTATCCAGCAAGGGATGCACTCCATTCCTCGCGTGCTGCCTGATCGCTCTATTTCTTATATCTCCGGCTTTAGACGGAAGTATTCTGAGAATGCCAGCAGACTGTTTGCCGTAGATGTGCTCAGTTCTCCCAGACGAGGGCCACGCACTGTTCTGTAATTGCATCATACTCGAGTCCAGGACAGAAGACGTAGGATTCGGAGTATTCTGGCTGAGGGTGAATTCCGACAAGCTCACGATATCCTCTTCGATACTGTAGATACTGTAGATACTGTAGATATACTGGTGAAAGCTTGAGTGCGGGAAAGAGTTTCCGGCTGTTTTGCGATTCTGGAATCCAAGCGCCGATGATGCCATTCGCAGTGCGGGGAGTTTGTCGCTGCTTTCCCTCTTTTAAAGCCCCTCCATCTCTCGACAATTCTCTCCTTGTAATTAAATCCTATCTCACATTGCCCCAGACACGATGATTACTGGACTCGCACACGTCAACATCCTGGTTCCATCGGGGACTCTGGATCAAGCAAAACACTTCTACAGCGAAACTCTCGGCCTCACCTCTGCGCCTGTCCCGCACCTGCAACAAGGCACATTGTTATGGTATCTTATATTGTTTCTTTCTCCTCTCTCCTCCTTCAGCTTGTTCTAATACCAGACCAGGTTCGACATCGGTAACTCCGGCCAACAGGTCCATGTCGCTCTGGGAACAAACGAGTCCACCTCCTCACGCCGCCATCCGTGCTTCCAGGTCGAATCGCCAGAGAAACTCCAGCAGTTACAACAGCGGATATGGGAGCATTACGAACGGGGAGGCACTGCTGCGCCATTAGAAGCGGACAAGCCGGGAGCCCAGAACTCAGGTGTGTTCTCTCTCTCTCTCTCTCTATATATATATATATAAGGAACCCGGTGGCAGAGGCTGACAGGAGACGAAGGAGCTCAAGGCGTCGAGTACCCGACTCGGTTTTTTGCTAGGGATTTCGCAGGCAATCGGCTCGAGTTTAGTCTTTAAAGTCATATCTTTGCGAATGAAGTGATGTACATATACTATTAGTAGCTCCTTTCATATACGAGATTCTGTAGCTATTCCAGTTCCTACTTCTATACCGAGTTGGTTCCAGTATGACCCCATATAACGCGATATTAAGCGTGATGAGGCTGAATGACCGTATTGGCGATTGTGTGGCTCAGTTTCTCACTCTCTCTGTGCTTTTCTTTCTTTCTTTTCTGCTCGTTTTATCTCTATTTTCCTTCTTTTCTTCTTCTTCTTCTCCTTCTCCTCCTTCATTCTCTTCTCGTTTTGCTTCGCTTACTTGATCTTTCCTTAATCTTCCCCGGATTAACCGTAATCGTATTCGTGCCAGTTGTGCCGACCGACCGGACGCTGACACCTCATCTTAATTCCTCCCTCCCTCCCTCTCTCTCTCTCTCTCTCTTCCTCTTCCTCTTCTTCTTCCCCTCCCATTCGGCTCCTCCGGATGCTCTCCCCTCACAATGGCCAACTACCACAATGGCAACCATGTTTATGGCCAATCCGGAAATAATCAGCCCTCCCGTTATGAGCCTTACAACCCCCAGCCCACCAACGCGCCGCTGCGACGCATGCCAAGTTACAACGCGGGGGACGATGCGAGCCTCTTCGCTGCCTCCAGTACCGCTCACAACTCCAGAGTCACAGAGGCAAACAGTCGATATTCCAGTCGCTTGAGTGTTAGCGAACACCCCGCTGTCTATGGTCTTTCCAGTACTACTGCTACCCGCGATGATTATGCAGACCCCCGTTACTCCCACATCCCCTCGGCCACTTCGTCGCAGATGGCCTCTCGAACTCGCGCTCAGTCTCAGTCGAGCTATCAGTACCAGTATACCTCTTCGTCCATGGGCCCGGCCTCGCCCACCTATAACCCGCAGCAATACGCCATTCCAGCGACGCCCTCGCAGCAGCAGCTCGGCTACAATCCGCTGACCTATCCCTCTGCCTCCACCTCCACCTCGTCTCCTACCCATCAGCCATACAACCCAGCTGCATATCAATCGACTGGTATTGGCAGCTTGGGATCGCCAACTCTGCAACGCCAGTCAAGCATGGTGTTCGCACAAACGCCTATTACTCCTCATCCCTATGGCTCCTCGCACTCTCAACTGCCTCCTCCTCCTCCTCCTCCTCCGCCGCCCCCACGTGCACAGGACCACCCCTACGGCGGTCGCCCATCTCCTCAGTACCAGAGCACTTCACCAGGCACGCAGTTTCCATTTCCATCGCAGCAGTCAATCCCTTCCTCGATCGCCTCTTCGTATAGCCTAGCCTTGCCTCCCACTCCCAGTACCGCCTATGCATCTGGAAGCGGAACTCTTTCTGCTGCTGGCCTTACTGCGATCAACACACGTACCTACTCCACTGGGGCCCCGATTTCTGCCTATAACCCTCTGTCCTCCCGCCATCCGGATTCAATTCTGACTCCATCGGTGGATGAAGAGCCCCCTGAGCCTCCTGCGCACCTTTCTTCGGGCGACGATGGATTCGGGAAGCAGCCAAATTCCTTGCGTATCGCACCAGGACGGTCCCTCCCAACCCCTCCCATGCATCAGCAAAGTCAACCGCAACTGTCCCCTCGAAGGACGGACACGTTGACCCGACATCCTCAGTCCCGTCCTCTCCCAGGACCCCCCGTTGACGCGGACAACAACCAAGCTTCATTAGTATATTCGAATGGAACAGGTAGCCTACATCACCCTTCTGGTCAAGTAACTGATGACTTGATGAAAGAGGTTGAGGCTGCCATCCCAGAAACTCAATGGACTGGTGGATACCGCACCAGTCAAGGTCCACTGTACATAGATACCCATAACCCCCCAGATCGGTTAGTGTCAGAAGAGCCTCTGTATCCCTCTTCAGCTGCTCCGCTCGCTATGCATATATCACCTGATGAGAGGCACTCCCATACCAATGGCAGTATGGCTACAGGTACTGGTCAATATGTCAACTACGATGCTTACAGCGACGAGAGTGAGGCCGAGGCAGAAGCTGGTCTCGCCATGTTGCGCATGGCAGAGGAGGAGGACCGTGTTCAGGCTGAGCGTATGCAAGAACGATCACGACGCGAGACCAATGCCTCAACTACCAGTGCCCATGGCAAACGTCCTTCACTCTCTGTTACATCGTCTTCTCAAAATGGTCATGTCGAAAGACATCCGTCATATGGGGGAAGCAGCTACCGAGGACCTTCCCCTTATCAGGATGAAACCTCGCAAACTACCAATTATGGCGACGAATCTGATCAAGCACATCATCATTTACGCCAGTCAGGATCTCGACATAGCTCAAATGCATCGCCCGGGGATCGCGGGGAATACCCCGATGAGTATGAGTACCCTCCAATTGACGATGATTACGCGTATTATTTACCTCAGTTGCCGTCGAGTGCTCGGGTGGATGCCGTCGGCACAGGAGGGCTGTCTGAGCCCAACGCTTATGGACGCCGGATGAGCTTCGACTACGGTGATGAAACCGACGGTTCTGTGTCACACCGGCGACATTCGCATCAATCAGAGAGTGAGGGTTCTGAGAACGGGGCAGAACCTGGAGATCTCTTCTTCCATCCAGGCATGCGGCCACTGCCCCCCCCGCCGGAGGATCCCTCAAATAATGCAAACTTGATACCACTTCTGATGCCGGCAGGCACATATCGGCGCCCAGAATCCGGGGAAATTCGGCCTGCACAACAGTATACCTCCTCCTACTTCTCTCCTGTTTCTCCAGACTCGTACGGACCGGCTGTGCCCAGTCCCACTCAAGTTCCGCGGTCGACGTCCCTATCGAGTCATCCCATTGGACCTCGTGCTGACCCCCCCATCAGATCCAAGACCGACGCAGACAGGGTGAAATATAAGCAGCAGCAGGAGATGCTACGGCAGCAACAGCAGGGAGGCTTGAAGCTAGATCCATCCCTCAATACCGCAGCGTCGGCAATCACCCTCGATCTGCCCGCCATTCCTGCTGGACGTCGCAAAAAGTTTAACCCCATGAAATTGTCGTCGGATGATTTCCGGCGCTGCGTGGAACCATGGGCGCTCAGCGCTGTTCTTGCCTGGGTCCGAGATTTGACTGAAGACGAAACTGACCTGAAGGAACAGGCAATTGTCGATGCTATTGTTGCTTTGTTCACACACAAGGTGCCAACCATGAACATTGCCGATGCCGAAACACTCGCCGCACGTGTTGTTCAAAATATGCTCGATAATGAGGCCTTAGTCAAGGATGAGGAATGGGTGAAGCTTGGTAGCGGAACTATGACCGGTGTACTGTTCCAGATTACCGGCACCGGATGTTACTCGTCTCTTCTGCATGAACAGAGTACTGAGGCTATCGGACGCTGCTACTCGCACCATTGCATGCGAACGTTAAAGAAAATCAACTTGAAGGCACAGGCTATGGAACCGCAGAAGAAGGCAGAGGATTGGGTCACATTCTACAAGGTCTCCAAAGAAGTATGGGAGTCATATCCGAAGAAGGAGATTGATCGTCAGAACAATTTGCATGAAATCGTTACTACCGAAGATTCCTTCATCGGTCAACTTGATGTCCTGCGCGACCTCTATCGCGACCGGTTAGCCAAATCGGACCCCTCCATCATTGCGCCAAAACGTCTGAACAAGTTCTTGAACGATGTATTTGGAAAAGTTGACCTGGTGAAGAAGGTTAACGAAGATCATCTTCTTGCTCAGCTGAAGTACCGACAGAAGGAGCAAGGCCCCTTCATCGTCGGATTTAGTGACATCTTCCGAGAATGGATTCGAAAAGCAAAAGCTGTCTACATTAGCTACGCAGCGACGTTTCCTTATGCCAACTATCTCATCCGCAAGGAGGCTGAGAAGAATACTTTGTTCCGGCAGTTCCTCGGCACAGTCCGAGACCACAAGCTATCAAATCGTCTCAGCTGGGATACGTTCCTCAAGGCACCAATCACTCGAATTCAACGATACACCCTGCTCCTCACCACCGTTCACCATAATATGCTCAAGGACTCGGAGGAAAAGACTAACCTTGCACAGGCGATTGAAGAAATAAAGCTTGTTGCCCTTGAGTGCGACAACAAGGTCGGAGAAATGAGCAAGAAAGTCGATCTCATGGAGCTTGCTGCTAAACTGCAGCTCCGCCCGGAGATGAAAAAGGACGTGGAATTGAACCTCGAGCACCTGGGTCGAGAGGTCGTCTTCCGTGGCGACTTGCAACGACCCGGGACCAGGACCAGATTTTTGGTTGATACCCATGCCATCTTGTTCGACCATTACCTTGTGCTTGCAAAGTTGTCCACAGCTAGAGATTCCACTCGCACATTCAAGTATGAGAGCTACGACGTGTCCAAGTTGCCAATTCCAATGGATCTCTTGGTGCTTGAAAGTACCCAAGAAGACCCTGTTGTGAAATCTTCCGTCAGGGGTGTTGTCTCCACGGGTGTAGCACAGCAGCCTTCACCCCGTGTAGCGGCAGGTGGTGCTTTGACACATACTAACAGCGGTAATTCTGTAAATTCCGGCAATTCAGGCTCGGGAAAGACGTTAGTTCCCAGCACTGTCCTGGAGAATCCGAAAGATGACAAGATTCTTTACCCCTTCAAGATTAAGCATCTTGGACTCGAGAGCACATATACACTTTATGCCGCGTCACCTCAGAACCGCAGGGACTGGTGTGACAAGATTATTGAGGCGAAGACAAAGCACGCGGCCGCCCTGTTTGCACAAAGTGCTGAACCCTTCCGGCTCCGTGTTTTAGCGGACACTGCCTTCGCCAGTTCTGACCATTCTCCGCCCTCGAAAAGCGTCACTATCAAAGGCACCCCGCTCGATCGAGCTATTCGAGATGTTGAGAAGCGATATCCCAGCTCAGGGTCGCGAGCCCCTTTTGTTTGCCGAGCCTCTGTTCATTGTGCTACTGTATTCCAGCAACCCCCGGGCAGAACCATGTGTGCCATTGGAACTGACTATGGTGTTTACATCTCCGAATACAACGACCCTAGGGGCTGGACTAGGGTGAGTACTTGATGTTCCATCAATTTTCTTTTTATCACTCCTGCCTTGAATTCTAACCTGACTCCTGATTGATAACAGGCAATACCAATTGTGCGGGTGACGCAGATTGCAGTTTTCGAGGAGTTCAATATTTTCCTCTTGATTGCCGACAAGTCCTTGATTGCATACCACCTAGATGTCGTGTGTCCATCAAATGGTGTATCAACACAGGCCGCAAATGACTCCGCCCGACGGGCGCCACAGAAACTGTCCGGAAACCGTGAAGTTGGCTTCTTTGCCGCTGGACAGATGAAAGATCGCACCCTGGTTATGTACAAGAAGCGAGACGGTTTATCCTCCACATTCAAGGTTCGTTCGCTCTATTCTTTTGGCAAGCAGCTTTTGCTCATAAAACCTATCAACAGATCCTGGAGCCTGTCTTGCAAAAGTCGGCAACCAGTCGTGGTCGCTTCTTCCATTCACGTCGCTCCCAGACCGAGTTTTTCCGCGAGTATGACGAGTTCTATATTCCTGCTGAAAGCTACGGCATTAATCTATTCCATTCATCTCTCGCCATTTCAACCCAAAAGGGTATCGAGATCCTTACGCTCGACAAAAAGCAGACATGGTCTGTACCTGAATTCCGCATTGAAGCCCCAGAAGCTCAGGCCCATCTGAGCAGCATCGCTCAACGGATAAGCAACCTCCGACCACTGGGTATGTTCCGTCTGAGTGACAGTGAGTTCCTGGTCACTTATACCGAATGTGCCGTGTATGTCAATCAACATGGAGACGTCTCCCGCAGCGTGGTAATGGAATTCGTGGGCCGCGCCCACTCCGCCTGCCTCTATGGAAAGTTCCTGCTCCTGTTCAATGACGACTTTGTCGAAGTACGAAATGCAATGAACGGCCGTCTACGGCAGGTTATACCAGGGCATAATGTTGTCTGTCTAGACGATGGCAGCAGACTACCTGGGTCCGGCGCAAACAGCATTCCCACCAGCAATGGTGGAACAGTTAATCTGTCAAGCGGCCAATCCAATGGTGCCTCACTAGCTAATCAGGGGCGTACCGTTAAAATCAGCATGCAACATCCCGAGTACGAGCGGAGCCAGATTATTCTCGAACTCATTGAGAATGAGGGACAAAAGGATTAGTTTCCCTCGCGTTTCACGTGCAGCCTCGTTCCTATACACCTTTGGGTGTGTCCTTTGAAATGCATTTGTCTAGAATTGCTCATATTCTACCACTACTAGCTTACACGTTGTGAGCTTGATCTCTTTGGTAATGTTCATCTTATGTTCTGACATGATTTGCGTTTATCTTATTCTTCCTCGATCTTCTCATCTTCTGCTCCAATCCCCCTGCCCCCTTTTTCTCCTCAATTTCTTCATGCGTCATGACTATATCTAAACGGCTATGAGCATACCCATTTTCCATTTGGCACGGTTTCCTTTAGCGCATTTTCTCATATCCCTTCTTCTTTTCCTTCTTCTTTTCCTTCTTCTATACCCCATTTCTATATCCTATTATGTTATTATTACGGCTTAGCATATGATCAAACTAGTCCTTTGACGCTTTCATGACTGTCTTTGTTGAATTGCAGTTTGATGGAGATATGTCCTGTAATGTACATACATATATTTCCTCCATACGGATCAGATTAGTCCTCATAGATGCTACATATGTTATCTTCTTTTATATGTACATATCGCGTAGATAATAAATACCAAGTCCCTGCAGGATATAGGGTAGTGAACCACCTCCTCGTATAACAGAATTCAACACTGATAAATAACCCAATAGTTAAGAAGTTAGGAAATAAAAACTGGAAAGAGAGTAGATAGAGAATAGTACATTATTCTTCAAGAATGGAAACTATCTAAATAGGTAATAAATCGCGCGACTAATCACGCATATATATCGCAAAACACGTAATACAGGAGAGAGAGAGAGAGAGAGAGAGAGAGAGAGAGAGAGAGAGAGGAAGGGAGAAAGGGAGGATAGGGGTTGGGGGGGAGTGAACGAGAATAAGGAGGTAGAGGGTTTATATCAAGAAAAAGAGGATCATCAAGAGAAGATTTATGAATCGAACTCTACAATCTTGCTTACGACGCTATCATCACGACTGGAATCATGTGGACGCTGACCGCTACCGGTGGAGTCAGATGGAAGGTGTTGCTCATGATGCCGATTACCACTGTCTCTGTCATCTAAAAGGGAAGATGAAATTGTATCATCGCGTCCGCGCATGCTGACGACTTCGGCACCCTCGAGGAGATCGCGATCTGTCTCGCGTACACTACGGCGCTCTGGGTCTGCGCCATAAGCGCCGGCCCCCCAGCTGGATATGCCGCCGACCATGGCGGGTGTGGTGACCATGCTTGCGTGGGGGTCAACTTCGTCGTCATCGTCATCATCATAGTCGTCGCGGTTGAGAGCGTTGCGCTCCAGCTCACGTTGAGCTTCGTCCATGCGCTTTTTGACCTCTGCGGCCATGCGGATGCCATCCGAGACGATGTTGTCGAGGACACCGCGCAGGCCTCTGTTCGGTGGGACAATGCCACCGGAGGCGCCAGCAACTGGTGCACTGGAAGCCGCACTGAGATTAGACTTGACAGAGCCGATGTTAGAGAAGGTGGTAAGGTTTGAGGAGAGGGACGGGGCGACAGAGGCTGCTCCTTGGTCGGAGAGATGGAAAGACTGTGGGAGGAAGGCGTCGAAGAATTGCTCTAACAACTCGTCGGCCAGAACAACCATGCGGAATGTGGGAAGCGTGATGTGAAGTGGGTTATTGGGATCAAGAGCTGGATTAGCAGTCTCTGACATGTTTCGAGTATGCTGTCCGCTATCGCTTTTCTCGCTGCTTGCAGTCTCCGGTGTTTTCGTGTTAGTAATTGGAGTTGATGATGTCGATTTCTCGTCCTCTCCAACATCGATCAGATCCTCTTCGTCATCACCAATACTGAATGATCCAAGCTTGTCAGTTGCTTCTGTAGTCTCTTTTTCGGTGGATTCCTCGTTGCTTGGGTCGGCGTATTCAAAACAACGGCGAATGAAGGAGCTAACACTTCCTAGGAATCGTTCGCCGGTACTAAGCTTCTCGTGCTCAATGCCCTCCTTCCCCGGCACAGCGAGCTCTTCTGCGCTCTGATTAGAGACAATTGTGTCGTCGAATCCACGCCTCGAGAGGAAAAGCAGTGCTTCCGACATGCGAAGAATACCATCTCTATCAATTTTTCCGTCTCCATTGTCGTCATAGAGATCGAAAAAGTAGCTGATAGTATTCATTATATCGCGTGGTCCCTTGAGGCGTGCGATACCATTGACGACATTCTGTAAGCTCAGACCCTCAGCTGGGTCGGTGGCCCACTTGCGGAAAAGTCGTTGCATAAATTCATTCTCCGCTGGTTCGGGCCTACTGTTCATTATAGAAGATGCTCGTCCGAACCCTCTGAAGCTGTTCGTATAGCCCTCGGTGGTAGATTCCTTCCGCGAGGGACCCGGAGAATCAGCACGGGCCCATTTCGCGGTGGCAGCAAGAAATTCTCGAAATGCATTGTAGTCCATGTGAGTAGGACTAGGGCCGAGACCAACCCGACCGACTTCTCTGTCTGCAGAAGGCCCGATTACTGAAATGCGTTCGGATTTCTTCTTATCTTGTCGCCTTTTCTCCTCCTCCACCAGTTTCTGTCTCTGCTGGTAGTCGTATAATACTTCGTAGTAGCGGTCGTAAATCGCACCGAGATCATCCATGCTGAGCTTCTTGCTATCTGGACCAAGATTTCGGATTGACGTGCGCTTCGCGAAGCTCTCAATATTCTCCAACACTGCATCTTTGTGCTTTTCACGCTGTTCAGTTATGGTCTGGTGTGTAATTTGGGAAAACTCTTTGAAAGCTACAACCATCAACTCTTGGAATCGCGTAATTGCCCTCAATTTAGGGTTCTCCGATCGCGGATGCGCCGACTCATCGAGGCGAGAGAAGTAGGACTTGAGAACGGAGATGAAGGATCCGTCATCCTGAACGTCTAATAGCTCCTCACCATTGATACGAAGAATGGCCAGGCCGACCTGGAAAAGGACCTTTGGCCCCTCCAAGAAGAACACGTCTAAGACCCTGAAAGCAAAAACCAAGGGCATAGAATTGATATATAGGGAGAGAAACCAAGGGAGAGAAACAACAGAGAGCTGCACGTCGGATTTGGAGAGGTGCTCCCAGAGAACTGGCATCGTCTTCTCGACGAGGGACTCGAAAACTTTCTGGTCCAGCAACGTTCCATACATTGTTGTAGAGTAGTAACCTGGCAACAAACGGTCACAAAGAACCGACAAAAGGAAGAAGGCTTGAACCTCAGACATATATCTAAAATGGTCAGGGTATGGTTTGAATGCGTTGGGTGTATAACGTACATCAACAAAGCCGCAACCACGATATTCATGGCTTGACAATATCCGATTTCAGCGTTGGTCCAGCTGTAGGCTGTAAGGACTCTCCGAAGGCGACCTATGCCTTCCTCGCTTTGAAAACCCGCATATTCTGGTAAGCTTCGGTTCAGGTCCTTTTCGATTTCATCAATCGCCAGAGATTCCTGGCCATGGAATTTAGAGAGTGTCTCGCGGTATAAGTTAGGTGACCTTAACCGCAAATACAAGGAACCGGATGACACCTCCCATATCTCTCCGCGAAGACGATTGGGAAGTCCGACGCGGATAAGTTTATGAAAAGTGGGCTGTCGGATCAAAGTAGCATTGCGGCCATTTTCTACAGCGACTCAATATACTTTCTAGGGAGCAGGGCTTTCGTGCGAAGGGGCTCCATACCTCTGAAGTATTCTCCCCATAATCTCATTTTACTCCTATCCCGAAGTTTGCGGGCATCGCCCGGGTAGCGGAAAAGCATGCCTAGCCCAGCGTCTGGCGGCTGGCGCGCGTCCGAGGTGTCAGGGGTATCTTTAGTCTGGCTCTTGGACTTTGCACCTGAGAGTAAGTATTCCGAATAACACTCATTTACGACCAATCGTAGACTCTCGATTTCTTTCATTGATTCTCGTAAACTCTTTTTCAAGCCATCACAGAATCTTTCGCAGGCCTGCCTGCTCCCGACAAGCTGGATGGTAAATTTCTGAGGAACAAAGCCCGGGGCTTGCTGCTTGTTCAACGCGCCGTTCCACGTTGTGAGCGCCAGGGAGAAAACATGGCTGAGACTATTCAGTCTCTCTACTCTGCGGATGCAACAGAGAGGAATGGTGAAGCCGTTGCCCGATGGGCCGGTGCCATTGGTTTGTCCTGCCCAATATGTCGAGGCGCTGAGGGCTGCGGAAGGCACAAAGCTCGTGGGCTGGGTTGAAAAGCAGATGAATCGTTCGCTAAGGTGTAGTCTGCCAGCGTACCGATTTCCTCCCCGATCGATATTTCGAGCAGGGTTGCCGGAATCGTTCGAGGACGATCCGGGTGATACTGGCAGGATCAGCTCTGCTGTGATTTCCTGCAAAGGATTTTGGGAATCAGGAAGGCGAAACTGCTGGCGGAAGAAGGAGGCTTTCGAGGGATTTCGATCGGAGGAGCTCAGGTTCGGGATGCTGAAGTTAGCCGGGTCGATAAAGGACTGGGCCTTCTGAACGAGGGACGACCACTGCATCATCTTGGCGGAGAGCAAGTCGACGGTATTCCTAAGAAAAGACAGAGATACTTCAGAGAGGAAAGGTGGAGGTAGTGCTGCTCAACACCTCCTCGCGGTGGTCTGTAAGTTCGGGGCTGACGACCGAGTCCGGCAAATAACGGGGGCTGCTGAAGCTCACACAGCAGGTCAAACCAGGGGAATAGGAATGGACAAAAGCCGACAGATGGTCAGCAGAGAATCCAGGGGCATCGTAGAAGCTAGCGCGGCATCGTTCAGAGGAAGTCTCCCTGGCTGCGACAAGGGAAAGGACCTGGAGATGGTTGCTTTAGAGTTGCAGGGCGAAAGAGGGGATGTTCGTGGTGATCGTCCCTGACAGCCCGGACTCTAAGGCATCGACCTCCAGTCTCACGTGATATGCGAGCTGAAACACCAGAACGTTTTATCTCGCTGGTTACGCCGGGGGGTTATTATTATTATTATTACTATTACTATTAGTATAATAAACATGGGCTTACGGGTTAGATTTGTAAATAGAATGGCATTGACAACAGCATGAGTATCCATGGATGATGACAGGGTTTACTGCTAAACTAGGAAATCTGATTGACGAATACAAGAGAGCGCAACTTTAGAAGACGAATTTCATAATCGCAAGATTTGGGGGGAGGCACAATAATCGACGAAATAGAAGTCAACTTGTAACATCCGCGTTCTCATTTGCAGCACACAACCCCGAAGGCTTTTCCTATTGTAGAGCCCCAGCCTGCATTATCCGCTTTCCGAGCACACCGTGTGTCAAAGATGTCGAAGATAGAGCCATTAAACCTTGTGAGTCACCTACTCAGCGCGAGACTCATCGTCACGATACGCAGGTGGGAGTTCATCGGCAGTCTCGGCCATCAGGCGCTCCTTCTCATTCACTGATCCCTGCTCCATCGTCTCATGACGAGCAGAGCGGCGATAACGGCGCCACATGAACACAGCAAGCTGGCCGACTATCATACCAAGAGCGCTAGCTGCGAGACCCGCAAGAACTCCCAGCACTGCCGGAACAACAATGAAGCGAACAACGCGATGAACGGTATGTTCCCAGTTTCCACGATGCTTGTCGTGGAAGTTGTGGTGGGGACGGTGGTGGTGCTGTTCGTGAGGGGACTGCTTGTCATTTTCGGGCCAAGAAGGCTCTGCACTATCAAGGCCTGAGAATGGGAGACGGTCGAGGTCAAACTCCTCGTGATGGTGGTGAGGTCGTGGTGGGAGAGAAGCACGGTGAGGACCTCCCTTGCAGCCCTGTCCCTTGAACATCGAGACAAGGCGTTCCTTAGCGGCAGCAAATAGAGAGTGGATGCGGTGGAGCATGAAGCGTCTCAGACACTTCGCCTTTCCATTACACTTCTCCCACGAGGCACGGTCGGCGGTCTCCTCGATGTCGGTCCTGGCCATGAACAGGTTGCCTTCAGCGTCATGGATGAGGGTGATGGCCACAGTATCCAAGGGGACGGGGTAGCCGTTCAGGTCGAGCACAGTGAATCTAACAGCAACCATATCGTACGGCTCCTCTGGAGGGGAAGGAAGAGGCATCATTTCGACGGCGTAACCCAACGAAATGGGCTCAGACTCTTCGCCATCATCCAGGTGACGCTGGACGGCAGAGATGGGGGATGGCGGGACTGGAGGGAAAATCTGGCGGTTGTTGGCGAAGAGAAGGCCATCCTCGACGGTAAATTTCAGCGACTAAATCGCAGGATCCTTGTTAGTGTTGGTTATCCCAGAAGGAGGCGCTCGACAAGATGTTGTGACATGTATAGTTATGTAGAAGCGCACGAGTCAACTCACCAGCGCAGTTTCGTCACCACTCTGGGTCGCAAAAGGGCATTCGGTGCAGAGAAGGTCGACTTGCTGCTGCTGGACCTCCTGGGCCTCAAGGGGATTGATGTCCACGATATCGCCAGGGAAAGCGAAGACATCCGAATCGATTTCGGGGGGAACCAGCAGGGCGCTAACGCTGCTGAGAGCGAGGGCGCTCCCGAGAAGGAACGAGCGGAGGGTCATGACGAGAAGGGATTTAAAAAAGGAACATGGAAAGAAAAGGAAGGAGAGACAGAGAGTTGGGTTGAGATAGATATAGCAATAGATGTAAGTTCGATCACAGGAGATAAAGAGATGAAGATGAGCTCCGAAGTAGTCGAGCACTCACAAGTAAAGAAAGGCTTGGAGGTTGGAGCTTTGGAACCTCAGGTTGAAGGGGGCCTGCAGGCAGCGATAAAGCAGCGGCGGCCTGTGATTGGACAACAGCGTGGCGCTACAACGACGGCGGCGACCAGGTGACGTATGCACTAGGCAGCTTGTGGTTAGCGGCCGGTACAGTACGATACGGTATCGTCATCAGCACACCTCAATTTCCTGAGCATCGACGATATTCTAGGCTCCCAAGGCAAGAGTGATGGTTATTGAGGCATAGCTATGCTATAACAATAATCTACTGATCATTGTAGAAGTATCCTACTTTATCTCTACTCTCCTAGGCAATGGAGTGGACTAAAATGCGTCAAATATGCAGCGATGTCGAGGCTCGCAGTCGAGTACGCGGACTCGTCATCGTCTGTTGGATCGATGTGCCTAATTTAGACGGCCCATAGTTAAGGCTGGCAATGAATATGCATCAAATTCTGCACAGGCCAAATCGTCGGAGTCTTAGGAAAAAATATACAGTAGTTATCTAGGAGGTTAATAGATGTGGAAGATATTAATTAAATTGTGGGTTATCAATAGTGAGTTCTGTACGCCCACATTTACTGAAGAGTATACCCGGTAGTTATAAAATATATACTACGAGCTTTGGAATATAAACACCAAGTTGGTACCCATCCATTGAACGCCATATCGATATATCAGGAACCTATAAATCCATGTCAGCATGAAACAACGCTCAAGCTCACCTAGTTAGGAAGTAAAAGAAATGGAAAGAAAGAATATCATCCGAGGACGCTTGCATCGACGTCCGTCCATCTCGCAGCTTCAAAATCCACTACCATCGCCGTCCGGCCCTCACTCGCTTCGAGTCTACGCATCTTGGCCAGAATATCGTCTGGTTGCTCATTGACCTCTAGCCAGTCCTGCTTGTGGTTTTCGGGCCGCTTCATGGTGGACAGCAACACCCAGAGCCCGAGAACCAGGATGAGCCATGTCTTCCAAGTGCTCTCACCCCTGACTGTGCGCTTATTATCAATAGGCCCAACATTAGTCTTCGGTGGTGGTAGGAAAGTACCTTGGGGTGGGGGATCTAGAAGTTCTCTCTCTGGGCGTTTCCCCAACCCGGGGCCGAAAGTCCATCTTCTCGGTGGTGTGTTCCATCGCTGTGTCTGCTGAACCGAAGAGGACAGGCGAGTAGGACTATTATGCTCTTTCTTGGGAAGAAACACCGGGTCTTTCCAGGCTGTTTTGCGAGGTAGAACCTTCTTCACAGGCTGCGTCACAGTCACGATTTTGGCTTCGGGTGGGATATCTGTTTGAACACCGTTAGTCTGGCTTGGGTTTTCGATTGCCATTTTGTCCATGAGCTTAGCGAGTTCCAAATCATTATGTCGGTCTCGAGGAGTATGTAGGTGATGGCGAGCCCTCTTTGTTGGCTGGGCGGAATCGCTTTCTGCTTCTTCTGCTTTTTCGGGTTCTTCTTCTCGCTTCCTAGAGAGGCGTGGGCGTTTGCGAGCAACCAACAGACGCCTTTTCAACTCAGTTCTGCGTGCTCCAGCAATTCTGCGTGCTCCAGAGGTCTGGAATGGATCTGCTACTATCCTCGAACTCGGTGGGAGGTATGAATTGATTGCGTTATGCGCAGCTTCAGCCCGACTTCTGGACCTGGTTGGGCTGCGCGCTTTGGGCAATCGGTGCTTTTTGCTTAGGTATCTCAAAACAAGAGACTTCTGGGTGCTGCGCGATCTTCTGAAGGAGCGGTCTGCATTGGTCATGTCGACGTCGTTGTCATCGTCTGACATGTCCATGGGTAAATGTTGTCTTGCTCTCGACCTGCGGCCCCTGGGCATCGTCTCCCTTCTGATGCCTGCACGCCTCAGCATTTGGTCCGTCTGGTCTAGGGCACGCCAGTGTTCTAGGTCAAGAATAAGGCCCCAGTTGAGGACTCCTGTCAACATCGACGTCCTCCGCCCCCTAAGCTCTTCTTGTTCCCTCAAAGCTTCCAGGTAGAGCGCAACATCTCGTTCCAAGTATTCGCCTGTGCTCTCTGGACTTTCTACCCTCGCCCGGTAAGCCTCTACTGTTTTTTGGGCCGTAGCCAGCCTTTGCTCAAGGAACTTCACGATGTTGTTGCGACGGCGGATCTGTTCTCTCAACGATGCCTCTCCCGTTCGGAGAAAACTAAGGAATTCCTGCTGCCTCTTGCTGGCCTGGCGGAGATCCTCATTATCTTGCTCGGCAGTGCGAACATAGATCTCACGTTCTCTGGATGATCTCACTGCTTTGCTCAGGGCTTGTTTGAGGTCCTTGATCTCTGCTTCGATATGCTCGGTATGCGAATCTTCCATCCGCTCCAGGATGGCACGGAGATCATCATTATTCCATTCGAGATCTTCGACCTGTTTCTTCAAGCCGTGCACGTCTTCATCTCTCTCAGCAATGGTCTTCCGGAACCACTCGGCCTTTTCTTCCGGGGAGCTGTATGGGTCATTAAGGATGTCTCTTACCTTCATCTCGAGTGCGTCCATATGTCGCATTCGCGCCAGCTCCTCCTCACGGTCCTCCGTTTCCTGCTCCTCGGTGTCCCAATCCCCATCTGTATGATGCTGATACTCCGGTTTCCGCTTCTCATTTGGTGTACTCACCGGTCCTCTCTGTGGCTCCTTTCCTTTTGGCTTTCCCTTTGGCTTTCTCCATGAATGTCCGCCGCTGCCGCTTCCTCTTCCGTTTCTGCTTCCATTTCCATTTCCACTTCCACTTGGGCTTCCACTCCCCCTTGGGCTTCCACTTCCACTTGGACTTCCATTTCCACTTGGACTTCCACTTCCCTTTCCCCTTCCCCTTCCCCTTCTCATTGTGTTTCTCTTATCGCGTCGGGAAGCCATAGCGATCAGCTTGATGTCGGGTACCTAGGTATAAGTTGAGTAGATAATGTTAGCAGATAAAACCTGGAGAAAAATAGCTGTTGACAAATAGTGTAAGCAAACTGAGAGAGAAAACCATGCGCGAGATGAGGATTGGGGTGGCGCCTGTCCCTTTTATACTTCCATTTGAAACAAAGACTTCGCCCATAAACGGACAATGCCGCTAGATAGTAGGCAGCATTGTCTATGATCGGTGTCTGTTCTTTGTCTCTTACCGGGGATTGCCGTGTATTTGGGTGATTGTTTGTACTTGGGTGATGGAAACTATCAGATTGTTTGTTTCGCGGCCTTTGTTTATTGAGGGTGCGTGGGTGCTGCTTTGTTTTCTTAGCCGGTTCTTCATTGTCTGCCACTGGTACTGCCACTGCTATGTAACTAGGGTTAAGGCGGGTAAAACAGGATGTATTAACACTGGAAGGATATCCAGATAATAGTCATGTTGGTCTGTTAGTGGTAAGCTGTAGTTGTCCCTCGCATATCAAGAGACAGACTTAGTTCTATGTGTGATAGGTCTGATGAGTGGCACCAAGTCGCATGGTAGACTTCAATTATCCAAAATATTACAAGATCTGTATGTACATACGATCAGCAGACCCGACTATAAAATAGTTAACCTTGAAATGCCAGAGCAGAATCTATACGTCGGCCATTCAATCAAACAAAATCAATAAAGAGGTACCCGTCACCCAAAATACAACTCAAGAAAAACCAGCAGATGTGTTATATTGAATCTCAATTCCTTGTGCACTAGAATCATCAGAGCTTCGAATTCTTCTTTCCCTTCACGTTCTCAAAGATGTTCCCTGAAAGAAGGAAATCGGGGTAGTCTGAAGCCCCTATACCAGCTGAAATGCGCCAGCTTGCGCCGTCCACTGAAAAAAAGACAAATCTTAGTCAAGTAAATCTCGTACGTATGGTTCGGATGCAACTCACCGACTAGTACCTGGCCGCTGACGTAGCTGCCCGTGTCTGCGAAAAGATATACAGTGGCATCTGCAATATCGCGAACAGAGCCGAAGCGTCCAAGCGGTTGCGATTTACGGGACTTTTCTTTTTTATCCGTTGGCAGGAGTCGGTCCAGACCCTGGTGGTGCTACGTTAGTATGAAAGACGTCCAAGTTTATCGAAGTTATAAGGTAACGAACCTCTGTCGATGCGATGGGCCCCGGGGCAATGACATTCGAAGTCACCCCCAGAGGTCCGAATTCAATAGCAACACTGTTCGACAAGGCATCGATACCCGCTTTTGCGACGGAGACGTGTGCCTGGAATGGGGTGCCTGTGTAGTGCAATGTGGCACTGACGAATATGATGCGACCTCCAGTTCCGGTCGGAGATGGGTTCACTGCGATAGACAAAAGTGGTAAGTATATTATCGACCGGCATCTTGGTCAATCCGCGTCCACATACAAGTCTTGGAGTCCACTCGATGTTTCCCTGCAGACTCAACAAGATGCGGGAGTGTGGCCTTTAGCGTATTGTATGATCCCAAAACATCGATATCCATGACGGATTTAAAGGCATTAGCCGAAAGCTGGCTGATAGAGGCAAGAAAGTTGCCCGCCGCTCCAGCACTAAACAAAATCCCCCCCCTCAGAATTAGCAAGGTAACAACACCATCTCTCCTTAGTAGAGGCGTACATCACATAGTCGATCCCTCCAAATTCTGCAACGCAGCGATCCACTGCGCCTTTGACACTCTCTAACGATCGCACATCCACTGCGCCAATGCCAAGCACCTTGGCCCCCGGACGAGCAGTCGCAATATCCTGGGCTACCTTTTCTGTCTTTTCGACGTTTCTGCCGACGATGCAGGCATTGGCACCTAGGTGGACGAGTGCCCGGACCTGAGCGCTACAGATAGTGCCGGATCCACCGGTGCAAAAGACGACCTTGTTGGCTGCGCAGTGTCAGCCTCGATTCTGGGGTAAGCGGAGCTGGCGAGACTCACTGAAGATACCGTCCCTCCAGGTGTCGCTGAGATATTCTGACTTGACGAGAGGCATGATGAACAGCAGATAATGAGCGAGTGACAAGAAGAGCTGCAAGATTGTGAGAAGAAAAAGGATAAAGATGACGTGAAGTCGAGAAGAGCTGCTTTCAACTGCTTCAACTTCGACTTCTTTCCCCACAGCAACGTCTCCAGCCGCGGTTATCGCCAGCCTCGGATGTTCCCGATCGGGTTAGGGGGGCCTTATCTAGAACTGCCTAGCAGTTATGCGGTCCTGGATTGTGCATAACTAGTCAGATTACATATATTGCACATTACAGAGAAGACCCTTTATGAGGCCTCTGCAGCTTATACAGGTCTATTTTCGCAATAAAGATGCATCCAAATGCACCGGAATCCGCATCGATGGGCCTTCTGATTACCTAGACGAGTAAAAACGTCTTGGCCACCGCCTTCCATTTGCGGTATTGTGCCGCATTATGGCTGGGAGCTGCAGGATTGGGCTGCGAGGTTCCCTGGAGAAATGCGAGATTTTGCTGATGGAAAGTAGGCGCTTCTGGATAGTTGCCAGAGGGCAGCATGTACACAGTACTATTCTGGCCTTTGCAGCCCAAGAATCCGCCCAAATCCGTTGTCTTTGAGGCTGACTCGAGTATAACAAATCACCTGCTGTGATTCGCCGCTATCCTGCCGCCTCAGGCCACTGCGCGACGTCACTTTTTCCTCCCCCGAACAACCTGAATCCCTGAATATCGAGGTCGTTTTATCCATCTCCATCGCATCCGCTCTCCATCAAAGGCTTCCAAGGCGGCAGATTTGTTAATTTGATTCAAGGGCGATACTACCGGACAAACCGGTGTCGCGGCTAAGTCATTTTTCGTCATGGCGTGCCCCATCACCATCACCAAATTCATCGGCACTATTTCCCTAGGCCTGTTAACTGTACGTACATCGCTATCTGTTTTGTCTCCCGGAAAATGAAGATGATATCGTTAGGTTTTGGAGAAGAATCTTGGCTAACGGCTGCATCAGGGCCTCTCATACTCCGCCTCCGCAGTTACCATACCCTCCCTGACCCTTCTCTCCACTTCCTCCAATGCATCCAAGTCCCTTAGTGAAGTAAAGCGCTTAAATCGCAAGCATGGCCTGCGCCTAGCCAATATCTCCAACGGCTGCCTTCTATTCGCATATAGCATCTCGCCGAGACACCGAAAGCACCCCTATCTTATTTGGATGTGCGTCATGTCCACCATCGGCTCCTACGGCGTGGACTACTGGTTCCACCGACAGGACGGTTTCAAGAGCTGGATCCGGGGCCTAGTTCAGGACACTGGATACGCGAGCTTATTCTGTAAGCAATCGCAAAAGAAAGAAGACGACATTGTGGTCGTTGAGGCCGAGGAGAGTGTCAATGGAGAGAGCGTGCGGAACGAGATGGAATCCGAGCGCCGCCTGCAGGGTGTGCGCGCCGTTTTCTCGGGCATCGCGCTTGCGATGGGGATTGTCGGTCTCTGGGGTGATCGGAAACGCTAAGGAAGCCGCCAGGACCACGGACAGGCTTCTTCTCCATCCGCATCTGAGGATGGGCCTGGTCCATGATCCATCATGCTATAAGGGTCTAGCTGGCGTTGTGTGTCGGCTATATACGGATTAATTGATTGTCTGGAAGCTATGCTATCCCATTTTGAAGATATATTTACGTGTACTTTATTGATGCCAGGAATGTTTTCAGCGCGGTGTACATTACTAGCAGTATGGGCTTCTACAGGTAATGCAGCTCGCTAGTCGTGCATGAGGTCCTTGCTGTGGCAGCGTAAGCCTTATAATTATGTCTGCAAAACCCCAACCTAACTATCTCCATCGCATATAAGTAGCTGTCAGGTCGACGGATATTCCTAACAATCACGAAGAAACTATTCCAAATAACAATCATACCAGAATAAGAAGACGCAGAGCGAAAACAACATACACCAAGACCAGCCATGATACCCAACAACACACTCAAAACACCATCATCCCAACAACCAACGCAAACAAAGCCCAATGCTTGACTCCAACAGCACGACGAGAACCCGAATTCGCACTCCCACTCCCACTTCCACTTCCACTTCCACTCTCCGTCGCCGTCTCACTCCCCATATCAACCCAAGGCCGTCCAGGCAAAGACCCATTACTCGCCGCCGAAAGCGCAAACTCAACCCGATTCTCCAACGCCTCACAATCCACCCGATCACCCCCCTCTTCAATCCCATTCGAGACAGAAACCGGCAAATCAAAAACAGTATAATACTCCGTCCCATTCCAGCGAAACGCCTGATGCATGGAAACATTATACTCTCCCCGCGCGCCGCCGTCCCCGTCACCGTCCCCGTCACCCTGTCCTACGAAACAAGCAGGCCAAACCCAATTAACATGTTTAACCGTCGACGCAGGCTCAAGGCCCAGGATAGGACCGACATAACCACTGCTACTGGAATGCGGCGAGGTCCCATTGGAAATCGTAAAGTTCTTTTCCTTTTCCGCTGATGTGAGGAAGAGCGTGATGGAATGGAATGTGGTTTTGGCGTTGTCGGACTGGTTTAGAGGGAGGTTGCCGTTGCCGGAGACGTCTATGGCGATTTGGAGGGTATCTATTTTTTTTTATAGTTAGTTGGGATGGAATTTGAGTGTACTTGGATTATGTTTGGGGGTAGAATGGTAGAATTATAGAATGATAGAAGAGGAGGAAGAGGAAGAGGAAGAGGAAGAGGAAGAGAAGAAGACTCACCCCCTCCTAACGGGGTGTAGGGCTGAGGAGAATCGACGATAGCCAGGCCTGGGGTGTATATTTGGCCGTTTATGATGGTGAAATTCATGGTGAGGACGAGGGTGAGGTCGAGGATGAGGATGAGAGCAGGAAATCGTGTTTCCTTAGCAATCGAGGTGTTAAAGTCTTATAACCTGAGATCGAATGCGCAGGGGTAATCTCCGGCAATCCGGTTGCATTTACGAATAGGTACTATTTCAAAATGAAATATCATTAAATGAAGTTGGACCCTGGCTCCATAGTAGATTAATTTAATAATTAATGAAGAGGTCTGACTGGTGGGGATTCATGGTGTTTAATTAATAACCACCAACAAAGGAGTAGACTATCATGCTGCGTTTACTCGAATGTCAGATTGGAATGGAATGGCATATGGCATTACTCTTGGATAGGTATCAACAAAACACAGGCTGGATCCTCCCTGCTGCACGATCAGCCAGTCTAATCGGCAGCAAGGATTTATATACATGGCCTGCCCACCCACAGACGACCTTACGCGTATCCTTAGGATCAATGATCTCCTCTATCCCAAACGCATTCGCCGTCCGCACAGGATTCATCAGCCGTCGATACTCCTCCTCCAGCTCCTGGTAAAGCTCAGCCTTCTTCCCCTGTTTCTCAGCCTCGCGAAGCTCATGGCGATGGCCGACCTCGATGCCTCCCTCCAGTGGTAAAGACCCCCATTGTCCAGAAGGCCAGGCAACCTGCATATGGGGATCGCGGGCATTCAGCATCACCCCGCCGGCAACACCGTATGCACGCCGAGTAATCACGCTGAAAATCGGCATCGTCGTGCTAAAGTATGTCTTGGCTAGTTCCACGCCCCAGCGCATAGTTGCTGTGCGCTCGGCGACTGTGCCAATGGCATAGCCGGCTATCGAATGCGTTAGCTAGCAACTCTAGCAGCTCTCTCTAGACAGACAGGGAATGATCACTTACGGACGTCAATAAACTGGACGAGCGGCAGGTTCATCACATCACACAGCTTGAGGAACCTGGTGAGTTTCTGGCTTCCGCTTGCATCCAATGCGCCGCTGTTCACTTCGCAATTGAGTGAGATTATTCCTACAGGACGTCCGCCTAGTCGAGCCAACCCGGTGATGGCCGTGCGGCCCCAGAGAGGCCCGATCTCGAAGAACGAGTCGCGGTCGACTACGCTTTTGATGATGGTCCAGGGATTGTACATGCGTGTTTGCTTGCGGGGGATGATGCGACGGAGGGACTCATCTTCGCGGTCTTCATGGTCGTCGTCGCAGGGGATCACAGGCGGTGCCTCATATCGACCACAGTTAGGGAGGTAACTGAGTACCGTGCGCAGCTGCTCGAAGCACTCTGCTTCATTAGCAGCCATATTGTCGATTGTTCCGTTAGTGCAGTGAACCATGGGACCGCCCAACGTCTGAAATTCCAGGCCTTCCTCGAATGTTGCGCCCTTGACGACGTCTGGGCCTGCGTTGAACAGAGCGCCAATGTCGGCAGCCATGACGGAGAAATGGCACGCTGTGATGCGTGCAGCTCCAAGGCCGATCTGCTTGACATTGGCTTGCGTTCTCTAAATATACGGGGAAAAAAGGGGGGGTAGACGCACTGCCGGCCCAACGATGGCTCCGACATTGGGAATACCTTCATTGAGCTGCTGGATAACCTGCCGGAACATCGGCACATACGGGACATAGCTCCAACCTTCCTTTCGTATGGTTGTGACGCTGCCTCCACCAGAGCTACCGTCAACCAGCTTGACAACAGGCAGCTTAAGGGCCAATGCCAGTTTCTCAAGGTAGATGGTCTTCTCGGCAGTGGCGCCGTCCGAATGTCCACTGCGGATGGAGAAGTCGTCCGCTGTCAACAGAACGCGACGCCCACGGAGTTTCCCCATGCCCTGCACATTATTGCTAGGAACAAACGAGATGGGCTTCTCGCTCACTGGGCCCGTCTTCTCCCATGTAACGGTGCCGGACAATGACCCGATTTCTTCAAAGCTGTTCGGGTCTAAGAGCTGCTCAATGCGTTCGCGCACCCAGAGCTTTCCCGCTTGTTTCTGGCGGATATACCCCCGGCGAGAAGTATCTGGTGTTGCTGCGATCGTGCGCAGTGCCTGTATTTGTTCGCGCACATCGGAGTAGTCGGCAGGGAGGTTCAGATGCGACGACACTTGACGCAGTCTCTTCGACGCCGTGGAGGGTTTAGAACTCTTGTCGTCTGGCATCTTCTGCGTGCATTTTTTTTTTAAATTTCCTATTGTGCACTGACTCAACAGATGAGACGCAATAAATGATGCAGCAAGAGAGTAGTGGCTGTATGAGGGGTACGAGTTCCGAGGGCCGAGGGCGAAGTTCATGTCAGCTTACTATAAGCCTGGATAGATGGACAGATATACCTGTAGGCAGCTAAGAGATTAGTAGACGCTTCACCACAGCTCCCTAATCTGTGGCAGAGTTCGTTTTCCTGTGACTCCAAAAGCATTGAATCATGTCGACTGCACGTCCATTCCGTCGACTCCTGGTCGCAAATAGGCACAGCTCCAGAAACTCAACCCAGTCTCCTTGATCAGTGCGCTAATAGATTAGAACAGAGGCGAGATCGCTGTTCGTATCCTGCAAGCTACGAGGGAGAGCTGTCCATCTATTGAGACTTTCGCCCTATTCACAGACGATGACCGCTCCCATTGTGACATCGGTCGGCCTCATCGTGCCTTGCAAATTACGTCGGCCGGGTACTTGGATATCGACCTGCTAGTCCGACTGGTCCAACAACATGCAATTGACGCTGTTCACCCAGGCTACGGATTCCTGAGCGAGAGCGCCGAGTTCTCCAAGCGCATGGAAGACGCCGGAGCCACAGTCATAGGGCCTGGATGGGAGGTTCTAGCACGCACAGGGGACAAACTTCAGGCCAAGCAGCTGGCGATGGAGTGCAATGTGCCTGTATTACCGGCTTTGGAGTGTAACCTAGCTGCAGCATCAACTACTACTGCCACTGCTAATAGTAGTACATCGCGCGCTCGAGCGGATCTAGAGCGTATACGTAATTTTGCACAGAGAGTTAGTTATCCTATCATGATCAAAGCCGTTGATGGCGGCGGAGGACGCGGTATCCGTCTTGTACGCCAGGAGGGCGAACTGGAGAACGCAGTCCGAGCAGCCACTGCTGAATCTCCATCGCAGAGTATCTTCGTCGAGAAGGCAGCTGTGGACGGCTTCCACCATCTCGAGATCCAGATAGTCGGTGACGGTAACAATGTTCAGCATCTATGGGAGCGCGACTGTAGTGTGCAGCGACGATTCCAGAAGGTGGTTGAGATTGCTCCGTCGCTTGTCCGCAAGCAGAACCAGAAACTGGTGCAGCAAGTGGTTGATGCAGCGTTACGTATGATGCAGACAATCAAGTATCGATCTCTGGGAACTGTCGAATTCCTGGTCGACGACCAACTTGACGAGTTCTATTTCCTAGAGATCAACCCGCGTATCCAAGTGGAGCATACCATCACAGAGGCCATTACAGGGACAGATCTCGTCCAAGCTCAACTTCTGATAGCTCAAGGCCAACGTCTGTCCGAGATTGGGCTGGGAACATGCCCGCAAACCCGCGGCCACTCAATTCAACTACGCCTTTGTTCAGAGGACCCGCGCAATAACTTTTCGCTAAGCATGGGGAAAGTGACAGATTTCAGCGTGCCTACAGGGAATGGCGTCCGCCTTGACACTCACCTTGACATGTCGGGGCTAAGTCCAGTTGTCGTTGGTGCGCAATTTGACAACCTTCTAGCCAAGATTATCGTCACTGGGTCGGCCAACTGGGAGTCCACAGTACTCAAGGCCCGACGAGTGCTGGAAGACACCAGGATCTCAGGCGTCAAGACAAACCTGGACTTGCTGCGAGGAATCATCGGTCACCAGGACTTTCTAAACGGGCATATTGACACCCAATGGCTAGAGAATCATCTCGACCAAGCAGTACAGCTGGGAGGAACAATCTCTCAGTTTCTGCAGACATCAACCCAAAGGCCTCGTGCCACGGCTACCCCAAACATACCACCCTCAAACCTACTGTTCAGACCCGGGGATGCCTGGTCAATCACTCTCGAGCCTCTAGAAACGTCCCTAAAGCAGAGACAGGAACAGAAGCACCACCTCCAACTCACCCGCGTGCTCCAAAATGACTTTCCTTCATCCATCTCTGCAGAGGTCAAATATACCACGGCTGAGTCTGCAACGGCATATAGGTTGAAGCTAGAAACGACAAACACCACAGCGTCGGCTTTGGTTGCCTCTCACCGTCGTGGAGATTCACGAAATCCTCGACACATTGTGCTGCCGCTGTCGGGGAAATTAATGGAGATACTAGTTTCTCCGGGAGATACAGTAGAGGAGAACCAGGTTGTAGCTTTTGTGAAGCAGATGAAGATGGAATTGGAGGTTAGAAGCCCAAGGGCAGGACGTGCTCAATGGGTGTATGAAATGGAGGACGAGGAAGAAGACGTCGCGGAAGGCATTCTGTTGGTTGAGCTGGAGGAGGGCCTGCGGGGGAGGCTGTAGCCATTGCTTCAGTTGATCTTGACCTGGATATTCATGAAACCCTCTGTCTAACGCTATATTGTGTTTTCTTCCAATGCAATAAATTAAATCGTACAGTAATCGGTAATCAACAATAATGACTCTATTTCAACACGCAAACCTCGCTGCTTTTTCACGCATCGTTGTTTGGTAGCAGAAACAAAAGCAGCAGGCGGTGGGAGCTATCGATAACCGATAACCGATAAGCAGTATCACGTGAACATATCGTCATCGATTCTCCGGCTTCGGCTTCATTTTCCAGTGGCAGCGCTGTTGGTTTGCTTGTTGGAAACGAAGTCAAGGCCGTATTTGATTATAATTAATTGGCCGTCATGGAGTCTCTTTCAATATACATGCTCACCTTTAATTGCGCTAGAACCCCCGTCGACATCGACCACTTTTCCCGGCACTTCTTCGACGCCCTCCCCCTCACCGACGATTCCTCCTCCTCCTCCGCAGCACCCCCGGATCTCATTGTCCTCTGTCTTCAAGAAATCGCACCCATTGCCTATTCGTTTCTGGGGGGCTCGTTTCTGACGCCGTATTTTATATCGTTTGCTCAGGTAGTGGATCGTGCGACGGCGCGGCGATGGGGCTCTGAATACACCAATGTCGTGACGGACAATAGTGGGATGACCGCACTGATGGTGTTTGCCCGATCAGATGTGGCAGAACATATATCATCGGTAGATGTCGCTCGAGTAGGCTTTGGCTTCCAGGAGATGGGCAACAAGGGGGCAGTCGGGGCAAGATTGTCCTACTCTGCCCACGAATCGCCTCAGTCCGGCGTGGATCTCACCTTCATCGCCGCGCACCTGGCACCGATGGAGAACGCCGTTGGGCAACGTAATTCCGACTGGCGAAGCATAGTCGAGAGACTGGTCTTCAGCGGCTCAGAGCAAGCTGGTGCCCGGAATGCTAGCGAAGTCGATGAGGACACATCAGAGAGCGCCGCCTTGCTGGCCGGTTCTTTGTCGAATAGAGAGGCCGGGCAGCAGAGCATTTTTACTCCTACAAGCTTTCTCTTTCTAGGAGGCGATCTCAATTACCGCACCTCTGACAAGTCGCCACAGAAAGAAGACTACTTGCAGTTCCCTCGGGCGAATGCAGACCCCAACAGTCGCTTGCACTACTCCCATCTTTTGGAAGGGGACCAGCTCACGCGCGAGATGCAACAATCTCAATGTTTCCAGCGCCTCTCGGAGGCTCCTATAACGTTCCCTCCGACATACAAATATACCGATGAAGCGCGCGAGGCTGCGCGAGACCCCGCCCATGCAGACAAGGTCCAGGAATGGAGATGGACCAAAACTCGATGGCCCAGCTGGTGTGATCGCGTGCTTTATCTAGAGTCTCCCCCAGGTCTGGACAAGACGGCAAAGGTCAAGGTCCTGAGGTACGATGCATTACCGATATCTCCGACATCAGACCATCGCCCTGTCGGCCTCGCAGCATCAGTTCCTATATCCTTGAGCAGATCTGTGAGCGGAGATGAGCCAACGGCGCCGTTCCCCATCGATCCAGAATGGGCGCGCAGGAGAGACGCCGCGCGGCGAAAGGAGTTTCTGGTGGGATGTTTGGTATATCTGGGATGGACCTGGGAGGGCAACACTCTGGTGATTGCTTCGACTGTTGGAGTTCTGGGGCTGTGGTTTATAATCCGGTCGTTCTTCAGTGCTTGACCCTAGTATCGCTCCTCTTATAACTAATTGCAATATTCCCTAGCTTATTCATTCACAAATACATCCTACGACAGGCCAGATGCCCGTTAACCACGACATGCCCACTCCTCTTTCCCTTTCCCTATGAATCCACCCATAAATTCTTCAGGTCAGACCTTTACTAGGTAGTAAGTCGAGTCGATCGTCGAACTATGCTCTGCACTATATGCACTTTTTCATCTTCCCCGCCAGGTCCAGCGCTGTTCGCCCACTGCGGCGATTTGTGCGGGCGAAGGAGTTGAGATCGCGCTTTGGAGGCAGGTTGAGAGGGACATTATATATATCTACATAAATATATAACTATATATAATTGTGAATTTATTTATTGTGTACAAGGGAGTGTTGAATACTTCAGGTTGTCGGAGTCTCACGGCTGCCTTCCTACTCTGGGTAGTAAATATCTATATCTATATCGATATCTATAGATGTAGATGTTATGGGAACTGAACATGTCTTAAAACGTCTTGTATACAAACCGCAATCCCGCATGCTCATCCTGACCCTCTGCTCGTTGCTTCACCCTCTCCCGACTCTCAAGAAGCTTCTTCACCACATCCTCCCAAGCCATCGACTCGACAACCCGTCCATTAGGCCCATCCAAGGCATCCACAACACCCAGTTTCTTCTCGTCCTTTTGATCTCCCCGTCCACAATAACAATCTCGACATCCCCAACACTGCCATGCATCACCACCGCAGCAACAGCATCCTCCTCCGCCGCACCCACCATCCCAGGCGTCGCAGCATCAAAAACAACCAAATCCGCCCTCTTCCCTACCGCAATACTCCCAATAGCATCCCCCATATTGACAGCCCTCGCCCCCTGGATCGTCCCCAGATTAAATGCCTCCTCCACCTTAATCTGCACGCCAGGGTTCCCCTCTCCCACTCCCTCTCCCCGTCCCCGTCCCCGTCCCCATCCCCGGGCATGCTGCAACCCAACACGCAGCTGCGTCAGGATATCCCCCGAGTTATTCGCGTGGGTGTCCACCCCAATCGAAGCGTTACATTTGACGTCGTCCCGGAAGGCGACGATCTCGCCTAGACCCATCTGCAGCTCTGTTTCTGGTGTCGTGGCGAAGTATGCGTCATGCTGGATGAGGGTTTTTGCGTCTGGCTCGGTGATTCCGTTGATGTGCGAGAAGAGCACGGTCTTGTCGAGGAGGTTGTATTTGGATAGGAGAGTTATGGAGTCTGGTTTTTGTTATTTTCTTTTCTTACATTCTTTCATTCTTATACGTAGGATATATATAGAGAGAAAGAGGGAGAGAGGGGGAGAGATAAATACTCGTCATCGAATGCGCTACATAATGCGTCGTCTTCAACTTTACTCCCAGAGACTGGCTCCTCTCCCAGAGGTCCACGACAGTCTCCTTGGGCAGCTTGAAGTGGTCGAATCCCAGACCAAGCTGGACACGTCCGTTTCCGAAGGGGGCGGATTTCGCCAGAGATTCTAGCGTTGAGAACCACCAGTCTGGGAGGAGGTTGTCGTCGTAGTCTATGTCGCCCTGTGAAGGCCACTTCTGAATTCGCCAGATGGGTATGTAGCAGAAGAATGTGCGGAGGCCGGATGAGGCGCTGGCTCGCAGCGCTTCGGTTGCTGGGATAGAGGTTATTTCTATTCATATACATGAAGAAATATATCAGAGCTCACCATGTTCGGGAGAATAAGTCATATGCGCATGGTCAACAACTGTCGTAACGCCGCTGTTGATACTCTCCAAGCAACCAACCAGCTGTCCCCAGAAATGTCATCCGCAGTATAATCAAAGGATTGTATATTACCTGGACGTCCTCGTCAGCACACACTGTCCAATCCACCAAAGTCAGAGTCAGAGTCCTGATCAAACTCACCAGAGACCATGTAATCCATGAACCCCTTGTCACTGAACCTCCCCTTCATCTGGAACCGAGTTAGACGATATTCCAGCAAGAAAAATGGATCCAAACCTGTGTCTGCCATAGATGGTGGTGCGTGTCGACGAATCCTGGCGATATAATCTTGCCCGTGCAATCGATGACTCTCTCTTCGTTCCTGGGTAGCGCCACCTCCTCCCCGATCTGCTTAATGAAATTATGCTCGATCAGGACGTCGTGGTTCTTCAACACGACGACGTGGTTGTCATCGTCGTCTGTAGGAGTATCTGCATCATTGCGTCAAGTCAACACCTGTCGATACAAGTAATATCTGCTTGTGCACTGCTGCTCTGCATATACTCGAAGATTTTCATGCCAGAAATATATTGCTGTACTGGAGGCCTGGTGAGTTATGCTTGGCTGGAGACTACTGCCTAGGTATAGGAGGGAGGACGTCATGATGTCGACGGCCGTATTTACGTGTCTGTGGCCATGGCGGTTTCTTGTCTTTGGGGGAATTGGTACAATAAAGAACTCGTGGCTATCAAGCATTGGCACAGGAACGCAGAGATGAGTTTGTATGGATAATCTGCTAGAGCTCTATATACTTCTAAATCGGGTCTGGGGATTCCTGCACTGCTCTGCACTTTTTGCATTCTACCTGGTTGCCATATCAGTAGACAGGTCGTCCTGTTTGCAAATTGATGAATCTTGTTATTTGATCTAGACATATCCTCACAGGGCTTTCGAGTGTCTTGTGTCTAATCGTCCCCCCAAGGATGATATCTCTGATTATCCATCCCATCCAATAAGCAAAGTAGCTCTTTCAAACTTCCGGTTATCTCTCATCAGGCTCTAAAATTATCAGATATCAGCCTCGGAGAGCCCTGGAACCGTGGGCATGTACAGTCAAGAGATAGGTAAATGGAAATGATAACTAAGTCTAGCATGGACTTTGTGGTGACATCAATGAGCTGGATGGGTCTCTCAGTTCTAAGAGAACTACAGACACAGTGCCGCAGACTGTCGCATGAAAGGAATATAGCGCAGCATCCAGAATATGCACTGCTATACGACCAGACAAAGCCAGATCGAAAACTCTCTTGATTCAGCGAAAAGTCGATTTGTTGGGACTTTGGGGGCCGGATATTGTTTCCTCGCAATGGGGCCGAAAACCCGAGCCACAACCAGTAACGTATGAGATGGCGATTCAAAGGCTTCGGAATTTTTCCTTCCTTACCTTCCCGGAACAGATTGGCAGTTGTCGATCTTTTTCTCCTTACTCTGTGCATGAGGAGATCAATTGCGACGTGGGAGTCCAAACAAGAGTAGCTTTAAAACGCTCACTGGAAACCTTAAGCTATTATTGAATGCAGCCTGTGGATATTCAATCTCCCAAACCCCTGCAATATTCTACTTTAACCCTCCTTATAGGCCGAGATTTCTATCAGGAAATCGCCGCAGGCCCGCAGCGCATTATTCGTACCTTTCATCGAAGAATGAGGCCCACAACGCGACACGTCAACGGCTATACTTGCATATAGACTTTCGAGGAATGTGTCAAGTAGAACGATGGTCACCTAGCCATGCTTTGGGCAGTGTAAAGCTAAGCTGCTGTGGGAGATTCAAAGTCACCATCCAATGCAGTTATAACTTGTAACTTAGCAGAGTAATGATATAATAATATGATAGTTGGTACTATCCCCACCAGGGCGGCATTGCTCGTCTTCTGAAACAATCCTCGTATAACTCCATCCCCAGGAGAAGTGGTTATTATGCGGGAACGCTTGATGGAATCGAAAATAAGCGTCGCATGATCGCATCGCATATCGGAATTCACATGCGCAGAGACCTATCATGCGATGATGATGATGATGATGATGATGATGAGCTACTGGGTCTAAAAGTTGGTAAAATAATAAATCAAAACCTGATATTAAACACCCAACAGCAGACAGCCAGCTTCATCCAAGTTGACTGGACGACAATGACATGCAGAATGACGAATGCGGCACAGCCAGGGGCTTGAAGGAGATTGTTTGCGATTCAAACTTCTAACCAGTGGCCACGTACCAAGGCCGATGCTGGTCGTGAGGCGCCTGTCCTTGCAAGCCTCACCCGCAGGCTCCATCTTCTGATACCAGGATTAATTGTAGGATAATAATAATCATAATATAGAACCGGTAATAATAGTAGAAACAATAGCAGTCGTATTGACTTGCTGAGTTGATGATTGCAGCGAAGAAAAGACCAGGTTGAGATCAAGAAAAAATCCTTGTAAAAAAAGCGATGGGCACATGACCTCCTCTTCGTCTTCGTCTTCTCAGTCCGCCCCCTCCTTTTCTGGCATCGCTGCACCATGTCTCTGTCCCTGTTCCTGTCGTTCTATCACTGTCAGTATCAGCAAGGATGTGCCATGTATGCACAATGACGAATGTGCCGGACCAGCATCCCATGAGCCACACCTCTGTCTGTGAGGTATGAAGATTGGACTCCTCCAACTCGTTGACAGCTCGTTTACAACTCAGGTACACAGCACACGCTGCCACTGCACAGCCCTATCATGGTCTGTCATCTGGGGGTGAGAGACTCGGGGACTCGGAGACTCGGGGGTATGACTGCCTCCGTCTCTCGTATTATTATTTGGAACGACAATAATATTAACAATAATAATAATAATAATAATGACAAAATCAAATTCCGAGTTGGAGTCTGGGCCAAGTGGAGAGATCTTGTCTCTCAAAAGTCTCAGTCTCTCTCTCTCTCTCTCTCTCCACTTCTAATCCCGGCGACGCGGATACTGGAACCATCCAGCTGTTTGCCCAGCGCAGCAGGTTGCTTGCTTGACGTTGTGGGGGTTGCTGGGCGCTTCAACGTGGAAACGGCTGGGCAAGAGAATTCGAACAAAATGAATTCGGACGAAAAAAATCACACTCACTCAAAAGATGAACAAGTTTAACGACAAGCCAGGTGATCCACAGTTGTCACCCAACCCCAGAGAACATTCGAGATCTTCGCCGCGATATGCAAACCCCAGCATTCCGCATTCCTGAGATCTGTCGAGAACATCAATAGCAGCTGCCAGCAGAGTACCGACTACCGACTGCCCTGTACTTGTACCTCCTGGTGGATTTGCAATAACAAAGGAAAGACTGACTGGCAACCATTTCCGCACCTTCCGAAACCCGATATTTCCTGATGAGGGAAATCATAAAGTCTAAAGGTCATCACAAAGAGCGAGGACGGGGGTTTTGTCTCGCGCAGCAACCTAGTAGTCGATGTTCCAGAAACCTTAGATGGGGCCTTCTGTGCGACGGTTTGGGCCCAAGATCCAGCCAGACTCTAACGGTACGTACGGCTCTGCTACCTCATCAATCCGAAACCCCAGTGGCTACGTGAACGGCTGCTAGCGACAGGAGTGGATCTGGTCGTTCCGATTCTCCTGCCCAATATATTCTCATAATTTTATGAGGATGTGCCTCGTGACCCGTGAGGATGATTTTCGATTTCCAGACGCGGTCTGTACCACTACGAAAGTCGCGGCCGAAAAATCTGCGAGTCATCATCATTTTTATTATTATTATTCAGACCAAGATGTCGCTTGGACCAATTTTGGGAATTGATCGATCGACATTTCCCGTTATTCTTTTTGCTGGGCTCCCTCCTTTAAATAATAATAATTAACGCTGATGCCAGATGGTCCGCAGGGGCCCAAAAATCTGAGCCTACAACAGCAGCCCTGTCCCCTACCTGCTGCCATGTCTGCTACAAGACCAATCAACATCGCAGGAAACAAAAATCTTGTTTGTCGACGAGCACAACGACCAACTGAGAACAGCAGTCGGTGATGCCCAGGACGCTACCTATGTACTACTAGTAGTAGTCAGTACCTTAGGTAGGTACCGCCGACTACTGCTCTAAAGCGGCTGCCTTGCGATTCCCAGGAATTCGCAGATAGCAGAAGGTAAGTTTTCAATCTACGCTGGAGAATACTATGCAAGATTCGCTTTGATCTGCACCCCCTGCACCGATTGATTGCCCATTATTGTCCATAGTTTCCTCCTGGATTCCGCTGTTGGCATTATTATCACCAACACCACTATTATTTTGATAATAATACGGAATATTAATTGTCGCCACAAGGAAGTTTATCCAGATTATCCTGTCCACGTCTAAGGGGATTCCTATTTGCTTTATTGTCTCCAAGTGGGCTCCATTCCGGGCCTCCCCCGTCCCGTGGCCCGTTCAATGGCATGGAGCCCAGAAAAAATTAATATTCAAAACATTCGTATATTATGGAGTACTATGATTATTATTATTATTACTATAATAATAATAATAATAATAATAATCATATCTCCTGAGGTCCCAACGAAGATCATTTGTTTCAATTGAAAATTGTATCTCCAGTCCTGATATAAATCATTGCGCCTCCCTTCATATTCAGGAGAATCTTCATCCCAATACGACTTATTCTTCTTCTGCATCTTCTTATTCTCTTTCTTTGTGCGTGCGGGTCATTATCCCTTGTCGTTCCTTTATCCTCCGCCTGCGTCGGCTTCTTCTGGGTCTTCTTCTTCTATTAACCATATTGCTTCTTCTGCAGCTAGCACCGCCCCTTTTTACTACACTCTAGTGGCGCAGCCCAACTGTCTACACTAGAACGTTAACAGGCTCCAGACCAGCTTCTTTAGGCTGTGATCTTTTTCTTCTTTCCCCCCCTGCTTGGGCCACTGCAAGAGTCAAGAGTGTCCCTATATTGACGTAATTGTCTTGTGGACTGCCTGGGGATTGGGCATTCGACTTTCCTTCGATTCTTCTTTTCTTTTTCCCTTTTCGGTTTTTTCTTAATCTAAATTATTTTCTTTTTTTTCTTTTTGACTTTTTTTTTTAACAATTTGGAGTGTCATCCATTATATCCATACTTCCTCTCTCTTTTCACCTCTTCTCCTTCTCTCCTTTTCTCTTCCTCCTCAATTAGTCGGGATAAAAATTTTTTTTCACTGCCCTTGCAAAGCTCCCTTGACGGGATACGGATCAATTTATCAATCTATTAATCTATTTATTTGGTTATTCGCTTTAACTGGAATCGTGGTCACCAGATTACCGGCCACTCGTCCTTCCATTACTCCTCTTGAGCCTTGTCGAAAACAACGAAATACAAAGCCACTAGCCACCATGTTCTCTTGCGCTAATTATCCTCGCGGTTGTCGTGGCCGCGCCAATATTCAAGGAGGCAAATGCTCTGATTGTGTGGTAGGTCCATCAGGTTCTGTTTTTTTTTTTAAAAAAAAAAAAAAAAAAAAAACTGCTGCTCCTCAACATTCTTTGAAGCCTAGTGGAACTAATCAGTATAAACTTCAGTCATTGAACCTGCGCCGGCCAACCTCATCGTCTCCATTTGCTCAACCTAGAGACTATCGCCGAGTACTGCCATCCGAGATTCTAAACAACTCGCCGTACAAGACCATAACCCGGGACCTAGCCTAAAATGCGCCGCGGCCGCAACCGCCTATCGAAGCTGGGAATCGCACAGAGGACGTCTCAAACTTCGACCGGATTGCAAGGATCCTGCAGGCCGGGATCAGTACCCGAAGCGTTGTTAGACCGTTATCTGTTCCTTTTCTACTTTGTTATTTCACTTTCCTATTGTCTAAATTGATGCTCTGGCTTCATGCATTGCTGGGAGTTCTATATACCACATGAGGGCGGCTTTCTCGATTTTACACAGGACCCAGCGGTCTAGCACTGGATTTTTTTTTCTTTTCTTACTCTTGTTAATCCCGCCTTTTGATATCCTTTCCTGTATATTTTAAATTTAGGCGGTGACATGCTGAAGCCAAAAAATCCTTCCCTTCTTTCCTTTTATTTCCTCTCTTTTGGGCTCACACGATGGAAATAGAAGGCAAATCATGAGGGTTGCTGGAAAGAAGTGGCGTAAGAGGGCATCCTCTATGTGTTTATGTGTTTATTTGTTTGTTGTGTCTATGACTTTCTTACCTTGGCTATTTTTTTTTATCATTGTCGTGGATACCTTACGTTGATGTTATATTTGTATGAGAGATTGTCCTATTTCCTTCTCTACGCCTTATAATCGAATGCAGGTTCAATCAGTCTTCTCCTCGCCGGAGTACCTTCATTATATTTTACATCTAGTAAACGAGAGCTATCGTCATCCAAGACAATCCTCCCCCAACATCTCTCGACACACCCACTGCGCGGTTTTGGTGTGAAGACTCCAATATCGCTCGTCTTCTTCACTTTCAGCAGTCCTTTTGACCCGATGATGCCCCGATGCCCTCCCCAACGCCTCAAACACCACCAGCTGGTCTCTCATGAATTCGTCCACACAGGGCTGGTGTCTGGCGGTTCCTGACATTGGATCCTGCAAATGAGGATTGCACAGTTCTTGGACGAAGCCATCGACGCACTTCTTGATTAGGCTCCTCAGTACGGTTACCATATCCCCACGGTCTTTACCCTTCGGTCCACCGGTGCTTTGCCTTTCCCTCTGTGCGCCGTACAGGAAATCGTGGCCGATTTTAAACCCCGTCGATGTGTGCGCTACAACCAGGACATATAAACATGATCGATGATGGGTGGCCTCGGAGGTATGGACGGCAACTGGGACAACATCGGCGTCAGTAGTGGCTCTTGGGTCGAGTTCTTGTGCGGTAAAGATGGATGTTGGTAGCTTCTTAAGCTGCTTGCGGAGGCTTCGGTGAATCTCGCCCTCGATGAATTCGCGAATCGTTGCAGGGATTTCTGACTGGGTATCGATGCTAAGGCTGTTTTCTTCGTCCTCAAGCGTATGGTGATAAGTTTGACGTTTCGAGCCCGCCCTTCGCAACGTCTTGCTGGACTTTGCATGTCTCGCTGAGCCTCTGTCGGATACCTCTAAGAGGGGATCATCCGGGGCGAGAACCGTGACGTCGATCCTTGAAATCGTTCCCCTTCTGTACTGGCTCAGATCGATCAAGGGAAATTGGTAGCCGGGCCTTTCATCTCTCTTCAGAGTCTCGACAAGAAACGTCACTTTCCCCAGACTCACAGGCCCAGATGCCCATCCACGCTTATCCAGCTGCACCGAGAGACGAGGGAGCCCAAGCTGCGCAAAGTTGGGAATCAAGACCTGGGATATGTAGTCGTATGACGGGGCAAAGGATACATTAGTGCCCCCGATGATGCTCAGACGGAGCGGCTGCTCTAGTCCCCCTCCGCAGTGCAAAAGATATGGGTAAAGCGCCTGAAAGACAAGAAAGACTGCGCCCGCAGTTGGTAGTTTAATGCTTATTTCCGGCTTGATGGAGAGACTTTTCTGTTGATCGGGAGAGGGCGAAGATGTTGGCTCTTCGCGCGGAGGAGGATAGAAGCCCAGGGAGGATGCGCCCACCTGGGCTCCTGCGACAGTGCTTCCACTCATCTCGGCCAGAGAAGTAATGGCTGCAAGATGCGAGCCCTTCAATCCTTTCTTGCCGGACCGGTTGCCTCTGATGTTGTCGATGGCGATGGGCCGACCCGTGAGAGCCGACAGGGCGATGGCTATACGAACTAATTGGCCTCCACCTTCAAGCGTTCGACCGTCGAGTCGCACGGGCTTTGGAGAGTTGTGTTCGCGCTCTGCCTGTTCTTGAGCCATGTTGTGGGCGATCTGAGAATACGTCGATGGTGGTTGATTCTGCTGTGCTGGAAAGTGTAGTAGAGCTGGATCCGAGCTTGTAGTCTCAGAGAAAAGCGCAAGTCAAATCCCCAAATACTTCTCTGAATTCCTTCAGCGTCTTTTGCTCTTTTGCCTCGTTTTCGATGCTTTTTATAGAGCTCGTTGGCCAATAATGCGTGACTCACAGGCTGCGCAGCACAGCCTCAACTCGCGCCTCAGCCCGGCCAATAAGTTGCTCTCCATATTCTACGGTACTTTCTTATACTTCACTTCCTGTTATAGAGACTATTTATGCGTCGATAGCGAGTCAATGGCGGCTGAGTTTGGATGGACTCATGAAGAGAGGGCGAACACTCAATTCGAGTTTCAAGAATCGCTTCAGCGCATTCGGAAAGTCGCTCCCATCGCTCTTTCCCTGGAAAACGAAAGAAAAAAAAAAAAAACACTCAATCATGACTTCCTCCTCTTTCGAAAAACAGCCGTGGAGGCATTTCGTCTCCTGTGCTTCACCGTCTTGTCGCAGCACATCCATTGCACTGCATTCTAGTTGCGTCTTCGTCTTCATCTTCATCTTCAGTCTGTAGCAGCTGTACTCCTGTATACCAACATCCACGCCCCTCCAAAGCATGAGAGCAAAGGATCGCCTGCAGAGATCCAAATCCTCTCGATCAATCCAAACAGGCCGCGACCGTGTCCTTGCTGCCCAGCAGTTCGACCCAGAGATCGCCCGGTTGTATGCAACTGCTGCAGCGTCCAGAGCCATGTCGCGCTCTACCGATCGATCCTCTGTCCTCTCTGAAGGCTCGTACGATCGTCTGGGTGGTCCTCGCAGTATAGCTGTTCCTCATAGGCGATACAGAGCTTCGAGGTCCTCGTACGCATCAGAGGATTGCTCGATTGTGGATGATCTATCAGCATCTGAATCCACCATGTCGCCAGACGAAAGTCAGGAGCACGAACCGACTTGGTCTGCAGCGCTGCCTTCGATCAGTGAATTCGGAGGATTCGAGGATCGCATCTCTTCTCTGCCCTCGTCCTATCGTCGACTGCGCAAGACACGCTCCATGTTCTCAACTCGACAGCGCTCTTCCTTCATTCCGTATGCATTATCTTCCCCCGAGTCGTACTCCCCGACTGTCACTACCAGAGGACCAGCGCCCAATCCCCCAAGGCTTCATAAGTCACTGCGGCGTTCCATGTCTTTCCTGAAAGGCGACAGTCGCCCCGCGAATGCTCTGCGGCATGCAAAGAGCCATGATGTTGCCATCGAGATGGCACGTACACAGTATGCCCAGAACGTTTCGGCCCATCCATGTCCTCCTCGTCAACGCTCGTCTTCCATGCCAAAGCCCAGGCGAGAGCATAAGCCGTTCAGAAAAACATTCCGCTCCGTCAGCACTTCTGAAGATACTCCAGTTTCTTCGCCACTAACACAACAGTCCAAAGTCATTGTGTCCCATGAAAAGGCCAGATCGCTGTCACATTCGATCAAAAAGGGTCTCAGGCGAGTTCTGGGGCTCTCGAAGCCTTCTTCAGGGCAAGCATCACCATCCCCGCGTAACCACTGGAGACAGGCCCTTTCCCCAACTGTCACTGGCACCGATACGGACTACTATCCAACGGGCAATCGTCATAGTCTTGATTTCGATGACTCGCATATCCCCGCCAGCGTGGATCGACCCCCAACAGTGCGAAGGATGCAGAGCTCTGCGAGTCTAGCCACAAGCCGTTCTCGTGTCACTAGCTGGGCAGACTCGACAGCAGCAAATACAATCGCAACACCAAAGCCAGGTGGTCGAAGTCATCTTTCTATTATCAACGAGCAAGCAAGTCCAAGCAAAGCAACCCCCCAGGCCTTTAATTCAGCCTCAAGCTCACAGCGGCCCGGGGCTGCAATTGACAGCCATCGCTTGTTCTCTGCTTTGATGAAACGAATTGGAGGAGCCAATGCAGCACCGAGCCCAGACGAAGAGATCGTTTTTGGCCAAGTCAATGCACACCGAGCTGTGCCCACTCAGGGCTCTTTACGCTGTCCTCGCAGCAGGCAGACCATTCGCCACATCCCTAGTGATGAATCATTTACCTCTCCAAGGTCATTTGCAACTGCCAATGCTGGTCCCTTGACTCCGCAAAGGCAAGCACCTGGCCTTGATCCACGAATATTCTATGACACTACAGTCCAAACGCGTACTCTTGGTGGTGACCGCAAGTATGTTTCTGAATCAGATTCACCCAGTGTCTATTCTCGAACCACAAGTGGGAACTCTCCTGCCTCCAAGACGGCCGTCGACTCGCCTGACTCTCCAGAGGAGCCAGGAGTAGCCACTATTTTTGCTTCCCAGAGGGCAACCTATAGTTCTCCCACCAAGATTGGTCGATCTCCAGGTGCTGAGGCTTTAGCGCAGCCGGCTACTGATTGGCAGAACTGGATGGATTCCCAAATGGCTCTAATCGAGAATGTCACACCTACGCAGCATCATTATCGCGAAAACGCACAAATCCAGGGTGAGAATGGGCCGGAATTCGCATCTTCAATTCCATACCGTAAGGCAAGAGCAGCGAGTAAAGCTGCGAACCCAACGGACAGTAACTCTGAAATATCCACCAACAGCAACTTCTCTCGTCCTTTTAGCCGACATTCGAGTGTGCGCACAATAGTTTCGGTGCCAAAAGATTACCGACCCAACACCCTCTCGCCCTGTCTTCCACTCTCAGGCGAGCAAGACGTCTTCCAGTGCACCGAAGGGAAGGAGGGGCCTTTGCAGCCAGTCGCAGTGGGAGAAAACGATCTCAAGACGTCCCCAATGCAGACTAGGTCGAGCAATAAGCCCCGAATCATTGATTCGCCAGCCTCTAAAAGAGAGATATTTGAACTTACCACGAAGACTAGTAGCACCAAGTACGGTCAGAATCCAACAAGGTGGTCTCCAGCATCGCAGAATGCAAGATCGCTTTCACGGCGCGCTACTCGTTCCAATCGTGAAAACAGGAGGGTAGCGAACGAGAATCAGAAGATAGATCACGGCCATTACGACCATATTTACGACTCCCGGCCTCCTATCTCAAGCAAACACATGGTGGAGATGTTTTTGAACAGTCGACGGCACCAAATGGGAGCAGAATTGTCAGACGACGGTGGTTCTGAGACGGTCTTCCTTTAAGACTTGCGGATAGCACATTTGTACCTCTTATTTCTTGAGAGCAAAAAGGGTCATTTGTATTTCTCTATATCTCTGTTTGGAATCATTCTGAAGGAATGGGCTGATGCTCTCCCGTTGTCCGGTACTTCTATCACTGTCGAATCCATGATATATGTATTACAAGGGACATGAGATGACCTCAGCCCTCAGCAGCCCTCCTCTTCTAAGTTCCATTGATATCTCCCGACGGTCTGTTCTGATTGTCCATGAGTATTATAGCAAGAGATCAAGCATAGATTAGTAAATTGTAAGGTGATATTCAAGAGCAGTACCTACAGTCATGATCGTGTCATCAAGATAAATAAGGCAAAGAAGGCTTTTCCCGAAGACGGCCAAAATATACACGATCAATATCAATATAAAGGACCTGGGATAGAAAGAGATGCAATCATCCCTCTAATTCCACATAATTTGCCGGAAAACTCCCCTTGACACCCCGAAGCTCGCCTTCCCACCAGTCATCCGTACTATCCGTCTTCTTAAGCACACGAATGCGGTCCCCCTCCCGAAACACAAGGTCACCCGTACTCTGGCCCCCAAAATCATAGAGAGCTTTAACAAATACCCCTATATTCGAGGAGCCGCGCGGTTTCGGCGGGGGTGGAGGTGGCGGCTTTTTCTTCCCGGCTAGCATGGCAGATATCCCGGGGGATGTTGTCCCGCTGTTACTACTGCCGCCGCCGGGGGAATGGCTATTGCGGATCATGCTGCTGGAGGATGGGGATGTTGATAGGGAGTTTGGTCCCGGGGAGGGGTGGTGCGTGCGATTGAAGTAGTCTGTTCGGCCTCCTAGATTGGAAATACCACTACTTGATGGGGTGGTGCTCAGATACGCTGATGGGGATGGGGAGCTTGGCCTATCGTTCGGGGAGGAGGCCGAGGTCTGCGGCGTGAGGTAGGTACCTGAAGGTACGGCGAGGGTGGTACTTGAGGAGGAAGAAGCATATGGGGTTGGCAGGTCGCCGAGGCGTGGCTTGGGCTTCGTGTCGTATACAGGAACTGGTTTTGTGTCGTATGATGGTGTTGGGGCTGCGGGCGTCAGGCTTGGGCCGGGACTGGGGCTTGGGGTTCGACCTAGGCGCTGCTGGGTTGGGAGGCTGGTGTTACTGGAAAGGCGACGTTGGGTAATGCCGTTTGTTAGGCGGGCACCGAGGGTACTGCTACTTCGTTGGCTGCTTGGCTGTTGTTGCGATGCGCGTACAGCCTTCCCGTTGGCGATGGTGGAGAACCCCTCGACCTCTTGTTGGATGGGGAGGTGTGCTTGCTCCCATTGTGTGACGGTTTGGTCAATCTGCGGTGGAGTCGAGGTGAAATCCGCATCTTCCTCGCAGTAGTTGTATATCACGGTATAGTAGTTCGCCAGCAGATTATTCTGGATTTCGATTTGGGTGGCCATTATGCGGGGCAGCATTGAGAAGACAGCGGTAATCAAGGGGGGCAGGTTCTGTCGCAGGTGCTCGTCGGCGGCATTGTATTCCTGGTGTTTGGTATCAGAGCTCTGCGGATTTGACATATGCGTGCGGCATGGCCTATTTCATCATACCTCTTTCGCTCTGGAAAGGTCCTGTTCTGCCTTGACGAGCGAGGCGTTGTCGCGGTCTGATCGCTTTGTCTTCTTGGAGTAGTTGTCGACGCGGTTTTGGTAGCGTTCGTAATCCAACTAAAAACAAGGTATATCACATGTCAGTGAGAGAGGATAGAACCATTTAAACGGCATTTGGGGGCAGTCAGAATCGCAGATCGATTGAAGTGCGCCCACCTTTTGGTTTTCTCTCTTCTTGATGGTCTTCTTGAAAGGAATCAGACACTCTTTGGCCTGTGACGCAGGATTTATCATGCGCTCATCGACCGCGGCGAGCTCCTCCAGTAGATCCCTTTTCAATTCTTCACATTCCGCGCGCAGCTTTGTCGTCCTCGACAAGGTGGCTGCCGGGGTGACGACAGGCGTATGGCTAGAATCCTCAGAGGCACCGATGATGGGAGCATACAGTGCCTCGAATTCAGCAAACATTCGGTCCTGGTGGGTCAAGAGCGCCGACCATGCATCACGCCAGATTCTGGTTGAGTCGATGATCTATCGAAGAGTTCGTGAGCCAGTAAGCAGCCGATTCGAAGGATTCTAGGCAGCGATGAGGGGAAGCGACACGAGTAGTTGTAGCTTGTCGTGGGATAACCAACCTTCTCCAGGAGAGCATCCACATTGTTGAAATCCTTCAGAAGAATGGCAATGTGGCTGTCGTCGGCCGACCTCTTCATTAATTTTCCAAACTGCCTCTGAACGGTCTGCATGGTGCCGCGTCGAGTGTTTTGGCTGGTAGAGGGAGATTGAAGAGAATGCGGGGAGGAGGAGGAAGTGGGCTGTTGATGTTAATGCTAGGCAGACACCATAGACGACTAATCCTGAGTATTGGGATTAACGCGTCCAGAGAGAAAGCATTCAGGCGAGAAACATGATGGAAAGCAGCAAAAATTAAGCGGAAGAAGAAGAAGAAGAAGAAGAAGAAGAAGAAGAAGACGCCAGATTCAAAAGCAGAGGAAAAGTAGAGCTCAATTGCGAGTATTTGCTGATGACGCAGCCAGCATTCTGTACTTCGCGTCAAGCGCGTTTGAGGCTGTTTCTCATTTTTATTAATGCTGGTTTTATTAGTTACTATTAGTTATTATTAGTTATTATTACTACTTTATTACTATTTTATTACTATTATTCTTGCGACTTGCGCCTATTTTAAGCGATGCGATCTTCAGCAGATCAGGCTGTCTCTGGGAGCCCAGACTGGCCGTTGAGAATACCAGCAGAAGGTTAACAAGAGATCTGTCTCTCCTCGCATCTAGCGTCTGCTATGTATTCCTGTTCCTATACTCATATCTGCTTATACTGCCACTGACCTTTATAGTTGCCGACATTAAGCTGTGTTTGTTTGCTGTTGCTGCATTGCTCTAAGAAGCGCCAGGCAACCACGGGCTCAGCGGGCCAGACCCTGGCTCTCAGAAGGCAATTACATAGATATATACATATATATATATATATTGTTAAATACCTGAAGACATGTCCATCGCGGTTATAGAAAAATCCAACAAATACTTCGAGTCGAGAACTGACCAGTGCTGCCTGAGGCTCTGATAGATCGCCGCCTTAGTGCCTGAGGACCCCCTCTCGCTTTTCTCGACGACTTCATCTTTTTTTCGTTCTCTCTTTCTTCACGTCTGTCGTTCTCCATGGCTCGAGATTTGGGACTTCCCCCGTTGCCTCTGTCCGACCAGATGACACTCCTCCACAACACTGCCATCCTTGGGCCCGCAATTCCTCCGCCATGTCCACTCCTTTCTCCTCAGTTGCTCCTCCGCGGTCCTCCAGCTTGAGCGTCCCCGCAACCCAAAACACCGCGCCCGTCATCAAGTTCAGATGTCTCTTCACCCACGACATGCGACGAAAGGCCAAACGCTGGGTGGATGGTTTCCTTCGGTATCACACCTTCAACAAGCGGGTTATGGTGTACGACAACACTGGCTACTTTGTCGGGGACCTCCATTGGCGGCAAGACGGGGAGATCCAGGACGGCGATGAGTTGGAGCTGGACAAAGGCGTCCTCATCCAGGTCTGTGAACCTATGGAAAGGACTGAAACAGATATATCTGCTCTTTATAACAAGAGCAAAGGACAGGACTCGCCGTTGCGCCCAGGAGAAGCTCCGATATCTTCTTTGCGCTCGTCTGCTCCTATGCGCCCTTCTCTCGCGTCCCAGCAAGCCTCGCGTTCTCTAAACGATCTTCTCGGAATTAAGAAGACGGGCCCTGTCGCCCAGCTGTCATCTCCATATGAACAGCGTCATAGGCAACGACATGCACTCAGTCCTCAAGAGTCTGGCGCACGAGCGGCCAAACGCCAACGAACAGCGTCTCCGGAGCGCGACATTCTCCCGAATCGGCCACAACCCACCATTCTCGACATCTCAGACTCCCCTCCCAAAGAAAATTCGCGTAATACACATCTACCTTTGCATTTGTCCAGAGAAACGCCGGTCCCTTCGGGGGCCAACCCGACTCACAGCACTCCTTCCGTGAGCGGGCACACTCAAAATCCAGCTCCAGCCAATTCATCTTCGGACGGCCCAGTCAATGCCCTTCGACTATCTACACAGAAGCCACGCAGAAAGCTGATGTACCAAGAGTCATGCTTACGGCAAGCCCCTCCAAAGGCGTCGACAACTACCCAAGTATCGCAAACAAACTCACAGTCAGTATATACTCCATAACAGAGACAAATCTCTACTAACATCTCAGGATGACTCTGACCACCAAGCTTACGGGGACCCCTAAAACCACGGTGTCCAATCCAACTGTGATCGTTCTAGATGATCTAGATGATGATCAGACGCAGGCTCCCAGCAAAACCCGTCAGGAGACACGCCCTGCTGAAGCTTCTACGACAAGTCCCACTCAACACAACACCCTTGAGCCCGGAAGCAAAAGCGCCAGTACCGTCGGTAAAGCCCTATTGTCCAACGCAAATAGTGCCGGCCACGACCAGCCACCGAAAACAGTCACCACAACAAACGCGGCCACAAGGCAGTCGAATCCATGCCAGCCACCAGCTAGCCATGTGAAACCCCTGGAGAGTGCCCCCAAGCCTCGATCAACAGGGCTCCGTAAGTCGTTTTCGGATCCCACCACCATCAACAGCCTACATACAACCCCCATACTATCAGCCAGTCCACTCAGTCCTTCGACAGACCAAAACAACCCCGATGAACTGGGGCCTTGGACGTCCGAAGCTCTAGATCTATTCGACTTTTGGCCACCAGGACGGCCAAAGCCTACTTGACTCAATGAGGCGGGCACACCTGTTCTGCTGGCGGGGCAGGTCAAAGGTTAGCCCTTTACTTTAAAAGAGGTTTCAAGGATGACTGACTCGAGACGAGACGAAAGAGTATCATTTGCTTTATCATACTATAATCCCCGTTGTTCGCACCATTAACGATGAGACGACTTCATGACGTGTTGACCAATATGTAATTAACGTTCAAGGACCAGACCATAATATCAAATAAACATACCTCCTCATACCAAACTCCCAGCCCTAAAATAGATAAAAAAAAAAGGACCAAACTATCTACGCTCTATGCACTCTTCTTAACCAAAACCCCCGAGATATACGGAATCGGCGTCCTGGAAAACCACGACTCCAACTCCACAGACTCCCACCCACCATCGCTCTCCGCCGCCAGGCGCAACGCCCTCCCCGTATCACGATTCAAACAACAATCGCCCATCACCCACCTCCACCCCAGAGCATGATAAACCCCCTGGAACATCCTCGCAACAAAAGACCCCTTCGCCGTCCACCACGGATTAACCACATGCTCCACAACAAGCAACTTGCCCCCAGGCCGTAACAACGCATACAACTCTTTCGTCGTACGTTCCAACTCAGGCACAGAACACAGCACCCGCACACAGACAATCGTATCAAATACCCCAGCTTCCGCACCAGCAGAGCCAGAGCCATAGTCATAATCCAATACCCCCTCCCTCCGCAACGCAGGCCCAAGTTCCGCCCCCACAACACTACAATGTAAAACACAATATTTCTCACTGAGCCCCTCCACCGCCGCCCGCGCACGCAACGCCGCATGGAGCCCTAAACAGGGTTCCGCGCCGTAAATGCGTCTTATACCCGGGGAGCGAAGAAGAGGCATCTGCGTACCTGTGCCGGGCCCAACATCAAGAACGAGACCTGAGGCTTGCGCGAGGATGGGCGGGATGAGGTCCGAGGAGTTTTGGACTTCGACTCCTGCTTTTCTGGCTGGTATTATGGATTCGCTTGTTGGCGTACTCTGTGGTTCTTCGCGGTTTGCTTTGGGTTGTTAGATCTTTTATTATTGGCGAGTAGTAACAGTACTACTACTACTAGTAGTAGTAGTAGTAGTAGCAGCAGAGCAGTAGCAGAGCAGTAGCAAACAGGATACACGGTACATACAGCTAAAAGCAACCCAGAATTTCCCGAATGCTTTATCACGCAATTCGCCGGCACGAAGAATCGGGCTCAGGACCTGGCCTTGGTGGAAGACGGCGTCAAGGTTTGCGTCGATGTAATCTGGCAGCGTTAGTTTTTTTGTTCCTTTTTAGTAGTATAAAAAGTCTATCTATCCTCGTTCTACACAGTATATGAGTCCATCCACGGCCAGATTGAGTAACGCCACCTACGACTTACAGGACATTGCCTTGGCCAGGATGAACCCCGGCTCAAGGAGGGAACGGAGCCACTCCAGCGTGGCGGGTTCATTAATTGCAGCCATTCTGGTTCACGACGCGTGCATGGAGAGGCCTCAACCCTGGGAGGAGGAAAGTTGGGGAAACATCGAAGTTTAAGTCATGTGCGGGGAAGGCTGACTAAGCCGCCTTTACTTGTCGCCTGAATTGGCCTGAACTACGGCAAATCATGATAATAGTCTATACGAAACTCGGTCTTCAGCTTCAGAGTTCAGTTGAAGACGTCTTCCAAAATTCAATTTCCTCGGTCCATGACAGTGCAGTGCCTTGATCAATTTCCGGTCAAGTAAAAAAGAGAAACCAAACAGAAATCCCAGACAACCAATGGCTTGTATACAGCCATGACAACCAGCCAACCTCTCTGCCGTTACAGATTCAAACAGAAATATCAAGGTCAGGAAAATGAAGTTCAAAAGTACAAGAGGTGAGTGGCGCTAATATTCGCACAGCGGTTTGGTCAAAAAGAAGATTCGGGCCGGGCCAAAACGAATGACATGCCCGGCGGCGAGTATATGTCTAGATGACAATGAGTTTCAACAAAGGAAATGAATATGCAGTTCATGCAAGGGTAAATAATAGAGAGAATGGCAGGAAAGAAAAGAAAGAAGTTGACATCAAGTTGCGGCAAATGCCAAAATGAAAGAAATCAGGTCCCATGATTAACAAATAGATATGCAGATAATTTGAAAGTTGGCCATAGCAGAATATGCTTCTCCATGCTAGATTAGCCATCAAGCAAAGGAGCAGAAGTGATAGTAGGCTGGTCATAAAAATGAGATGTTCCCATACATGCTCAACGTACCGATATAAGAACCGCGAAGGTGAAGGAGGACACCATTAATGCACAAATACTTTTAACAACTCAGGTGGATGAACACCAATATACTGTCTCCGACCTCGGACTTAGTGATGAGAGTGAGTTCGGTTACCGCGAGGGCTGTACCGGCTCGTCCTTGAGAGCGAGCTGACATCATGCTTGCCTGTAGCTTGTGGTTAGCGTTGCCTTCCTCGGGAATTTCTTGTACAAAGGGTATTGACATACCATCACAGCAAGCACGAACGTTCTCCAGCCCGTCACCATCTTGCTCTTGCCTCTCCATCATCTGGCGAAGGTCTTCATCACTGTCATGATCATGAAGACTACCTTCATGAACGCTGGAACCGGCGTACCCAGGACCCTTTCGTCCGAAGGAACCCTTGATTGTTGAGTTGAAGATCGTACTAAGGCGAGACGTCGAGGTTTGCCTGTCAGAGTAATGTGACGGTGTACTTAAGGCTGGGGAGACACGACCGGGAGTCACACTGTGGCGGACAGACATTGCCGATCCTGAGCGCTGTTTCGGCAAATTTCGTATTGTACGGCTTTGAGATGAGGAAATTGACATGCGTGCAGTTTGACGCGACCGAGAGCGAAATCCAGGATTGAATTCGTCAATGTCCTCTAGGGTGACACCATTCTCCTGCTCCTCATCTTCAGGCCCGTTGCGAACAAGTAAGTATGAAAGGGCATTGAACCATGTCTCATGTCTCTGGCTTGTAGTGGCGGTGAACCTGATCTTGCGCCCAGGGCTGACAACCTCCAGACTCTTGCAGTGAAGGCCTGGAGGGTAAGGGTTGTCATCCGCGACTACCCTGACAGCCTCGATAGAAACACTCTTCGTTCGAAGCTCGCTCTTACCCGCATTCTGCGGATCCTGTTCACTCCAATAGAGTGTGCGCGTGTAAGGATGAACCCAGAAGTATCGGCGATGTCTACTGCTGGAGAAATCCCCGGAAACAGTTTTGCGTGTATACTTCCAAAGGAACTCGCCGATCATAGTTTGGGTGATTGCTTGAATCATCCTAGGATCGGTGCCAACGCCATATCCCTGAGGCGCAAAGGATGAGGTGGGCTGAATATTGAATCGCTCCTCAAGCTCAGATGCGAATGAGGACACTGATGACCTTCGCGACATCTGGCTCTCACGTCTCATGCTAACGCGCGAAGCAGTGGTCTTCGCAGAGCCCACTTGAACGCTGCTTTCGTTTGGAGTTCTTGGGCGTGGTGTTGTATTCGTCCTGTAAGCAGAGGCTGGGGCGAGTGGTGGACCCATCAGACCAGCGGACGTTGGGCGTTGTTCCATGGATTTCTTCTCGGCAGCCAAAATAGCCTCCTTATGATCGGCGGGTAATGGGGGATGGCTTTGGATACTTGACGCCTGGCTAGCGGCACTTCCGGGCCTTCTGTGGCTAGAGGGGAGAGATGCTGTTGAAGGCTGATGAGTAGGACGGGGTCGCGCCTTGGGTGTAGCGAAGGGAGAATTACTCAATTCCTTTGCCTTATCGCTATCTGGAGGGGACAATGGCCGGGAAGAAACACGTTCCAAAAGGAGTTGATCAATTTGTTTGGATGACAAAATAGTCTGTGCTCCTTGGTCGGCCTGGTTGGAAAATGGTGACCTTGCATGACGGGGAGCCGCATTGCCAGATATAGCACTCAACGGCAATGTCGCACCAGAAGGCTGGTTGTCCGTCTCAGGGGCAAAGTCCCTGTTTGTTTCATCTTCAATAACAACAACGGGTGGAACATCCCAGGTTGACTTGGTCTGGATAAGTTGTTCACTTGAGCGAGTGTTCTCATGAACGGGAGGAGGTGAAATAAAGGCTACGGCGGGGGTGAAGCCGACAGGTGAAGTCTCCACTGACGAGACGGTGGATAGTGACAATTGGGGTAGTGGTGGCACAGCAATCTCTTGTGTTTCCGGTGCAACTGGCTCCGTGCACTCCGGAGTAATGAAGGAGATAGTCAACTCAGGAACGATTAGTTGAGGATCTTCAACCTCATGTACACTTGCCACGGCGTCTATCTGTGGGGGAGGAGTGAGGACGATAGGCTCTATCTCCTGTGCGAATATACTCGAGACTGCCAGGTCTGTAGTTTCTGTGCTCGTGCCACGGTCAGCGAAAGACAGTAAGATTTCAGGTGCAGGCTCTGGAAGTGTTGCTTCGACCGGCAAGGTATTCTCAAAGAATACTTGAGAGACAGCCATATCCGGCACATATGCCGGCTCAGGTTCGGGGGTCCGAGGGATTACTGGTTCTTCCGGTGCACTAAATTGTGATGAGATCAAGGACAATACTAGCTCGTGGGTCACAGGAGCAGGGTATGCAATTAGCTCAAGCTCACGGGCCTGAGGGATCACCGGTTCTTCAGGTTCGCTAGATTGTGACGAGATTGAGGACAAGCCTATATCAACTGGCTCAAGTTCACGGATCTGAGGGATCACTGGTTCTTCAGGCTCGCTAGATTGTGACGAGATTGAGGACAAGCCTATATCGACTGGCTCAAGTTCACGGATCTGAGGGATCACTGGTTCTTCAGGTTCGCTAGATTGTGACGAGATTGAGGACAAGCCTATCTCGATTGGCTCACTTTGGATCTGAGGAATCACCGGTTCTTCAGGTTCGCTGGATTGCGACGAGATCAAGGATAAGCCTATCTCAATTGGTTCACGTTCGGAGATCTGAGGGATAATTGGCTCTTCCGGTGCGCTGGATTGCGATGAGATCGAGGACATGCCTATCTCGACTGGTTCACGTTCAGGGATCTGAGGAATCACTGGTTCTTCAGGTTTGCTCGATTGCGACGATATCGCGGACAAGCCTATCTTGATTGGCTCGAGTTCACGGGCTTGAGGGATAATTGGCTCTTCCGGTACGCTGGATTGTGACGAGATCGAGGACAAGCCTATCTCGGGGGGTACAGGAACAGGATATGCAACTGGCTCAGTTGTCCCGCCGACGAGATACGTTGTGCTCAACTCTGGAAGCTTAGGAGCCATCGGTTCGGTTTCCTGGGAAGAAATCGAAGATACCTCCAAGTGCACGGGGGAGCTGGAATGATCGTTTTCCTCTCGTGGCTCATCCGCGGCTTGGCCATCCCATACCATCTTGGGTGGAGTAGGTACACTGGCCAGTTTATCACCGTTCAGCTCACCAAGCGGCTTCATCGGAGTCCACTGAGTACCAGAGTTGACCAATTTTGGCGATTCCACCAGTTCCATGGCAGTTCCGGCGTCTGACATTGGGACCATTTTCGGTGTAACGGGAACACTGTTCACGGCCTTTTCAGTTACAATGGGAGACACTGTCTGGACAACAGGTTCCCAGGGATCTGTCATAACAGCAGAGTCGACCATAGAAGGTCTCGGCGAAAACTGCAGAGCGATCTCCGACGGTCGCCTTGAATCGGACTCGGGAAGCATACGTGGGGTAGAAGCCCGGGATTCTGTATCGAATTGCATTGGTGGCCCGAAACTTCCATCATCATCTTCTTCATCCCCATTAAGCTCCGCAAGCTCCGCAAAAAGACTTTGACCTTCTTGAGCCACTGGCTCCCGTGTGAAGCTTGTAGCCGGAGATTCCCTTGCACTTGAAGACCTACGTCCAAACGCCATTGGTGCCTCTCCAGAGGGACGAATCCTCCTAAGTACACTTCTTTTCTTTCTCAGGCGATAGCGCGGGGTGGAAACTTGGCTGGCTGAAGGAGTGCTCTGTTCCTCGCTCTCATCCTCATCAGCAGAGGTAGAGGCTGTACTATAGTAAGACGTTCGATCACGGGCCTTGGCTAGCGTTAGAGATGAAACCCGCTCCCGTGGAGTCCTCTGTACACGATCTTCGGTTTCTGTAAGTTCATCAGAGTCGGTGCTGTCATCAGCCATGCTTTCGAGTCCGGTCTGGAAGGCTTCGCTTTCTGTTGCTGTCTCCCGTTCATTAGCCGTCTCGAAGGAATCATCAGCTTCGGTAGCGGTTTGATATGCATCACTACGATCATCAGTTGACTGCTCCCCCTGACGATCCCAAGATCTGAAAGACGCCCTCTGGGACGGGCTTGTATCTGCTGCAGCATTATCTTCCCAGTCTGATTCATGAATTTCGATTTCAGCCTTCTTCCTTCCAGCACCCAGTAAGTCGGGACGTGCAGGCTTGCGAAGTGAATCAGACTTGGTCTTTTGACGTTTGTTAGGTACACCAGCTGGAGCTGCAGCTTCGCGACGGCGCTGCTCAATTTCGTCGCGAGCATCCTGGAGCATGCGTTTCAATTCGATCTTCTCGGTCTTCTCGCGATGAACAGTACTCCTCAAGTTTTGGATCATACGGTGCGCATGCCCCAAAGAACTGCGTAGAGTTTCAGTCTCGAGGTGGTTATGACGTGGTGTGAATTTGCTGGGGGATGGCGGGGGAGAATTTTCTGGCGTGGCCTGGTCGTCGTCGTCCGAATCATGACTTCGAAATATATCCCTGGTAGACTCGGCTTCATGCTGACGGAGGCGCATCGTAACAGCTTTTGCGAGCTCTTGGTTCTGGGAGTTCAGTTCCTCCAGTTTCTTCTGCAAAGCCAGTTTCTCTGCATCTCCGGCGTTGAGATTTCTTCGCAGCAGATGAATCTCGGAGTCGTTGGCCTTCTGAGCCGCCGTGTGGTCCTCAATGAGCTTGGAATTGGTGTGCTTCAGATCCTCGAGCTCCCGTTCCATAGCACTTTTCTCAGCGGTAACTGCGCCTAGGCTGCTGTGCAGTTTGCTCTCCCGATCAGCGGCATCCTTTGCAGCAGCCATCAACTCATGGGTTTTAGTTTCCAGGGCCCAATTCTCGTCCTTATAGCGCTCCTCGCTCTCATCCAATGCGCGTATCCGTTGCGCGTATCCTTCAGCCTCAAGCTCGAGTCTTGACTTTTCGAGATTGAGAGTCTTCAGGGAATCTTCGCGCTCAGCCAGCAATGACTGTAATTGGCGCACCTGGGCAAGCAATGAGGTGGAAATCTCCGTGGCGAATTCGATATCATGGACTCGACTTGATGGTTGGTTGCGCTGCTTCCGCGACGGTACACTCACTTTACTTGGAGAGTTGGTGGCTTGTCCAGCGAACAGTGCCGGGCTAAGCGGCGACTACCGACATGTTAACTCATGCAAATTTTGTCTCGCCAAGTATCAAGGTACACAAACCTTCTGCTCAAAAGATGGGGTTGCAAGGTGGCCATCATCGCCACCAGCCAGCCGCTTTGGGGCAAGAAACGCTCGCGCAGTTTCGCGACCGATTTCATTGTATTCACTCTCCAACTCGGCCAGCTTCCGGCGCAAATCAGGCCCGATCTGGCCCTCATCCTGCTGCTGTTCTACTTCTTTGAGCTTTTCTTCCAACTGCTTCTGCTGTTCAATAAGCGCGGTGCCGAGTTTAGATGCCTCCTCGAGTCTGCGCTCAGTCTCCGCCAGATGAGCCTCGAGGGCTCGTTTAGCTTGCGCCGGAGACGAGGCATCGAGACTGAACAGCGGAGTATCGAAAGCAGGGTATCTATGCGACTCACGGGGCGTTGGAGTCGTCCCCTCGGGTTTCGAGATGAAAGGATCGTCCATCATGGATACCATGGAAGCACGTCCTCTTCCCTCTGTATCCGCCATTCCCTTTGGGTTTTGGGTCGCAAAAAGCCTTGGTTCCTTGAAACCAACACAGAAATCCTAGTCGGGAGTTTCCGTAAAGTTGTCGCCTCGGTCGTTCTTTTGAATCTTCCGCCTACACCACAGTCATCATCCGACCTCCTACTCAGTATTTGCGGGGCCTAATTCCTCGAATTAATAATTATGAAGCGGCCTCTATGTGTGCCGACCAGCGACTAAAAATTCCACGATGCCTTTACCACGACGGAGGGGTTGAGGAGAGGAGAGAATAGCGACGGTAGAAAAGGAATGTATGTCGCCAGCAGCCGGTGAGTAGTCGGCTAAGGAGGTAGGGAGGGTTGGCCGTGGTTATCAGTTGTCGACTCGGGAGCAAGAGGGGAAGGCGAACGAACGATCACAATATCGAGGCGACAACTCCGCCCAAGGATAGAGGCTTTGTTTTGGTACACAGAGAGGTTCCCAGGATCGGTAGCCGTAGCAGTGGTACCTTAATAGTGAGAGAAGGGATCGAGATCCCACTCGGGAGCGACCCAAAGGATGAACGACAACAAACGCGTTGTGGACGTAATCTTCCAATGTGTGTGCGACCGGGATGCGGGCCAACCAGACGCTCAGCCTTCGGGAACAGGAGGAACGAGTATCAGAACAGGGCGCAAAACAAAACAAGAGCCGGAAATTAGAAGAAGTCGATGCGTCAATAACGGATAACAGCGATCAGCTACACCATACAACAGGCTTCAAATTAGATAGGGTAAATGAATGGGATTTGAAGGAATGATAGCGAAAGAGGAAGGAAGGAATGGTTTGAAAAAAGAACAAGAAGAAATAGAAGAAGAAGAAGAACAAAATCAGAAGAAAGTCAAGACTGGATTAGGGTGAGGAATAGAAATCAAAGATATTAAGGGAAAGGAAGGGAAGGGGTAGAGAACGAGGATGGACGATGTGCAGGTCGTGATGCCAGTTGGACGACAACGAGATGAGATGAGACAAGCTTGACTTTGACTCGTTGGGCGGGGAGAAGAAGAAGAGGAGAGACTGCTTCGCCTAAGGCACCAGAAAGCACAATCTCGAAGAGGAATCCAGACGACAGAGTAGGAAATAACAATGCGAATAAACACTACTAGTACTAAATAATGATAATAAATTAAATATAGTCAAGCTCGGCCAAATGTGGGCAAATAATTGATCTGATACGTAACTAATTGGCGAAGTAATAATCGCACTCTTGTATTACAGTAGAGCTGGGCAGTTTGACAGAGCCAGACAATGGAAACTCACCATCATAATAATATTAATAATAACAATAAGACTAAGAGCAAGAAGAAGAAGAAGAAGAAGAAGAAGAAGAAGAAGAAGAGTAAAACTAACATCGATAACCTGATCCAGATCCGCGCTGCCAAAAAGGGAAAGAACAACAACAAATGGACGTGTTTGCCTGGTTTGCATCGTCTACTAGTCCAAGTCACCTGATCTGTTTTGTCATACGTCACGTGCAGGGCCTCGCCCCTCTTGATCTTGATTTATAACTGCAGCTTCTCTGCTACCGTCTACCATCTGAAAGCAACGCCACACTGTACAAAGCACTGTACTGTGCGTTAAATTATCAGATAAATATGGCGGAGGATACTGCGCCTCAGGTTTCCTTCAAGAAACGCTCTGTCAAAGCCAAGGCCCATATTCGCAAGAAGCCCGACACGCCGCCGCCTGCCTCAGACTCGGACTCCGGCTTTACATCTTCTGATGACGAGGAGGGCCACAGGATAAAAAGACGCCGGAAGAGTGCGGTAGTGTCTGCCTCGTCAGCTGCGAATGTGCGACGAAAAGATGTGCCAGGCGAACAGGATAACAGTGCAGCTGCTCTTCCTTTGAGCTCGACCAACGACGCAACCAAACAGTCCAATTGGTATGATGAGGAATTGAACGAGAAGAATCTCCTTGGAACAACACGGGCGCGTCTGCCCTCTTCAGCGCCTTCAGCACCCGACGGAACTTACAAGGGCGCCGCCAACTACCAGTCCTTCATCCAGAAGAACCCCAACGCTCCCAGCAAACAATTCGGCCCTATTAAAGCACCCACGAACGTGCGGACAGTGACATTCACAGACTTCGCCCCTGATGTCTGTAAGGATTATAAGTTAACTGGTTATTGTGGCTTCGGCGATTCATGTAAATTCAGTCACATGCGCGAGGACTATAAGCAAGGCTGGGAGCTAGACCGCGACTGGGACACTAGCACGAAAGGCAAGACTCTTGATGGCAAGGTGATGTCGCAGCGGGGACCCAAGACTGGAGGGGATGATGACGATGAGGAGGACGATGAACTACTCGAAAACATTCCATTTGCTTGTATTATTTGCAAGAAGCCATATCAAAGCCCCATCATCACAAAATGCGGTCATTACTTCTGCGAGGCTTGTGCTTTGCAGCGGTACCGAAAGAATCCATCCTGCGCCGCCTGTGGCGCTGGTACGGGAGGCGTCTTCAATGTTGCGAAGAAGTTGAATCAGCTGCTGGACAAGAAGAGGGAACGCGTCCGCAAACGACGAGAACAGGCCATTGCAAATGGGGAGGAAGTCAGCAGTGAGGAGGATGAAGGAGAAGACTCAGACAGCTCATGAGGTGGTTGACACAACAGTCAATGAATGTACTATAGATGTCGCAATGTCCCATACTATAATTAGAAAAAAGCAGGGTGCGTTCGTTGCAGCTGGACTGCGAGATCGCTCAGTCCAAACCACACACAAAAGCTTATTCAATAATCATCCAATTCAAGTAGTGACTAGGGCACAGCCCAGGTAGTTAACTCTACGGCTAGGTTAGTAACCTTGCACAAAGAAGACTCGAAAATTGAATAGGTATCAGTATTTTTAACCAAAAAGACAAAGCATATTGCAGTAACTGGGATGGCCCCACGCCATGCTAGGCATCCAAATTCCAGATTCAGATCCCTAGGACTGACCGTACGTATGGAGTATTAGTCCAGAACGGAGGAAACGACTCACTTTTGGCAACTAATAAGCACCATGAAAGAATGCCAAGGGTTGCGACATCTGTACTACTACCACCAGGGTGGTAGTAGAGTCTACCTAGGTAGGTAGGAGAGTAGCGCCTGAATAGGTGATTATTCGCCCAAAGTCCCTCATCCAACTTACACGTGTGGGACCCGTTGGCTCAAACCTCATCCAGACTCGAAGCGACTTTGCACATAATAATTACCTGCCCAGGACTACTAGTAGTATCCAGTTCGACTAATCAGGTAGCAGTAAGAGAACTTCTCTCCCATTAAAAGATAATTTACTGCACTACTCCTATAGTAGGTACTAGAAGTGCCAGAAGAATCAAGTACGCAGCAACTCCAGCAGGTCAGAACTTAGAAGCCTAGGGCCGCCAAGCTTTGGCGCTAAGGCCACTAAGGCCGCTAACCACTACATCGCACCTACAGAGTAAGGTTTGCATCGGCTTCACTTTCTAACTTTCTACCACCACCACCACCACCACCACCAGGGACTGTTGAGGAGAAGCGGAAATTAACGCGTGGCCCTTGCAAATTATTCCTGAATCCTAAATACTAGTATGGATCCACTGGAACCGTCGTGACTCCGCAGTACAATGCCGTTGGTACTTACCTAGTGGTACTCCCGTAGTAGTTAGTTGCAGGGTCCCTGTTTTGCCTCTCTTGCCCTGTCTTGTCTAAGCCTAGTCGTCTGTAGTCTCCATCTCCTACTATGCAGTACTCCTGGATCCTCTTTCAGGAGAGGGACTCTTGTTCCCCGAGTCCTTTCAAGTTCATTCTTCTTCTATTTCTCCGTGACAAAGAGCCAATTGATACCTAAGTACCTTCCTAAGTACCCTTCTTCATTCTACCTCCCGAGTCCATTATGAAGAGCAGCTCCCGCATTATACTGTGCACCTCACTTGTGCTCCTCATCTTACTATATTTCATTAGAATTCAGTTTGGAGATTTCTACGATCGATACCGCGCAGGCGCATACTTCATCGAATGGCTGAATAGGAATACTTTGCAGCGTCATGGACATGAGTGGGTTCCGTCCAAGAGCGAACCAGAGGACAAGGTCATTGTCATGGCCAGGTTGGAAGAAGAACATACAAGATGGGTCCAGGAAGAACTCCCAGAGTATGTGCTCCGTTACTGACTTAATATATTTGTCTCCTCAAGTACTAGCTAGTACTAACCCTGTTCTCCTCACAGCTGGCAGCGCGCCATCTACACCGTCAATCCTTCCAAGGCAACCGCCGCCGACAAAACCAGGCTCAAGACGCCGCTGAACAAGGGCCACGAGTCCATGGCCTATCTCACCTATCTCATCGACTACTATGACAACCTGCCCTCTACGATCGCCTTCCTCCACTCGCACCGATCAGGGTTCCTCATGGCCTGGCATGTAGACGCTGCGCTGCACGACAACGTGGCCGCGATGCGCTCCCTAAAGCTCGACTTCGTCCAGCGCAGCGGCTACGTAAATCTGCGCTGCAACTGGAACCCAGGATGCAAGGATAGCCATCGCTACAACCGCCATGTTACCCAAGAGGTGTTCGCAGAGATCTTCGAGGGGACAAGCACCCCGCCTCTCAATTCCACCATGACCTCCAGCCCGTCTGCGGACCTCAGAACAACCGGGAAGTTCCTCCAGATACCAGATCAGGTCGCTGCCGCATGTTGTGCACAATTCGCTGTATCTCGGGATCAGGTCCTCCAAAGACCCCGAGAAGACTACATCAAGATCCGGCAGTGGGTGATAGACACCGACAAAGACGATGCAAATAGTGGGCGCACTATGGAATTCCTATGGCATGTCATCTTTGGAAAGGAGTCTGTATAGTAAGCGCCTCAATTCTCTTCCCCTCTGCTAGCTACAGAAAAGCCATGCTAACAAACATTTCCCTCAGCTGTCCTGACGAAGAACTATGTTACTGCGAGGTCTACGGACGGTGCTGATAATCCAACCGAATTACCTCAATCCCTGTATAGATATTGCGAATTTCACTTTGTCCTATATACCCCTGATGGCTCTGTTATCCCTTCATTGTGCTCTTTTTTTCTGGAGGTTCGCTTTCTGTATCGTTGGCATCGACGATCCTTGGGCTGGTCCAGTTCATAAATCTCTTTCTATAGATCATTCATTCTTGACGGATTAGACCAGGATAGAATTCAGGTCAACAGTAATTACCCGAAGAAATTTCCGGTACCAACTACTACTCTTACTATCTCACACCAACCTTGTATTCATTATCCTGCTGTTAAATAGAGCATAAAACACAATCTTACTTTGGTCTCATGCAAGAATCAAGCTAGTTGACAAGGTATTTATCTGTCACAATATATATAACTATTCATGATCTACGAGCTACAATCCTATTACATCTGCGCTTGACAAAAGACGAGCACATTTAATTGTAAACTCCTACCGCTTGCTTCTTCTTTCGAGTTTATCGGTCTCACTCTAAATAGAAGATTTCGTTCATACATCATTCCTTACAATATATATATATATATATACGTTGTCTAGGGGTTGGCTTAGACATCAACCATGGATGCGAATTGGTGGTGCTCTCTTTCGATGCACTGTATGAGAGTATTCGTTGGGAACTTGGGGTTATTTTTTATGATATTTGGTCATAATATTTGTTTTGTATAGAAGTAATAATAATAATAATAATAATAATAATAGTAGTAGTAGTAGTAGTAGTAGTAGTAGTAGTAGTAGTAGTAGTACATGGCTACGGTGCATTGGATTCATTGCAATTTAAGACAGTTAGGGACGGTCCTCCGTCCACAATTTTTTTAACTTACTTCGTCTCTAGAAGCTCTTCAACTCGTTCGACAAGATCTGCTTTCTTACCGGCAGTGGAGCGTCCGTGAGAGACAAGGAAGTCTTTGAGTGTAGCGACTGTAAGCTGTAGAGTTCGGATTTGCTTCTGTTAGTTCCCAGGAAAAAGCGAGGAAAGGCGCGACGAGTAAGTGATGGGCTAGGTACCTTTGATAGTGTTCCTTTCTGGTAGTGTTTTTGAACTTCATCTCCGATGTCTACAGAGTTTCCTTCGGCCTTTACTTTCTTTGAAGGTGGCCCGGCTTTCTCTCCAGCGTCGGCGGCTCTGTCTTTTGCGGGCCGTTTGGCTAGAGTGCTTTTGGGTCCGCTGGCGGATATTTTGGCGTATTGTTTCTCGAGTTCATCTGCCCAGGACAGGACGTAGTCACCGGCACGCTGGGCAGAATCAGTTAGCTATCCCACAAAAGGCCAGAGGCATCATAGGGCTAGAGAGGTACCTTGTCGATCTGTCGATATTTTGGCAGTGTTTTATCCTCTGGTTTCTCGGGTAAGTCTTCATCCAGCGCAAGCGCTTGAAGGATGCGGTAATGCCATTGGAGTGCTAGGAGAATATAAGTTTACATATCTAACATCCGATGTTAACGGGCCATCACTTACAGGGGTTGGGATATTTATGTGGCTCGTATGAAGCCTTAGGCAGCTGAAGTTGCTGAATGATCGTTCGCATCTGGTCAATGAGCGGTTCTGGAGCACGTTGGGGCGTGGTTTCGGGGTTCTGTCGAACATCATCCGCAAAAGGGAGTGGTAGAATCCACATGCCCGGAGGAAACTTTTGCACACCGTTCTCATCTATCTTCTCCTCGCCAGCCATCATTACACCAAGAACCGGACCCGCAGTCTTGCGTGCGATGAACCAAACAAGCGCCACCTTTTTATCTCTCAAAAGCTTCTGATATAAGGCCGAGAAGACACGCGTAGACCCCACGTAGTCTTCCTCTGAAGGGTAAATGAACACTGGATGCTTCATATTGGCCCAGAAAGGGAGGGCAGACAGCGATTTGAACCCAATTATCCGGATCACTGGCTCACCAAAGTCCCTGAGTGCTTTTTGCTCCTCAGGGTTGAACGATACTTGGTCTCCACCAAACTTATACGCCTTTCGGATCTCCCATTTCTCAATGGTTCGTGCGGTGTCGTCTGCAATCTGGGTAGTGACTCCCTTTGCGATTTGTGGTTTTTCGCCCCCAAGCCACACAAAGCAACTCCTCGCCGGCTCTTGACGCTTGAAAAGCAGATAGCCCGAAACTGATATTTTGAAGTTTGGGCCGAGTTCCAAGGGCATGTTGGAGAAATGCGCACGGCGTGGAACAGACCTTGAATTAATGCTCGATAAAAGGCTATTAAGCAGCGAAATCCCATCTTGAGCAGCGTTCGAGGTCTTTGTATCGGACTTCAGATACGCGGGGGCCTCCGGATCCATGGGAGAGGCTTTGTAAATAATATCCTGTCTTTGGTGAATAGGGTGCAATTGAAATTTAGAACCATGACTTACATCATAAAACTTGGAGCTATCAAATTCGTGCTCGGGCTGGGAAATTGGGAACAGGTCGATGGTCACACCAAGGTCGTATAGATCCTTGGCACGTACAGTTGCAGCAGATCGGAGACTCTTGCTGTTTGCATGAGGGTTGTCATTGTCTGTTACTATGAAGAGTCGACGCGATAAGAAATTCGGTGCCTTTGAGGAAAATATTTGATTGGCACAAAAAAGGACATTGGCCATGGAAACCTGCTCCTTTGAGGCCACAAGCACGTCTCCGGCCTTTTCTTCATCCTCGACCAGCGACCGAAGTTCCAGAACCTCATGTGCAGAAGGAATATCGAGATCAGTGAAGAGATAGCAATTTGGGTAAGAGAGGTCACCGCGGCTATCCTCGTCTTCGTTGTAGAACTTAGTTGACTGCGTCCCATACAACAGAACGCCTATCATGTCGTGGGGATTGGAGATAATGCGCTGTTGCATAAGGTGATATGCACATTTCAATGCGGCGGTGGCGGGGGATTCTTGGGCTGCTTTCTTAGAGTCCGGAGATGAACGAGGCACGAGCATTGAGTCGCTGATTTCAATGGCGAAGAGAACAGCATCTCTCACTGATTTGTAACCCTAGTCTTGTAAGTCATGGATTTTTCTTCGCGATCGTTTATTACGAATGAGCTGCTTACAGTCTCATCAAGCTCCTCCTCCTCATCCACCAGCTCGTCCTCTCGGGGTTCTCTATCATCGGCCATTCTGCATATACTCAAATTAATGCAGAAGATCAAAATGGTCCGGGAGATTCGAATTCAGATAAAATATGAGGGGAAAGTCCCCTCCTTGTAGGGAAAACTACCAGCAGTTGTAGCTTGTATGCCTGGTCGGCCGCTCTGCTGCCTGCACGCTCCGGTGACGCGTTTTCTCCGGAAAGTCGGACGCGGGGAAACACGAACATCATGTGACTGCGCCAAGCCTTGATGACCCCAGCGCTCTTGTGATTGGCCCGAAAGCAGACCGAGACTGTTCCGTCATGATCTGCCCGGCGGCGCCAGCAAACTGGAACGAGAAATCTAGCTTCGACCTTGACCTTGAACGCCCATCTCACTCTCAGCATACTCAATCTAGTGGTTTAACTTCGAAGATTTTCATTGAATTTATTGATTGCTTCGTTCCGCCTTCGAAATACGGTTCCTCGACTCCAGAGGCCACCTCTTCAAACTCCCGTCATGGCGCTCCGCCGCTCCCTCGCCCTTCCCCAACAACTGCTAGGGCCGGTAACTCGTATTTCGCCGGGGTATCTGAGGGATTCGAGACACGGTCTGGCAACAGCAGTGCCTCCGGTAACTCAAGATGCGACTGGGTCCAAAGGTCCTACTGCAATGGTCTTCCTTAACATGGGAGGGCCGTCGACAACAGACGAGGTTGAAGACTTTCTTAGCAGACTCTTTGTAAGTCCAGCAACATGCTAGATCTAGTTTCAGTCCCATTTTCTCTGACCGTACATTGCGCTCTACAGGCCGATGGAGATTTAATTCCATTGGGGCGACTGCAGTCGTACCTTGGCCCCCTCATCGCTAAGAGAAGAACCCCGAAAATCCAAAAACAGTACGCAGACATTGGAGGAGGATCCCCGATCAGAAAGTGGTCCGAACATCAATGCGAGGAAATGTGCAAACTGCTAGACAAACTCAACCCCGAGTCCGCACCCCACAAACCCTATGTCGCTTTTCGCTACGCTGCGCCTCTCACTGAGGAAATGTACACCAGGCTCCTAGATGATGGTTTCGGGAATGGAAAGGGGGGTCGCGCTGTCGCCTTTACACAGTATCCACAATACTCGTGCTCTACGACAGGGAGTTCGTTGAATGAGCTGTGGAAGTGGAGAAACCGAATGGAAGGTAAACGTGCAAACGGCGACGTAGACCCAGAAGGTTCGATTCAATGGAGCGTTATCGATCGATGGCCTACCCACCCGGGGCTTGTTGAAGCATTTGCAAAAAATATTGAAGACCAGCTAAAGACCTATCCTGAAGAGAGGAGGAAGGGCGTGGTCCTGTTATTCTCGGCTCATAGTTTGCCTATGAGTGTTGTGAACAGAGGTATGTCTAGGTTTCTTATCACAGTCAAATGGCGACGAATCTAAGAAAAACTTCTAGGTGATCCATACCCAGCCGAAGTTGCTGCTACAGTACATGCAGTGATGCAAAGACTCAATTTTAGCAACCCTTACCGACTGTGTTGGCAGTCTCAAGTCGGACCATCCGCTTGGCTCGGGGCACAGACTAGCGATACAGTCCAGGAGTATGTCAAGCGAGGACAAACGGATCTTGTCCTTGTTCCGATCGCCTTTACTAGCGATCACATTGAAACTCTATACGAGCTGGATCTCGAAGTGATGGAGGAAGCCAACAACCCTGGAGTCAAGCGGGCGGAGAGTCTAAACGGTAGTCCTATCTTTATTCAGGCACTTGCCGATATTGCTCGCGAACACTTGCGCAAGGGAGAAAAGTGTTCCAGCCAGATGACACTACGTTGTCAAGGCTGCAAGAGCGAAAGGTGTTTGGGACAAAAGAAGTTTTTTGCAGGCGAGGAAATTGCCCATTCTGTATTATAAAGAAAGGGGAGGGTATCTCTTTTCTTCTTCTCATCCATCTTAATGTTGTGCTATGGTAGCACATCTTTGAGAAGAACCATTTAGCTGTATTATTATTTATTCATGCTTCGGAACAGTGATGTTGGTCGGAACAATTGTTGAGTATAGGGCAAGGCCATAAAATATGCTCTGGCTTTGCAAAAGTAAATACACGAAGAAATTTCCGGTACCAACTACTACTCTTACTATCTCACACCAACTCCTTTCCCAATTGCAATATTGTTACTATTAGTAGTAGCAGCAGTAGTAGTAGAGTGTGGGTTGATCCGGAAGGGAAAAAACAGGAGGCTACGGTGGCCGGGGAGCGCCAACTCCGCCGGCATCTGCAAACTTTCCGCAGAGCAACTCCGAAAACATCCTCTGTTGAAACAACCCTCAGCTGTCTGGTTTAACTGATCAACGAATTTCCTCCCCCGCGCCATCTTTAACTTGCTTGAAAAAAATCTCCATAATTTTCTCTACCTCATGCTTGATAGGTGATATATAGCGGGCGGTGCCTCCCACCCATTATGTCCTCTAAACCTGCCCCCGGTGGTCCTCCGGCAGTTCCCTCACGGAATGCCCTCCGAGTTCTTCGGAGACTTGCTCTCGCAGGGTCTACCGTGGGGAGCTTTTGTACAGTTGCAGCTATCACATACGATGTCCATCGGCGGGTCCGTGTTGCAGAACGAATTGTCGAGAATAAGCGAGCCCTTCAGACCTCCGCACCCAACTACGATGCAACATCCGCGGCCAGGAGGCTTTCGCGCATGATGGAGGCGGCAGAAGCTGGGGAGTTTATGAGTCTTGAATCGTGGAAGGAGGAGGAAAGGAGGTTAAGGAAGACACGAGCCTTCCAGACTGAGTCTGATGCGCCTCCTACCATTGCACCCATTGAAGGCGCGACAACGAGCTTAGTCCAACCCGATCCTCGCTTGGACAACGCAGAGCCTAAGGTGGCTTCCGCGCTCAAATCGAAACAAAACTTGCAGCAACCGTCGGAACGAAGCGAGACTTCACCCCCTAAACCGGCACTAGCTGCAGAAGCCCGGTCAAGGTATGCTCTTGAACAATCTAGTATCAAGGCATATCCACATAATTCAACAAGCAGTCGAGATGGCTCTGGACCGAGGGAGGTTCCGGTGCATGTGCAAATGCAAGAGCTTCTTGATCGTGATCGACCGATTGATGCTGCCCAAGTATTCTTGGATGCACACCCTGCCTCGCTTAAAGGCATATCATCGGATAGGAGAGAACTCGCCGTCCAAGCATTCTTTGTCAACTGCAAGCAGGGAAATGTGTTCATTGCAAGGAGTATTTTTGAACGCTTAGAAGAAGTGGACAAAATATCCCTAACGATGTGGAAGATGTTGATGATTTCGCTGGCGAAGAAAGGTTGCGTCGAATCAGTCGCCACGGTCTACACTCGATATATGCACCGGTTCCAAGTTCCGCCCGACCTGGTGGACATCATACTACGCAGTTTGATTGAATCGCATAGACTCACAACTGCAAAATGGTTTCTCTTCAGAAACCTGTCGGTGGACAGAGATTGTGGGCTTTGCGGCGCGTATCTCACCGGCCTTTGGAGGAAGACGAGGAGTATTGAGCTCTTGAACGGCCAGTTAAAGAAGCTACTGACGATGCTCCCTCGTTTCAAGAAGACTCCCAGCGACAAGCTTTTTAACCCGGTTCTAAAGGCATATATAGAATTTGGCAGGTTTGCTGACGCCGAAGCTCTGGTGAAGGAAATGACGACTACGTACGGAATTCCGCTTCGTTGCCGCACCAAAGGGCTTTTGGTGTATGGCAAAGCGCTGAGCTGTGACTGGGAAGCGGTGGATGACGGCCTCCAGGAAATGCACGAGTTGGGCCTAACATTCAGAAGAAACGACTTCACCCAGGTCTTTGACCGCATTTTTCTCGAGTACTGGGTCTCTCACACAGCAGAAGAGATCCGCAATTTCCTTTACCAATATATCGATAGGTTCGATATCGTTCCCGATAAGGTTCTATACAGGCACATACTTGAAGCGTTTGTCGAAAAGGGCGATGAGGATATGATCACTGAATTTGCAGACCTGGCCCGTGAACGCTCGTGGAAGGTCGGAGTTGATGCAGAAGAATTTCTTGAAATTCTACGAAATCGCCGTCTAGCCCTCGAGGACTCCCCAGTCGGTTTCTGGCAGATGTTACAAGCTGCCCGAGAAGAGTACGGACGGGCTTCAGCATCACAGCAGATACTCGGCTACGACCAGCGCTCCTTCCCACTCGCCACGATCAATACGATGCCCAAAACTCAAGCCCCTTTGCCATGGTACGAACGCACACTGCAAGGGATGACTCCGTCGAAACCTGTAGATCAGTACCAGAAACTGCACAAGCAAATGACACACTATATGCACGTCGGCAAGATGGCAGAGGCCTTGAAATGTTTCCAGAATGCGAAGAATGCCAAGTTCCAAATGAAACAGCTCCATGTCGAATTAGCAGTGATTGCTACACTGCTTGAGCACGGGATAGGTGCAGCTCGAGCTTTAATTGAAGCTGAATGGAGGAATATACGCCACCTTGTCCAGTTCTTCCCAATATTCTTCCGCCAGATTACCGAAGTGGATGAGTCAGCAGAAGCAGAAATCATCAAAACTGCGATTCTTCACTTTTACCAGCTCTGCTGGGCGACCAAACAGATGATCGTCAAGCACCACATAACTGTGGCAACCAGCAGACGCCTGATTGCATCGAACAAGCCGGAGTTGGCTATCGATGTCCTAGCTGCGGTATATACGTCACGGTACAGACGTGTGCTGGCGTTCGATGGAGTGTGCATGAAGATGTTCATACGCGCATTCGCAGCAGTGGACAACATTGCAGGCATCCGATGGTGTATTGTGACGGCGCTTTCCCGAGGCAGCGCACTCAACCGAGATTTTGTCGTGGAAGTTCGTCGGATCTTGGGAGTCCTCGAACGTGACACCCCAGCGAACAACATGTCATCAGAAATGGCGGTGAAGAGAAGAGAGCAGCTGGAATACCTCAATCACGCCGCGGACCTACTGGAGAAGAAGTGCGAGGGTGATCCCAAGTTATGGGAGCTCAAAGTCAATCCCACGGTCAAGAAGTCGTTCCGGCGGATGTTGAAGCGGCCTTTGGATGAGCGTCGTCTCTACAAGGAGTCTGATATTCGACAGGCGATCCAGGAATGGGACGAGGAGTACGAGCTGGAGGCCGTGCTGGGCCGTATTGACATTAATCCCAAGTCCATTCTTGCGCAGTGGAACGAGGTGTATTGCTTGGGGCAGACGACACCTTCTAATTGAGAGTTGGGCACCATTTATTTTTTATTATTTTTATTTTCTGCTTACTATTATCGCCTCTACGATATAACACTGTGTATTCCTCTTTCTTTGGTTTCCTTTCCTTTTAGACGTTAGAGACGTGTATATAATATGTTCCTATGGCGTGTTCAGTAGCTCAATTGACATGTGATCGCCCCTCCCGCCGTCCAAAATGGATGTCAAGAGGGCCAAATAACCTCCTCCTGCCAGGATTATTCTCCAGTGCTCTGCAGTTTCTGCTGTCTAGTGTCTGCGAGAAGAGACAGAATAGTCTAGATGCAGCCAATAATTACACGCCCATCTTCAGTACATCATACGTTCTTTGCTCGCTGAGAATTAATCTTTAGTGTTGGCGGAGTCAGGCCACTTGCCGCCAGGGAAAAAACCACAAATTCCGCGTCCCCCTTTCCAGCTACTTTAATCTTTATCTACTCGTTCTCCATCCACTTCTTTTTCTCCCTCCTACCGACTCTGTGCGCGAAATTATGCCCAGCGGCTCTCATCCGATCCAGTCAGTTCTGCAGATTCCAGCCGACATTCCTCTTGACCACTCTATCTCCACACACAATGGCCACCGATATCGCTAACGAGCATGCGGTGAACGGGAATACCAAGGAGTCCATAGACGCTGCAGAAGAGCGTAGACGAGTCCACCATGATGCAGACGTCGTAATTGTGGGTGCAGGAATACTGGGGTGTGCTGTGGCTGTCGCATTGGGGAATCAGGGGCGCAGTGTGATCTTGCTGGAGAGCTCGATGAAGGAGCCTGATCGCATTGTCGGCGAACTCTTGCAGCCCGGAGGCGTCGTTGCCCTCGAACAGCTGGGTCTCGGGGACTGTCTGGAGGGCATTGATGCAATTCCTACTCAGGGCTACTATGTCAGCTACTTTGGCGAGCCTGTCACAATCCCATACCCAAGCCAAAGTCCTGGTTCGCCACCTCCGGAGGGCCGCTCATTCCACCATGGACGGTTTGTGATGAAGCTGCGTGAAGCTGCCCTGGCATGTCCCAATGTCACTGTCGTGGAGACGAAGGCTACCGAGCTTATTATCTGTTCGCACACCAAGCAGGTCCTTGGTGTTGAGTGCATGACCAAGGAGGCGAAGGATTGTTATTTCGGCCACCTCACAGTTGTTGCCGACGGCTACGCCTCCAAGTTCAGGAAGCAATATCACCCTTACACACCCAAGGTCAAATCGAAGTTCTGGGCCTTGGAGCTTATAGATGCAGATATCCCTAAGCCATTCTACGGACATGTTCTCCTCAGCAATAACCCCCCTATCCTAATCTACCAGATCGGGACTCACGAGACTAGAATCCTTATCGACATCCCCGAAAACCTCCCCTCTGCGTCCGTCAAGAACGGTGGCGTCAAAGGCCATCTTCGAAACGTCGTCCTCCCGTCTCTGCCTGAGCGCGTTCAGCCTTCCTTTGTCGCTGCATTAGACAAAGGTCAACTGCGATCTATGCCCAACTCCTTCCTTCCGAGTGCCGTGAACAAAACACCAGGATTGCTCATACTAGGCGATGCTCTCAACATGCGACATCCGCTGACTGGTGGTGGAATGACCGTTGGTTTGAACGACGCTGTCATCATCCGCGACGTGTTAAGCCCGGAAAAAGTTCCCCGGCTTAGCGATACCTCGCGCGTCCTGAAACAGCTATCTGTGTTCCACTGGCGAAGGAAGAAGGGCGCATCAGTAATCAACGTCCTAGCTCAAGCCCTCTATTCTCTTTTTGCAGCTGATGGTGAGGTTCTCCCTTCTTTCGCATGTCCAGCCCCTAACCCCCCTACCTACCTCATAAAACTAACCCCCTGAATTTCCCCTCACTAGACGACAATCTAAAAGCTCTCCAACGAGGCTGCTTCCGATATTTCCAACTTGGAATGTACGAAGGGCCCGTCAGCCTCCTCGGTGGCATGGTTAAGAAACCTGCCGTCCTCTTCACCCATTTCTTCAGTGTCGCCTTCCTCTCCCTCTGGATGGTCATCCGCGATGCCCCCCTGTATCAACTCCCCCTAGCACTAATCCGATGCGTGCTGGTTTTTTGGACCGCATGCGTCGTCATTTTCCCTTACATGGTAATCGAAGCCTTCTGCTGATTCCATTTTACTCCCCTCTCCACACGGAGAGTAATGACTAGCAGGCGTTATAGATTTTATGCCTACCCTTCCCCCATTTTCCTTTCCTTCCTGTGTTCATTCATGATGATCTGAGTCTTTGTATCACTCTCACTATACTGGTATCTTGTGAGAAAAAGAAGAAGAAGAAGAAGAAAAAAGATTCCTGATGTTACCTTTCCTGTCAATGTAATAATAGACATTTATTTAATTCTTCACTTACTTATTTATGTTTCTTTATTTACTTCATTTCATGTCTTGATTCATTCTCCCTTCCTCTATATCCACCCTTCCTTCTTCGATATATCTCTCCATAAATCTCCTATTCTTCTTCAATTGGGCTTCCCAAGTCAAAATATCATTGTTTTAAGCTCTAGATAGTCAGTCAATCTCCAAGAGTAGGTAGGCGGGTATCTTTCTATCACAGTAATATCATGATTTTGGTGCGGTGATGACTTTCCGATTTTCCATCGCATCACTGGTAAACACTTACTTCCAAGCCTAAATAAGTCTGTACATAAGTTAATGAATCATAATCTAAAAAGCAAAATCTGTATGCTGATGGTCTAATTTCATTTGATTTTTTTTGGTCCTCTTTTCAGTATCTGTCTTTAGCCATATGTAAATCCCAAGCTCTACTACATCTGAACCATAGCCCAATCCTGGCCAGCACGAATTTTCAGCAAAAAAAAAAAGGCAAATTGTATCAGAGACAACAACGCAAAACAGAAAAGAACACATATATAAATTGAACCCACTCGCCTGGCTCCCTGCTATGATGGTATATTGATGATGATAATGATGACGATGATCATGCTGATTGGAAACAAAAATCCGCAGCCAGCAACACAAAAACAAATACATGGGAGCAAAAGAGGAAAGCAAGAAAACAAGAAAGATAGCCAGCCACAGTGTATAAGAGAACACTCAGCTCTCTGCTGTCCTCTCTATTTTATCTCTGATGAGATGCCCCTGGTGTTCACAGCATTGCTGCACTGATTTCATATCTTCTGTTCAATTCGATAATGTGGTTGAAGAGGCAGCTCAAGAGTTTTGCGGCAGCACCAGCAGCTCTGGCTAAGTTGATAACCCCCAGGTAAAGAAAGTATAAGAGACAGACCAGGCATCCATGCAATTTATACAATTCACAGGAAGCCTGCAAAACAAAAAAAAATAACCAGCCAGCCCCGTTGCCTGCCAATCTTTGTTATCTGACCATACAAAACGCCAATAATGAATATGAGAACAAGTCTGGTGGGAAGAGCATCAGGCAAATTGACATAAACACACAAATAAAGAAAGAGCCATGTCATATATTTTCCATTAAAAAATTTCGGAGAAAACAATCCACCAAAATATGTCATTGCTGAGAGCATACTGTCTCATTTATACAGCAGCAGAGACTTCCATTATCGTCAGTAAGGAAGTCAAATTTAAGAAAACAAAAAGTTTTGTGGCACAACCTGTACAAGTGCCTTTCATATTGCGCAATTTCACTGCTAAAATCACTGGTTGGATTATTGGCCAGAAGGCTAGCGGGATGGTATAAGGATATGCTTTTCACGTCGCATGCCTGACTAAACCAAGCGCACTAGCAGTGCTCCCAGAGCACTATTTTCAATGCTGATGATTGAGCGCAATGGCAAACAGAAATAGCGATAATGTCAGGGGGAAACATCACATGGTGACGGTTAACCGCCTTTCCTCAAGGACTCGTCGACTGGGAGTGGTTCGGCACCATTGGGAAAGCCAGGTCGATGTTCCGTCGGCAGCTTGGGATGCTTTTTATTTTTCTTTCTTGTCGTCTGCCAGCCACCATTTGACTGGGTGGAATTAGAGTCTGGGCCCGTTGAATTAACGCCGTTTGCTTTTCGAGGAGGGCCAGTGTTCCGTTCTTTAGGGTCATTTGAACTAGTAGAAGGTGCTTGCGAGGTATCTGGACGATGCTTAAATTTAGCCTTATGGGTGGCCCCGTTGCTCTTCTCTGATGTATCAGTCCCATTAGGGTGACGTTTGCCATTGGAGGATGGGATATGTGCATCTGTTGCCAATGGAAATCCTGGGATTGAACTTCCTTTGTCACCGTTATTAGCATTTCTCGCACGAGGAATGTCCCTCTCGAGGAAATCTTGGTGTGGAGGCGACTTCAACTTCTCCGCAACTGGCTTCGAAAAGGATTCAACCCTTTTCTCTCCATTTGATAGGTGGAGGCTTTGGAGACGATTAGACAACAGGCTTGGCTTTCCATTGTTGGCGTTCACAAGAACATCGGTTTGATTTCCTGTTTTATGAGGTTCCATACCCTGTCGCACAAAAACAGGTGTCGGATCAACATCCACCGAACTGTTGTCTTGGAAGTCCTGTGAAAGGGAATCGGAGACACTGGCGGGAGTATCGGTGTTTTGGTCATCTGAATTTGACGTACAATGGCTCATCGAACCGTATAGGTCATAGCCCTCTGCTGAAGCCAAACTTCGTTGCTCACTAGGAGGAACCGATCCATCCACAATCAATGGTCCACTTCGATCCCCTAACGCTACCGTTCGGGCGCTCGCCTTTTGTTGTTGCATCTGTGGGATCTTTGGAGAGAGGATAGAACTGCTATCAAAAGATGGTCCAACTGCTTCAGTCGACGATACCGCAGACACATAGTCTTGGTGGTTCCCAACAAATGGAACAATGCTGCCGTTTTGCAACGCCAATCCTACCGAAGCCGGCAGTGGCGGCGATAGCAAAGCGTTCTGATGATACGCCTGCAATTGCGGAGAAGTACCAAAATAGTATCCCATGTATTCGGCCGGTCTATTTTCGTCGAAATAGGAGCTGCGATTGGGTAGACTATTAGGGATGAAACCGTTATCTTCCTCACTCGGTGTGTCTTCTGGGGGACTAGGCGCATTGCGCGGCTTCGAAGACTGAGAGCCGTCCACTGTCTGGGAGATCGAGTAGAGGGGTGCAAAACTTGGGAGGGAGTTGACAGGTCTAGCGGGTTGCGAGTGAGCTCTGAGGGATCCTCCCGGAGATCCATTCGCAACTGAAGACCGACGTGGATTGCGACGAAGATCAGGCATCGCAGCTGTAGCTGACGGTGATGGGGGGTTTGTACTACTACCTTGCGTCCCTGTAACTGCAACTGGAAGAAAAGAAGAGTTATAATAAATGTTCTGACGGGAAGGGATGCCGATGGGTGGATGATTCACAGTTCCAGATCTTGAACGAGAGCCGTCGTCACTTGAAGGCTCCTGTTGTGGCATCGGAAACTGGATAAAGGGTTGACGGATAAGGACTGGAGGAGGCCTTCCTGTTAAAAGGGCTTGGTTTTGCAGCTGTAATCGTAACTCTTGCTCCTGGGCCTGAAGAATTTGTATCTGCTGATAGAGGTGGTCATGCAGAAGGTACTGCGCATGTTGGGCCTGAAGAGAGAGCTCCGACGCACTTATCCCACCGTTAGGCTGACGAAAGTTATTCGACTTATTCGGAGTGTTGGAGCTTCGACGGCCGCCGGAATGCCCGCCGCGATACTGGTTCGAATGTCGCCCACCCCGGCCACCACCACGACCACCACGAGTGGGATGAGATGGCATTGCAGTAATGATAGGCCGTGGCTGTGGAGGCGGTCTCTCCCACGAGCGCTCTTCTTCAGGCGGGTACTCGTATTGCTCACAGCAGAGCTCAAGATTTCCTTCCGAGACGGCCTTGAACGCCCTGCGCAGCTCCATATGAACCCCCCTAAATGACGTATCATCCGCAGTGTTTCCAAGATTCCGGGATGTGTTGAATGGCTCCTCTACACAGAGGCGGTTGTTTTGCAGTAAATGCCACCCCTTCCCCTCTTTTGATATTAGTCTGGCCTCTCGGACCGAAATAACGTACTTTTCGTAGTCAAGTTCATGACCATAGTAGCGAAAAAATTGAAAGAGAAGCTCTCCCAGAGACTGCTTGTTCTCTCGTCCAAACTCGACCAAAGAGCTCAAGTCATCATCAAACGAACATACCAATCCATCCGCTGTTAATTTTTTCTCGTGTGGGCGAGCTTGGAGACTAGGCAGAATCGGAGGCTCTCGAGTCTGGAGGAAGTTTATGATCAGGCAAATCCATGTGTAGGAGCTTAAAGTGCCGCCGAGTCCTATAGATCCATGTATCAATACCACAAATAAAAAGCGATGATGTGTTTGTTCAGACCCATGGCTTGTGGCAACTTACCTGCGTCGTTTAGTATCCTCCGTTTTGTCCAGTGCTTGATAATCATAGCCAGCGGTCGCACGCGCTCATCAATTTCCACATATGTCCTAACCATTCGCGTATTTTCCAACGCGAGGGTGTTGTTCACATTCATGTCACATGCCAGGCGTAGGTCGGGGTCCCAGATTTTCACAATGGGAACTTTCGCGTGAGAAACACAAACCACTCGCTCCATCCCGTCTGCGAGGAGTATCCGTTAGCAATCGGTTGTCGTAGCGTTCAAATGGTATCTCCTTACGTCTTGCAAGAGCATCCGCTAATAAGCAGACATGTTCCAACTCTTTACAAGTGGTAGTTATACAGATGTCCACTAGATCATGTCAGTTTAAACATGAGTCAAGTATGTGGGAGGAATTAATGGATACCATCCGAGTCGCTCGAGCATAATTTGTTACCGGACGACCCAAAGACGTGAACCTTGATATCGCACCCAGGCCATTGCTCGTTGAAGAGTTTTTCCAACTTGCGGACGAGTTGACGCCGCCGATCGTCGCTCTCTGCTGATGGCAGCAGCCGGTCATAGACCTCTAACATATCCGCTGTAAGTCTTTTCTCATCGTCCGCTTCAAGGTGTTGCTTAAGCCCTTCCTTTTCCTCCGGTAGCAGGTCGGCTCCAAGGGAGTAAGGCATTCTTCTGCGGAAGAAAGACATGGCGGTCTCATATTTGCAGCCGGAGAACGGTTTTCGTAGGGATGGAGGGATGTGGGTAGTCTCCGAATGAGTAGATCGGGGGGAGGTGCTTCCATGAGGAGGGGAGGGTGATCTGGAGTGAAAGGAGATTTTCCGCGCATGTTGGTAGGGAGTGGAAGGGAGAGAATTAGATTGATGCGAGGTCAATGGGGGTCGACTCGATGCCTCTGAAGACGTCTCGTTGGATGATAAGTTCCACGGCATAGTCGAAGCTTTTCCCGACGGCATCGGTGACTGTTCACCTGGTCTGGAGGATAATCTGTCATTCCCATGGGTATCTGGGACCATATAGCAACTCCAACGTTGCCTGACAACGTTGGCCTCGGACAGAGGTAGACCGGAATGCTCCTGCTATGATCGAAGACCCGAGTTGTTAAAATCCACCACAAATGTTGGACGCGACCAATCTCCCAGCTCTTCTCAGTGTGGGAAACGAGCGACCCGTCACCGCGGAGAGGATATAGACAATGAGTAAACGATATGTAGACAAAGGAAAAAAAGAAAAGGACCCTCCTATAACGAGTCGACGACGGTAGTAACGGGACGGGGGCGCGTGAGGGAGGAGGGGGGAGGCGCGGGCAAGAAGAGAGAGAGAATGCAACGGAGGAATCGGCCGGCGATGTTTCAGCAAAATTGCCTTTGTGCTGCTTTACCAGTTCGCAGGTACTCGGTAGATGACAAAGGCACAAGTGCCAAAAGATAAAGCAACGTGAAGAGAGAAATTGCGAGACAAAGAGAATATAATTGCTTTCCCCCAAAGTGAAGAAAGTCGAGTCGGGAGAGCCGGGGAGTTGAGGAGGCAGTTCGTTACGATCGACGAACGGAGAGGCGACGGCGTTTTAGGGGGAGTGAGTGCGATAGACTCTAGGCGGGAAGGGTAACCCTCGAAACCACACAACTCGACGGCTGTGGAGTTAGGGGCAGGAAACAAAGACGCGATGTTTTTTGCTCCATGTAAGGACCAGTCTAGTATTCGAGGAATTGTAAATATATCGTGAATCGCGATAGAACAGCTGATGGTGTTGCAGCAGGTAACCACTACAGCAGTAGCAGGTGTAGTAGTGATCGTGCCTTCAACTGGGGAGGGATCAATGAGGGTGACCTGCGAAGGTGACAGACAGAACCACAGGCAGACACCACTCGAGTACTCTGTCTTTATTCAATAGATACTGATTGATCTAGGAGGGAAGCTGTCGATCATGTCTGGTGAGTGTGCGGCAGTCAATCAGATACTTGACAACAGTATCTGTCAGTACTAAAACTGGTGGTGTTTAGGGAAACCACGGGGAGCCACTAAAGGAGTATAAGATTAATTTGAATGCTGATGAAAAAGGAAAGGGGGTAAGAGAGAAGGTAAAAATACAAATACAGAAATGAAGCAGCCGAGCACAGTTTAAAAGGCAGATGAACTTGAATTTAGTAACCAGGTAGTATGAGGCCAAATAATGATCTTAATTGGCATATCCTGATGGCTATTAATATTGTTCTTCAAAGAACCTGAGAAGAGTCAATAGATTTTAATTATACTAATAGTGCTACTAGTACTCTCTTTGACCTGGTTCTTAACATTATTTATTATTAACTAGTTTACCTTATTGTTCTGGTTCACCTGCCATTTTTTCTATTATTTCTATTCCCAGCCATGGTGTCCCATACAAAATCCTGTCAATGAATGATTCCCCCGATCCTCCTCGCTTGTCTTCCATTGATTTACTCAAGGGAATAGTTGTCGACTACGAGCATCGGATAATTCTCAAGCTTCCATTACTACTGTTTTTTAAACCTTGAGAAGCCGAGACTCTCCCTTCCTCTCCAGACCTCATATTGAATTATTAAATAATCAGAATGATGAAAAGGCAGTCTAATAAGATCCATCAGAATCCGCGTCTTAGACAGTAGTGCCTCCTTTTGACCATGAAGACTCTGGACGACGCCTTCCCGGTTATGTTATTCACTCCTGTGGTGTATTACTCCTACTTAGTATTACTCTCGTACACAGGAGTTTCCCCTTTTTTTTGCCCCGCGTTTCTTGTTTCTTGTCTAACTTCTCGTTGTTCGTCCGAGGACGGCGCGCTCCGGCACGTGCAGCTGTCAGCGTTGACTAGTACCTGTAGTTATTAACTAGGCAGTTCTTCCTCCTGCTAAGCTCCTAGTTGCATCTTCGATTCCTGAATTCTAATTTCTAACTCCGAGTCGGCCCACTCTTCTTCATACTTCGTAAGAACGACGCTACGAGGATAACTATCTGCCACTGGGGAGAACTCTGTCAGCATTCAAAACAGAGATCCCTTTTATGCGTTAAATACCAAGGTAGAACTGAGGTCAATGCCTCATATTGGGGAGGGAAGAACGCCCCGTATCCTGTTCCCTAATTAATTTGGCCAGCTCTCCAAGGTTCCAGAACTGAGCAGGTCCCTTTGATCGACCCCGTATCAACTCAGATCGTAGCATGGACCTAAATCCCCCGATCAAGCCGAGTCTACCCAAGTCTAACTTGCTAACTTTGATTCTATTGGGGCGATTAACCTAGCTGTCGGTGTGGAAGCGTTGTTCAACAAAGAGAAATCACCACAGGTGGTTCACTATTACTGTTCTTTATACGTATTGGACTATTCTGAGATACCTAATGTAAGTCTGGTATATCCGATCAATAATCAAGGATTATCTCTATTATATTTGCAATAACTCTCAAAGACTTATCTTACCTTAAGTTGTACTTGGATACATACTACTGTAGGCTTCTGATAGGCCTGATATTTTCTGAGGAATTGTCATGTGAAATACTTAGAGGACATATCAATACTATCTACACAATCTTACTGCAATCAAGTTTTACTCGCTATACTGAAAGCAGCTATAAATTGATATCGAGAGACTGCATGCCCTCTGTCTTGCGCCATTGTGCAGTACATACATCCTCCCGAGGCCCGAGTCGTCTATTCAAACCACAATTGTCTCTCACCTACCTAGCGCATTGGGGAATATATAAACGCTTACCTAGGGATGATTGAGTTGGATATAGCAGCCATATTCAGCGTGATTACTCAAGGCACCAGCGGTACAGTAATAATCAGAAACATACAACGGTGTTATTCGATTCAATCACTTTTCCCCAGGTGTGCTTTGTAGGGGGTCCGAGTGTCATTCCACGTTCAACTTACCATGCCCCACTCTGCCTCCTGAATCGCTCCATCCAGCATTTCTAAAGATTTATCCAAACAAGGATAATATATATATGTATTATATATATTAATACATAAATACCCCCCATCCAGACGATACAAGAGTGGCAACACTCGGGGGGAGGGGAGATAAATGCTCCGAACCTCGAGCGTGCTGAACAAGAATGGATTACTACTTAGTATCATTGCGCGGATTATGAATAACAGCGACCCCGCGTCATCCGCAGGCTTCAAAGTTCAAAGAACTGAGGTCCATGTATCTACATCGGACTAATCTCATTAAGGGAGGGGTCTCAAGGACGGTGACCTCATAGCCATATTCCTTTTTTGGCTGTAGTAGCAATTGCAGCCTTGCAAGACTAGATGGCGGTGATTCGTCCTGTATCTGATGGACACCACTTGGTTCAGCTCGTCCAGCTGAATGCTGTAAACTGTAGATGACAATGTGCATGTTGGACAAAGATGCGATCCGTAAGGGGGGAAGAATGTGTACAGCACATCCCACTACTACTACTACTACTACTACTACTACTACTACTACTACTACTACTACTAGGTACTACTACTCTACTACTGCTAGTACCTAGATAGTAGTACTAAGGGAGAAAGGCTTAGGAGCATATCGGCACTAGTGTAATCCCACGAGGATGCTTCTATCAACTGGGCGTCACGACGCTCGTTATCAGCAGAATAATAAAATACGTAATATGGAGGCTAGTCCGTATACCAAGGAAGGGCGAGACCAGGTACCGCAGGAGTACTTACTACTAGTACTACAGACTACAGTAGTACATACATAATACATAGGCGGACAAGACGGGAGCGACTGTACAATGCATGCAGGATGAGGTATGTAAAAGCATAAGCCTGGAGGGGTTAGGAAAGGGAAGACCAGATACTACTACCTCTACCTAGACATGGGGTTTGACTCTGGAATACTGGAATTTCCCAGAGACAAAAAATAAGATGGGAAGAGACGGGTATTATTTCAAGTTGTCAGTCTGATAAACTTTGCTCCCAGTACTACTACTAGTAGGATATTCTAGTATATTACTAGGTAGTAGTTGTAGTAGTCCGTACCTCCATGTATACTTCGGAGTACTTAAAGTACATGCATGATGTTGATAACTACACCTAATATGAGGACCTCGGGGTACTACTAGCAGCAGTTGGTAGAATTTTTAGATTGGAACCTTGGATAAAATAGTACCCCATATTAAACGTGATTCCACTCTGCATGCATATGTAATTATAACAGGTTAATCTCCAAAGTTGAACAGAAAATATACACCCATTGACTGTTGGAGGGTGGGACATCGATGGAAATGGTCGACTGTCGGCAGGTTCAAGGCCAGGTCCAAGTTCCGGTTACCGGCCAGATAGATGGAAGGCAAAGGAATTCCACCACAGGCTGATGTCTGCATACGCCATTGTGCATCTGATGTTCTGGAGCCAGCGTCATTACCACTGCGGTTGTTGTCGAAGTCTGTATTATTATTGAGGGTTTCCCTGATTTTGTTCTGGATTATTATCATGGACTATACTGTGGTACTATACCTATGGTTACTCCTTTTGCGGAATTATTTAGGCATTTTCTCCTCTTCTTGTTCAGATATTTCCTCTTTTATTTTTTTCCCACTATTTCTATTTTTCCTCCAAGGTAAAACTAATCTTAACTTCTTCGGTAGACTACACCTGTTCTTGACGACGCACCCACTATTCCTATTGTGTCCCCTATACGGTGGGACCCCCCCTGATACTCGCATCGGGGGATGATAAATCAATGTCTGTACTCCGTAAAGCAACCGTGTTCTTGAAATAATGCAGATGAAAGTAGAAAAAAGAGTATGATGAAAATGGCTTTTATTGGCTCCATGGCATTTACAATGATTAGAGTCAAGTCGATTCCGGTGTTTTGCTCTTGTTTTAGCAGCAGTTGGTCGTTTCAATACCATTGTGAGCCTTGAGGCGTGAGGGTCGTGGAAGGAAAAAAAAAAAATAACGGGCCCGGACGAGCGAATCAACAGATCTCAACCACAGCCTAAGGCCACCTTCCAAAGGTTCACATGGATCCATCCACCATCCGACACCCGCCTTTAGGAGCAGGACATACACAGTATGTAGTTACAACTTAACAACTTACGGAGTATGCTTTCAGGATGTTGCCCTTCAATAAGTTATTGTTATTCTTACTATTATGATAATAATTCTACGTACTGAATTTCAAATAATTGTTTAACTGGGTTTATGCCAGATAATAAGACTACCTACCAAGGTAGGTAATAGTCATACTACTCCGAGTACAACGTCGTATTGTTGTTATCCACCTTTTATCTTAAATTATGAGATACGGAGACCCTCTAGTCGGACTTGTAGAATAATTAGTTAGGTACTTCTTATTATTAACTGGAACCTGAACGATTCTGCCAGCCGAAATCTCCATTTCTCTCCTGAAGGTGTCTTTCCCCCCCCCCCCCCCAATCTGATGATTATTTAGTATTATTATTATTATTATTATTTTACTACTAGTACTTCCCTCTTATTCCCGGTCAAAATAATAATCCACGCTTGTGCTCGCTTGACCTTTTCCCCCCCTCTCTCTTCCTCTCCTTGTTCACCTCGTTCTCCCCTCCCACTCCAGGCAGTGCTCCTCTTCCTCCTCTGTTCTTTTACGTCGAACCCTTTCTGCTACCCGACCCGACCTCGATCTTTTTTTCCCTTCTCCTCCTCCTCCTCCCCACCACCCCTGTCTTATTTCTTTCTTCCCCACGACTTCTCTCTCCCTTTTCTATTCCTCCACGCCAGACTGCTTTGTCTGTCGTGCCTTAGGGGTTGAGAAGCTGTTTTTCCTTGTTCCTTCTGCCTCGTTCACTCGTGGTAGACCCATCCGGAATTCCGTTGGGGGGACAATCACTCCTTTTTTTGTAAGCCGCCCTCCTACCCGATTGAAAGTGTTGCGTCTTTTTTTTTCCCTCACTGTCCACCAAGCACCCTCAGATGAGGAGAGGATTAAATCACATTGTCTTCTTTATGTTATTCTTGTTGTTTTACTACCCGGGTTGAGTGTGCTGTCTTCCGACCAAATAAACCTTCTGGCTCCGCAGTCTGAGGGCCGAGAAAGAAGTTTTCTCTGATGTCCAAGGTGGACAAATCAGGCAATCTAAGAAAACTTCTGATCAATATCATCGGTCGCCGCTGGTCGCTCACTCGGAAAAATACTCGGCTCTCACACTCGTCTTAGAATTTATATTTTTGCCTGTTACTTTAGATTGAAGGCTCACATTTTTATCACAAGCCTGAATCAGGGTCCAACCTCTGTCCGAACCGACCGCCCGTCCTTGCCGCCTTTCTTTCTCCGTGATCCTGAATCTCTTGAATATGGCGTACTATGAACCTCAGGGATGGCAGGCTCCTACGACACGCCAAGCGTCATGGGAGCAGCCTGTTCCGCCATCGCGATCAGGTATGATCCAAAGCAACTTGTTCTCCGATACCTGGTTGAAGCTCACATGATCTCTTTCAGGCTCCAGCTCTGTCTCACAACGCGAAGAAGTCCCGGCATTTTCCTCTCAATTTGATGGTATGCACGAGCCGCCTCCATTTATTTCTCTGAAACCCTCCACCTACCTCCGATATTACTCCCCTCAAGAACCGTCGGGAATTGCGTTCGATGTGATATTTGCATGGAGACATTAATATAGCCTTGGAGAATTTTTGGGTAGAATGAGGGCATGTTACTGACATTTTATTCCAGAGGTCGACCGCGCAATTGATAACCTGGTAAAGAGTGGGAAGTTATGGGCTACTCCTCGGAGGGATTCAATGCCCATGATGGTAGGCCGTGGGGGCTATCCTGAGTATGGTATGGGCTCGACTTTATATCTTCACCTTCGACAAAGACGTGTTCTAAATGTATGACAGATCCTCGCGCCGGAAACCTATCGCAACGTCATCACTCAATTAGCGAATTCGACGGCAACAGGATGCACCCATCACCTAATGTGCAAGGCTTCTATGCTTCGCAGCGGTATCAAGGTCGCCCTAACGAAGTAGAACAGATGCTGCAAGCAAAGCGTCGGATGGCGGCGCAACGTGAGAGGGAACTCCGCAACTATCATCAAGAGCAACAGTACAACCGAAGTACGTGGTAGCATTTGGAGCTTTATTTTTTTTTCTTCTTCTTATACATCCTATATTCCCCCTACCCACATGTATCCGTTGCCTTGTATAATACAATGGGGCATGGTCCCTTTTTTTTCACTTTTTTGAACATGGTTTTAATTCTTTCTTTTTCTCAAAGGCCTTCTTGCCGAAATGTCCGGAAACAAGTCCGATCGCTCGCTCAGCCCGGCCGCTATGAGCGAGGACAGCCGCCGAGAACTGCTTGCTCGCCAACATAGGGCCCTGTACGGCAACGAGAGTCCTGCCTTTTTCCCTCCAGCGAATTTTGCGGATGATACCTCCCGACCAGAGAGCCAGGCTGGTGGCATTCCCTCTTCTGCTATCGGTGTTCGAGGCTCCTCCCCACGCAGCATCGATCCATTCGGACAAGCTGCAATCCAGGGTAACACGGATAACAACGGCCCCCAAGCTGCTGCTAGCGCAGCCTCCCTTCAGTCTCCTTCCCGGGCCAATAGCACCTCATCCCCTAGCTCCGGTATTAACCCCGTCTTCGGGAAATACGACGGTGCCGACCAGCCTGTGACCTCCACCTCGTCACCTGGTGGGGCCGATTCTCCTTCCTCAAGACAGCCGCCGTCCAAATCGAATGCTGGACCCATCGGCCCTGTGGGTCCCATTGGATCTCGTCCCATTCAGACAGGTCCTAGTCAAGCTACCAACCCAGCTTTGAATAAGCGTTCCACCACGCCATTGCCTTCGCCATTGGGCTTTGGCTTCACCTCAGGCGAAGCCGGTGCGAATTCCGCGAACGACCGTTCAATGTCATCGGCCTCCAACCCTGGTGCTTCAACATCTGGAGGACCTTCCGGCAAGGATACCTCTAGTGGTGTCGGGCTTGGCTGGGGCAACAGTAGCGGTGTCTGGGGCTCCAAGACTGGATTGGGTGTCCAGGCTTCGGTTTGGGGTTAAAGTTGGAAGCTATTGCTGCTTTGACCAAACCTTCAATCATTTCTTTTCTTTCTTCTTTTGGCTGGGATTCGATTTTGCGCCGTGGCGTTTTGAAAAAAAAAGAGGTTTACATTCTAATCCTGGGAGGGGGGATGGTACATATTGTGTGGTATTACGAGCGGTGCAGCAGTATTATTGTCTAGGGCTCCGTCTGTGCAATGTTGGCTTGGTACATGGTTTACTGAAAGGTAGGAGCTTGGTTGGCCTGTTGGTTTCTGGAGTCGGTATTCCCCGTTTATATGCGCATTTCGTATTCATTACCCCCTTTTATTCTCTTCTGTGATTCATTGCTCCTTTTTTCCTTTTTTTGATATTTTTCTCAGGCTCATGGCATATGTTTTGTATCTTCTCATTGCCGACAATTTACCGTTTAACTGGTTTGGGGTTGTCGTATCTACATGCACATGAGCGTATGTCTCGGCTCTTGTTTCCAACTCATCCAAGGGGGGGGTTCGGGTGTTCTCTGTCATCGTTCGGGTCTGGCTGCAAGATTGGCTGAAACGCCGTTGTTCTTTTTTTTTTTTCTATTTTGGCAATTGGGTTATGGGCACCAAAAGGGTTTCTTTTTTATTTTCAATCTGGGACTTGGGCAAAGGAACATATGGGGAGCAGGCAAACATCAAAAGAGTTCTTGGAGTTTGATCTGAACCGAGTTTGTCAAAGTGTCATGTCTTGTTTTGGTTTGGTTTTCTGGTTACTTATGATTATGTGTTTACATTCTGATCCATATTTCCATAATTTACACTTCCCTTCTCTTCTCACGGCCGTCGTCACAGGCACAGTTATGTCTTCTAGTTGGGGGTGGTGATGATGCTCTCTTACAGCGTCGACGTTCTCTACTTAGGGTTGAGTGCTGGTAGTAATGTTTACGAATTGACGAAGTATCGCTAGACAGTTGAATACACAACGTCCAGAAATACTACTAATACTTCTCGTAGTAGTACGAGTAGGAGGTTCTAGTTGGCGGCAACCTTACCGACCCGGCCAGGGGGACGCGGAGATAGAGTAGATCCCACATAGCAATGCTGTACATACCTAAAGTACGGGCAGTTTGAAAGTTCAGGCTCTGAGCTGCTCTGTGTATACGTGGGAGGTGCAGATACAAGCTTCTCGGACTGGTAGATCGAGTCTTAGAAGTGGTAGTCTGGGATGATTGATTAGGTAGTATAAGGCTTAGAAGTCGACCAACTGGTATCGGACACTGGGTTCGAATTGTTGGAAGGCTTCTAGCCAATGACTAGATGATGATGAGGAGGAGCAGTATTATACACAGTAATCATAAATCATTAGGACTATCATTAGATATGAAATAGAAAAAGATGTTCCACTAGCGTTCCATGGATGCGCGGGGAAGATTGGGTTGGGTTGACGTTGGGGGAGAATCCGAGCCAATAATCAACTGGAGTCTGGATGGCTTCTCGAACGCGACAAAGTTTGCAGTTCTGCATTATTATGTATAATTATAGATGTTATAATATAGCTAGATAAGTTACTACTCCATATACCGGCTTTGTTCCTGAGTGGCAGTTCTTCTCTGTCTTGCTATCTTCAAGGAGGGTCAACACTGCTTAGGTATACTATCTAGGGATAACTATATAATAAACAATAGTAAGATATTAGGATTATTCTCCTGCGAGGCGCACGTCATCCCGACCAAACCGTTTCTTTTTTTACCTTTTCTGCTTCTGCTGCTGCTGCTGCTGCTGCTGCTTCTTCTGCGTCTTCTTCCACCCCTGATGCTCGCTTTCCGGCGCGTCGTCTCCTTTCCAGAGGCGTAGCATCAAGGCGACACGCCGAGATTCTTCCTCCTCTTCTGGATTTCTGTCTCCAGGAAAGTCTATCCATTAATTTCTGTTTCTTGTTTCTTTTCCTTTCCCTATTTCAATATTGCCCTGAATCTCATCCTCGAGCCTAACTGGAGCGAAACCCAAAGCTGGCTTAGTCCTGCGCTACGGAACAGACCCGTCAGCCACTCTTGACTCTTCGTGTCTTCTCTCTCTTCCCCCTCCAGCCGCGTGTTGTGGCCGTCGATTAATCGCTCTTATTATTATTGCCTGACTCTTCCCAATCTTGCGCGCCCACCCAAACCTGACGCAAGAAGGGAAAAAAGGAACCAAGGGGGGGCTTCTAAAAGGAAGAAAAATTATTATTCTAGCGCCGACCGCTGCCGAGGCCGTCAGGTGGTCCGAACCCCCAACTCAGAGAAGAAGAAGATCATCATCATCATCGTCGTCCCTCATCATCAACATCATCACCACCAACCCCGGTTCTACCAGAAACAGTACTCTGACTCCATCAGCAAAAAGGCCGTCCTTATTTATCATCGCCATCGCCATTCTTATCCGCCGCCCCTTTCGTTTCGCTTCCCCCCCGTCAAAACTATCACCAGGACGATACCTACCTTCTACCACCCACAACATTCTCCATCCCGCGGCACTCTCCTCCTCGAGACCACGCAGCGACCAGCCCTCTTCTCTCCACCATCCTGGCGCTCGCCTCGCGCCGGTGCACTCATTTCTGAGTTGGCCCGGAGTGACGAGACGCCACCTCTCTTGTTTGTCGGATCATGGCGCTGGACTTGCAACCACCCAGCGATCGCAAGCGGGTGAAGGTTTACGAGCTGAAAGATAATGACTGGTTTGACAGAGGAACGGGTTTTTGCACAGGGCGGATTCTCGATGTAAGCTTTTTCTGACAACCATTGCATGGCGTGACATGACATATGGCATCACCTCCTCCCCCCCGGGCCACGCGACCTCGTGGTCGCTAGCCGTTGGGCGCAAAAACAGCAGTTCGACCTGCGCGCGCCCCGCCCACAGCCCTTGTATTCTTTTCGCTAATGTCTCTTATTCCTCTTGTTTAGGATGAACCGCGGATATTCGTTGAGTCGGAAGATAAGCCCATCCGAGTCCTCCTAGAGACGAAAATCTCCAAGGATGGCGGGTATCAGAAGCAACAAGGTTCAATTCCCCTGACGCCTGCGCCTTCTTTTTTCTCCCCCTTTTTCTTTTCGCGATCGCGAACTCCAAAAATGGATTCGCTAATTGTGTGGTGTCATGATTAGAAACCTTGATCGTGTGGACGGAGCCAAATCAGACGGATATGGCATTGAGTTTTCAGGAAGCCGAAGGATGCGCTGTGATATGGTAAGGCACTACTCACATGGGCGCGGATATCTTAAACCCGTTGCTTTCGCTCACGGCGTCCAGGAATTTCGTCAGCAACGTTCAACAGCATCTACTCACCCTGGCCGCGGCTGGTAAGTGTTCCTCGCCGTCTTCTCGGCCCCCGCGCGCGCGTACATTTTCTTCCATCTCTAGCAACCTTTACTGATATAGCGCTTCTCTTTTCTCTATAGATGACGCCTTGTCCGACGACCTCGAGAGCCTCCAGTCCATCATGCTACCCGCGCCCGAGCTTGGAAACCTTCCCGAAATCGATCATATGATGAGAGCTGCCAGCATCACCCAGGCTGGTCGAGATGCGTTATCCAAGTGTGTTATTCGGGACGACTACATACCCAAACTCCTCCCTTTGGTTACGGTTGCTGAGGACCTCGAGAGCCTTCCTGACCTACACCGGCTGTGCAACATTATGAAGTCACTTATTCTTTTAAACGACAACACAATCATCGAGACAGTTGTCACGGACCCCATTATCCTTGGAGTCGTTGGCGCATTAGAATGCACGTTGCCGCGCTTACCCTCACTATGACTTGGAGAAAAAAAGAAGATGAAGAAGAAGAAAACTTGCTAACTTTTTTACAGACGATCCCGAGTTCCCTACCCATAAAGCCAACCATCGCCAGTACCTCTCGGACCAGTCCCGCTATAAAGAAGTCGTGCCCATCAAGGATTCTCTCATTCGTCGCAAAATTCGTTCCACCTGGCGTCTACAGTACCTCAAAGATGTGGTCTTAGCTCGGATACTGGACGACCCTACCTTTTCGGTTCTCAATTCGTTGATTTTCTTCAATCAGGTCGAGATCGTCAACCATATCCAAGCGAACGCTCCGTTCCTCAAGGAACTATTTTCGGTCTTTGATCCGCGAAACACTGATGTGAAGCGCAAAGAAGACGCTGTCCAATTTCTTCATCAATGCGCTGCGATTGCGAAGAATCTACAGGCACCGGGGCGCGCCACGCTGTTCACAAATTTTATCAACCATGGCCTCTTCGCTGTGATCGCCTTTGCCATCAAGCACCCTAGCCCAGCTATCCGTACCACAGGCATTGACATCCTTGTCGCACTTCTCGACCATGATCCGATAGTGATGCGCGGATATATGCTCAAGGCTGTCAACGAAAAGAAAACACCTCTCACGGATACTCTGATCGACTTGCTTCACACAGAATCTGACCTCGGCGTTAAGAATCAGCTTGCTGATGCGGTTAAGGTCTTACTGGATCCTCAGGTTCCTTTGCAGGATACGATGGGTCGGGCTGGCCCCGAACATTATGCAAAAATGCGCCCTAATATTCTTTCTGATGCTTTTGTTCAAAATCACTTTGATGAGTCTTCTAAGAGGCTATTTGCACCTCTGAAAAGGCTTGAAACCCGATCTTCTCGTGAGTTTACTTGACATTTGGTTTACATTCATGATCGCCCTATTGATAGCTTGACCCGACAGTTCATGATTTGACCTTCGAAGAAGTCGCGCTATACTCACATCTTGTGGATATTCTCACATTTTTCGTCCGGCAACATTTTTACCGAACTCGAAATGTCATTCAGAACGAACATCTTGCTGCTCATATTACACAACTTTTAAAGGTGCCTCAGAAACACCTCAAACTGAGTACGTTTTGCTTTTTCTTTCCACCCCTGTTTAGACTATAATTAAGGTTGGGGTGATTCTAACTTATACTAGCTGCGTTGAAATTCTTCCGGACCTTGCTCAGCCTTCAAGATACCTTTTACCAAGCTTTGATGACGCATAATGACACATTTGGGTTAATTCTTGATATCGTTTACGAGACCATGCCACGGGATAACCTGCTTAATTCAGCCTGCCTTGAACTTTTCGAATTTATAAAACGGGAAAACATCAAGCCGATTGTCTTGCATGTGGTTGGAAAATATGGCGATAAGCTTAGGAACATTACTTATGTCGACACTTTCCAAGGGTTGATACTCCATTACGAGCAGCTTCAGGGATACGGCGGGGAAGCGGATTCGACTCTCTATTCGCAACAAGACGTGAGTCCGGCCCTTAAAATGCAACACAGTGGGCGCTGGCAAGGCGTGAAAGAGATGGATCCTGCGGAGGAAGAGTATTTCAACACTTCAGATGATGAAGACGAGGTAGGGTCTTCTATCGATTGCGCAAATTTTGTAACCACATACTAATATTCAACTTTTAGTGGCACCAGGACAACCAGGCTACGGTTACGCTTATCTCACATGTGCCAAACGGTGGTGTATCTCCGGCTGTCAAACCGTTGGTAGACTATCCGGATGATGATGAAGAGGAAGAAGACAGGGACGCGATGGACACCAACCCGGAATCGCAGCCGGAGCCGGAGCCGGAGTCGAAACAGCAACAAACTGCACTAAATGATGATGATGATGCTTCGAACGATGATGCCCCTGCCGACCCGCCTGATGAACTGCCTTCAACCCCGGTTTCATTGATCGTGCAGACTCCCCCAGAGCGATTGTCAGAAAAACGCCGGCGCGAAGAAGAGGATGATGACGAACTGGTCAAGCTCACATCGGGGCCCAAAAGGAGGAGCTCCACGAGTGGCGGCCCGGGAACTGCTGGACTGCTGCGCAGGAAACGTAGCGGGTCCATTGGATCAGTATCAAGTGATAAGCGTGCAGTGCAAGGGGGGAATTTAACCGTCAGTACAGCACCGAAGCGAATCGCCATCAACCTGAACCCGTCTACAAACAAGACCCCAATCGCTACAGGTGGACCCGAAGCTGCGCCAAGTACTGCGAGTAATGAGAATGAGAAACAGAGCGCCAGCGCCAACACCAGCGGGGGAGGTTAAGGATATCCTTGAGCGTTTAATTATGCGATTAATCTTTTCTGCACTACACGCATTGTCTTTGTTGTCACAGCATGCAGGTATTTTCCCACCTTTTCTTCTGTTTGTTTTATGAAAGCATCCTAGATACCAGATGATGTGATGTGCGTTTTTCTCCTGACCTAAGCCTTTTCTATTCTCTTTCTCTGTGCGAGTCCTGTCCTGCTGCTTTGCATGGAGCCCTGCAAAAACTGCTTGTTTTTCCTTTTTTTGGATTCTCTTAGAGGTTATGTATCAAGGTCCAGTGCCGTGCTGAGGCCTACACGTTTTGCCTTTCTATTCTCTGCTAGGGACCCTTTTATTACTCTGCTGTATATGTACCACTTTCTATATTGTCGGCGTTCCTAGGTTCATCTGCGCTTGAAACAGTACATTCCTGTTCCAGGGCCATGGGTTTACACTGCACGGGTTTGGCGAAGATGAGATAGCTTGCGTCGTACTGAGCTTTTATACAATTTATTGCTATGACTGGGGTTTGAAGTGGTTCCAAAGTATGTAGGGTACAGTGGCTATACAATAGTTATACAATAGTTATACCAGCAGTTATACTACTAGTAGAGAGGCGTGGTGAACTGTATTGTATACAGCATTGTTGTGTTCTTGACATCGATACCTGGATAGAGTATCAGTTGAGAAAAAAAGCATAAATCCAAGATATTCACCTTGATTCAATAATTTACTTATACTTGTAGAGTAATTCATTATTCATCTATAAGCATTAACAGAGCCAAAGTGCAGTAATCTCACATACATATTGTCAATTCACCAGATCCGCGCAAATCTCTTGGCTTTCATTTCATCACCTCTACTCAAAGACATATAAATCCCCTTCTCATCTCCTATTTCTTACACTCCACCAAAAGGAATATATATCCATCACCAATTCCACAAAACCATGTCCCCATTCCCAAAACTACACATCTCCCGCGATAGTTTCTTCCACGAAACAACCCCCCTTCCCACTTCATCCTCTCCATCATCATGGCCCGTCACCATCTACTTCATCTCTGGAAACCCAGGCCTAATCTCATACTACCACAGCTTCCTCTCCCTCCTCGGCGAGAGACTATCCAAGCACTCGGCCCGCACATTCCACATCTTCGGACATAGTCTAGCGGGCTTTGAGCTGGATAGGACGGGGTACTGTGGTACTCCTAGTCCTCCTAGTACACCTACAACTCCTGATACTGTCCGAAAATCAAGCGAAAGCCGGTACTACGATCTTGAAGACCAGATTTGTTTTGTGCGTGGGAAGTTGAATGCACATATGCGGGGGTTGCGATATCAGTATGAGCGTGAACATGTACCTGACGAGCCACGGCCGAGGGTGATTCTCGTGGGTCATTCGGTGGGTAGTTATATCGCGATGGAGATTCTGCGGCGACACCGCGAGGACAACAACATATTACTTTCTGTTCCAGGGCCGGTCACAGTCCCTGATACGAGTACGACGGGTTCGGATATGGTCGATTTTGATATCGTCGGGGGTGTGATGCTCTTCCCGACTGTGGTGGATATTGCGAAGTCGCCGTCGGGGCAAAAGTTGACGGTATTTCTTTTTCTTTCTTTCTTTCTTCATGTTAAGGGATAAGCACTCTCTCACCTTATTCGACTCTACGATATCTCCAACATATAGACGAAGAAGAGCTAACAAGTATCTATCAGTTCTTACTCCGGTTCATCCCCCAGCTGGCTCTGGTGGTGAGCCTTTTCGCCCGAGTGCTTACGACCATTCTCCCGACGTTTGCGTTAAGAGGCTTGATTCGCCTGGTTATGGGTTCACCACCCGCGGAAGCTGTGGACGCGACATGCTCGTTTTTAAAGAGTAGATGTGGTGTACGGGAGGCTTTGTGTGTTCTTTCCTCTTTTCCTCCTTACGTCCTTACGACCTTTCCTTGCGATGCCATTCCATTTTAATCTCAGCTAACCAAAAACGAAAATAAAAAAAGATATATGGCCGCCGACGAAATGCGCACCATCACCTCGGACAAATGGAGCGATGATGTCTGGGGTGTATCGCTAGCCAGGGAGCCCATGACCCGATTATTCTTCTACTTTGGTCGTAACGACCACTGGGTTGCTGAGCGGACGAGGGAGGAGATTCTGGAGTTTCGGGGGCGCACTCGGACTGGGCCGAGGATGGTGGTTTGTGAGGATTCGCTGCCTCATGCGTTTTGTCTTCGTGGGTTTTTCTTCTTCTCTCTTTTGGGGGTCTGGTTCCTCTGTTAACGTGATCGATTCTAGGACATAGCGATCTGATGTCTGTCAAGGTGGCGGATATGGTTGCGAGTATAGTCGGGGATAGATAGTTCTGACGGGTTGAATGGAGGGAGGGAACTTGTAGGGGTTGGATTTGGTATGTCTGGTTTTCAGGGAGACGCGCCTAGACTAAGAAGACTGGTTCGTTGAATTGCTTCTATATTAGATGATGAGGAATGCTCTATTAGAATAGAAAACATAGACAAGAAGAAACAGGAACTGCCTCCTACGCATCTACTAGGAATAAACCTTCGCGGGTCTTACTATAACCCAATTGAGAGATATTTACTACCTCGATAATGTGAATCAAGTGATATCGGATAAACGTCCATTGGAGTTACAGATACCATCCTGCATCTTCTCAGGTCAAGAAGCCAAAGTGCTATGCGCAGGACGAAGCCTTTAGGCTGTGGGGAATTGATATTCAGTAGGGAGGTTTCAGTGTGAGTTCTCCGCTGAGCGTGGTAGGAATACAGTTCGCTCTGGGGGACTGCGCATATCGGAGCCATACATCCCTTCTGGATGGGGTAGAGTAGTTAGGCGCCTCGCGAAGCATCTCTATTCTGAAGCTAGATGATCACCAGCCAATTCCGGACAAATGCGTGTCCAACTGGTTGAGTGTCATGTAAATCGATGGTCCCCCACCCTGGTAGAGTATCTGAAGCATAAATGACACACATCCAGTCTCTCAGGGTATCTTGATAACTATAGAGCCGCAGACAAAATGCATATACCATTCTGACTAAGGGGTTTGACCGCTCTGATATGCTAACCCCGCTCTCCTGAAAAGATCTCCGAGAACATCTTGTTGGCGTGGATTTGGTTCGGCTGTCACAGCTGGCGCCTGTCTTTCTCCTGGACCCTGGCTATGTGCCCTCACACTCCACGCATCATCTTGCGCTCTTTCTTGGCCAAACAAATCTCTAAGCGAAATCTGCCGACCCATAGGGACGCTAGATTGTACTTCATCTAGCGGATCAGCCGTGGCCGAAGCAGCTGTAGCGGCGGCATGCAATCCATTTTGGCGAGTGGCTTCGAGGCGTTCACGCGCTAGCTTGAGGCTCCGACCTGTTAGGAAGGCACACTCCCGAATCACCTGGGCGTTGATCGTGCGTGTCTCAGCCGTGGAGCTTGGTGGGGGTTCAGAAAATATCCAGAGGCCGTAAATACGGATATCACTATCTCCTGTGGGCTTGTTGGTTGGGGATGCAGTAGTAGGCTGGCCAATCGATCCGTTACTGTCGGGATTGTAGTCGCACTTAAGAATGATGTATTCCTCTGTGATCTCCACATTCTCCCCGTCTGTCAACAGGAGGTCAAAGTTATTCAAACCACGGCGATTAAGCACGAAAACACTGTAGCGTTCCTCGCCCAGACTCCCTGGCACCAGCTGGCAGACAAAAAGAGAGCCTTCAATACCAGTTTTCTCCCACTGCCGTGTGGAGGGACTGAATATGTAAACGACTGCAAAGGGCGCAAGGGACTGAATCGAGTTCACGGTGGGGTTGTAGCGGCGTAGAACGGCGAGGTTCAGCTCTTCGTTGGAGCGCAGAGGGGTAGTAGACATGGCTTGATCTTGATGGTCGGGGAGCTGCTGGGCATCAGAAAGATACACTTGATAGTCTGAGTCGTAATCTGACGGTTGCGCGATTCCTTGGCTATAACGACGATTGTGGCTCTGGTAGTTGTTGTTCTGGCTGTTATTGCTGTTGTTGTAGTTGTAGTTGTTTGGCCGACGGGGTTTTCGGGACGCCATAGTGGAAATAGCGGGCTGCCTTTATAGACCAAGAGATGCAAGGAAACGGCCTGGAGAAGACGTGATATCGAAGGAAGCAGGAAGCAGCTATGCAGCAAGAATGGGTGACGCTGGAGATGTGAAGCTGAACTCGAGCTCAACTGCGCTCGCCGTTTCTGGAAAGCGGTCGAGCAGCCGAAATCGCAGGTGGTTTTGCTCTGGAGTCTCGACTCTTCTGTTCTTCCTCTGCTTCTCGCTGATGGAATCCCGGATCCTATGCTATATATTCGTCCTTTCCCGGATTGTAAGTATATCTACATATATAATGATATATATCAGAGTCACGGTTGTCTGCTGCGGTGGTTTCGATTTTGCCCACCCCCAGCCACCGCGACTCTTAATCCCCCTCCTACCCCTCCTCTCCTTGCCCGGTTTTATCGAGTCGCTGGCTGATTTGCTATACTCTGTCTCGTTAGACCTTCCGCCAGTAGATCGCGTGATGGTCGGTCAATTTTCTGGCTCTTGACGGACTTTCAGCTACACTTTCGCTGGCTCGTGATGAATCCGAGTGTCACGCCCTCCTTCCCTTCTGCTCTGCTGTCTGCTTGCGCCTCGTGTCCCACAACAGCCTCTCACACATCACCAGCCCTTGAATCTTATGCAGTATAGTGCGGTGGGCCAAGGTCGTATATTTACTACGTTGACCGGTCTCGCAAGAGATGAAGATATCTTATATTCTTTGTTCGTGAGCGCCTTTCCAGTATGGCTTCCAACGTTGAGCAGTATCCTCCCCGCCTCAGCGTTGGCGATTACCCCTCTGAGAACCAAAACTATGGAGAGTCTCCGGATGCTTCCTTCGACCCATCTTCTCTTCCGCGGGCTGTTAAAGCAAGGAAGGAAGAGTATATTCGCCCTCGATCCCTTCATATGAAGGTTGGAACATGGAATGTGGCTGCCATCTCGGGTACCGAGGAGGACATAGGGAAGTGGTTTGTGCAGCGAAAGGGGGTATGCGAGCAATTCACCGAAATGCGCGTTTCAGAAGCTCAGGGAATCTCGGGACCGAAAAGTCCCGTTTCCGTTTCTGGAGGCTCGGCTTCGCTTCTTGAGCTTTCCCCGGATCAGGTTGGTCTTTATGTACTTGGGCTGCAAGAGATAGTTGACGTCTCCTCACCTACGGAGGCTCTCAGACCCTACGTGGACCCTGCCCCGGCGAATAGGTGGAAGACAGCCGTTGAGAAGGCGCTACCCCCAGGGTACAAGCTGGTCGCGGAGGTTCAACTAGTAGGATTGCTACAATTGATTTATGCTGCTCCGGATATTGCGAACATTATCTCAGCAGTCAGCAGTACAAATGTAGGCACAGGTCTGTTGGGCTATATGGGCAACAAAGGCGCCGTCGCAACCCGCCTGATTCTTGGGGAAACGACTTGCATTATATTCATTAATTGCCATCTGGCAGCTGGTTCAGACAGAGCCAGCCTCGAACGACGGAACTGGGATGCCTCCCAAATTGTTGGTCGTGCAAGATTCGACCCTATTGATTCGGATCATGCACTAAGGGAGCTGCCTTCCAACAGCATCGGTGATGAGGATTTTGTGTTCTGGTTTGGGGATCTCAATTACCGCCTCGAGGACATTCCTGGTGATGACGTGCGACAAGTTCTTGCTCGGCATACAGAGAATGAATACGACAAAATATGGCAATCGTCCGTTGACGTGAGTAGTTCACCTTCGCCTCCGCAATCTGTAGTGGATGAAGACCAGAAACACCAAATGTACGATTCCAAGGATTTGTCTCATAGCAAGGCACAGCTGTCCCGTTCAGATGAGGAATTAGAACCTCACCTGGACCCGGCTTCTCTGCATACAACGATATCATCGCTGCTTCCCCATGATCAGCTTCGAATGCAGCAAAGACACCAACGGGCTTTTCACGAAGGCTGGCGGGAAGGCGCTATCTCATTTCTGCCTACGTATAAATACGACGTCGGCAGCGTGGCAAGGTTCGATACGAGTGAAAAGCAGAGAGGACCGAGTTGGTGTGATCGCATCCTTTACAGGTCACGTAAGGACACACTAAGATACGAGCGCCTAGCCAGGGAAGCTGCAGACGCTAGGAAGCGAGACGAAGAAATGAAGGCTCGCGGTCTTGAAAACGCTGTTGCTGATGATAGTGTCCTATTTGATTACGACCCGGAGGTTGATGGAGCGGATAGTGGCGACGAATATGATCCGAGTAAGGACCAGTCCAGCGATAACGATTCACTCGATTCACCAGGTGAAGTCGACGAATCTATCCGGCTAGATTATTATGTATCTCACCAAGGGATTCTCTCCTCCGACCACAAGCCACTAGCTGCCGGTTTCACGCTGGAATTTGAATGTGTGGATCCAGATCTGAAAGCCAAGGTACAGCAGGAAGTCGTTAGGGAGTTAGATAAAGTCGAAAACGAATCTAGACCTGGATTAACTGTCGTGGTGGACAGTTCCAGTCATGCGCCAACTGACGGAGAGTCGGAGATAGATCCAAATGCTGTCAATTTTGGCGATATACCCTTTGACGTGCCTGTTAGTCGATCTCTGGCTGTCGCGAACACCAGTGGAGTATCTGCGACATTTTCCTTCCAAAAGCCTGAGCGCTTCAATGATCAAACGCCTTCCTGGCTTGAGTTTAGAGTTGAGCCGCCACACCATGAGAATCCCGAAGACCAAAAGCAGAAAACAACGTCAGACGAGTATACCTTATTACCTGGCGAGGTTGCTAATATTGAGATCACCGTCTGGGTCCGCAATATTGAGCTAGTTCGTCTCCTTAACAGCGGAAAGCTGAAACTTGAGGAAGTATTAGTTCTCCGGGTGAACAGTGGTCGAGATCATTTTATCTCCGCATATGGGAACTGGCTACCCACCTGTTTTGGTCGTAGCCTGGAGGAGCTTACTCTCATTCCCGAAGCTGGCGCGCGCAGTCTGAAGATCAGCAGCTCTCCCGAACCCCTGAAAGGTAACTCGGGTGTCCCTTTGTCGGCGCCCCGGGAGCTCTTCAGGTTGACGGAGGCCATATCAGAGCTGACAGAACGTGCTGTTGCGGAGTGGAGCATGGTAAGGGGTGAGTCTGAAGACAAGCCTCCGTGGCAGAAGGAGCCATATGGGTTTGCGTGGCCTTTCGAAACTGAAACATGGACGCTGAAAGACCCGGAACAGCGCTCATTACTCCTGGCATCCGTTCGCGAAGCTTTGGATACTAATAAGCCATTTAACACTGTTTTTGCACCCGAAGTATCTTCCTTGCACCGACTGGAAATTCTCAGCGAGGCTCTTCTCACGTTTCTCCGTTCTCTAAAAGACGGGGTTGTTTCTGCAGCCGTCTGGCAGAATCTCGATCAGCAAATTCAGGCGCGAGAGAAAACTAAGCAGCCCCCGCGCTCTTGGGAAGATTCCCAGGCTTGGGTACTAGAGAGCCTCGCATATTCGCCTGCTCATAGCGTCTCTTTTACATTCGTAACCTTCATGCTAGCCCGGATTGCGAACGAAATTGCTCCAGTATCTCCAATATCTCCGCGCGGCTCTATTGGACCTGCCATCAATGGGTACACAATTCGTGGTAGTAGCCAATCCACAGACAATTCATCGACAAACCCAACACAAGTTTCTCCAGCATCCTTTATCTCTGGCGGTACTTTTCGACGTAAAACAAATACTTTCACGCCACCAAGCCAGGTAGACACTGCCGTTGCATCAATGGCTAAACGCCGACAAGCTGTCGAAAGTGCCTTGGCTACCATCTTTTCAGCTGTCCTTATTTCTCCTGGTAGCTCTGGTCCTAGTAAGGACAAAGAAAGGAGGGCATTGGAGGAGAAGAAACGAAGCATCATCGAGCCGTTTCTCAAAACGATCGGGGTCGATAACAACGGGCCGTCCGGTGGTGCTCCTTGAGTTCATCGGGTTTTAGAATATTGGGGCCCTTTTACAACTGTGGCGGCTTATAGACTTGCATATGTATATAATTATACATTTGTTGTTTCGCAGTAAGATCTGGGTATATTAATTGTTCGTTATGACAGTGTGCCCGATGGTTTGTCGATTTTCAACGCTCGGTTGGAACGGTTGGAAATATATTCAGAGATATTGCGTCGTGATTACTTGGTGTATTAATATATGCTATAGACGAATGGAGTCTTGATCTCGCCTCACAAGTTGCATGACGGAAGGATACAAGGCCACAAGAACTTGTATGCTTCCCAATAATATATATATTATTAATATATGACAATATATATCAAGACCTCAAGAGTCAAGAAAAAATGTCCATCCTAATTACCAAGTCCCAAGAGCCAAAGATAAAGCGGCTTGTCGGTGCCCAAACGCAAGTAACAATGCCCAATTAGAAAACGAAATACAAGGAACAAGAGATCATTCCTCCGGGATAGAAGTCCGTTTCGGTCTTTTCTGGTGCGGTGGCTGTAGTTTTCGCGTTTGTGGTGATTTGCCTTTACTCTTACTACTACTCCTACTCCTCCTACCACGAACAGATCCTAGAGAAGAGCCACCTCCTAGCAGAACCTCCTCCCCCTTCAAGAGAACCCATCTCGTTATCCGAAGCGGGATCCTCACCAGAGCCATGGCAATGCGAGCAGGAAGCACGACAACACCCGAAATCCAGTCTCGGATTCGGATAACCAGGCCCCTGGATCTGTGGGAGGTGGAGTGCTGCGCCGCGGCGACCTGGGAGAGGACATGGCGAAAATTTGCTTCGAGCGCCTGGAGCCGAGATTCGGTCTGGAATGAGGCGAGGGCGGTGCGTTTTTCGTAGCGGCGTACGGCGCGGTTCAGGGCGTCGATGTCCTGCCGGAATCCCTTTTGGAATTCGGCGGTTGCTTGTGAAATGAGGGATTGGGTGCGCTGGTGCTCTTGTTCTTGTTCTTGTTCTTCGGCTGACGGGTTAGATTGTTCTGGTTGTTGGGTTGGGTTGGTGGAGGAGGCGGCGAGGCGTGAGGCGGCTGCTTCGGCGACATGGGCTTCGAGTTCTTCGAGGCGTTTCGAGATATCGAGGATCTTGGTTACGTCTATCTTTTCTTTGTCGTCGTCTGAGGAGGCGACGATACGTTGGAGGTGAAGGGTCCGGGCTTGGACCATCTTCAGGAGATGCGAGAGTGGTCGGATTTCAGCCGCCAATAGGAAGATGGTTAGGTTGTAGTTCGATACGAGTCCCTCGGAGGGACGTGATAGATTGGACCGGATGGTGTGTAGAAGCCACGTCCCTATTATTGGGAAGATGAAGCAGGATGCGAGGGCGGCGAGCTCGTGAATCTGCAGTTCTCGACTGGCTGCGGTTGTCATGTCGGTGCTCTTTTGGATGATGGATGGTTGGCTCTCCTGCGGGCCTTGGGCTGATTGGGAGCTATCACCACCATTCCTGCTGGTAGTGTCTAATTCTACAGAGTCAGAAAGTCCGGCGGAATCATAGAGCGTGTCTTCTATCTGCTGGATGGTTCGTGCAGAGCGGTACCAATCCCTGGAAAGCGAGGTTTAGCAACCGTTCACGAAAGAGCCTTGGTCGGTTCTTACCATGGCAACCTAACAGACCAATTCAAGAACACAGCTGCCAAAGCCAGCAATGTGACGTCTGTAACGACGGAACTGCCGTTCTGGAAGAATATCCCGGCAATGGCGGGTAAGAGGGCGAGACCCAAGGGCGCCGAATGCCAGTGAGACTCATCGTCCCGGAAGTGATGGCGGGTGTTGGCTGCACGCGGGAAAAATAAATCATCTGTGGACGAGCGGATCGTGTTCCGGGCCTCAGATACAGAGTCTGACAAGATGGAGTTGCGACGATTGTTCTGGTTCTGGTTCTGGTTCTGGTCGACCGAGGATCCCTCGGCGAAGGTGTTGCGATGACGCAGATTCCTGGCGCTGGAGGACGACATCGAGACACAGGTCAAGGTAAGCTGCGGACGATGCTTGAGGAATCTCTCATATTAGTATGTAATCCGTTGAAGAGTCTCTGAATCTCCAGGAGGATGTGGAAGAGAGAAGACGAGGTGCTCGACAGGAATGTGTGATGCAGTCAGTGATGCACATCATTTCCGTGATCTGCCTTGACTCCGCCGAAGCCAATAATGAGAAGAAGAATCAGAAGTTGGCAGTCGATCTGTTCTTCAACATGACTCGGACGCATTCCTGAACTACTGAGCGCCCTTGAACTGTCCTCTTAACACACTCTCGAATCGACTCTGAATAGCCGCAAATCGACTCTGAATAACCTCATGCGCCTGATTTCCCACTGTCTGCGAGGACCGAACCCCTCATCACTCTGCGCACTCGAGCTCTGTCTATTATTGAGGATGTCTCATCACAGCTGGAGAAGAACAGATGGAAAACAAGTCACTCAAGAGACTCATTGAGATCTGAATCTATTGAGCCCCCAAAAGGGAAAATCTGTCTGAGATGCGATCCGTTTCTTCACAACAAAAGCCTCCACCAACACTGCCGACTCAAGACTCTTTATTCATGAAGAAGGCCTCGTCAATAGACAGTGGAGGAGCTCCCCGTCTGAATACCATGGATTGCCAGAGACAAACCCACAGTGCGCAGTTGCGTGTCGCTATTCTCGCTCTTTTTAACTTCTTACTTGCAACCAACTTGCCAAAGATGAATGTTTCAATTGATCTATTGGAGTGAAGCCTGCTATTCTCCCTTATTTCTGTTCCAAACTCTCCTTTCCGGCCGTGGAGAGTAGTAACTATGCTGTATATTATGTCTTTCCCCCTTCTTCTCCTAGCAGGACAATGCTGGCTCATGTCCTCGTCTTTCTATCTTGAAGCTCCTCCCTGCATCTAGAGCTGTACTCTCGTCAAGAAGGACAGCCTGAAAAAAACAGCTTCGTTGATTTCGACAGTGGTTGCTCGTTATCCTGCAAGTTCCAACATTTTCCCTTCGTCTTCTCCGTTTCTTCAAGTGTGGCCTCAAAGATGACCGCGATACCTGCACAAGGAGTGGCTGTTCAATGTCTCTCTGTCATTGCAATCTTGATCAGTCTTCCTCCTCTTGCCCTTCACTGGAAAAACAGAAACTTCCCGGCAGCCAGTCTGATATGCTGGTTCTTGGTTCTCGACCTGTTCAATATCGTCAACGCTTTTATCTGGCCAACGAATGACACTGCGCACTGGTGGGACGGTGCAGTCCTTTGTGACGTCGAGGTTAAAATCCTGATAGGCTCTTATGCTGCTGTTCCAGGGACCTTGGTCTGTATCTTTCGAAGCTTGGCCTGTGTGCTGGACACAAGGCGAGCTACGCTCGTCCCGACCAAACGTCAACGATGGCGAAATCGCGGCATCGAGCTTCTATTCTGTGTGATCGCCCCATTCCTTGCCTCGCTCTTGCACCTCGTATACCAAGGCAACCGATACTTTATCTTTGAAGTCTCCGGCTGTGTCGCTGGTCTCGATACGAGCTGGGTCAGTCTGGCGCTGGGATACATCTGGCCGCTGATAATCTGCCTTGTCGCGAGCTATTACTGCGGTATGTTCTAACCATCATGACACTCATTGGCCCGTTTCAAGCCCGTGCTGAACAGCTTTGTTTAGGGCTTGTGCTCTATCGTCTCCATAAGTATCGGAGCCAGTTTGGAGACATCATCCGCTCAGCAAATAGCGGGTTGAGCAGGTCTCGCTTCCTGCGTCTTTTCTCTCTCTCATTCATCATGCTTCTGGGGCTTACACCAACGCAAGCTTTCATCGTGTACAGAAACGTCAATCCTGAAATGCCGTGGCACCCCTACTCGTGGAACTCCATACATGATTATGCATGGCATGAGATAGAAAAGGTTCAAACACACGGCCAAGTCTTCTTTGACCGTTGGATCCCCATTGCGGCAGGCTTCATGTCCTTCATCTTCTTCGGATGTGGCAGAGATGCGTCAAAGATGTATCACACAATACTCCGATTCCTTGGTCTGGATTGCTGTTTCAATGCAGCGCAGAGCTATTCAAGCGGGAGCCTGCCCCCCAATACGCAAGGGTCTTCGGGGAGTCGCGCAAGGCTACTATTTCAAAGAGACTTGACATCAAAAGCTAGGTAGGCAACCCACACTTAGCGTTCTATCTACGCAAAATGAATACCACTAACCAGCTTCAAGAGACAATGATGTGAATAGTTCGGTTCGCAGCAATTCCACCAGTAACAACTCCGTGGATATTGAAAAGGGCATCATAGCCCATCGTCCCCAAGAACCAAAGGAGCCTCTGAAAGCTTCATGGATGAAAACTGCTCTCTCATGGCTGCGTCGTCCTTTCTCATCTGGCCGCGAAGGAAGACTCTCTCCTCCGCGTCTGGCCGTTCCTTCGAATACGGTCTCCACCAGTGCCTGGGCAGGTAGTAGTCAGAGTCGTGGAAGTATAGATCTCGACATATTTCCGAGCCGAACGGATTTCATTCGAGTCAAGCAAGTAATCAAACAGGAGAGCGAAATGCAGGTATGAGACTTGATGTGGTTCTTCTTCTTCTTCTTCTTCTTGTTCTTCAACCCTCTCGCGTTTACAAGGAGCCATTTCCTTCGGAGCCGAAGCTTCTCTCTCTATTTTCTCTCTATTTTATTCTAGCATGTGAAATTTTTCCTTTTCTTTTTCCATTCTCGTGGGCCTAGACAGCATCAAATGTAATCTTAATATATCTATTCCGATACAATACTACCACTACCTAGGCAGTGATAGTATAGTCAGTACTAAGTCGTACCTCGTTGATACTACCAAAACAACCCAAAAGTTCAATAACCAAGTGTTTCTTTCTCCTTTAAATCCTGCATTTCCACATCTTCAATCTCGATTTGGATTTCATACATGCATGCATGCATCTATCACTAGACATCTCAAAACACAACCAATATCTTCTGTCGGCGTTACGGACTTGCGCTTTTTTCTGAGTTGGGCTCCGAAAGTTTTGACATCCCCTTTAGATGGGGTATACAGGAAAGACCGTGATGTCAATGTGTAGAATGGCCATGTCGGATCACGCAAATCTGTATAGCAGTTGTTATGTAGCTTCCGGAATAATACTAGTTCCATACGTAGGTAGTTCCTCTTGAAAAAGTAAGGTAGTGACTAAAAGCAAAAGGTTGGAGACGAATATAATTGCGGGTATACTTGCACAGAAAGCTACAATACAAATAATAAATCAGCCATATAAACATGAACTGAAACCATCAGTGCCAAAACTCGTTTCGCCGACAAATCGGCACCGAGCTGTAGATGGGATAGTGTAGGAGAAAGAGGCGCAAAACCGAATCCTAAAAGCCAAAGTGAATTGCCACTCATACATAATATTTCGAAATCTCTTGTAGGATGCGTGGAAGAGGACAAGGCTTATTGATCATGGGTTTCGCCCAAAGATTCGGTGTTGGTTGGACGCTTGAGGACCTCCAGATTGCCTTGAAAAGCAACACGTTAGCTATTGTCCGCAGGTATGGTTTTAGTCCCTCGGGCCGTTTAGGGACGTAGTTTCATAATTCCGGAGAATATTATAGGATAGGTAGCTTACGCTGGACAAGGCTCAAGGTTGTCTGCCTCTTGCCCTCTGAGTCTTCCCACTGCCGCAGGCTTGCATCTCCCTCGACGTACACCAAAGTCCTACAAGAGCGAAGTTAGCAGTGTATAGACTATCGAGCTCTCAGGAAGCAAGTCCGCTTATACATATCTATATGATGGGAATGATGCATATATGTATATATAGACAGAACCATATGCACCTGGGACGGCATCATCGGAGAACTTACCCCTTTGGTAGGTTAAGCAGGTAATCCCGCTGAGCTCCCTCCGGCACGAAGCTGGACACACGGAACCAGCTCGTCTGTCGGTTATCCCGAGGACCGTGCGACGTGCCGACCACATACTTGACAACATCTTGGCCAGTTGAGGTGGCCTGCAGCTCGGGCTCGGATCCAAGACGACCGGTGAGGATCATACGGGCGACAGAACGCGACGATGAGGAGCTGAAGGAACGCGCGGAGAGAGCTGCTGTGCGAGGAGTAGCGCGCAGCAACGGGCGCAGCGACGAGGTGGTAAAGGCAGACATGATGCGATATGAGAATTTTCGATGGATCTAAGTTTTGATTCTCTTTTTGACTATTGAAAAATTTGTGGACAGATGGATTTCACGGACAACAGAAAAGCAGCAGAGCAGCAAAGAAGGACAGGTTCGCGGGCGGCCGAGAGCTCCGCCGGTCACGTGAGACAGGAGCTCTCGAGATCCTCTTCCTGCTCTTCTATACTCTTCAACTGCAATTAACTAGTCCACAATATTATCTCTCTCTGCAGACGTTCCAAATGATTATTCCCCTCTTCGAATGCAGCATCTAGACCCGCCGTGGACTCAGAGTTACTACCAGGGTACTTCGGAGTACTAGCTACTACTACTTACTGTCGGACTACACAGTGCAGAGTCACTACACAGTACAGTACTCTTCATTTCAGGCTTCCAGAAAGCCGCTGTATACGCCAATTATTCCTCGCTACTGTTTGCTTTTACGGATACTCTGTTTCGTTCTCGACATCATCAGCGCAGGCCACGCATGCATATACTACGTACATCATGGCCTAGCTAGACTGCAGTGGGCTGCTGTGAGTTGTCACATTTTCCACCCATTTAGCTCGCGAGCAGCAAGGCACTGATCTTAGCTCGAAATCCTCATCCTGGAAGAGCAGAAAATAATGACCTCCAAATTACACCCATCATTTGAACATTTCTCTTGCGTATTTTCCCTAGGTTTTCTGGCCACTCTTTGCTCACCGCATCTACCGTGCATACGAATTATTGGTATTCAAAGCATGTTGATACAGCCATTTCAACTAGCTATTATCTTCGAAACCTTCATCTTCATCTCGATAGGTTGTCTTAAACCATCGTTTAAAGACTACATTATGCTGGCAAATCATACAAACTGTTCGAAGAGGAACAAAAAATTCGCGGCCCTCCCTTAGTCTGATGACCTCTAAGGCTCTAATGCAGGTCCCGAGAACTGAGAGGTTTTGTATGGCTGGGTCGCCCGATCTATACCCCCTGAACAGAACACAAGATTGGACTTGATGGGGTTCCACTGTCCAGTGAGAGCACGGGCTTGGATTTAAGAAAGAAAATCAATTTCCAATGGGCATTGTTGTCCCTACTCAGAGAATCTGGAGCCAAATCACTCCACGAAACAAATGAGACGTGTCGAGTCACGCCGACTTCTGCAGGCAATTGCACGAATGGCTCTAACTAATGGTGGCTAGCGGTGCTAGTTCGATCAAAATGGCGACAATCGTTGGTCATGGCGTCCCGGCCCCAATCAATATCGTCAATTGAACACAAGGTTAAGTGCAGGGACTAGTCAGGTCAACAAGATTGAGGGAGTATTTGACTCGATGTCATGAGGCAACAACCCTGCTTGACAAAAATATCGTCAACTATATGGCTTCTGCGTGGGCGAAGCCTGACAACCTATTGAAAATTAGCGTTCACACTCATGTGTGATTACGGAGTACCTCTCATATCGCGGGCTTGCTGATGCCTGGTCACTTTCTTCGCTTTCTCTGGCCAAGAACGACTCTCTTGTTTGATCCGTGAGCTCGAAGAAACCTGGTTCCCATCCCAATGCTCTCTACAGAACTCAGCGTAGTGGGCAAGCCTGCCGTATATCCGCTTGATTGGATTTGGTCACGGAACCTAAAAAGCCTCCATCCATATATCCTTTATGGCGGCTTCCTCCGTGTGCTGTTTTCAATCAATTCTCACGGCAGATCCCTACCGAATTATTCCAATTATCATACGCTTAGTATGCTGTACGGCCTATGTATGACAATGCACTATTGTTTTGCTTTTTTCCTTTTTTTCCCCCTCAACAATCTCATCGGGTGGATTAGCCCGCGCCTTCCATGCATCATCTACTTAGTCTAATTTTCCTTTTATTCGGCATGAAGTCTGAGGCTAGAGGGTGAGCTCAGTTCGGACTTAAACAAGTTCCAAGAATTCAAAAGTTGAATTTCTTTCGTTCCCCAGTCGCATGCTAAGGATTTATGTCAAGTCTCTTTCCTGGTCTCTTTTCCTTTTTACTTCTCCTCACTTCCTTTCACTGCTACATGTGTACATATACATAGTGGAGACCGTTGCATGAGAATCCATTTGGATATCTGTCTACAGTCACGTTGCTTGCTCCTTATTGCGCGTTGTCAGCCTCGCTGACAGCTGATATTTACTCCTTTTATCCTCTTCTGGTCTGTATCATGAATTATGTGAACAACCATTAGAGTGAGAGTTCGTCACAAAACTTCAGTCCTGTCTGGTCGACTCCTTACCTTGACTCTCCCCCTCAAACCCCCTCTTCCCCATTGACTTCTATAAGCTTTAACACTAGCCCTCGCTTTCCAGGGCTCTCGAACATGAGGGTATTATCCCTCTTTGCGCTGGTCACCTATCTTATTCCTACTCTACTCGCTCATGTAGCATGGGTGCCCGATGCTGGACATGGAAAATATGGTGTCCTCCTGCCAAGGGAAACCACCCCTATAGTTACAACGACAGCTACAACAACGTCTACTGATGTATCGACTACAAGTGTCACTAGCAGCGCAACAGCGAAAGGAAATTCTACTTCAACCTCGACCACCGAATCTTCGTCGACTACAACAATAGCATCGCTAAATGCATCAGCTCCGCCAGAAGGTGAGTTGGAGCTTATTTACTTCTTCTTGTACTCACTTTGGAGCCTGCGCTGATGATTATCTGAAGATGATGGAAGTAATTCAACAGCCCCCGGGGCCCTGCCACTCGAACCCACTGTCACACCTGCTTTGGGTATCAGCGGCTTCATCCTCATAGCAACGGGTGCGATTCTCGGATTAATAGGAGTACGAAATCTACGGTAATACACAGACTGTATGCTTCTAGTAAATCCACTCTACTTACCAAACTTTTATAGGATTCAAGTTTTCTTGTCCTCCGCATTTTTGACCAGTTTGGGAGTAACGGTGAGTGACGGGTTATACCACACAAGTTAGAGCTAAAAAAAAATTCAAGTGCTAATTATACGGTGTATTAGGTCCTCATCGTTTATGTCATGAGCCCCCCTGTTCGAGTTGCGATACAAGGCGCATATCTAGTTGCAGTCTTCTTTACCGGGATTACATTTGGGGCTCTGGCGATTGTTTTCAAGGAATTGACCGAAGGACTTGGATGTCTTCTCGGGGGGTTCTGTACGAGCATGTGGCTCCTTTCCGCAAAACCCGGGGGTCTGCTCACGAGTACCGATGCGAAAACCGGGTTCATCGGTGCAATCTCCGTAGGATTTTATGCATTCTCCTTCAGCCACTACACGCGGCCTTATGGATTAATTGTCTCAACTGCTATAGCTGGAGGTACCGCGGTGGCACTTGGCATCGACTGCTACAGTAAAGCTGGGCTGAAAGAGTTCTGGCTTTATCTATGGGGTAAGTAGATTGGCATAACCCTGACTGCGCAGGTGAGAGAGACACAGTCTAACAATCAGAGCAGCGTTAAATGATGACATATTTCCCCTTGGCACCAACACGTATCCGGTAACTCGCAATATCAAAGTTGAGCTTGCCGTTACAGTTATAGTTGCCATTATGGGTGTGGTCTCACAACTAAGATTGTGGAATGTTGTGCGGGAACGAAGGGCAAAGGAGGAAGAAAAACGTCAAGAGGAGCAGAGACAGAAGGATGAAGCCGAGGCCGAAGCAGTGAAGCGACTAGAGGAGAATAATCTGAAAGAGCGACTGGAGTGGGAGGCGAAGTACGGGGACCACGGGTCGAGTACCAGCTCACCGAGCATTCCAGAGCTCCCCGATGAATCCAGGAAGTGTGCTGCAGATGAGGCAGACGTCTTGGAAAAGGGCGAAGCTATTGAAACGGAAAGCATCACAGACTCCGAAAATTCATATCGTTGCTCCGAATGCAGAGAGCAGGAAGCAAACGACGATGCCGCATCTGATGCCACTGGGGCTTCTCAAGGCAGCGAAACTGAGCAGCAAAATGACACGGACCAGCTGCAAAAACACAGGTTCTCGAGCCAAATAGCTGACGATGAAAATACACCGCGGCACAAAGTTTTTGATGGGGCAGCTGTTGCTAAGATAACTGATGACAAGAGCTCCGATGTGACAGCAATTGTTGGCTCTGAGACGGGATCAATCTACTCGAAAAGGCTCTCGGAGCCTACACCGAAAAAGGAATCCGCAAAGACATATAGTAAACCAGTTTCTGAGTCCCAAGAACATTTACTTCCAGATGATGATGACAATACCTCTTCCACGCAAGGTCTTGTAAATGCCGGAAGTGAGATAGATTCTGACTGCCACACTATTGCTGCTGAGAGTCATTATCAAACAATGGCTGGTATGGAACAACCTGCCACGACTGAGGATAGCACGGTCAGTGCCGATACACCACAGCCCAACGCAGCTGAGGTTGTGGAACCAATTGCTGAGAAGGTTGAAACCAAGGTAAAAGAGGAGGAGACCTTATTGGAACGAATCCCCCAATCCCAAATACCAATGGAGAAGAAAGAACTGCATGAGGAGTCAGATTTGAACAAGGGTGACTGTAAGGGAGAGAAAACTACACCCCTGATAACGGATTCTCATCTCGAGGAACCCTCGAAGGAAACAAAGGCCCAATATCAAAAAGACTCTCCACAAAGCACACAAAAGAATGCGGAGACAGAAACAACTGCTCAGAAAGAGGACGAATCTAAAACTGAGGCTGCCGCTGACGACCCAACATCCATTCCAGGAAAGGAAGTCATACAAGAAGCGAGTGAAAAGAAACAACGAACTGTAGAAGAGCCGCCCAGCAATGATCAGACAGCGACGATGCCAGGCATTAAGGAGACGAACAACGAATCCCCTGAAGTAGGTGGAAAGTCTACAGAGGACTCTCGCCCAGATCAAAAAGCACCCGAAGAGAGCAGCCAGTCCCAAGACCCTCCGCGAACCAAGAAACTTAGCAAAGCAGGTTCGAGCAAGAAAAAGTCCTCCGGACCCCCCGTGTCTAAACCACAGCCGAAGCCGAAGAAGGAGGAGCCTGCTCGATTGAACACCGAAACGGTGAATCAAATTCCAAAACAGACATCAAGAATAGTCATGTCATATCGCACAAACGAATGGGCGAAGCATTTGGCAGATGCCGATGCTCCTGAACTGGAGCCCATCCAGCCTTTTGACGAAGAAGAGCCCAACTGTCCTGTTGAGAAAGAAGAAGTTGCGGCGCCAGTCAAAGTTACAGAACTAATGCAAACGCCCTTGAATGCGCAGCCTCCGCCTGCTGTCGAGCCCCGTGCTTCTGTCGGAAAGGACGCAAACGAAAGCCATCAGATGTCCAATGAGCCTCGACTGGGGTCACAGAAGAAGAAGAAGAGGAGATCCAGATCTCCTAACCGTCTGTCCATCGGTTCCGCGCATGAGCTTTCCCAATACTCGCTTCCGGCTGCCCAGCTACCGGACAGTGCTGTCAACTCCTCCTCTGCCACATTGCTCTCGAATTTTGCGCCTGCTGAGCCGGTCCAAGATGAAAGTGAAACCGCCAAACAACGGTGGAAGGGGCCGCCTCCCCTCATCGCTGTGCGTGAAGACATGATGCGAAATCGATTAACATCTGTCTCACTGGGAGTTGATCCCTTTTCCCGGAACAGCCCAGGCCAATCATCGACGGATCTTTCACGTCGATACTCTTCAACCTTCACGATTCTTGAGGAAGAGGGCGATGATATGCCGCTGTCCCATCGTCGGACAATGCTTCACCAACAGTCTGCCCCGTCTCCGCCACCTTTGGCGAATATACCGTCAGCGCCACCAAGACGGAATCAAAGCGGCGCACCCTCGAGGGCCAACTCCCCAGCAATCCTTGCAGCATGGCGAGAATCCGTCCGCGAGGATCTCAAGGAGAAACGCAATCCACTGAAACTGAGCCACTCTGCGATTACCTCTGGGCCTGGAGACCGCAGCCCATCACCATTCGGGCAAATGCAGCAGCGGAATGCATCCTCGGCCAGTATCGGGGACAAGATCGCCGAAGGCATGCAACGAGGAGACATGAGCGACTTGCATCGGGAAGCCATGCGACGAATGCAAGCCAAAGCTAATCAAAGTGCAAATCGCAGAGTATGACAAATTATTGGTCTATGATGGTCGGTCAACTCCTCAAGTTGGTGATCAGGACAGCCCGTTGTTTATTTGCCTTTTTTCTTTTCTCCTCTTTTTCTCTTTTCTTCCCTATTTCTCTTGTTTGATTCCTTGATGCTCCAGCGACGAATTATGGATCTCTGGGTCCAGTTTTTAATTTTTAATGTTTGCTTTAATCTTGAGCTTGAGCTCTGGGAGTCAGAGGAGACGGTTTGAACGAAAGTATAAATAATGCCAGCATCATCAGGACTGAGGAGCTTTGATTGTGCTGTGATACACTTTAAAAAGTGTTCTATAGAGGAAACTGTTGAATATATACCATACTACCACCCGAAGGTACTACTTATCCCTATCTAGAATACCTAGGCTAATATCCAAGGGGAAATGAGCAAGGGGAAACAGACCTTGCCAATGTTTCACCTGTAACGGAACAGGATGAAAAGTGAAGCTTAAGACAGGGCTGGGAGGCTTCGTATACAGCGGGCCAGACCCCCATAGTTCGAGGCTTTAAGTCGCCCTTGACCCCTAGAAGGATCGCTGGGGATGGAGCCATAGTCCCGTAGTAGGTTCAGAAGTTCATAACTAGTCAATTTAGCACCAGCTCCGCCAGCCGCCGATCGTCACTGTTTCGTTCCAGTTTTCCAGGCGTTGAGATGATGAAGTCGAGGATTTGTTGGTCAGACAGACAAACAATCGCGGTATTATTGTATTATTACTCTGCTGCTAAGAGGATTAGAATTTAGTCGTAGTAATAGTGTTATTATTATTATTATTATTATTATTATTCCCGCACGAGAACCCAGTTTGCTTACTTTCATATTATGTATTTATTATTGCTGCGAGGCGAGGCCGGTGGTGGCCGGAAGCTGGAGGAGCAAAGAAGATTCTTCGTATACAGCTGGAGCAGTCGAGATGCTATAACTGGGACTCTCCAGCATCATTCATCATATTAATCCTCTTCTCCCTACTTCTAGATCCCAGTAGTAGATGTCTATTTTCGTTCTTCCTGTCAGCGCTTTGGATCCGTCAACTGCCCCGAGCTCTGTTTCAAAATCCACCCTCGTCTGGCGTTTCTCCTGGACTGCGACTCGACTGCGACTCGACTGCGACTGTCATTCCAATAATTCTCATCGTGAAGTTCTCCAGCTTCTCTTGTGAATGTCGAGCTCAGATCAGGCTGCGTCCCTTGCTGTTGCCAGTGCGCCCCTTTTCCTGCAGAGTCCGCCAATCACGGCCTCGCCTGGCCTGCTGGAAGTCTTTTCCACGCCGTCGTCATTGCTGGATTCTTCGTCTTCTTCTTCTTCTTCCAACTCCAACTCCGTCTGCAAGTCGGACCTTCGTCGACTCTCACCACGGCTCCTCCTCCTCCTCCTCCTCTCTCTTCTCTTCTCCCTCCCTCGAAAACGGCGCATCCCACCTCATCCTCAGCCCTCGCATCATCGTCCAAGATTGAAAAGCCTGCTCCATTGCGTCCTTCCCCGCGCGTTACCTTTCAGTCCCCTCAGTCAACAACCGCCTTGCCATCAGTCTATCACTTGGACACGGACTCGGAGGCAGAGCCAGAGCCAGGGCCACAGGCAGAAGCGGAGGCTGAAACTTATAATCCCTTCCTCAGCACCCGACCCTCGCGCCTGCAAAAGAAGCCCTCCTGGGTCTCTCCCAGAATTCTTCGACCCTCTGCTGTTCGACTCGCAAATCCAGTCAACTACGTCCCACGCATCACACCCGTCACTGTCCCCCATCCATTACAGATCTCCGACGAAAATCTCCCTCTCGAGTCGCACCGGGACGCGTATCCTCTCCTTACCATCCCCGAACGGCGTCGTAGCCGGCTGACACCCTCGCCAAACAGCTTGGCAGTGGAGCGCAGCCAGCACGAGTCGGAAAGTGGCCGCTCTAGCATCGCAGTGCCTCGAGGGCAGAGGCATGGTGGCGCTTTCGACGAGGAGCTATTAGAAGATATGGAGACCTCAGCCGAACAACCGGGTCCCGGGGTGGGCCGTCCGCGTCATGTTCAGTCAGAACACTCTCTACGGTCGCAGTCGCAAATAGCCTCGATCCCCTCCAATACGGGGCTTCCCACTGGAGGCGAACCTGATGTCGCTGAGGAGTTGGCATGGGGCCCCGCTCATCCCTGTTTCCCACATATTAACCCGCATGTCCCGCCGGGATCTGAGGAGTATCTGGCAACGCGCATCATTCGCATCCGACGGGATTGGATGGTCAAGGGCGATCTTGCCCCGACGTTTTCCAATCTTTATCCTGAGATTCTCGACCCCTTACTACCCGAACATGAGTTCCGAAGGGTCGTCGCAACGGTGAACGAAGAGCTGATCAATGCCTTTAATCCGTATAGTTTCCACAACTGGCTGGATGGTGCGCTTGGTTTGCTCACCGGTTGGATTTGGGAAGACCTAGGCGCTCCGGGAATCAAGGGCCAACTCAAGCGGGTTGAGGACTGGCTGGAGAGGTGGAACAGAGAGGTTGGTGCCAAGGACGGCGTGCGCATTTGGAGTCTTCGAAGGACAGCGTACATGTCGTTGGACATACAGATTCCCGACCCTAAAGTCGGCATCATTCCCAGCGAGGGTAATCCGTCACTCCCAGGCACCCGACCGAGTAGCGGTGTATGACAGGAGGCTCTTCCTTTTATCATCCATTATACATCTTTTTTAATCCTATTTCTCTCTTCAGATGAGCCAACTTATCTCTATGCATGATTTAGCGAGTTCTTGGACGTGATTCTAGATTGTTTCTTCTTTTCCTCACTGACTTCTACATCATTCTTGATCCTCGATGTTTATGAGATCAGTTTCTTCATTTCAGACCGTTGATACCAATTTTCTTTCTTTTCCTTCTTTTTTTCTCTTCTCTTTTCCCTGGAGAAAGTTTAATACCTCGTTAATGAACAGTATGGGGAATCTGTTAATTATAGAAGATCCAGCAAAAATAGCAATTCCGTAATTTACAAGAGCTTCTATTTCACTAGATATAACTATAAAATAGATGAAATATATAAATAGATAAATACAAACAAACAACACGAAGAATGCTTTGGTTCCTCTCGTTCGGCTCCCCCGCCGCGTCTAGAGCTTCGCCGCCGATCGCGGGAACCTCGTGCTCTCCTGAAGAAACAAAGCCACTCACTCTCTCCCTCCACCACCTCGCGCTCTCTCCCCCTCACCCCCTCCTCCCTCATATCTCCCCGTCCACTATGTTGTCGGGTATCCTCGTATTCAACCAGAAAGGCGAGAACCTCATCTTCCGCGCCTTCCGCAATGACTGTCGCCCGCGGCTGGCAGACATCTTCCGCATCCAGGTCATCTCGAACCCGCAGGTGCGCTCGCCTATCTTGACGCTGGGCTCGACGACCTTCAGCCATGTGAAGCACGAGAATATCTATCTGGTTGCTGTGACCAAGAGTAATGCGAATGCTGCGCTGGTGTTTGAGTTTCTGTATCGTCTGGTGATGCTGGGGAAGAGCTACTTTGGCAAGTTTGATGAGGAGGCTGTCAAGAACAATTTTGTTCTGATTTATGAGTTGCTGGATGGTATGTTCTGTTATACATACATACATATATATATGTGATTTGTGGAGAGCCCAGTACTGATGAACTACTTGTGCTGTTATGAACAGAAATCCTCGACTTCGGATACCCCCAAAACACCGAAACGGACACATTGAAAATGTACATCACCACGGAAGGCGTCAAATCCGCCATTGCCAACTCCCCGACAGACTCCAGCCGCATCACGATGCAAGCCACCGGCGCGCTCTCCTGGCGCCGTTCAGACATCAAATACCGCAAGAACGAAGCCTTTGTAGACGTGATCGAGGACGTCAATCTCCTCATGTCAGCCACAGGAACCGTACTCCGCGCCGACGTCAACGGCCAGATAATCATGCGTGCATATCTCAGCGGCACGCCAGAGTGCAAGTTCGGGCTGAACGACCGCCTCCTCCTCGACGGCGACGGCGGCGCAGACACGATCGCGACCTCGGGCGGCCACCGCAACGGCACGACAAAGGCCACGCGCGCCGCAGCGGGCTCGGTCACCCTCGAAGACTGCCAGTTTCACCAGTGCGTGAAGTTGGGCCGGTTCGACGCAGACCGCATCATCTCGTTTGTGCCGCCGGACGGCGAGTTCGAGCTCATGCGGTACCGGGCGACGGAAAACGTCAACCTACCCTTCAAGGTACATCCGATTGTGCGGGAAGTCGGCACGACAAAGGTCGAGTATAGCGTCGCCATCAAGGCGAACTACAGCTCGAAGCTCTTTGCGACGAACGTGGTGGTGCGCATCCCGACGCCCTTGAACACGGCTAAGACTACGGAGCGCACGAGCCAGGGCCGCGCCAAGTACGAGCCCGAGCATAACAATATCGTCTGGAAGATTGCCCGCTTCTCCGGCGGTAGCGAGTATGTGCTTACTGCGGAGGCGACGTTGAGCAGTATGACGCACCAGAAAGCGTGGAGTCGGCCGCCGCTGAGCCTATCGTTTAGCCTGCTCATGTTTACGAGTAGTGGGTTGCTGGTGCGTTATCTCAAGGTATTTGAAAAGAACAATTACAGCAGTGTCAAGTGGGTGCGGTATATGACTCGAGCGGGAAGTTATGAAATTCGGTACGTTCCTTTCTCTCTCTCCTTTCTCCTCTCTGCAAGTCCACTTCTAATAACCCTGAATAGATTCTAGCCGAGAGTAACAGCGGGTTCGGCATTGACATTGATAATCAGTACTACATTAAGCTCGGTGTTCTGGCGTTTTCGATGCATATATATTTTTCTTCCTCTTCTCTGGACATAATAAAATGGTCGATTGCACTCTCTCAACAGCAATTCTAGCATCAGTCATTTCATATAAGTCAGAATACCTAATTACTCCATTCTCAGATATTAGTACATACATACCTGTGTAGTAATATGTACCTAGATAGTATGTAGTATACAGTATATACTCCAGAACCAATATCAATACTTCGGTCCTCCACGCCAATAAATACCTACAAGCAAATCCCAATTAAGTACAGATAAAACCTCCTACCAGATCCATAAACATAATAAAACAAAATACATCAAAGAACAATCGACCGAATCCGCAGCCCGGTCCGAAATAATTATATAATGTATAATAATAGCATAACATAACATATAATATAATATAATGTAGTATAACATACAAGACATAAGAAATCCCAGGTAAATGCACAGGAATGAGACCCCAAATGATATAGTGAGCAGTGATAAGGTAGACAAGCCAAACACAAGCCAGTGTGAGGTGAGGTGAGAAGAGACATGTCAAAGCCACGGGCAGAGACAGGTGCGTAAATAACATGGTAGCATGACCGGGATTTTTGGGCAGGGTAATTAAGTATCCAGAAGTGATTGCGCTTGTTTTCATGATCAAGGGCGGAGGGAATTAGGTAAATAGGAGACAAAAGAAAGGGAAAAGAGAAAAGAGAAAAAAAAAAAATACAAGTCAAGTCAGGGTTAGGGTGGAAGGGGGAAATAATATTAGTACAGTCCCATTTGTCTCAATGGGGGATCCTGGATGGTAGCGTAAAATCCGGGAGTATATATATATATGTATACGTATAACGAGACCCCATGTGGCCCCGAAACTCCAATAACCACAGAGGTATAATGAAATGGAAGGAAAGACTACATCCAGTCCTTATGGATGCGGCTGCGGACCATTCGTCGTCCTCGTCGCAGCCCAATATTGCCCTCGCCGACAAGAGCCTGCCATCGTTGCCCCACGCTGGCGTGGTCCTTGCCCATTCGACGAGCGCACTCGTCCCAGTCTCGCTGGGAGAGTTGGAACTTTTCAAGGACCATCTCTACCAAACGTTGATCATCGTCTGTTGTCCATGCCGAATCATCCGCCGGCACTGGTTCTTCCGATTCTTCAATGGACGGGAGCACTGCGTCGGGATCAAACGATGGGAGCGCGCGACACCCTTCAGAAAACTCAGGCTGGCGTCTCTGCGCGGGTGAGGGAGGGGACTGTGTGACTGGGGGCGAATGAAGCGAGTAAAAATCGGATTGCGATAAGCCTAAGGGGAGGTCGTAAGGGACGTGTCGGCGACGTTTGGGAGTGGAAGGCTTCGAGTGTGGGCGTTCGGCATCGAACATAGCAATATCATCGCCATCCTCTTCAAAGTCATCGCGCCGTCGTTTGTGAGCGCTGCGAACAGGATTAGGGGATGGTTTATGAGATCGGTTGTTTTCTTTTTGTGTTCGCGACCGCGTCGAGGAGGATGGGGGAGACGCTGGACGAATATGAAAGGGGCTTTGGAGGCGCTCTGGTTTCGCTCGTCGTGGAGATGGAGCTGGAGAGCCATTAAGGAGGGATTGTAGCGCGCGACAGGTACCCAACAGGCCGTTTCCTGAGGGGCCTTCGTTGTCGGACGGGGGAGGAGTTGAGAATAAGCGAATGGGCGTGAAGCGCGACGACCGTCGCAGGTCGCAAGAAAGCGCAGACGGGAGCAACATGGCTGCGCAGCGAGAGATGGCCCGCAGTTAAAGAGAGAAGAAGTGACTGTAGAGAGGGGGTGAAAAGAGAGCGATCTGTGGTGGTCGTGGTTGGGGGAGGGGTTGGTTGTTGCAGTTTGTGCGCAAAATGACTGCGCGGGCGATGCTTGTTTGCGCCGGACGGGCTCCTAACAAGCAGTGGGCGAAGTGGAGCAGTAAAAACCGGCGAAATAGATAGTACAACACGAGCGCTTCAAGATGGACAGATTCCGAGGGATGCGACGAGGCGACAACGGCGATGGTGGATGGGGGAAGAGTTGATGGTGAAACAAACGAGAGGAGGAGGAGAGAACGAGCGAAGTTGAATGCGGGATCGATAAGTCAATGTGGAAAAAAAGGAGAGTTTCGGGTGTCAACCGTCTTTGGTTCCGCAAACGGCCAGAAGGAATGAACTGCAGAACATCAAACAATAAAGATACTGCTAATAATGTAGGAGTAACAATAATAATACCTTAGTAGTAAGAATAATCTGCGAGTCTGCAGCAAATAATACACAATGAATGAGAAAAGAACAACTGGCATGGGCTCCTCAGGCACTTCCTTGATTCTCCCTCCGCCAAGGAGTTCTATGTCCTGGATTCAAATCTCTATCCTCGTCGACAAAGGGGAATCGCCCTAATTTTGAAGGTCTACAAACCGCCTTGAAAGACGCTACGACGACGACATCATCCCATCTCACTTCCCCTGTCGTGGGCGCGCTCTGTGTGTGTCTCACTGCCGCCACACACACAGTCCGAACATAGGGATACACGCGCGACGCAAGGCATCGTCATCATCGTCGCCAAGAACGGCCTCCCACGATCTCCCTTCGGGGCCTCTCATGTTCCCCTATGACTCATGGGGATTTGAGTCTCTGGGCTCTCGACTCTCTGTAGAGTAAGAGTTGTGGAACCAGCGCGATCGACTTGCAACGTTTCCCCCTCCCATTCCCACTTTTCTGCTAGGCAGCCTAGGCTACCTAGACATTTGCATAGTACGATGCTAACGGCCAACATCTGGACCTGGTGTCTGCTTCTCCAGTCTTTATGAACCGTGCTGCAGTGGGACGACTGGAAGTCGCATTGCAGCCTGCAATGCGCGGTAATTCGAATGGCCTGCAGCCTGCAGCTGTCATTCGAGATATCAAATTACTGCTTAGCGCTAACTCGATTTTTACAATGGCGGGATATATTCACAAAAGTTCTATACTGGTTAATATCCTGGGAAAAGAATCCCAATTCAGAAAAGAAAGAAAATACAATGTAATGTAATAAAATAAAATAAATAAAACGCAAAAATGCCCCTCGACCCGGTGGTTCAGTATACTGATGCTCTCCCTCTTGTAGTTCGACCTGGATTCCCTCCCATTCTTCTCCCTCTACTTTGATCTCATCCCAGGAATCCCCACCCTCCCATGGGCATCTATTAAAGACCACCTCGGACCCGCACTCTGTAAATTGAAGCCATCACCAGTTCCCATGCAAATAATCCAACTTTCCCGAAGTGCCGGCACTGGCATTGCGTGACTCTTTCCTAAAACGGCAATATTTCTGTCCGGACACGAGCGCGTCGCGTTGTCGCGTTAGACGCGTTGCTTATACTGTGCGCGTCGGCCAATCAGCTGCCTTCGCAACGCTACTGGGGGTTAGGCCTCAGGCTGTTCGATATCGGCCTCAACAATTTGGCACGCGAGTCATTGACTGGTCGCAGAGTTTAGTTTCCTCCAGAGTTCAGTCGTCAACCTTGAAGATTTCCAACTCTCCAACTCTCCACGGCGGCAGGATCACACCAAGGATTCAAGGAATAAGCCAGGGGACGAGCGCTGTCGATCCGGAAAAAGTGCCCGAGAGTATCGAGACTATCTTATCACAGATAACTACGCACGTACCTTCAAACAGGTGCTAAACCCCTCCTTGCCTCTGTTCTTCCCAGAGAGTTTTGAAGTCCTTTAGGTTCCTATGCAGTCAAGGAGAAGCTCCACATTCTTGCTCGAGGTGAAGGAACGAAATCTTGCAGGTGGCTGAACAGTAAGGCCTCTTTAGCTCGTGTCTCAGTGTGCTGCCCTGCCTTTCTTCCCGGTGCAGCTTCGCAGAATTTGTCCAGCACGAGGGGTTATAATCAATGTCCTTGCTTTCTATGGCAATAAGTACACCCATGGACCTGCATTATCCGGCATGCTTTGATAGACTCATACCAAGTAAATCTGTCACCTTGTGCATGAGCAACAATGGCATTTACACTCGTTAAATCCCGTTAAAAGAGTTGAAGATGTCCAAGGGATTGCTACTGGATTCTAGGGATCAGACCGACAGTTCATCCTGTACGAGGCACACAGGGCCACCCCCTGGCCAACTATCACTCCCTCCTGCGCATCCATACTAAGATCAGCAAGATCTATGCGAGTTATGGCTAGAGCTCGATGATATCAAAGGGAAACCCCATCGCCTCGAAAATCTACATTTACGGAGGCCCTACCCGCATCAAACTTCCATAAATCGACCAGTCCGCGAAGCAAGGGATACCAGGATAAGCCGTAAGCCCCAGCCCCTCTAAAATTCGACGGACATCCGAATCAAAATTCACAAGACGTGCGGCAGCAGTCCTGTCTGACAGATGCAAGTGCCTAACCAAGTCATTGTTCTAGTTTTTTAGGTACTGATCTTCTCTCTCCCTCTCTCTTTAAAGATCAACGAATCAAAGCTCCCCAGCACTGCGCCTCGTTCTTACCTACCTATGCCTTTGCTTAATCGTGGCTGGGTAGTAATGTAACATTTAACTCTAGTCCATATCTTACTTTCACTTAATCTCATTTGCTATTTCCTCTTTAATACTTCTAGTAGTCGTGCATCCTGCCTGCGGCGCATCATGCATGATACATGATGCCACTCAGTTCCTTATCTTACTAGGTAGAGCTTACTAGAGATCTCAGAGGCTCTAGTGCTCGTGCCACCCCTTTTATCCGAGAGTTAGCTACGTGACGTCTTTCAATTGACCCCCAATGGCCCCTTGATATCCATCTCCCTGGGACGGTTCCCTAGATTGCGCTTGTGTGTCTTGTGTCTTGTGTCTTATGCCTTGTGTCTTTGGCAAAGCCCATGGGTAGGTAGTAAACAATTTAGGTTAGGGGTTGTAGCTCCCTCTCTATGAAGGAGTGGTGGTGAAGGGGTGGTAGATCGGGAATACCCTAGACGAAGATTTCGGGTTACTGATATCCCTACCTATTCTCGTACAAGTTGTGCGTATACCACAAAATATCATTGGTCGTGATATGATTTAATGCTAGGTAGTCTCTGCTCTTGATCACTAAGATTAATTCTATGATCTGAGTCTTCTTTGTTTCTTTAATTTATTCTAATAATTACTTAATCTCTTTCGGCTTTTTCATCAAACAGACCTCCCCACATGCCGAATTAATATATGCTGTTATAGTGTATACTCCTGACAAGAAATCCATCTGGTCCTCTTTCTTATTAATAATGATGTGGTGAAGCGCAAACCACACACTACTCCAGTAACCCCAGAAATCTCCCATATGCCAGATGCTGTCGTTCGCCGGTCACAGCGTTACTTACCTCTTCGTAGACTTCCCCCTCTACATCGTCAGAACCGCTATGACAGCGTTTATTACCTATGCTGCTGTTGATCCACAACGGTCCCGCAAGGCGCCGAACACGGGGCTCACCCCTTTCTGAAAGGTGAACACGCGACCTTCGGGATGCTTCTGAGCTGCTCGATGGCGTTTGGTAGCTTCTGGGTCTAAGGCCATTGACAATACCAAAGGCTGGTGTGTCAATTCGACTTGTGGGGACCCATAAGGTTGGTTGTATGGCTCGGTTCTCGTTCAAATTCGAGTTGTCCTTCTCTCTGCTGGCCTGGAGATGCCATGATGACACACTCGCTGGCTTGTAGATTCCCCTATGTGGAGGGAGATTGGGATCTGAAAGAGTTTGAGAAATAGCACCTGAGAAGCCCCGACCACTCATGCCATCGGTATCTGAGGAGATTAACGAATATGGTTGAGCTTTCTGGGAGGCATCTAAGGCGTCCAGGTGGGAGTTGCTCTCAAACTCGGACGAGTCGCCTGAATCATACTCCGAATCGCCTACTGAATGTTGGTTCCGTTGACTGTCAAGAAATTCCTTGAACTCGTGAATCTCCGAGATCAACGGCTTCTTCGGTAGCCGTGGTTTCCAGTATCTGATGGATCGTTTATAAAGTGCCTCAAATGCCATTCTATGAGCCGGGTTCGTAAACCAGGGATGCTTCAACGCCTGCTTTACATCCATACGAGCGGATTCGTCAAATACCAGCAAGCGACGGATAAAGTCCTTCGCTCGCTCACCCACTGAGTGACTGTCAAGAATGCCTTCTAGCTTCTCAAGCGCCTTTTGCTGATGCAACCTTGTGATGGAAGAGTTCAACTTCGGGTTCCCGAAAGGGGCTTCTCCAGTTACCAGAACAGCGGTAACGCAGCCCAAGGACCACAAATCTACAGATTTAGTGTATCCTTGTCGGTTTGCGGTATTCACTTCTCTATCGAGCAAAGTTAGTCCTTACCTACCTATCTGAAGGGTTATACTAACGGGGCACTGAATTCCAACGTGCCAATAACTGTTGACATCCTCTCTGCTCTTGGTTGCATCAATCGAGCACATCCAAAGTCAGTTAGTACAACCCTACCTCCTTCCGCCCTAGATGTCATGAGGATATTGTCAGGCTTTAGATCTCTATGGACGATATTCCGGCTATGCAAGTAGTCCAAAGCTATCGCAATCTGACGCACAATAACCGCTGCTTCAATATCCGGCAGCTTGCCACCCTTATTCTGTAAGTATGAAAACAAGTCCCCAGCGGTCACGAGCTCCTGGAAAAGATAACTGGGGTGGTCAGGACCTGCAGCCATAACCACCAGGCCTAACTCACATTGTATTATCAGACTTGATCACCTTCTCGATGCTAATAATATTTGGCTAATCGCGGGTTAATATCTAGTCTATTGAGAGGATTAGTATGACTTACATGCTGAAGAGGTTCAAGGATCACAGCTTCGCGGCTATATAACTCAAGCTTATTCTCCAGGAACCGCGATGTGTAATCCTTCATACCGGGATTTTTCCCCATCTGCTTCGCAACTGACTGTTTTACCTCTCGAATGTCGGTGATTTTGCACGCCAATTGCTGGCCATTATCCTTTCTATATGCCATGTGAACCTCCCCGAAAGCACCTGACCCTAATTTGCACTTGGTGACGACGTATTCTTCCTCAAAAGCCTGCGAAGATGGGAGTCAGTAACCCAAATCGGAAAAGTGTTGGATACCACTTACTTGCATCTCCATCTGCTGTATCAAACTGAAGGCCTTCTTCTTAACACGGTCCTCGCACTTATACTGAATGTAAACAGTAATCGACAAGCGAAAGATGTCACCATCACTCAGAAGATAAGCGCCTCTCGTATCTCCCATCTGGTATCCGTTCCATAGTGTGCCATTCATCGACATATCTTGAGCATATACTAGCGGTGCAACTTGTTCTGGGTGGTTTTTATCGAAGATGATAGTATAAATCAAGAGATGTCTATTCGAAATAAGCAGATCGTCGACAACATACTGGCTATTAATGCGGTTAGCAGCAGTGTGTCTCTCAAATAAAAGTGCTCTCTCACCATCTCTTTTGATCTCGACCAATATATATCTCCTGACCACTGTATATTTCCATTGGGTCTTTGGTCTCCCCTGTCCTGGGATTCCAGATTGATAGTGTGCCGACCAAACACTCTGAGTCTGTTGAAGAGGTCTGCTGCGTTTGAGCCATTGCAGGAATGCTAGAAATAAGTGCCAGTGACATCACAAGCGACGAATATTGCCCTCTAACCCTCTCATAAAATATATAAGGCTAAGACGATACTCTCGATGATGATGGGAATACCGATGTGCTGCAGATAGTGCGGGTAATGCGAGAGCAAGAGAGAGACAGTCTAGTTCTGAGCTGTTGCTTCAGTCATGACCAAAATAGGCAATACCAACAAGCCCGGAGTGGCCTCAGGTACACCACCAACGTCTTGTCTCTAGTTTGTGCTAGGCTCATGAGATAGTAGTATTTAATCACGGTTCATGTCTTCTATCATTCAGTTTTATTCATCATCAAACATTAAATGGTCCCAATATTGCTACAGTTGTATGCTAAGTTTGACCGCACGCGCGCTGCTGAGATTACTTCCCCTGCATTCGTCGAATTCGTTCCTCAGCTGCTCTGGCGCGGCGTTCTCTTTCCAGTCGCATTCTCATCTCAGGAGTCATCCCTCGCATTTCCTCTTCTCTCTTCTCAGTAGCTGTCTTTTCTACACCTCCCAAGGCTCTACCACCTTTCCTTGATAGCTCCTGAGCTGCTCGGGCGACCTCTTCCTTTTTCAGACGGTCCATTTCGGCTTTACGCCGATTTGATTCTTCCTGCTCGGCGGTTTTTCGTTCCGATTCTGTCCGACTATCGGCATCCGCTTTGGACATGGCTGATGGAACCTTGGCAGCTTCCCAGTTCCACTTAGACTCTCCAAGCTCGTGGCGGGCAACACGGAATGCATCACGCGTGGCCCGATCCCCTGCGAGCTCGAAGGGAGTTCTACCTTCTCCATTGGCAGCCGTGGGGTCTGCATTGGCTTTGGAAATCAAAGCCAATACCATGGCTGGCGAATCTAGGTTAGACGCTAAATGAAGAGGCGTGGGGCAGCGGAAATTTTGCTGGGTATCAGACGGCTGGAATGTAAAGGACGACGGGATAGAGTTCTTCGACAAATAAGACATCAGAGCTGGAATCTTGGAGCGACGGATGAGGGCTTGTATTTGCGTGGTATGAAGCATCGCGGCTTCATCTTCTTTGGAAAGCTTTGGCTTTTGTTGTTGCGGCTTCGGTGTCGAAGGCTTGCTTGTTTCTTCTCGTTGCTTTGTTTCCGTAGTGGCGAGAGCAGCCTCATCAATTTGACTCACTTTCACACGAGTAAGTTCTTTAAAACATCTCATGAGCTCTCCTTGAGTGGCTCGCCGAGTACTGAAAGGAAATCCCCTCAATCTTGGGTCATTCTGCTTCAGAAATTGGCCGTCGTGTTGACCGAAAAGAATCCTGCGGTTTGTCGTCCCAGCGGCGCGAATAAATAACAGCTGGGCTTCATCAATCATTTGTTTCCAGTCGCTTAAGAGCTCCCTAATCTCTTTCTCCAACGCCGCCTCATTGTACCGTCTGAGGCTAGAACCGGCTGAGTGCGCCGCTCCTTTGGACGCATCATTTGCCGATTGCGAACCACCTTGCTTTCGCCGGGTCGTATATCGGTGGAATGTTTTATGGGCAATCACTCGAGCCTGCCTTTCTTCGATGCCGCCTTGCTTTCTATGTACTTCGGGTGCCAGCGAAACAAGCATTGCTGCGAAGTGTCCACCGCCGATCATGCACATGAAAATGTGGGGGGTAGGAGAAGAGGGTTTGCCTGTGCCAGATCCATTCTGTTTCTGGGGGCGAATTGGGACCAGCTGCTTCTTCCTGAGAGAATCAACAAGGTGGCTTGGCTCATCCTGTTCAGTACTTGTGAAAAGAGCTCTGTAAACCCCCAGGGACGTGTTGGAGGGAAGAAGAGGATTTGAAAACCAGAGTAATGGATTCTTCCCAGTGCTCTTCATTGGAGACGTCGTCTCTGTTTCTCCAGATACTTGAGAGATCTTAGCCTGCCTTTTCAACAGGGCTGTAAGTTGATCGCCTTCTTCATCGTCCTCCTCCGATGATTCCGATCCTGATATTGACTCGTCAAGCTCCCCAACTGCCTTTGTAAACTGCGATTCGTCCAACACGGGGTTTCCTCTGAGCTGAGCCTTCAGGTTGTATCTATGGTGATCCGATCGTACATGTTCGCGTTGTTCCTGCACATTCACGAAAGAAACCTTGCAGAGTGTACAGCTCGTGGACGATGCGATCGCATGCTCCTGCGCTGGTTCCGCCGCTTTCTCGGGAGTAGTTTCTGTGCTATCCTTGACAGCAATAGGCTGGTGTTCGCCGCCCTTGAGGGTCAGGGATTCTAGGAGTTCCGGTGGGAGATCATACACTTCAATCAGATGCCGGTAACTGTTAATAAAGCTGCTCTGGGAATAGACATGATTGGAATAGCAAAAGAGGTACTCACCATATAAGGGCCTTTTCAGGAGCTCTTCCACATGAGTGTTGGCAGCCATAGCGACAGCGCCAAACGAAGAAAGGTAACAGAAGGAAAAAAAGAGGAGTATAATACTTATCCTGCGATGACGATGACGGAAATCGAGCCCCTCCGCGCCTAACAAAACCACCACCGCCTTTGCTTCTGTGGGGTTTAAACGTCACAATAAAAAATGAACTTTGATGTTCTCTTCTTTCTCCCTTTCCTACTTGTGCTCTCTGCTGGAATCATGTCTTTATTAACCTTGTATAGAGCTCAATTTGCCGGCGTTGGCACTACCCATTGACTCAGATGGCTCACCTTGACTCATATTTTCTAAATGAGTAAGCCTTACGGGCTGTGCCTCTGCTGGCTGTGCCACCCAATATCCACCGATTTTGAAATATACCTCCTTTCTTTGGAATGTGCTAGATTTAATTTTCCCCGTCTAACTGCAGGGATATTGGGTTTCGATGTTACATTGTTCTAATCTACTAAGAATGTGTCATTTGAAATGATCGACTCATGTTACTATGCTTACTTCAGGAAGCGCCTCTCCAAACATTAAGTTGACTTTTCTCCTGCCTGACGGACCTGGACGTGAGACCGTCAAGACATCGCGCTGCCACCTGGCTCCAGCCGGGATATGCTAGCTGAGTGGGACAGAGGCTACACTTGTTTATATCAACAGTGTTTTCAAGGTCCTGGGCTTCAAGTCACTAACCGGATCATGCATGTACTGAATATGGTTACTCGTTCAAGTCGGCCAGTAAAGCCCGTGGGAGAAGGCTCACAGTCTTGTCCAGATGCTGGAGCGCAAGCTGTTTCGGGAGAATCGCAAAATGGGAGTTCCACTCGTTTTGGAGAAATTATCATAGATTTTCATCCAAAGATCCATAACCTGTGACAGCTTGCATCCAATGATGTTAGTATTGCATAGTTCTCTTCTGTTTCCTCCCTCATGACTCAGGAGTAGGGCCTTTCGCAGCAGAGAAGGCCATCAAATGCGCGGAGGTATATCACATCCATATCGAGATAGATGCCTCCATCATGGAGGTCATCGAGGCGGAGGATATCCCCAAGTGAGAAACCTGCTATCCGTGCTGTACTTGTTCGAGATATTCCTCGTCTGGAGTATAGTGGACCAAGGTGATGTTATCACAAAGTCTCTTGGACCAGACATTCTCTTCATTGAGAGAGGTGTGATGAAGCTCAGCTCGTCAGATTTGAGGGAAACTGGAGTAGATCGGAGGCTAAGATACTGATGAAACCCAGATTGAGTTGTTAAGCATTAAGATGTATATTTGCAAAATATTCGGTATGTGTGGAAAGAAGGGAGTATTACTGTTATTATAACGCACAAGACATGCTATAACAGAAAAAATTCCAGGGGCTAATCACTCCTTAATCTGCAGTGTCACTACTACCCAGCTCGTGCTACAGGCCGGGAAGCCCTATCCGGAAATATATAGTTAGAACACTATGTTGATTCACAGAACAATAATAGTCCCATACAATTGAAAATTTCTCATCAAGAAAATTTACCTAGTCAATTTAGGATAATTTACAAATTCTTCCAAGTTGCACGTTGGAGACTTGGACTGCGAGTACCAGAGGGAGCAAGTGGCGATTACATCATTACTTAAGTGACTGTGCAAACAGGAAATACCCTCTGTCTACTAGGCATCTAGTACTTAGGTAGTACAGGGTCGATATTTCGAAGCCATGAAAAGCTTTGCGCGAAAGTCTTTGGCAAATTCTCAAGGGGTTCGCACTGATGGGTAATTCCTGGACGCGCACGGTGGAAGTTATTGAGTCACTGATGCGCAGGCATTGACCAAGTTTGGAGCCTAGTCGAAGATGCCTGAGGCACCGTCACAGCTTTCGTCACTACAGTATCTGCGGAGTATCTGGGTAGTTATTTCGAAACTCACCAGGCTCTCTTCGACACATTTTTAGACAATGCCTCAATGTTCCTTCTGTTCCTTCTTTTACCCCCTAATACAGGTACTCTTGGTCTAGTAAAAGTCGCCAAACCCGGAGAATTGGCCAAATAGGCAGTTATCTCCATCCATGCAGATTACGAATCGCCAAGCCGCAAAGACCAGGCTAAGTCCGTGCTCTTAAGTAAGCAAGCTGCTTTAGTTAGTTATCTCCGACCCGGACTAGAGTACGCCTTTAATCCCCGTCTTTGCGATCGCGACCATTGCTTCTTTCTCGACTCTTCTTCTGTGCGTCCGAGAGGACAGAGGAACTTGAGGTTGGGTTACACATTCCGGGGTAAAATGCTGGACGGCAGCTCCTCTCAGTCTGTCCTCGGGGATTTCCCCCAAGGATCCCTGTCATCGACCCCTGTGTCTGCATTCCGATCACCAAAGCTCGAGCCTTTCTGCAGCGATGTTGAAGGTTGGGGTCCTCTCAGCAGCCTTCGATTCGACTTCACGCCATGTTTCCTCGACGTGGGAACCTCTCTGGTTGCGGTATTCGGTTTGGTCTTGGGTAGCGTAGCTCTTTGGATCTTACTGAAGAAACGAACGCCCCAACCGGTGTCGAAGAATTGGCATTTCTATGCCAAACTGGTGAGAACTCTGTCAACCTTGAAAAAATAAGACTGGACACTTTACAAAGCGGAAACTAATTATTTTCTGGTTTATCGCAATGTAGGTTGTCTTGTCCGCTTTAATGTTCACGACTGCTCTGGAGGCAGCACTGCAGCTTGAGGCCTACACCGACTGGCTTGTGGATTTCCGGTTCTGGAGCTCGATCCTTATTCTTGCATCCTTGGCTGTGATATTTACTGTGCAATACTATGAACACTGGCGGAGCAGACAGCCCAATGGTGTGGTGCTCTTTTACTGGCTTTTTTTCGTCATTGCTTATGTCGTCAAGCTGCGTTCCCTCATCTCGCGCAAGGCCTATGATGATCGTCTCCCATATTTCGTCACTTTCAGTGTAAGCTTGGGACTGTCTATCTTGGAATTCGCGCTGGAGTACCTGGTTCCGAAGAAGAAGAGTGCCTACGATGCGTTGGGGGATGAAGATGAGTGCCCTTACGAATATGCAGACATATTTTCGGTTCTCACCTTCAGTTGGATGACCCCTATGATGAAGTTTGGGTACAAGAACTATCTAACCCAGGAAGACCTATGGAACCTTCGTCATCAAGATACAACACGAGTCACCGGTGCTAGCTTGGAGGAGAATTGGCAACACGAGCTGAAGCATAAGAAGAGTCCTTCTCTTTGGATAGCAATGTTCAAGTCTTTCGGTGGCCCTTACCTCCGTGGTTCAATCATAAAATGTGGAAGTGACATTCTTGCCTTTGCTCAGCCACAACTTCTGCGGTTCCTGATCGAATTCATCAACTCGTACCGAACTAACGATCCCCAGCCGGTTATTAGGGGCGTCGCTATAGCTCTTGCCATGTTTGTGGTCTCAGTGGTACAGACATCATGTCTCCATCAGTATTTCCAGCGCGCCTTTGATAGTGGTATGCGTATCAAAGCGGCCCTCACTGCCATGATTTATGCCAAGTCTTTGAGACTTGCGAGCGAGGGGCGTGCAGCAAAGACCACCGGCGATATTGTTAACCACATGGCTGTTGACCAGCAACGTCTGTCTGATTTGACCCAATTCGGAACGCAGCTTTGGTCCGCACCCTTCCAGATTACTCTTTGCATGCTCTCGCTCTACCAGCTTGTTGGAGTGAGCATGTTTGCTGGGATTGCGGTCATGATTCTTATGATCCCTCTGAATGGCGTGATAGCTCGAATGATGAAGAGACTTCAACTCATCCAGATGAAGAACAAGGACTCCAGATCGAGGTTGATGACTGAGATTTTGAACAACATCAAGAGCATCAAGCTTTATGCCTGGAACACTGCCTTCATGAACAAACTTAGTCATATTCGTAACGACTTGGAGTTGAATACCCTTCGCAAGATCGGGGCAACTCAGTCTGTCGCGAACTTCACTTGGCAGTCTACACCATTCCTTGTCTCTTGCTCCACCTTCACTGTATTTGTCTTAATTGACGGCAGGCCTTTAACCACAGCAGTTGTATTCCCAGCTCTTACTCTCTTCAACCTTCTCACCTTCCCACTTTCAATTCTCCCAATGGTTATTACATCGGTTATCGAAGCCTCAGTGGCCGTTCGTCGCCTAACGGATTATTTCACCGCAGAAGAACTCCAAACTGATGCTGTCATAAATGAGGATCCAGTGGCCCAGGTTGGTGACGAATCAGTCAGGATCCGGGATGCTTCTTTTACCTGGAATAGATACAAGGGCGACACTGCGATAGAAAATATTGACCTCAGCTGCCGAAAAGGAGAGCTTAACTGTATCGTTGGTCGGGTTGGTGCCGGGAAATCTTCCCTTCTTCAAGCACTTCTAGGCGACTTGTGGAAAACAGAGGGTGAAGTTATTGTCCGCGGCCGTATTGCTTATGTCGCTCAAGCTCCATGGGTTATGAATGCTAGTGTTAGAGAGAATATTGTGTTTGGTCACCGCTGGGATCCCCAGTTTTACGAGCTAACTGTGGAGGCATGTGCTTTGCTGGACGACTTCAAGAATCTCCCCGACGGCGATCAGACTGAGGTTGGGGAACGGGGAATTTCACTTTCGGGAGGACAGAAAGCCCGGTTGACTCTTGCGAGAGCCGTATATGCTCGTGCCGATATTTACCTTCTGGACGATGTTCTATCTGCCGTTGATCAACACGTTGGCCGACATCTTATCAACAGGGTTCTTGGACGAAGTGGAATCCTCAGCAGCAAAACCAGGATTCTAGCGACCAATTCGATTCCTGTCTTGAAGGAAGCCGATTTCATTGGCCTACTTCGCAATAAGACGTTGGTTGAGAAGGGAACCTACGAGCAGCTGATGGCGATGAAAGGTGAAGTTTCCAACCTTGTTCGTACCACTATCAATGATTCGGACGATGAAAGCTCGGGTGCGGACAGCCTGGCTAGCCCTGAAAGCTCTGAAACCGCGACTGTGATTGATAATGTCGAGTCCGACTTCTCTGACACCGATGAGGCCGAACAGCAGATTGGATCTCTTGCTCCGATCAGGTCTGCCGCTAATCGACGGACAAGCACAGTCACTTTGCGCCGCGCCAGCACCGTGAGCTGGCAAGGTCCTAGACGCAAGCTTGCGGATGAAGAGAATATCCTGAAGAGCAAGCAGACTCAGGAGACTTCGCAGCAAGGTAAGGTCAAATGGAGCGTGTACGGTGAATATGCCAAGAACAGCAACCTTGTGGCTGTTGCTTGCTATCTCCTCGCTCTTGTTGGTGGACAGACAGCCCAAATGGCCGGAAGTTTCTGGCTTAAATACTGGTCCGAAAAAAGCGAGACTCAGTCCGCCTCCAACGTTGGTAAATTTATTGGTGTCTACTTTGCCTTTGGAATCGGATCATCACTATTGGTTATTCTTCAGAACCTGATTCTCTGGATATTTTGTTCAATCGAGGTATGTTGGATTTGTTTAAATAAGCTTGATCAGGCAGATCAAATGAGGCAGCATCTAACGACAAATGTGTCTAGGCATCTAGAAAGCTTCACGAACGGATGGCTTTTGCGATCTTCCGTTCCCCCATGAGCTTTTTTGAGACAACGCCATCCGGACGAATTCTGAACAGATTTTCCAGGTAGGCTTCCCACTACCAAGACCTGAGAAGAGGGTTACAGGCCCGGCTAACACGCACGTTTTCCATAGTGATATATACCGGATTGACGAGGTTCTTGCTCGGACTTTCAATATGGTTCGTTCTACACTATTTAATATCGAAAAACTCTTTTAACTCGTTTGCAGCTTTTTGGAAACACAGCCAAGGCGATCTTTACAATGCTCGTTATTGCAGCTTCAACTCCAGCCTTTTTACTATTGGCTATCCCCCTTGGATACGTATATTTGAGCTACCAAAAGTACTATCTCCGTACCTCTCGTGAATTGAAGCGTCTTGATAGCGTAACGCGGAGTCCAATTTACGCACATTTCCAAGAGTCTCTTGGTGGAGTTTCGACCATCCGCGCATACAAGCAAGAGAACCGTTTCAGCCTCGAAAATGAATGGCGTATGGACGCCAATCTTCGTGCCTACTTCCCGTCAATCAGTGCAAACAGATGGCTAGCCGTGCGCCTTGAATTCATCGGTTCTATCATTATTTTGGCGTCAGCATCGCTGGCAATTGTCTCTGTTGCGACCGGCAGTGGTCTGTCTGCGGGTATGGTTGGTCTGGCAATGTCGTATGCTCTCCAGATCACTCAATCTCTCAACTGGATTGTTCGACAGACTGTCGAGGTTGAAACCAACATCGTGTCCGTTGAGAGAGTACTCGAGTACGCAAGTCTTCCCAGCGAAGCGCCAGACGTGATCTTCAAGAACCGTCCAGCAATTGGCTGGCCAGCACAAGGCGCAGTGTCATTTAACAACTATAGTACACGGTACCGAGAGGGCCTGGACCTTGTCCTCAAGGACATCACTTTGGATATCAAGCCTCACGAGAAAATTGGAGTTGTTGGTCGCACTGGTGCAGGCAAGAGTTCACTTACTCTCGCGCTCTTCCGCATTATCGAGCCTGTTGGCGGTAGTATCAGGTAAGGACTGGTGCCCAAAAAAACCCCCTTTCGTTGTTAGCTGCGTAGTAACGGTGTCTCCAGTATCGACGGGCTTGACGTCTCCACTATTGGTTTATTCGACCTGCGAGGACGCCTCGCCATCATCCCTCAAGATCCTGCCATGTTTGAAGGGACTGTACGAGACAACCTGGATCCTCGACATGTGCACGATGACACTGAGTTATGGAGCGTTCTTGGTATGTTTGGCCACCATTTTTGCATTATTCGCGTAATGTAACCGTTAACTAACTCAATATGCAGAGCATGCAAGACTAAAGGATCATGTCGCTCAAATGGAGGGTCAGCTGGATGCACAGGTCCAGGAAGGAGGTAAGCGCGAAACGCCTTCTACTCATTGCGTGTTTGTCGTTGGGCATATTCGCACTTTTTTTTAAATTCCCAGAGGTTGGGGTTAACCGAAGTATCGCAGGATCCAACCTTAGCCAAGGTCAACGCCAACTGATATCTCTTGCCCGAGCGTTGTTGACGCCTAGTAACATTCTCGTGCTCGATGAGGCAACAGTGAGTAGTAGGCCCTTATCTTCACCGTTTTCCATTGCTGCATATCCTATCACTTTCTTTTTTTTTCCCCTGTTTTCCGCCTGTTCGCAAGTCACGAAAAGAATGCCCTCCAACTGACAGTTGTCATTTAGGCGGCGGTTGATGTGGAAACAGATGCGTTGCTGCAGCGCACACTGCGCAGCACCATCTTCCAAGATCGTACAATTATCACCATCGCGCATCGGATCAACACAATCATCGATTCTGATCGAATCATTGTGCTAGACAAGGGCCGGGTGGCCGAGTTCGATACGCCTGCGGAGCTGATCAAGCGAGGCGGCAAATTCTATGATCTGGTCAAAGAGTCTGGACTCCTGAACAGCGAGGGGAATGCCATTGTACAGTGAAACAAGATCCCGCGCTTTGTGAGTGGCCAGGCGCAAATGCATCGGCTGTTAGACTGATGCTACCGTGTCCTTGCGCTTTCTCGGGTCTGGGAGAGGCATGATCTATTGGGATGTTTTGGCTCGCCTCTTGGGTTGGGCTGAACGAAGGAGGTCTTGCTGTCTCATTCCCGCTACGCATTAATTTGGATACTAATATTTACGGAGGAAACCAAACCCAAACTAAAAAAAAAAAACAAGTAAATAGAAGGGAAAAGAGAAAAGATAAAAGTTGATAATTTTGATGGATTATGGCGTTTCAGTGGATTTCTTTCTTTCTTTCTTTGTCTTTTTCCTGTCAACATCTCTGTCTATCGTACCTATTGTATAGTTCCACCACCTAGAAGCATCAAAAGAAAAAAGTCCCATTCCTCCGAACAAATGCAAATAACCAAACCAACTCTTCCTCCCTTGAAACGCTCTGGCAGAGCCTTATCTCAGGAGACGAGGAAGAAACGAGGCCCATGTGCCCACCACAGTCCTACGTAGTAGCGGTGTAGGGAAGCACCTGGACGGAAACGCAGGTTTTGCATCACTTCGCATGCCGCGGGGGGTTCAACCAGCGCCACGACTTCGTTACTATCTACTACTACCGACGACTTAACACTAGGTCTAGAAGCCCAGGGATATGCTATTAATACCAAAAGTACATCTCATGGTAACCTGGTATTCACACCAACCTAGTTCTGGGTATGTACCTAACCAAGTACTAACTAACTATGAGGAGGAGAGCCCAGCCACCTAAGCGCGTCTCGCCACGATTGGGACTGGGATGAGGAATAAAAAGGTAATTTCTTTGCGTTGAACGGGCGGAACAGAGGAATTTGGGTTCGGGTCGGGGATTCCCTGTCTGGGTGAGAGCTGAGCAGCTGGACTGGACTGGGCTGGGCAGCTGAAGTCGATCGCCGTAACGGATACCTGGTAGTACTAGTAGTACTAAGGTAGTACCCAGTACTAAGGTAGGGAACTACTCTATTCTATTCTATTCTACTCTACTCTCGAATATACAGACCCAGATATAGAGTGCTCATGAATAACCTTCGCTCCTTGCAGTATCGTCAGCATCACCTTCCATCCACGTCCAAGTTTGCTCCCTGACACTATCGCGCTATTATTGCCTTCTCGAAAAAGGAAAGCAACTGGATGATCAAGATACTTATCTCGCGTGGCGAGTTTCGAAACCTAGTCTGGGACCAAAGGTAGACTTGTAGATCATGATAGACACTCGGAGAATAGGTCCGTTTCTTTTCTTATTACCTTCTATCTGATACGCTTCATCTCATGGATGATGACGATGAGACTTGGTAACTACGTTGTAGCAGCAGTACTAGTCCTCCATAACCTCATAACCTCATAACCTTTTTACTCGTTCTGTGGGAAGAACGGGACGCGGGACCTTGCACGACATGACTCGTTTGGGAGCCGCTATACACAGACTGCTCCAGAGTATATACTTTGCGGCGTTTGAGATTTGTATAATCCGACGAACCTAGTGCCTACCTTGGTAATGGATGCGATGAGGGGTAGTCAAGCCATTGTCGTCAGTTAACTAATAGTTAGTTAGTTAGTTGTAGTTGTGTTAGTCGAATAATAAATTCTACAAGGTTGACGTCTGAAAGTTCGCGCCGGACCTGGTTTCCGAGATTCGAATCAAACTTTCTCCTTAGTACTGATATTAATTGGCTCTGTCGGTGTCGTGCGGGATCTGCTGGTGCTCATCACTCATCATCAGTCATTCACACTATCTAGATCCCGTTCTCTTAGTAGGTACTAACTTGTCCAGAAGACTGGGTTGATAGGTTGTAGTAGGAGTAGTAGTAGTTTTGGAGTCAAGGGATGGTTGGAAGCGCGATGGAGATCGGGATCTGAAGAAAGTCAAGCCCACTACTTAGTACGGTAGAAGGCAACCTTTTTCAGCCGCGTGCAGATTTGTCGTCTCGCGTCTCGTCATTGCCTCTCTTTATTTGTTATCTGTTGGCGACTAGATGGGCGGGAACTGAACTTGACCAACTACTATTACTACTACTAAGTAGAAGACGTATTCTCTATTGTCTTTTGTAACTGGGAATAGTACCTAGGTAGTAGAATAGGGACATGGTATCAATAATGAATAAATTTCCGAGTTGACACTGACACTGACACTGACACTGACACTGACAGAAACCGACAGAAACTGACAGAGTGCAGACAACTGCGGGCTCGACACTCAATAGTTCAACTGATCTCAAACTAGCGCTGGAGCCAAGAGATTCCTTGCGTCGAGCTGAATAAGTTCCATGGCCCACTGCATCGCGATCGTCGTGGTCGCCGTCAGCGCTCTTCCAGTCTCCTGAGGAGTGCTCGTGATAAAGCCGTAACTTCATAGGATTATTCCAGGTGGTAGTTCGTACTTCTGGGACGATCGAGAGGAGGGTTTGTAGGTTTGTAGGTTTGTAGGTTTGTAGGTTTGTAGGTTTGGAGTCTGTGCTCAGCGTCCCAGCCGGAAGTAATTAATTGACACCCGGAGGTTGATCGACAGAGGCACCAGATCCCCGTCTAGCTTAATCGCGAGGCTGGTTGGATTCTGGATTTCGGTGAGGTGGTAGTATTCATCCTTATATATATATTATATATATATATAGGATTATATATAGGAATATATATATATATATGGATGAATGGATAATAAAATCATACACTGTATACTCTAAGTATACCTGCACAAACAAACAGAGGAAAACAACTCCCATATCCAGCGCACCACTACCTACTGTGTAAGTACTGTGCAAGTAGTGATAGATAACCAAACGCTTCGTTGTCATTACCCACAGACCCCATGATTTACACCGGGATCCCTGCCCCTGCTTCAACTCCTGCACAGGCCTTCAGGAAACCAGGAAACCAGAAACCAGAAACCGGCCTGTGGATCACTGGATCACTGGATCACTGGATCACCTCTCCGGCGTTGATAATCAACGGGGAGGAAGATGGGGATGGGGATGAAACACATGCAAAAAAGAAAAAGAAAAAAGGCATTGTGGCTTTGCAATTTGTGTGGGGCGCACCAAGCGAGTGCACAGTATTGTATCTGGATCTGAATGGTACTTTTGGATATCTTCAGGAGGATCCGGACTACTATACTGTACTAGTAGGGATGTATAGAGTATTGATTGGAGTGGTAACTTTTGGAGACAAGTACTCTACTATAGTAAGGCTACTACTACTAGCACCAGTACCTAGTATTGGCAAGGCGACGGAGTTCCTGCGTGTGTTTTCTCCTCGGTTTGGATGAGAACAAATCCCGAATTAGCACTCCGAATAGCACTCTGAATTAGCACTCCGAGTCTACGGGTAAACGCTGGTAAGTGGCAAATGAAGCTGAAGATTCTACCTGAAACTTCTTCGGAGATTTTTTCTGTACCTTTGAAACGTGACAGGCTGTGATGGACATTTTCCTGCGATGTTATTATTATTATTACCATCATTGTTATTATGGTTGTTCTTATTATGGTTGTTGTTATTGTTGGAGTAGATTGCAGATTTCCAGAACGACCCGCGAGTCCACTCATCAGCAAGAGGCCTAATCAGGAAGTCGAAAAGAAAATTCTCTTCCCCCCAGAAAACAACGGAAACAACGGAAAGCTTCGATTCTGGATTCTGGATTCTGGATTCTGGAGCGGGCTATGCGGCATGTGAGGGAACCAGAGTGTTCTGTGGGGGATTGACGGTGATCTATCCGTTCATCTTGATCGATGATCCGTTGAAACTCGACAAAGTACCGTCTTCTTCCTACTACTAGTAGGTACCGTCCAACAGGAATGGGAAGGATTGCGGGAGGCAAAACAGTAACGATGTGGATGTGGAAAAAGAAATCATTGTGGGATGTGGATAGCATCCGTTGGCGTTCTGATATCATAGGATCACCAGCAATACCAACACTAATGAGAAAAAATAATATGGGCATACGGATCGTGAGAACATCGCAACTTGGGTCATCCCTACTCGATCATTTCGATATGAGGGAATGATTGGATAGGAAGGACGACACTAGCCACGCCTCCAGCTGTTGAGGGGCGGCGGCAATAACTACCTTACCACTTTTACTCCCAGGTAGACAGAATACTAGTACTGTATAGGAGATGCTTCCCTTGGTCCAGCCTCAGCTTAACAAAAAAACAGGTAAAAAGGTTAATAAGTAAACCCACCACCGAGGGTCCTCAACTCCTCACTCAGTCATCTACCAGACATTTGCACAACAGGGATATCCCAGGTAATATAACTTCACGGCTGCAGTCTCTCTCATCCACGCGAGAGTCCGACGAACTTAATAGTGCCGCCAGAAGGCCAGACTCCAACGGGAGCCCTAAATAGACTTTGGCGCCTGTGTGTCTGTTTCCTAAGCGGGGGGATCGCCATTGTTTTTCCTCGCTTTCAGACAAGAATAACTAGATGAATATACTCGTCAGAAATCTTGCTGTGGAGGACGGATCCAGCATGGCATAGCATAACATAGCATTTACATGATTACTATTATTATTACTATTATTATTATTATCATATTATTAGTATTGCTATTATTTTGTGCGTCCGTCCACGCTCCAGACAACACATGGCATAATAGAGTTGGCTGTGGAACATAATCCCTCAGGTGGTGATTTGCAGAGTCTCCTCCCTCCCTGGTCTGTACTTATATCCATCTTCCATGATAATAATACCACCACCTGCAATCTACAGACAGGGTATGAAACAAAAGCTAATCGGCGCTTAACGCCCAATCAAATCATCTCTATTTCCTCGATCAATCAGATCTGCCTGTTATACCTAGTATCTTATAGTAGTAGGCTACCCAGTGCTATCTACGTACCTAGGTAGTATGTTCTATAGTGGTACTATACCTCGGTAAGCTAGGTCTTAGGGCTGGAAAGTCTCCGTCGATCGGAGAGGAATAACAATAATAATAATAACAAAACCTGGATAGATCAGTAATAGGCACTTCACATGCAGCCATGACCGTCCGCTATTTTGATATAGTTCGAGCGCCCATGCACTCAGTTCCATGGTTCACTATCCTCTCCCGGTGTTACCCGCAACTTAGCTGGATGGGCGGGATGAGCTGGCACTCACTCCCTCCACAGCGTTCCAATTCCACACAGCGGTTCAGTTCCAGGGTTGAGTTCGTGGGAAACCAGGTAATTAGTACATCATTGAGGGGGGGCATGCAATAGATGTCTCTGAAACATTATGACCTACAGAATACAGACTACAGAACTACAGCATCAGTTAGGTATCGTCCTGGGATCATGGGTGTTCCCGGATAATACCTGATCCAATAATTCCCAGCCACAAATAACAGTCACGACTTTTAGGTAGGTAGGTAGGTAGGTAGGTAGGTATCTCTCCAGACTCCAGACTATAAACTCCAAACCCCAACTCCAGTAGCCAGCCACCTGAACCTCGGAAAATAGCTTATTTAAAACCACCCAGAAGCGGTGTCACAATTCCACTTCCACCAGTGGTGGGACACTCTGGACTCTGCTACTTAGTAATTATACGGACTATACACAGTAGACTACTAGTAGTTACTGGTACTCAGTGTGTTGTACTGCACACTAAAACATACTAGTATTACATGCATGGGCGGTGGGGCTATCCCTGGGCGTTCACGTGATCCACGCCTAGTCCTCTTTCGGTCCCAGATAGAGATAGACAGATCATCTTCGCCCACACAATGGCGCGGTGGAGGCTCGGGCCGGCGGTGCACGATACACCGAACCCAGTCGATCTACAGAGTATGAGGCATGGCCGTATAACCGTATAAAGCATGAATAAGAGGAAACAGGTTTATCCTACTGTGTATGTGGCTTTCCAGATTCCCCGACGGAGCAGACTTACGGCGTTATCGGACGCGGTGTGGTGGTGGTGAAGCTAGGGAATCTCGAAAAGCAGGCTTGATCCTTTATTAGGATCAGGAAGGATTGCATCTTCTTAATTGCGAGAAAAAGACGGTCTGGAAACTGTTTCCCGGATGCGCACAGAGCCAGGAACAAAGAGATAAGTACGTACGATCTCTGTCAGTGGACATTTATCCGAAGCTTCCTTTCCTGTTCCTGAATCTAGGCTCGTGAGGGAAGCTCGGATACGTGGTATTTGTATACTACTGCACTCACGAAACAAAAGATATCAAGCTGCCATTCCACTCGGCCTTTGGAACGCAGGAGTCCGGAGCCCGGAGTTAGAGAGCGCTTAGATATTGACTGCCTCACTTCGACTCCTTTCACACAATGAAATCGAATAGTGAAACAAGTAGCTTGGCTCCTATCTCTCAGACTACGAGCAAGGATCCTATTCCGTATACCTGCTCGGTGTAGACCTGAGCTCATTAAACTTGGAAGAAGCTTCTCCAGGAACGGTTGTCTCAAGAAAGTACGAAATGAAGGGAGACGGGGGTTGGGAGATGAAGAGAGAAGAAATGGGGTCTGGCCAGAGAGCATAATACTACGTAGTCCTACTTCGGTAGGACTCAGCAGGAAAAGAAGTATCTTCGTAAGCGGCGGTACTTTTGATGACCGAGATGGTAGGTACTCGAAAAAAAATCCTGTATTCCGTAATTTGTACTCCGTATGTAGCGGAGAGAGGGGCCAGCGAGGCGCGACTGATCGCAGGAAATCAGATCGAGTTCTTCCCATCAAGCGCGAGATCATGTACGATCGCCCAATGATCAGGAACGATCTGGAAACGAGGAGTTCAGGAGCGATATGTCCTGCACAGGGAGTCCCCGTCAGCAACTGGTTAGCGAGCTTACTGACAAGGCTTGGGCCGTGTTTTTTCTTTTCTCGCGCGCTCTCTTTCTGAGACTCTGACGGGCGATCGTATCACAGAGTGGAGATGATTTTTTGATCGCAGGCGTTGGTGACGTTCGGACCGTCCTCCGCAGGCCGCCGTCGTCGCCCCGCTTCTTAAGACTGGCGATTGAGTGGACGATGAGCGTCAAGCCATCTCGAGACTTTTACCGCTTTGACACTCGCGCCTCCGCCCCCTTTGTTGTATCTTACTCCATAGGGGCAGAGACGGAGAAATGACAGCAAACCGCCGAGCGCCAAAGTACCAAACTTCTGGTCACCGCGGGGTTGGGACTCGCAACCTAAACCATCTTGGGCTGGTTATCTGGGCCTTTCTTTTCTCGTTTGACTTTCTTTATTTGCGATTTGCAATTCTTCTTGGAGCTTAGATCTAGGAGATGCTCGGAGCTCCCAAGAGATCTTTATTCGATTTGTATTACTGAGTCACGTTGGGTCCTGTTCCTGAACAACTACCCTGCTTCAGTACAACAGGGAAGCAAAGATCTAGCCCCTCAATGACGCAAGAAAGTCATATATATACTCCGTATATAACTATATTTATGTGTAGTTATATTTTCAGTCTGTAGTAGCGGGCGTGCGTAGTGTTATTTGTATTTCAATGCTGACCTTCTTGTACCTACCAAAAGTACCCCAAACCCCGTATTCTCATTCAGCTCCCTTGATCTCGTTTCCGTGCTCAATTGTTACGATTATTATAGATTATTAGATTATTATCATCATAGCCCAAATGGGAAAAAGCACCACTTTACTAGACCTCCAGTGGAGAAGGGAAGGGCTAGTTTCGTCAAGAAAAAACTCCGTAAAGTCTAGTCTGAGCTACCTGACAGCTTCATAGTGGAGCACCCTAATAATAAAATATAATAATAATAATAATTCCAATTAGTTACAGCCACGGTCTGAAGAAGCCTCTGGCGAATGTGCTCGCTGCTCGTTCGTTCTCCTTACCTGGGCCCCAGCATCAGGCTTTGAAAACCTTAGGTCCTGTTTGGCCTTGACCTTGACTCTTGATCACCATCCAATCTAATAACCTCGTGGAGGCCCATTTTCCCAATAATGAAGACCCTAAATATTTCGACGCACAATCTAGTCTAGCAGGTCAGCCGGCGGCCCAATGGAAGACGCCTCTTTCCGATAGATTCGGATATAGCGGTCCCAGCAGAGCCGATAGAACATGGGGCTAGTCCTTGTAGCTGGGCGCTAACTGCAGAAGTCTAAGAAGAATTCAAACTCTGGAATACAGATATTTGTCAGTCATTCGCCGATTGCCGGAAAGGGTCACCGTAGTTGTGTACTGTATATCAATCATTGGGTTTTAATGTCAAACTAGGCAAGTGTCAATATAGTCACTCCATGGTCAGAGGTCAGAGGTCAGAGGTCAGAGGTCAGAGGTCGGGTTTGTAGACAAAGAGCTTTCTTATAGGACCTTCACTCCTTATAAAGTACCTAGGTACTCCATCTAATTCCTGTCATGTAAGGGAGGCACATCCTCCCTCCAGTATCACTAGGTGGTTATAGTCCTTCAAGGGCTGTGATCTTCTATCCTCATGGCACGTCACTGCATACCCAACATTGCCTAGGGCCCTTCGGACCGGCTGGGCGCTCACTAGATGGTGACGAACTAGGATACATACTCTGTAGTCCCTACGTGGTATCTAAGTACTCTGTAGCTTGTATGGATAAACCCAAAGTGTTGACAGTTGGGTGTCCAATGACATTTGCCATTTCAAACTGTAATAGTCCTTTTTTACTATATACAGAGAAACTAACTGCCTAGGTGCTGTGCGACTAGTATCTCCTGTGTAGATTCCGAGACAACCGTCCCCTCTCTTACCCCCTCCATTTCCTTAATTTCGTTTCTTTTTTCCTTTCCGCGTAGCCCCGGGTTTCTCAACGATCAAGGGAATTTCCCTTTTCTGACCGGGCAGCTGACAAGGAGCCAGTTTGGAAGGGGTACAGATCACCTTACTTGAATCACTTGGTGACCTCTTAGCGACACAGGATAGAGCCTGGTGTTGGGAGGTAAAATGGGGTGAATCCTGGGAAGAAGACCAAAGTAATAAAAATGATGATGAAAAATGCCAAAAAAAAATACAAGGAAGATGAGAAAAAGAATCTTACCAATTGACATAGTTATAGTACCTAAGGCAGTTAGTTAGTTAACAAGGTCCATGATTTTGTCATCCTTATCCTTAACTACCCCAAAGCGATCATGTATAATTCATGCGCAGAGATGTCAGCTGGCATATCTATATCTTTTTAAGCCCATCATATCATGGCGGTGAAGTCCATCTGCATAACTGCAGACTGCATCAAAATGGAGTCATGACTCCTACATGCCACCGTTAGATGCAAGAAACAATAGCTCATGTAAGTACAATTCTCCATGCCACGTTGTGGGCAGTCCTCAATCGAGGAATCGCATGGAAATTTCAGTATAACACCCACAGACCCCCGCACCGCAAATAATCCAACTCCAGAAAGTACATACATATCAATAGTACAGACTACAGACGGAACAGCTAACTGTATTAGTAGTCAGTTACATCATCATCACCTCGATAGGGATCGAGTGGCACGCCAGGAATGTAAATCACACGGGAGAAAGAGCTGTCATGATAAAAACGGCCAGTGTATTCCGTACCCGTAGTACTCCTAGTTAGTAGTATCTACGTGATGGGCTAAAAGGGGTGGGTATTGGTGATCACCTGGTAATAGTGATCTCGCTTGGCTAGCTGTTTGCGAGTGTTGATTGGGGGAACAGGATGGTTGGGAAATAAAGAAGGGCAAACACTACCTAGGTAGGTAGGTACTTATTCGACAACAAGTCCAGTCCAGACTAGCTTCAACCCGACGAAGGGGGTGGCGGTGATCAAAATCAAGGAGAGGATGAGGAGGGGTTAGGATTAGGCGTGGTGATGGTTTTAGTCTTTTTTCTTTTTTCCCTCATTTATTTCGGTGTGTATGACAAATTCCACGATGGAATTGTATTTCCGGATGTAGATAATACGGTATATTGTGTTCTGGTTGCTGATTTCATAATGGCAATTTTAGGTGCTCTACATCGATATTACTCTCAATTTATCGCATACCGAATGGTGGATGATCCCTCCAAGCTCTGCTTTGGGGATGACACTGCGGGGTTGTTTCAGGGATGACAAGCCGCTTCCTGTCATCGTAGCTTATCTTGATGACTGAATATTTGGCCTTCTAGTTCCAAAGAGAATGGTCGCTGAAGGCAACGGGTGCCTTCAAGAGATAAGCGACGTAGATGATTTGCATATGTGGAAACTCGAAATCCTTTTGTTCCTTTCTTCCCCATTCCTCTTTTTGGGAGGGCTTGCGGTGGGTTTTGGCAATGTATTATGGAAACTGGTAGTTAGCACTAAGAAAGAGGAAGAAGAGAATGTATTAATAACAGAATAGTTTAGTGAATCATGATTTTGCTAAAATGTGATTTCTTGTATGTGTTATAAACAATAAGAAATTAACTATAGTTTCTGATCTTCTGGTACTGCGCTGGTGGGCTGCTTTTCTCGAAATATAAATAACGGTATCACCAGAGCAAAGCAAGAAATCATTGACATCCATAACATCTCAAGGGTTTATCTTCTAACAACTAATTACTACTTAGGTGCTGCTTAATACTCCGAAGTTCAGAACTCCATCTAATTGAGAACTAATTCAGAGTGTGCAGTAGGTTGTATAGATCTGACTTGAAGGAAGCAAGATTGATAGTAGTATCCTCTTATCTCCGTCCCGTCACCATCCCCAAAGCCTGGTACACGAGATGGTCCCGACTAGAAATTTAGTCTGGAGACAAAGTTCGCCCCAACAGAGATCATGATGGAACCTGCATCGTCGAGGGTGGAAGCAAGATCTACGATTCAGTAAGGTCCTGCATATGGATCTGGGAGTGCAACACTGCAAATATTAGAGCACCACTGTCTAATATATACTTGAAGAATATATACTTGAAGACGAGGCTGAAATCCAGCTTGGAGCTACTTACTATCAGGTACTATCTGGACTTCTATTTTGTAAGTACTATTCAAGTACCTAGGTAGCTTTGATAATGACTTGTTTTTCTTCCCTTCCCCCTATTTTGAGACTTTGACATCATCATATCCGACTAAAGATGTCTCGACTGGGGTAAGAAGTGCTGGATGGCAAGATACTGCTTTCAACCTGCTCAGTCTTGAGGATGGTTGGTAGGCGTAATCCGCGCGATCTCTGACTTGATTTTGGCCATTGCGACCAGGGGCGACGCTAAGAAAACCGTCCAAACCTAGGGAGAATTCTCTCGTACCAGCGACTTGGAACTCCCAGCTAGTCGTTAGTCGTTACTACGGGTTTGAAGATCTCTGTGCAAATGTTCCTTTCTCTCTCCCTTATTGGCTCACTTACTTTCCGAAGCCATTATCTCCGGCATTCCCTCCTTGACGGGGTTGATCGATTTTCTCAAGTCTAGGCAGTCTTTCGGCTTCTCCTCACTAACTACGGAGTATACGGATCACGGAGTCGCGTGCGAGCGAAACAACCTCGATGATCTCGTAATGTTCTCAGAATTGGTATAATCTCACCTTGTTTCGACTATACGACGGAGCTTAGAGGCTTTCGGGAGGGTCTCCCCCTCCTCCTTCGGCATCATCTACCAATGTCAGGTTGTCAACAATTTGTACTTACCATTACTAACTAGTAGGTAAGTATTAGGCTCAGTCGGGTTGGCGCACGGATTGTATCCAGAGAGCCGGGAAACCTTCAGATTTAGGATGGACTCCAACATTCAGTCCCGGAAGCTAGTCCCGTGGCGAAAGACCAACCACACCTCTTTATCTCTTACTTGCAACCTCCAACAGAACTTGAAGTCGTCATCTCCCGCTCGCCTAGTACTTATCGCCAATCTGGTTTCTACGATAGGCGATCAGATGACAGGCTTTCTATCTTCAATTAAAGCAGGAAAAATAATAAGAGAGAATTTGGTCGGTATGGTAAACGTACATATCGTACTTGGCTTGTCTCTTTTGAAAACCAAGGCATCTCTAACTGATTGCAGGTTTTCTGTGAATCGATCGCGCAGGGGCCGCTTCCAAGTTCCCTCCCCTCATTTCCAAGGTTTTGTGTGAGAAGGGCAGTACTAGTAGTACTACGTATGTATGCACATAAGTACATAGATACCGACATAATTTTCCCTGTCGCGAATGCAGCCATACAAGTCTAGAAGGTTATGAAGCAAACACATAATTTCTCGATCTGCTACACTTGATGATGTAGTAGTAAGGTACTTATGTATACTGACTTTAAGAAGCCCTCCATAATCCGTATCCTGGTTCAAGCGTGGACAGTGGGCACAGGCCCTGACGAGACGCGGGCCTGTGCGTGATAGATAGAGTTCCTCGACTTTCTTTGGGGAGGGGGAGGATGTGCCCGGGGAATCTGGTTCTGTGTCGCACAAAATGCAAGCCATCCGCAGACGGTTAATTATGGGAGATTTCTCCCAGGCCACTGGTCACTCGGTGCAGAAGTACAAACATACCTACATCCATGGATACGAGAGCTGGCCCGTTCTTGGCTATTATTATCGAGTATAGGCAAAGAAAAGGGTTCCCAGCTACATAAGTACCTAAGTTCGGAAATAATTCTCATAAACCTTCCCACCATCCAGGAACTGCTCCTTGTGTAGGAGTAAGTAGATTACTCCAAACATGAAAAGAAAAAATGCCAGGAACCATCGGCGATTACCCCGAGGACAGGGTACACTAATTGCTACCGAAAGCTAGCCTACTACCAATACTACTACTGAACCTCGGGCCATTTACAGTTACTACTTGGAGTACTTCTTACTTAGTAGTACTGCTACATAGCACCTGTATATGATGAGCTCGTTGCTACCGCGGAAATTCCCGTGAGACGAGTATACCTTACTACTACGTAGGGAAACACGGAAGGACAACCACGGAGTAATCCGTAGTACGCTATTAGATAGAGATACTCAGGACCTACGGAGTAAGTGGAGAGCACCTCCAAGGTGATTTGGCCCATCTGGGGGCCTTTCAGCGCGCAAACGAAATGATCTTCCCGAGTCCAAATTAACGACGGGAGCGCTTAGGAGAAACAAACCAGGCCCATGCTAGTGAAGACGGTACCAAAGGACTGAACTCCGTAGTCTCCGTAGCCAGGGTATCAAACCGAGATTATGGATAGTTACTAGGTGGTTAGTAGTAGTAGGTAGCAAGAACAAAAGTCCCAAGACCCAGAAAGACCATCCCTGGGGAGAGAAGGGGGAGGGGCGCTGCTAAGTTAGAGACGGTTAGATTTTCCCAGTAGCTTGCGCTAGCGAGTCAACTAGAAAAGTTCACCATCTTAGCCCCCAGCAAGTGCTTTTGTCAGGTCAGGCCCTAACGTAGAAATAAAATCATTATTATTATTATTGTTATTTAAAAATAATAATTTATAATTTACACAGTATAGTCTGGTGCTTTATGAGGGTCATTTGAGGATTCTCCCCTCGACTAACCATCTTCTTTACCACACAGTTAGTCTAAAGTCCCCAGACGCTAAACACAAACACACACACACACACACACACATGCACATATACACCTTCCAAATTCCAATGCTCTGGATGTGGAGTCCAATTATCGATACGCCACCGTGCTTTGGAATGGCCCGCTCCGAAGAAAGACCGGGGCCCCTGCTTCTGCCTCAGCCTCTGCCACTCACTATCAGTGCCACTGTAGACCGGAAAGCCGGGGTTGGAACTTGGAAGCATAGGGGAAAAAAAGGGGTTATTCGTGAAAGAGAACGGAGATGAAGAGGAGGAAAGCAAAAGGTACCTGGAAGAGATAGAGATCTATTAATGATAGTCGAAGTTGGATGGATGGACGATGATGATGATGATGATGATGATGATGGTGGTGGTGGTGGTGGTCAGGGCTTTGGAATAGCAAAAATAAAGACTGTGGGAAAATAATTAAAATAAAATAAATAATAATAATAAGAGGAATTACAATAACAAAATAATAAATAAAGAAATATTATCGTCATAATAATAAAATAATATTTTTAATTCTAAAAAATGGAAAAAAGCAAAGTGCCAATTTCCACCTTGATGCATGGCTTTTCCCACAGACATGTATTGTACCCAGTGCTTTTTAGCTGCTCTCTGGAGTGTTTCGGCTTTGACCTTTTGATGCGCTCAAGGATCATCCATGTTGCTGGGACCTCCCGATTTGGAATGGGTTCGATGGCAATGATTTCAGAAGACTGAAGAGAGGGGAAAAGTGAGAGTGGATTCTGGTTCGAGGTTCTTTTGCAATCTCGATGCATCTCTCTCTCTCTATTACTACCTAGTAGTGCTTGTTGTAGTAGTAGGTAGAGGAAGAAGTACTGTATCTCGCAGACTGAAAACCACTGACTTCCCCCCCAGTCAATGCTCCAGTCTATTTCTTTCTTTTCCCAGCACCACTATCTTTATAAAATCCTCATTCTCCCTTTTTATTTGGCAGCCAGTTTCTTCTCTGTCTTTCTCTCTTCTATCCATCACCACTGACAACTTACCTCACTACTACCTCTCTTCCTTGAGCCTGTCTTCTACTAGTATATCACTCGTGTCACCATCCCCTCCCCGTTTACATCCTCTCGCCTTCGATAACAAAGAAACTACCTATCTTTGTTGTCTCAAATCCTCAGTGCTCCTCGACCGCCATCCTGTGAGCCATACTCGGTTACTAGCATTCTAATCTGCAACCGCCGTTTTTCTGTCACTCCTCCCCTCCCCCCTCTTGACCCTGTGATCTTCAACGGTTCCGGGGACATCCCTCGAGATCTGGTAAGCAGCAGGGCCTCATACTCATAGATACCTTCCTGCCGGTATTCACCTCCATTTCCACCCTCTACCACCCCCCCGATCTGCTCCGTCTGTCTGTTTGACTTGTGTGTTGGATGATGTACCCATACACTAGCCTCGTTTTGCTGCTTTTACCGGAAGAATGCGCTCGCTTCCATATGGTGCTGTTGATATCTGTTGAATGGATTGGTCCGCCGCCTTCTCCCCTCACTACTCTACCAACTGCTGCTCCACTTATGCACCCTCCCAAAGTCAAATTGGTAGCTAATCCAGAGGCATTACCAGATCCGTAGTGTTGCAGCTCAGAGTCAAACAACCGTTCCCTTGATTCTTGATTGAAGAGAACGGTCTTTGATCTCCTTCCGACATTCTACTACAGCACGCTTTGCTTTTCATTAGGTGGGAAGTACAAATTCGCCGGCTTGTCCACCAGATACGCAGAATCGGCTTTTGGTCGAGATTCATCCGAAGAACACACTTATCCTTTGAGCTTTTGCCTCATCCTTCATCAAAACGTGATAAACCAGTTTGTATTGTGGATCCAATCACTGTCTTATCTTACCTGCCCCAACTTTATTCTCAGCTTAACTGAGCATACTTGACAACACCATGGTTATCAGTGCATCTGTCTCTGGGACAGGGGCTGTAAAAAGGCCCTTGTCAACTATGCAGGATGGCTTTGTTGGCTGGGAGAGCGCTCCGGTAAGCCAAGATAACCAAAGCCAATGCTTTCTATCATATAGACCTGACCTGTGATTTTGCAGCCCATGAGTGCTCCTTTGCGTCCACCTTTTAGCCTCCCATTTGCTCATTATGCCTTGATTTACCTCGACAACATGGGTAGACTGAAGGTTGCTGAGTCACCATCTATCCAGGAGCAGAATGGAACTGTCTTCACGTCTGATGTGCGCGAGAAATTTTTGGAAATACTGGGTTCTAAGATTGGATACCACAAGCCCTTGATACGCCGTACGTGATGTAACATTGTTTTAACCTGTTAACCGGCACCTAATAATCTTCCTGGATAGGTGTCCCAAGCGTTCCCTATGGGTACAGCCGTTCTCATGATATGGCCTATCATCGCCACGGTAAACGCCGTAAGGCTTCAGTGCATGATCCAGCCCTCGAACTGTCTTTCAGTGAACACTTCTCTGATCCAGTTGAGGAGGTCCCCTCATACTCCGCAAATAACATGGTAGCGTTGGAGATTGGAGACACAGAAAAGGTTTTGGAGTATTATGAGACCGCTCTAAAGCACTTCCAGCAGATCAATTGCCGACAAATTGCCAAGGCATTTATCAAGTTTATCGAGCCACGAAAGCAGGTAAAGCACCCTTACAATGGTGGCAGACCTCGAGCTGGGGCAGCCCCGGGGGAAAAGGGAGACCCGGAAAAGACCAAGCCTGAGTGGTGGCCGGCTGGTGTTCAACACAAAGAACCAGACCATCTTAAGAAAGAACGTGAGTTTTCACAACCATAACTGACTTGTAACTATTGCAATTCTTACAAATAATCACAGAACGCCTTCGACTCTTGATCCACATTTTGCGCAAGCTCGGCAAATTTGGCATTACCTCCGACAAGTTGCAAGAAGTGGCACATGACTCCAAGAGACAACTTCGTCCGGAAGAAAAGATGGAGATAATGAACGAGATTTTCAGGGTACGAAGACTGGAGGAGCGCTACGAGCGAGGAGAAGTTGGTATGCTTTGTTCCCCCAGTCCATTTTACTGAAGGGGTATACTCATGATTCTTTTTAGATGCTAGCACCGTTGTTTATGTCCTTAACCGTGACTCCAATCCTAAGGAAACGAAAGACAATGAATCAGTTAGCGATGCAGAGCAAAAGCAGGAGGGTGAAGAGCTCGAAGATGACGAAGGTTTTATGACACCCACCTCATCGTCAGAACATCTGTCTGGTTCATTCGCCTCTATTGACCAGATGGCTATGAATCAATCCCGTTCTTTCATGGGGAGCGATCGAAGCCAATTGTTCCCTTTGACCGAGTCATTAAGCTTTGGAGAGCAACCCAGACCGGAGCGCCCTTACTTTTCTGCATCCACCGAGTACCCTGATTACACCGCACACCCTATCCTCAAAACACCTGCAGGATCTGGGCTTGTCAGTCCTAGCGAACAACCTGCCGCATTTGATTATATGTCACAGACACCCTTTACCGCACCTGCAGGAGAACAGCATCGCCATCTTACTATCCCTATGCAACATCATGCAACCCATTTTGATACATGGAATTCACCATTCCGGCCGAACATTTATACTGCGATGGAATATGGGGCCGGTCAACCTATTACCCAGCCTTCAATGCACTACCAAATGCCAATAAATCCCACATCCCACGCCCAAGTTTTGCCTCAGGGCCTTCACGAGTTGGCACAAGAGAAGTCCTCACATATGGAGCTCATGGGCCCAAGAGGTCAAGGCTTCCGGACAGGGTGACCGAATCACTCTATTGTCTGACCACACAGCGCGCACCACACCACTGGGTGATCATCCTTTGATGGTGCCCTTTACATAATAATTTGGAACGACATCATGAATTCTATGAATGAACTAACCTATTATTACCTATCATTATGCTATCTTTCTGATAGCTTCACACCCTACCTATTAGGTTGCCTTTTGTGCTCCCTTGACTCGATTGACATGTACAGAGCGTATCTGCTGTTATTCTTCTCTGGATATTTACGAACTACTCTTCAGGGTATATATATATACATGTTTGATTTTTGTTTAGCATTTCCTTTTGATTGATTGATTCATGTTTTACCATTTTCGCCATCTATAAACGAAACAAAAGTCATTGGGGCTGATGGCGCTTTGGGTCGTTGTGCGGTGCGAGTTTGTCTTTTCTTGTTTATGTTTCATTGATAATTTATACTGGAAGCGAGGGCGCTGCGGCGAAGTTGAATGATTCTGGTTTCGACGTTCCAGAATGAATGACTGAGTTGACTTGGGCAGTGAATGGTTGGCATACATATTGGAGTGCCATTTGTAGCTAAGAGCTATTGAAATGAAATGAATACGATATCCTGCTCACTTATTCCCATACATGAAACATGATGCTTATTAAGTGATACGTGTGCGACTCGTCTCCTTTTTGCAGTAGGACGAGATTATTGATATAATTGAGGTTTGTGGAACTGAAAGTTACATACATCCGGAAGATGGCTGAGGGCAAATACTAAGATCTGTCTGGCAATATGAAGCATTACTATATCAGCTGTAAAGACAAATGAAGCATGTATCATGTCTTTATATTGACAAGGTCTTCACATGTACCATCCTCAGATGACAAGAAATGCAATGTATCCTCACTACTTGAATTGTATTGGAGAACTCGTATTCCGGGGCAAGCACTCAAAGCTGAATAGCATGCTTCTGAATGGATAGAGACCAGTTTGGGAGAGGATTCGGGGATTTTATCGGGAGTTGGCATCCTATCTATGTAATTGTATAGCAACTCCTAATAAGCCATATGAGACTCGGGTTTCCGGTTTTTATTGCACAGTTTACAGAGGTTAATTATTGGAAGCGTTGGAATACTTCAGTTGCTCTTGGCGTACGGCTTCTAATTGGATACAATAAACGCGCGCTAGAGGCGCTCCAGCCGCGCATTGGGTCCAGTCACGTTGTCCCACTCCCCAGAGCTTCAGAGAAAGCAGAACAAAGAGAACTCGCTAACTGGAGTTGGACTGATCTGGAGTTTCGGTTGACATTCACGAACGCATCCATGCATTGAATAATTCGATTCCCCAATCTCGAAATACCAGCCTCCACCTCTATACCCGCGAGTTCGGCCATATTCTCGATCCCTCTCCTCTGCCTCATCTTCAGCGAGTCGCAAGCTCTAGGCCTCTTTAGGGACAATTATCGACACCTTATGAGCGCAAGTCGACTGAATTGATCGGTGCTATCGAATGTCATCGCATGCTATATAACCTGTTTTATCGAATGGAAAGCCGGCTGGCCCTCGAAATTCTCGTTTAAAGGTACCGCCGCGTCGTCCTACTACGCCTCCACACATCATCATAACCCATTCCACCGTTCCCTTCTCCTCCCTCGCTCTTCGCTTCTTAATCGCAATCGCCCTGCCGTTATGATACCGTCTACTGAAATGTCATTTGGGCTGACTCTCATTATGCTCCTGCCAACGATTTCGGAGGATAGCACATCTAGGACAGTTCACTTATCACCTTCGGCACCTATCGTTCGCGAGGATCCGTCCCACATCTCAAAGAGAGGCACAATTGGCCCGTGACGAAGAAACTCGGAGTACCATCGAAACCCAAATATTCACAGGCACACTTGATCTGTAGGATCTTGGCTCCGTCCACGTCTCCTCCGCTGCTACCGGCAGAATGGCCGGTCCAGCGAACCCCTTTTCTGCCCTCCACCAGAAAGATGGGGTAGCGGGCTCAGCAGGACGTGGGCGCGGTGGAGCGGTAGGGCGATCGACGCCTTTTCAAGCAAGGAATACCAATACCGGTGCTCCCCGAGACCCTAAATTTCGTGGCCGAGGGCGTGGAGCTTCTGCAACAGCAAGAGCTGGCCGTGGCAATGCGCGAGGAGCGAGCGCGTTGGGAAGTACACGACGAAACAACACATCTGAAACGCGGCAGACCGCTCCTGGGTCCACCGCTTCGCCCTTTTCCCAGCTGAAGCAGAATCGACCCTCGCCGTCTCCTGGCGCTGCGGGGATATCACAACAAAAGTCTTCGTTTTCTGGGTTTGGAAAAGCATCCCCACAGCCGTTTGGGGCACCGAGCTTCGATGGAACGGTTGTTGATGCTAGTAGGGATCCTCGACAAAGGCCATTTTCAAGACCCACCAATGGAGCAGCTGGGCCTGGTGTACCGGTGGAGGATGCTTCCATCCAAAGCAGTTACCCTGACCGTTACGAAAAGGTTAGTTTCTATCTTATACCTTCTTATGCGCAACAAGTGGCCTTGAAGGATTTTGCGAATACTCATACTTGAATAGCTCAAGCTTGACCGCGCCAAACAAAGAGAGCAGGCAATCAAGGATGGGCAAATGGCAGACCCAAACCAGCCTACTTCTTTGAATAAAGCAATCACGCCAGTGGGCACTTGCACGAGCATGTGTCCTGAGTTTGAACGAGTCGAACGTATTGTTCAGAAGATGGTTGACAAAAGCGAGAAGGTATCTATTTAGCTGGCTTTCCCCTAAGTTTGTTATTATTTGTATTGACATGTATCTCTAGTTTCTTCATCCTGCCACAAATTTATTGCAAACTATGGAAGGAAAGATGCTCAAGCGATTCAGGCGCTCCGCTGCAGGATACGATGAGCAACTCCCATCCGATATTCGAACTCCACGCACTCTCCTACAAACTATGAATTACTTAATTCGACATGTTCTCGGTGGATCTGAACCACTTGGCCTGATTCATAAGTTTGTGTGGGATAGAACTCGATCGATCCGTAACGACTTCTCTGTCCAGCAGCTCACACAGGAGGAGGATGTAAGAATCGCAGTAACCTGTCTTGAGAGGATTGCCCGATTTCACATCGCCTCCCTTCATTTGCTTTCCAGTCCAGAAAATGAAGAGCCCTTTGACCGACATCAAGAACGTGAGCAATTGAATAATACTATGTTGTCACTGATGTATTACTACGATGACAACAGAGGCCGTATCTCCTTTCCGAATGAGGACGAGTTCCGCGCCTATTATATCATTTTCTCAATCCATGACCAACGGCCTGACCTGGAAGCTCGAGTTCAGAAATGGCCTCCCGAGCTGAGAAATTCGCCGCGCGTGAGGGTGGCCTTGGAATTGTTCGCGGCTGCCGGTAACACGTGGGAATACCAGGGCACCTTAGATGCTAAGAGACCCAATGCGATTGCACAGGGCTTTTATGCCCGTTTTTTCGGGTTAGTGGACTCTCCTGGTGTATCCTACTTAATGGCTTGCGTGGCAGAGATATACTTCAATCATATGCGCCAAACTGCTATTCGTTCAATCTGGAAGGGATATTGCCGTTACCCGTCCTCCCAACAACATAAGAATGAAGAGTGGACGCTTGACGAATTGACATCGGTTCTGTGCTTTGATGACGAGGATCAGACAATCAAATTCTGTGAAGAACAGGATTTAGAATTTGCCGAAAATGCAAATGGCGACCTCTATCTCAATTGGGGAAGTCGACCCGTTGATTCTGTTGGTATGTTCCACCCTCGATAACCATCTCGCGCACTATCTTACGCATGTTGGTGTTGCTTCCGCTTTTACTGCTCGGCGATCACTTTGTCTTGTAGCTTTAACCTTATACTGATACATACCCTCGACTGACCTTTTCCCCAACAGCCTTCCAACCATCCTCGGATCACTCCTTCTCGGAAACCTATGTCGAGTCGAAACGTGCAGGTAGAAACTTGGTCGCCATTGTCCTTGGATTGAATATCAGAGAATCTGCAACCTTGGGAATGATAGACAGCTCTTTTCTATCACAGCGTGCGCCTACAGTTGCTGTTCCCGAGTTACAAATAACGGCAGATAATGATGACTCCCTTTTCGTGAGTGATGATGATAATGAAATTTCGACTTCCAAGTTCCGGTCAAACGAAGAAGCGACACATGCTATGGATATGGTAGATAAGTCGACAGCTGGTCCTGGCTATGGTCAGGTAATGGGGGATTCCTCTCAGCCAGCCGCGAATATTGCTACCCAGCCCGCACATACTCCAGCATTCTCTTTTCCCCCAGCGTCTAGTGAATCCCAACCAGCCGGGGCACCTAATCCCTTCGCATCGCTTTTCTCTGCTAATACCTCCAAAAACACTTCCACCGCCCCTACAACACCATCTCTCAATCCATTTGCAAAAGCTTTCTCCCCATTCACATCTATCAATCCCGCACAAGCAAACCAACAAACCGCTACTCCTCTCGTAAAGACAGCAGGAGACCAGCCTTCCAACACCTTTTCTTCACCAAGCATTTTCGCCAAACCGAGCCAAAATCATACAGTGTCTACGGACCCTCCTGCACCCATTTTCTCTTTCTCGAACCCCTCTTTACCAGCAACGTCACAAGCATCTCCATTCAGCCTTTCTTCAAATCTATCCCAGCCACCCGCAATATCAACAACTTCCCCGTTCAGCGTTCCCCAGACCTCAGTGAACGCCAAATCTGATAGCCCAGCTGGCCTAACTGCAGGTCAACCTTTCTCGAGTATTTTCAATATCGCCAAATCATCTCCTGGTCCCGAGGCCTCTCCCTCAATTTTCAGTGGTTCCGGTCAGGGCTCTAGCCTTGGGCAAAGTATCCCTAAAGTACCAAAAATAGAAGTTTCAAATCCTGCAGAAACTCCTGTCGTCGAGCCACCCAAACTCTTCTCTTCGTTTACACCAAAAACAGATGGTACGTCAAATCCTCCCTGTGCAACAAGTTTCCAAACATTAACGACATGTAGAAGCGCCTTCGATATTCTCTACGACCCAGGAGCCTCCTCAACAGCTAGATAGTATTGTTGAAAGCCCCACTAGTGGATTTACTTTCAGTACGAGTCAAGAAAAGCCCACAACGAACTCCACAGCTTTCCCTACCAATGAAGTGACGTCTGCCAGCCACATTGCACCAAGTACTGCACCCTCATTTGGCATTGAAACTCAAGTTCAGCAAGTGCCTCCTTCGCTCCAGGACTCGGATATACCAGAAACGGTTCCTGCTGTACGATCGCCTCCCGTTGTTCAGCTAGAGATGGACTCCAACGAAGCTATAGACAGCATCAGCGAGGGATCACGTAAGTCTTTATTCTCTAATTTTACTTTTCCACGATATTTTGTGGCTAACACGTGGCTTATCGCCATCAGATGACACGGAACGCCAAGTTGCATGGATAACTGCCCTGAAAGAGGCAGCTGATAGGCGAAGAGAGACCACTTCGACGCCGACCAGCCGTAAACGGGTCCTCGAGGAGCAGGAGCCCGTCTTGATTGAAAACAACATGAAGGTACCTAAGGTATCGAAGGCCAAGGAACCGCGTCCTCGGAAATCCATGGCCCTTTCGTCCATAAAGCCTTTGCCTAAACTTCCAATATTGGAGGTAGTGGAGTCAATGACTGCTCGAAAGCCGGTGGAACAGAAGCCTGAAGCGCCAAAACCGAATCAAGTGGACGAGGATGAACTCCTTCTCTCAGCTGCGCGCATAGCTGCGGAGTCTCTACGGACTGGCCCAAAGCTTCTGGACGGGTGGTCCTCGCCGTACGAACCATGGCGTTCGTCATTCAGTCCTGGGAGTAGTGTTGCATCTTCTGCCGCCTTCTCTAGAAGTCAATCACCGCAATTATCCCAAGTTAATGGATATGATGTTGCTCTTGCTCCGGATACCGACCTTGGCCTTGGCCGTACAATGTCTCGCACTGAACAGAGAATTAGGATGACGGGGGGCAAGGGGCTAGCATACAAGCCACTAAGCTTTGCATCCGAAAAACAATGGAAGACACCAGCGAAGAAATGAAGACTTATAATCTGCTCTTTATACCCTTATAAGTGCAGTTTTTGTATCAGACTCTTGAACATGTTTTGATATTGCTCTCCGATTGTTTCCTGACGAGCATCTATTATTTTGGCATTGATGGAATGTACTCTTTGCATTGCGCGGCGGTGTTTGGTGTTTACTGTTGGCGACAACTTGTATCGTGATGTAGTTTGGTTTCAATGCATGGCGCTGGTGCGCCTCCTAGTACACTACCCAGCAGTTTAGTAGTACTTTATTTACAGTAGCTTTCTGTTCCTGTATTCTAATCATTTCTTCCTCTCACTAGAAGTCAGCAGTAATGCCAGTATTAAATATACTGCCCTCAATCCTACCTACTCTTTAACCAGTGTCGAATAGCAGATCACATGATACACCAAACGGCCAATCAATCGACAAGTATCATCTCACACCAAGATCCATTTACCTGGGACCAACAGTCGCTCCAAGAATTATCTAGTAAGAACTTGCTACAGACAAAAAAAAAAAACTAGGATATCCATACACACTGTGCAAATTGATCCCGCCACCATTCCCCACAGAATAACTCTAAATCGCGTCCGGGTTGGGGATCCTCCAACACCGGCTCGGCTCCAGCTCTTCACTTCATTCTTCAAGTTCAAGTGTGGCTCCTACCAGTTCTTCTGGTGTCATCCCCATCGTCATAAGGGGATGTATTTCTCGCCGGAGAGGGCTGGGTACTAGTTCTTTCTTGCGGGGTTTGGGTTTTCCTTTTCCTTTCTTGTGCGCCAGAGCTGGGATAAGGGCTTCGCTTTTCTTGGGTGGAGGGTGTCCGCAGCGGAGAGAGATGAAGATCGCGACGTTGCAGTTTGCCCCGGAGGTGGGCGATATCGAGGGGAATATTAGACGGGCCGATGAGGTGTTGAGGAAGGGGGGTGTGTTTGGGGGTGATGAAGGAGCGGATTTGGGTGTTGAGGGGGGAGGGAGGTTGAAGTTGGATGTGCTTGTTTTGCCTGAGTTGGCTTTGACGGGTGAGATTTTTGGGTTTTTTCATTTGGTGCCTATACTTTGATTTCTTCTTTGATTTATTTCATAATCTTTTTTTTTCTTTTTGAAATTCTGGTCTATATAACTGATACACATTGATAGGTTACAATTTCCCTTCGTTAAAGGCGATCAAACCGTACTTGGAACCAGTTGGACAAGGTCCATCCGCGATATGGGCGCGGGAAACAGCCAAGAGACTCGGCTGTAAGGTTTGTATAGGGTACCCCGAGATTGGCTCTAAGGATACCACTCACGGGCAAGGCTCCAGCGATCAGGACGTGAGAGGCTATAACTCTCTCCTTGTGGTTGACGAAAAAGGAGAGGTCATCCTGAACTACCGCAAGGCATTCCTCTATTACACGGATGAAACATGGGCTAGGGAGGGGAAGGCAGAAGATGGGTTTCACGAGCTCATATTTCGATCCCCAGAATCTTCGTCGTCATCAGCATTGTCGTCGGCCGGGTCGGGAGCAGGAACAGGGACGAACATGCATGCATCAAAGGAAACGGCCGTCGCCACCTCGTTTGGGATATGTATGGACATCAACCCTTATCGGTTTGAGGCGCCCTTTGAAGCGTGGGAATTCGCAACCCGCGTGCTTGACTCGAAGTCTCAGCTGGTTGTTGTTTCGATGGCGTGGCTGACGCTGCTGAGTCGCGAGGAGATTGATCGTCTTGCTGATAAGCCGGAGCTGGATACGTTCAACTACTGGGTTCAGAGGTTCATGCCTCTCATCCGGAAGAAGATGGGCCATGATGTGAATGCAGATGGGGATGAAAGACGTGGGAAGAAGATTATTATCGTCTTTGCGAATAGGGCTGGGGAAGAGGCCGGCGCAGAGGGGGCTACGCCGGCTCGATACGCAGGGACTAGTGCTATCATTGCTGTCACACAACGACCGCAGACACACCCCGGTTTAGGGAATGGAGGGTCTCGGGGTGACTCGTCCGATGACGAGGTGGCGGAGGAAGACAACACCCGGCCATTTGATGTGAAGATTCTCTGCTGGGATATGCTGGGTACGACGTCTGAGGGGGTATGTTTTGCTGACACTACGGCTGAGCCGAAGATGGTTTTTCAGCTGGTGAAAGCTTCGAAGCCATGATCGCTGCGCTGCTTACTATCGATTTAGGGTTTAGGGAGGACTGGTTTCTGATAAATAAAGCGTCATTCTTGTTTTCATTCTAGGAATGTGCACCTAATAGGACACTGTGCGTGATATCAGATGGGTGGAGGAACCTTGATGCAAAGAGGTAGAGGGCATTACGAATGTTTCCTATTATATCCAAGGAGTGCACAGCCTCATGCGTACTAATATTAAGTTGCGAATACTGTTGCTTCTCTTTTGGCTTTTTTGGTATTTTTTTGGCCAGTAAATGAGGTGCTGCTATAGAATAACCCTACCACACCTCGCACTGATCATGTGAGAGCCTGACTCGACGCGATCCATGTGACAAATTGTCTATCAGAGACAGTCTTCAGAAAAGGAAGACGCTGTTAGAAGACATTTGACCAAATGAGACAATGACAGACCAACTACTTGTGCTGCGAACGATTATCATTCTCAATATTCCTCGATAACAGGTCTATCCTCATGACCAACTGATCGACAATCAAGGTATCAAATGGGCGTCCTTGGTTCGGATTCAGGAAGATACCCTGTTTTTAATACTTTTGTCGGATGCAACTCTTCAGAACCCCACAGCGCGCATTAGCTTTATGATGCACCATTACTAGGGTGAAGGAGACTAGAGCTCTAGAGGCGCCTGTATGTCTATCCATCGTACATGTGACACTGGGATCAGATGCAGTTTCACTTGAGGGAGGGACGGGGGGTGTAGGAAAGTAAAGAGCGGATCTCCAATGAGGAAGCAATTAAAATTTCACAGAGAATGCGCGAAGGAGGGTAAGAAGAAGCAGAATATCCAGGCCAGTGCGCCCTCCTCACTTAACATAGTTGGAACATTGTTGGGCAGCTGGGACGACTGTTGGAAAGAGACCTATTATATTGCAGCCTAGCAACCAGCTGAAGCCCTTGTCAGCAGGGTCATCTGTACCCAAGTCGAACGGAAGTACTTTTGAACCGTAGGAAGCCTGCGCAGCGAGATAACAGAAGGTTGGAACAAAGTGTGCTCTGTAGATGATCTGCAGCTGAGAGGAGGGATACGAAAAGAAACGAGCTGGATGCAACAGCGCCGGACCGTGCAACATCTTGTCTGACGAGCCCTGCCTGACCTATCCTACTATTCCTACCTTACTCGCAGGAGGGCCGGGCCGGCGGGGAAGCAAAGCAGGTACTCTAGTTTAAGGCGGCTTGTTCTCCCCAATAACAGCCGCAAATGGTACATACACCGCGAGGCAACCCCTCGCCTATTCGATGCACAGGGAGCTTGCCCACGCCGAATGATCTCCAAGTGGATTATTCGAACTTCGATCCCCTATCAATGATCATCGCAGCCTTCCAGGATGTTTTTGGAGGGTTGCAGGCTGCCACGTGATCCCGGGTGAACCCCTCCTCCGGCAACCGGGCAGGAAAGAGCCGTCAGCCAATCAGGAGCAACAACGAGACTCTGGACAGAGGGAGGGGCACGGGATTGCGGCACATGACATCGACGATGAGAAGGAGGGAAGCAAACTGGTTGGGTCGGGAGGAGGAAGCGCAAGAGATGGAGGGGGGAATTTCACCGGAGCGGACGAGGATTTGATTGCTGTTGTTCTTGCAAGGACTCCACTCCACAGGAAGTGAAGCAGCCGAGATAAATAGCAGCAAGAGGGTAGTGGGCTGATAGATGCAGCCAACGGGATTGACCTCGGCGTCAGGTGATCAGACTGCACACTAGGCCCATGCCGCCCGCCGCACCACCAGCGCTTCTCCTCTGATTTCGTCCTCGTCCCTCGCCACGTGAGCAGTCCCTCTACTCGACCTCTCTCTACTCCTCCATGTATCCCTTCTTTCCTCTGTAAAAACTGCCACATCTTTTTGCTTGAGTTCAAATCCGGCCTGTCCGTTCCTCTTGAATTGAATCTCTCGATCGCGGCTTTTTCTTCCCGTTTGAAATTTCGCGTTTCTGCTTTTGCGACCGATTCTCGAACTTCTTCTTGTTGTTGTCCGTGGCAGGTGACTTGCTGTCAGGTGATGATAGACAGACCATCCCAAGGTACAGTTCGCTTTCTCCTACTTGCTCCTCCTGCTTCCTCCTGCTTGCTATTCCATCACGGCCAACCTCATCGGTTGCGCCAGCATCGCGTTATTGGGTCTACAACTTCCCTTCCATCTCCTGTCTCCTCTCCGCTATGACCCGGACTGAGAGGGGTGGTTGAGAAGAAGTTCACGATTCTGTTTCTTTTGGACGCGGTTCAGCCCGGTCGCAGAACCACCATGACGCGCCTGTGTTGCTGCTGCGATGCCATGAGTCCTGGTGTATATTTTGCCTGTATTGCACTCTCTCTGGTTTTTTCTTCCCTCTAGTAGAAATGTTTTTGTTTATGTCTTGTACTGTGTTTGCTCTTTCTTCCAGCTTGTTTTGTGTGGTAGGATGTTCAGGTCAGCGCGTCATCCCAACGCGTCTCCCGCTTCCACGCCACACATGCTCTGGTCAGCCTCAACACTACATTTTGTTTTTCTATGCTTTGATATGCAGATATAGACTTGGTACTGCTTACTGGACTCATTTAATTCATGAATCTACTCGCGATTATGTTATACAGCCATTTTCATGCCTTGCCTTGCCTTGGACTGCGATCTTCTGCATGATGACTAACAATGCCTTTACATCTGCAGGACTCTGAAAAACTACCTGTATGCATCAAGCAGGAAGCCTTACCGTATAGATTCGACCTTTTTTTCGCGGGTATGCGCGGTCGTTCTATGCAAATGATCCATGACTAACATGTCGTCGTGGCCCTTAGGGTAGTTACCTCAGATTTTTCCATCATGTCTGACGCACAATTGGGTGCCTCTGAAGGCAATATTATCCCCAAGCGCAAGCGCGAGAGCAGTGATAGCGGTGATGCTCAGCGTTTAAATCGATCTTCTCATGGAAGCAATGGCAGTATCCCAGGACCAGATACCCAGCCCAACTTTGCACACAGCTCCCTTAGTTCTTACGAACATAGCCTGCAAAACGCAGCTTCAGAATTGAACATTGATCAGCAAATCCTGCAACATGTGGGCACTCAAAATGGCATTTCTGATGAGAATGCCCTAACTGCTAAGGCAGCGCTGGCTGCCCATAATCCCCAAAACAAGTACCCCCCTCCGCCAGACAATACCTTTGACAACAACTTAGCCCATGGCTTGACCTTTGGGGATGAGATAGGCCAGGGTATTGGCCCCACGCATAGTCATAATTCAACTGCTGCTGCAGTTTATGCCGCTCGCGAAGCGCAGAGCATGAACCAAAAGCCTACTGTTGGGTCTCCTGAATGGCATCAAATTCGCAAGAACAACCACAAAGAAGGTAAATTAAATACCCTCGGACGCTTTTGATATCATTACTGTTTACTAATGTCAATTTTCAGTGGAACGTCGACGTCGTGAGGCTATCAATGAAGGAATCAACCAAATTGCTCGCCTTGTCCCCAACTGTGACAAGAACAAGGGCGCTATTTTGCAGCGCGCAATTGAGTACATATGCCAACTGCATGAGGAGAAGAAAACAATGAGTGAGCGATGGGAACAGAATAACATGACAACAGGCCATGCTATCAGTGAAATCAGTGCTCAAAACTCCAAGCTGAAAGTTGAGGTCAATCGCCGAGGCGATATTGCCCTGAAGTGGCTGCAACGGTGTCGCGACGCGGGCCTTGAGTTTGACGACTATGACGAATCCAAAGAGTTAGAGCCACTCGAGATTGACCAAAGTCAGGTTTGAGACCTGAATGTGACTCGCGTGATTTCCGTTGTGTTTCTTGTTCATTCTCGTTCATCATGGTTATTTATGGCCAACTTTGTGCCATGGCTTGTTTATTTCGGAGGCTGAGATATATCTATTTTTCCCTGCCTTAATTTTATCCTTTATTCCTCTCTTCTCCTAGGTTTGCAGTCATCTGTCCATCAAATCATGTTTCACTTATTTCCGAGTGATGTCACCGTCGCTCGCTCGAGCAATGCAGTGCGAGGCGGTGCGAATTTGTCTATTAATCCTTGTGCTAGGTGTTGACCTTGACCTCTTTCCTTGTCGTTGCTTTTACGCCGTTTTACTTCTTTCTGTATGCTATTCAAGGACGGGTTGGCGAAACTAAGGCTAGGAGTTGTTGATTTGCAGGCTATGGAGCTTGTACACGCAGCGCGTTGACAGAATGTAGAAATTAAATCGATTCTCATCTGATCTGTTCATCCATCTCCTATAACCTGTATCATTATGGATTACAAGTTTCGAGGCAGGTTACATGCTGACTTCAAGATTAGACACGAGTGATGCCAAAGTCGGCCCTGATATGAGCCATATTTGAATTGAAGTGAATACCCACAGGGAGTAAAAAAAAAATAATAATAGGTAATCTCAAGGAGCGCTAAAAGAAGCGAAGGTGGGGAGTAGAGGGGAAACTTCAGCCCATAAAAGTAACATGATAAAAAACACCATCAATACACATACACACACACACACTCTCTCTCTCTCTCTCTCTCTCTCCATTTCTCTCCATTTCTCTCAATAAACCCCCAGTCAAATACACTACCGCCAAGCACCCAAAGTCCTCACCAAGATCAGAAATTCGTCGAGGCAGTCACACTAGACCCAGACGAACACCCAACATTCTCCACAGTGATCTTCTTACCGGATTCGCCCGTGATGCGGACGTCGACGGTATCAGTGCCAAAGCCGCTCTGGTTCTCAAAGAAGTTGTAGAAGGACCTAGTGGTGGACTCCCAGGTGTTTCCGCCGTCGGTGCTGACTTCTAGGGCGGTGATGGCCTCGTTGGCGTTGACGACCTGCATGGAGAACCAGTACTCGGATGTGCCCTCTTTGTTCTTGAGGGTGAGCGGGGAGTCGATGTCGCAGGAGACGAAGGACCAGTCGATGTCGATGATGCCCGCGGAGATGTCGGCTAGTTCGGCGAAGGCGTCCTGGAAGAGATCGAGGTGGTTTGATTCGCATTCGGGGCATTTGTCGACGATCTGTTTGGGGTTGGGGGTATAGTGTTAGAATATATGTCCTTTTTCTTTTCCTTTCCTTTTCTTTTCTTTTATTTTCTTTTCTTTTCTTTTTTGGAAAGGGAGGAGAGGGGGTTTACCATTGCTTTGATTGAGTTGCCGTTGGGACCAGTCACGGAAACACAGGCGCCGCACTCGGCTGCGTTATCCCATCGAGCGCCTGAAAGGGCAGTGCCGAAGAGGTCGGATGGAATGGTGTAATCGGTGAACGAGCAGGTTCCACCGGAGACATTGCCGCCGTAGAAAGTGGCTTCCCCGGAGTTGACTTCGCTTGAGGACGAAGTAGCAGTAGAAGCGGCGGCAGCAGCTTTAGTAGTAGTTGTAGCAGCAGCCGTGGTTGTAGCGGCAGCGACAGCAGTAGTGGTGGTTGTAGCAGCAACAGCAGCTACTGTGGTGGTCGTGGTTGTCGTGCTGGCCGTAGTGGTGGTTGTAGATGTAGTGGTTGTGGTTGTGGTAGTGGTGGTAGTCACAGTATGGGTCTCAACAACCTGCACAGGTGCTGTGTCTTCAACAACAGAAGCTGCCGCAGAGGTAGAAGAGACAGCAGCAGTCTCGACGGCAGAAGCTTCTGCAGTAGATGTTGGCAGCGAAGAGACAATTCCAACGGCCTTCGAGGTGGTAACCACATCTACAGCGGTCGAAGTAGCAGATGGAGCAGTGGTTGATTCAACAGATGTAGTTGAAACAGTAGTGGGTTCAGCTGTGACAGTGATGTAGTACACGCTCATGGTATATCCCGGCGGGCACTGGCCATTGTCTTCGGTTTTGAGGAGAGGGATTGCAGAGACTGATGTGCTCACACTCAGGGCAGCCAGAGCTAGGGAAGCGAGACGCTGGTACTTCATGGTTATAGCTGTAATGCTTCTTAGAATGTAGTAAAATAAGATGACAAAAAAAATCAAAGAATGGTAAGCGTCTCAGACAGCTTGAATAAGGGAACGGGATTGGCAAATAGTTTCTCTAAAAAGAAAGGACGTGCAACCAGCACAAAAGCTTTGATTTTTCAATGAATGGACGTCTGGATCTCAAATCCAAGGACTAATAGATCTGCTATGCAACACAGGTAGTAAAAGAAAGTACAGAGAGAAGAAAGGCGAGGCATGAAAGCATTTAAGAGAAGGGAACCCAGCAAAAGGGGTCCTCTCTGCTGAAACATGCTGAATCTGTTGTCTGACGCCGCAATATAATGAAATTGGCTTTCCTAACGGTGTCATAAAAGCCATGGACCGGCGGAAATACACCTCATTAAGGGTCAGGCACTGATTGGAGTTGCTGATGGCACTAGTGAAATGAGCTCGCAATCTGAAACACCGAGCGTGGATCTGGACAACAACATATAGCAAGTCCAGCGATCCGGAAGACATCCAAAGACGAATACTTGTGCGCGAATCCTTATTATCGAGTCAAGAAGAGAGAGATGTTCTTCGCTGCTCCTGAGCTAAAAGCCTAAAACCAGGGACTCGAACAGGAGGGCTCAGCATTGAGGCAATAATGCGCAAACTGAAAAATGAGTTAATATTAACTTGCATCTTAGCCTAGAGCACTAGACCCACTGCTAAATATCATCAACCGCGGCAAAGTGTTGCTCCTCATGTGCTGCGAGTCGTGACAAAGCTAACAACAGGGGCAGTTGAATCTCAACAGTTCGATAGAGGCAGCTGGAGATTTATTTTGCACACACATAGATGCCTATCGCCCACACGGGGTCTGTGCAGCCCAATGCAGAGTATGAGTTCACAAATATTCATCGGGTGGAATGGCAGGTATGGTCCGGTATAACCAGCATAGCCTGCAGCTCCGAATCCATTTTTATTCAGGGAGAAGCTGGCGTACATTGAAGTATGGGAATGCTAGCTCGAGGACGGCTCGGCGAGGAAGGTGATAAAATTCGTCCGATGCGATGATGGTATGAGCACTTTTCATTACTTAGAATCCCACATTACCTCGTTCAATCTTAAAAAGGCATCTCCTCTTGCTTTCTTCGCGGCCATAAAATCTTCCCGGTTGTCTTCGCCTCTTGGTCCTCTGAGGATATCTGAAAAGCACAAGTCAACAAGCACTTTGAGCTCCTCGTAGCTAAATGGCTCGCCATCTCCAGCAGCCAGAGCTGCATCACCCTGCGCAGCAAAGTACTCCTTTTCTTCCTTTGCATAATCCAGAGCTTTCTCGGCCCCCTCCAAGAACCAGTCGAGAAATTTGGCGCTTCGAGGGAGGGCAACGATCTCGCTGTATTGCTCGGCTTTCTTTGAATCTTCATTTTCATCTAGGCCCGTATTTTCAGCGGAATCTACAATAATGTTCTTCAGATTCTGCTGCAAAACAAGCACGTCCAACTGAAGTCGTAGTGCTCCGTTCTCATTTATAGCCCAGATATGACGCGTGGTCGAAACGAACACTCGGTCGATGAAACGAGCAAGACCAGAGGTGATGAAACGATGTTCCGAAGATCCCAAATATGACGATATGTTAGTATCAAACGAAATAAGATCCTTATTCAGCTGTAAAACCGGCGGCGATGCTGCGGTTGGTTGGCCCAGGACAATATGCCACCAGCCACCACTGGAGCTCGGGGCTGGAGTCGTGGGTTCTGAGTTACGATTCCTGGGAGGATTGGAGCCAGCCATGGTCCGCGTCAACATGTGAATAACTCCGCATCGGATATCTATATGCAAAGCGAATAGAGCTGTGAGTGAGAGACCCCGCAAAGATTGGATGGTAGTATCGAATGCTGCGCCGGTCTCCTGGTTTAATGGTAGATATATTGGCTGTGTTATACTATCACGCTTGGGTTTCATGGCACCAATCAAGGTCCATCGACGATTAGAAGTTCCAGACTGGGCAGGTCGCTCCGCCACTGACGCCGGGATTTGGCGCAATTTCGTAAGATGGCTAGCAAGCCATTGCTTTGCTGATTGTCAGTCATGTTTTCTGGAACTTTAGCAGAACTTGATAAAGGACCAACCATGCTATTGTAAAGAAGAGAGAGTGACACAACCGATTTCGGGTCAGAGATAATGTCAAATGGCTCTAGCGGTGTTATATCCGTTTGCCTTATGAGCACCTCGGTTTCCTAATCCTGTCAGCATCGATCTACTCCTACTGCACCCATATCGATAGTTTAGATGAGCGTATCTAAATACCTTGTCAATAAGTTCTTGCCTATTTCCCCCTGAGCCTGTCCATAGTTCAGAGACAATATCATGGATTTGGCCAGATTCAGCAAATGCGGCCGCTGCTTTCAGCAGTACTTCCTTATCCCCCCGAGGCGAGACTTTCGATACAATCGCTGAAGAAGAACTTAAGCAATGGATCATGAGACAAGTTTGAAACGTTGCTCACCTTTATACCACCCACAGCACTTGTCGTAGTAAGTCAGAATCTGACCGATAAGAAGTTGACTGAATGCTTGATCGTGGGGAATGCTAGAGAGCATTTTACTAAACTCTCGCACAACCGACATGAATTTCACCGTGCCCTATAACACGACCTGTTAGAGCTGGTTGCAGTTGGCCAAAGAAGATGACAGTTACTAACCTTGAAGACTGGACGAGGAGAAACTGCTGACCACTGGGGGTCCTCTGTAAACGCGTCTGCAGCAATGAAGCTGAGTGTGCACAGATCTGTGACGGTCTCGTCGAGTTGAGGCAAGAAAACATTGACGAGGAAATCGTCAAGAAAAGAAGTCAAAGTGCTTGTGACCAAGTCTGAATCTACAGGTACTATATCCTTCAGTCGCTGAATGAAAGACAGCGACGGCGGGAGGAGTAAGCTCATATTAAACACGCTGGGCTCTATAAGGATCTTGTGGCCTGTCCCTTGTCTGGATTCCGAGGTGTTGTCAGTAGCAGATTTGTCTTCTGATTTCGACACTAAACCAGGAACAGAAGATCGTAGAATCTCATCCAATTCATTTTGTTCGGCTTTCATCTCTGTTGTCTGACCCGTTTCGGATAATTTGAACATCTTCTGATAGAGTGTTAGCCATGAGCGAAATTTTGCTCATTCATCCTCGGTGGCTTGCCTTATTCTTGTCTCTATAGCCGGAGTAAAGTTGACGGCGGGCATCGGCTTCTTCATCCATCGCACGGATAGAGGATTCGCCGTCCGTAGCCAAATAATCGTGTAGCAAAGAACGAATCTAAAGATCCCACGTACGTTAGTTAAAGGACCAAGATGAAAAAGGAGCCAACACGCTTACCTCGCTCTGATAAAGTTTCCACAGTTCCTTAAATCCACCGGCTAGCGAATTGCTCTTGGGAATTCCCTCGCGCGCTACTATAGCCGCTATTACATCGTGAACCACACGATGGCCCTCGGCGATTGATTCAAACTTCGCGTAAAGTGTCCACAAAAACTCTGATAATACATGGCCACGATTTTCAATGACTTCAGTTGGTGAGCTCGTATTGCCATTTTGGGAGGTAGGCTCCTGCGCGAGGGTTTGATACCGCACATCGATCTCCGCGTTAGTTTTGTCGACAACCGCGAAGAGCTCTACTGGGAGCCGCTGTTCGATACGGTCCACCGCTATGTCCAGATGGCCCATTTTATTAAGAGCCTCTATGACAAGTTGGATATAAGAAAAGGTGTCGGCCTCGGGGTTTCGAGAAGCGTCTTCTACCATAGGCTTTGAAGCGTCCAACTTGGCGAGAAAGTTATAAACAGGGCGTTCCCAGGATCCTGGCACCATCCAACTGGAAGAATTTGTGCCGTTATTTTCTCCCTCTGTGGTTGGTGGTTTCCAGCGGCTAGAGCAGTAGGGAGATTTCAGATAAAGATGGTCATGTAACTCCTCGACTAGAATATCCGTAAGCGATGATTCTTGGTTCCCAAAATATGCACGAATGTCTGCAAGGCCGCCAATATTCTCAAGTTCGGACCGTCTCAAAAGCCTCAGCGCATGGTGGAGGACCTCAACGGCTCCGAGGAACCGCTTGTCGGATATCTGAGACTCCAGCTTCTCCGGAAGTGACTGGAGTTCTTGTATTTGGCTGAGCAGCTGTATTATGTCGTCATACTTCTGAGAAGAAGTTGCCAGTTCCTTCAGCTCAGGCTTCGTTGAGAGTAGTCCGGTTTTTGCGTCCTCCAACGCGTGCTTCAGGTTCCGAACTCGGCTCTGAGAGCTTTGTATGCTTGACTGGATTTTGTGATAGGTACCAATGGAGCTATTAAACCCTTGGTGGTGTTCTAGTGATAGAAAGATTTAGTATTAGTTAGTCAACTGGGGTAGAGCCAGCGGAGACTAACCATTGACAATAGATTTCAGTGTCATTTGAATCTGATTGTGCATATTCAAGAAATCCGGTTCCCGATCTGCTTTCCCCAGGGTGCTCGAGTCCATCAATTGTAAAGCTACCTGCACCGGCACACAGTTGTCAGACGCCACAAAATCCCATTCGCGCTGAATCGAGTGCAAAACATCTAGAGACCACGCAACCAACATGTAAGCGAGATTTTTGACCAACATGTATATTCAAAACAAAAAGGTAGATAACCGCCCGGTACAGACCTTCAACCGCTTGCGATCCCCCAGCACTGGTAGGAATTTGCTCCCTTTCCTGGCTGCTATTGTTTCCTACCAAATTCGTTTCTCCACGGGATTCGCCATCTCTTGAGCTCTGAGGCCTTCTTTCGCTTTCTAAATCTCCTCCTCTCGTTCGCGATCGTGATGATGAATATGACCGGTCCTGATCCAGCCTGTCGCGTCGTCTCTCGGGGGAGTGGCCTGGAGATACGGAAGGCTGTTGCAATGCCTCCGGATAAAATCCACCATAGCCTCCAGGGCGACGTTCTCTTCCCCCACCAGGCCCAGATCCATATCCATTTACCCCCAAATTGCTGTTGCTGCTGTATCCACCATCGTTGTGATCGTATCGGCTGGTGTCGGAGTACCCGTAACCGTTCGTGTAGGGACTTCTGCCACTCATTCCCAATTCTTGAGATATCGGGGTTAAAAAGGCTGAGGAAGTAATCAAATCAGTATATGCGATTCCGATGGGACGGTAAAAGAGGGCGGTTTGCGACTCGATTCCAAGGATCCAGGTATTGACGATGTGATCAGAAAGTAGGGGATGCGGACATCGTCGGAGCAGAGCCAGGAGATTTATTTATTCGAGGGATTCGGGATATTCTTCTTGATATGCTGGATATGAGACAACGCAGGACAACAATATCCCTAGATTAAGAAATGAGATGTTACAGATACTCATGAGCTGCAGGAGGCTGTTGCATGAAGGGACAAAGCTGTTAAACGCAAGTTGGTTTGTTCTCCACACGACTCGGGAGCCGCCAGCCACATCCCGCAACGTCGAATACTTGCAATAATAATGGGACGCCACACTATGGGAATACATTCCATAGTATTGTGTGCTCCTTCCAGCTGAAATTAAAGGATGGTATATAATGAATATACAGCTTAAAAGGTAAGCTCCAAGTCTTACAGTCTCTACTTAATTATGGTCACTTCTATGTCTCTATATATTGCCTTCAGTAATCCCCTGTCGAAATCCTTCCAGCGCACTTAGCCCTCTTATTTCGAGATTGGCTGAGTCTCCCGCTTAAGCCAGTTGCGTGTGTACTCATCGTTCTCAAAGTACTTATTGGTCTTATCCCATACTTCAGTATGGTAATCATTCACCCATTTGATCTCGGAGTCACTCAGAAGCGACACGTCGATTAGGTTGAGACCCAAGGGAGCCATTGTGACATGCTCAAAGCCTAGCCAGGGCCTATCACCAAATTTATGCGTAGTCTGGACTTCGCGCACCATTATCACGTCTTTTTAATCTTAGCAACAGCATTTTAACTTACTGGGGGGAAATGGGAAGGCTTACTTTCGATACGGATGCCGAATTTCCCGTCCTCGTAAAACCCAGGTTCTAGTTTAGTCAGTAAAATCAATCGTCAGTCAGAAGGATGCACATATCGCCATACCATCAGAGATGACATTGCCAGGCGCTAAAGGGACTTCAGTATACTGAACACGAGTACCAATGCCAACGGGCCCCTCGTGTACATTCTAAAAGATATTAACATGAAGCCAATTCCATGACGGATCTTGTTGACTTACCAGATATGAACCAATTCCGTGGCCGGTTCCGTGCAAGAAATCAAGGCCCTCTTTCCACAAAAACTGCCTAGCCAGAATATCAAGTGCGAAACCGCTGGTGCCCTTAGGAAATACTGCAGCATCCAGCCCGATGAGGCCTTTGAGAACTAATGTGAAAGCTTTCTTTTCGAGCTCAGTGGGTTGCCCAAAATGGAAAGTTCTGGTAACGTCTGTGGTTCCATCCAGATACTGACCACCAGAATCGCACAGATAGATAGCATTAGGGTCAATAATCGAGCAGCTTCCTTTCTCTGGTTTGTAGTGAATGATGGCTCCATTGGGACCAGTAGAAGAAATAGTATCAAATGATAAACCGGCAAAGAGATCGTGCTTGGATCTCAACTGCTCCAACTTATCGGCTGCGTCAACCTCGTCCAAGACTGTTTTCTTGTTGACAAGCTCGTTTTCAAGCCAGGCAAAATATTCGATCAAAGCCGCCCCATCGCGAACATGGCAAGCCCTCATACCAGCTAGTTCTGCTTCATTCTTAACGGCCTTTGCATCGCCAATAGGGCTACGAGTTTCTTCTGTATACTCCTCGCCTCCCAGACTCAGGCTAAGAGCCCACGAGGCTCTGTTCGACAAGAGGAATTTGGCCGGCGAAGAGTCAGTATCTTGTTTTCTTGCTTGGCTGAGGGCTTTAGCATCTGCAAAAATCGAGTTGTATGGCTTTATAATGACATGTTGCCCAAGATGTGCTTTCACTTCTGGGCTCAGTTTTTCGTCATCGATATAGAGCTCAACAGTTGTTGGCGTGACAATGCAGTAAGAAAAGAAGACCGGATTATATGGAATACTGAATTCGGCGAATTGTCAGAGCGGGAATGAAGTAGAGTCGGGAAAATCGATGCACTTACTCGCTTCCTCTTAGGTTTAGTAGCCAAGCGATTTCATCGAGCATAGCTGCATGCCGTTTAGCCACCAAAACGTCGGGTACAGAGACTCGGGAATTATACAAATCACAAAGCCAACTGCCTTTTTCTTCTCCATATCCTTTCGTAGGTCACTTATCTTTTCCTGGAAGCTTTTTCCCGCAAACCGTTCTGGGTGCACCTTGACCATTTCCCTGGGAGGAGGTGGCCTTTCATTCCCCCAGATTAAGTCAACTAGGTTAGAAGGGACTCCCACAAGAGACGATCCAGTCTTCTTCAGGGTCTCTGAAAGGCTACGCGCACCAGCTACAAGATGTCAGTAAGCTAGTACGAAGAAGAGGTAGGTTTATATTATCCACTCACCAGCTGTAATCAAGGAAGGATCAACCCCGACTACTTTACCCCCTTCAGCTTGTTGGTTTGTCCTATCCAGGCACTCAGCTTTTGACGCCTTAAGTAACAACGAAGTCTCACTAATCATACCATTCTTGCCAAGTGGGGACACCCTCAACCCCGCGCTTCAAGAGCACCCAGTTGTTGTCAAGTTGTTTGGAAGCTTGGTTAAAGTAGCGACCATCAGTAGACAGTGCTGCCTCGGCCAAGGAGACAATGGCGGTTCCCGCAGATCCAGAAAATCCAGAAATGAACTCTTCAAAGACACTTATAAATTAGATGATGACCAGATGCGATTGCAGGTGCGCGCAAGTATTTGAAAAGCGGAGGGGAGCGAAATTCATACCTCGACGACCGTCACAGGGTGCAATATATTCCGACTGATGGCTGTCTTCCGAGGGCACAACTTTGGGAAGGTAAGAATCGAGCTTTATCTTCGTAAAGGCAATGCGGTACAATACTGTATATATCAAGTTCGTGCTCTCGCATCAACTGTCTCAAGCTTGAGAGGCGCTTGGACGTATCCACAGTCTCCATGTCGATATCGTAACGAGGAACGGATATAGAGAAGTACTTAGGACGAAGGAGGGGTAGGCTGCGAGTCGGTCGGAGGGCTGTTATCCAAGAAAGTCGGGCTGGAGGGCGAGAAAAGAGCATCGACTCAAGAAAACATTAAAGGTTAGCAAAGCAAAGGATCCATGATGGATGCACGAGTCTAGCAAAGGCATACCTCGATTTCAAGGACAGCGGGTGCAGCCCCTTGGAATCACGGACGACACAAAGGGAAAGGCGGGGGAGGAAAGACGAATGGAAGATGTAGACTTCGCTTGAAGGTGGTGTGAGCAGAGATGGAGTCCGTACTTTTTCTTGGGTATTGAAGAGGCAGCAAAGCAGATAAGAAAGCGGAGTTTTGGGTGTGGAGTCGTGTAGGTATCATGTTACGGGATATTTCATCATCAGCGGCCATAAATTACCATTCTTTGCACAACTACCAGATCCTATCCTAACTACCTTGGTCTAGTGCAGTGTCGTAGGTAGAATGTAGTTGTAGCTGTAGGGAATAATAAATGTATTACTGCTGAGTTAAAGATTTCAAAGCTGTAAATCAACCCATATCTAGTGAGAAACATTGCAACACAGTACATGACAACATAACTAGACAGATCATTACAGACTCATATTCTACTATCTACTGCCAGTACCTAAATACTATGCTATTGCTGCAGTATTATTACTATCATTCCCTGCGACCAGGCAAAATGCTGCTGAATACTGCCTAGGTACTAACTACAGTAGTATATACTCTGCATTCTTCGGTGACAGTAAATTGCTGGAAGTGGTATAGTGTTCCTATTCGAGAAAAGTACGCCTGTTATGCTTGGTATTGCAGTATGTAGGCTATATACTTCTGTTAATTCCTTTTTTAGCTTATTTTCTTTAATTCTTAGCCTGGCCTTTTTACTACTTTAGTCTACCTATCTTATGTTTCACTAGCTTTTTGTCACGACCTCATTCAGTAGGAAATCTGTTGCTACCTAGGTTCTCTGTTAAAAACTAAGCATAGGGAGCGGAGGAAGTATCTAACTACTACAACCGACCTAGCGGCAGTATTATGTGGGTTCAGTGGAATTATTTAAGTAGTGATGCCTACTGCTGGACAAGGAGACCTTATCTTGTTCTTAAACGCGACTGTTCCTCTTCAGATTTATTGTAGAATAACTATTGGACCAGCTTTTTATCCTATCTACTGGCAGCAACCGCAGCCTCCTTGTCAGCGGCCAACATCCTCTGTATGGCTGGCCGATTCACGCAGCGGTCCCACCAAGCACTCACAGCTTCGCGACTGACGATGATATCTCCGTACCCGCATCCGAAAAGTCTTTGGACCAGCGGAATGTAGTAGATATCTACGAGAGTAAAGTCATTTCCAGCCATGTAGTCTTTGTGGCGTAAGAGACGGTCTGCAACGTCGAAGAACATCTCTACCGACCGCAGTGCGTCTGAGACAGCGGCTTCATCGGGAGGTAGCCCCATGAACCTTTTGGCAAATTTTTCGAACGCGATTCTACCTGCAGGCTCCGCAAAGTAGAGCATTTCTGCGCACTGCGCCTCGTCGAACAGCGCCGTAGCTTCGATGTCGGAGTCGGGGGGTAGAAGTGGAAAGGAGTACTTCGTTGCGAGGTACTTGCAGATTGCGCGACTCTCGTAGAGAGTGAACCCCTCGGCGGAAACTATTACTGGGATTTTACCCCATGGGTGACGTTTCTTGTGTTCTGGGGACTAGGATACAACAGCATTAGCACACGCAAGAAGAAGCCGCATCGTCTTCCACGAGAAACGGGTCACCCACCTTTTGTTCCCCTTTTTGAAGATTGAGAAGCACGAGTTCGTAATCCGTAAAGCCACCTTCGGCGAGAGTCAGGCGGACACGATCGGTGTTGGTCGAACCGCGGGCGCCATACAGAGTAAAAGCCGGCATTTTCGAGCTGTACAGTAGTCTCGACGCGAATCCGGGGCTATTTGTGAGCCTCGACATTGTGCAAGTACTCATTTCGAGAGAGGCCGGGCCAGCCGCTCGCTATATAAGCCGAAGACATCTCGCCACGAGTAGGAGCTAGCGGTATCTACAAAGCCTGGATGCCTTCACTTCTATGGAGACAATTGGGGCTTGGAACGCCGCCATCCCTCAGCGTGTGCCGGACGAAGGATGAAGCGCTTCCAACAACATTTTATGGTTGGCGGGTTCGCTCTTGCTACCCAATCGAGCTAGCGCCGATGCCTGCTTCCCCGGGCCTCAACTACCTTATTTAAAGCGAGTCCAACTCGACTTCCTCGTAGTCCCGGTATTAAATCATGCTGCATCATTTGATTTGTCTGCTCGGAGTTGTTGCTTGTTACGATTCTTCCTGCTGTCCGAAGTGTGTTGCGCGACAAGCGTGAATGTCCCACCCCTCGACGATGACCAGAAACGGTGTCGCCCGCAGACAGAACATCGAATGTAGAACCAAAGTGAAAACTGGATGTGCAACCTGCAGGTCAGTCATAGCGGACAGATCCCATCACCGGTCTACACCCCAAGACTGTGAATTTTGATGGGAGGTTAGCTCTATAGTGATTGTGCTCAATCAGCAATAGAATTAGGAAGATCAAATGCGACGAGAATAAGCCGTTTTGCCAAAAATGTGTCAGCACTGGTCGTACTTGCGACGGCTACGAGTCTCCCTTTAGATTTTTTACCAGTAACGGCGCTCATGGTGGTTGCATTTCCACCTTCACTGAGATCATCACCCCTCAGGACATCGAGCTTCTCAATCGTTACTTCTCAACCAAGACCATGTTCGACGTGAAGCTAGGCTGTGACGAAGAAGCCAGGCAAGTCCTCCAAGCCAGCTTGATTTGTCCGTCTATACGACACGCAGTCTTGTCTCTCAGGGCTCTTCGGGAAGATCTCGAGACGTTCGGAGACGGTCCAGCGTCTGTCGCGCAGCAGACCCCGAGCTATCACTATGGCCTCCAGCAATACAGTATGGCTTTGGGGGGTCTTGCGGTTAACTTGTCATGCCCGGGCTCCGAAGAGTTGAAGTCGGCATTGCTCTGCTGTCAGATCTTCATCAGCATTGAGCAAGTGCGGAAGAATTACGCTGCTATGGGCCAGCATATCATTCATGGACTCAGGATCATGCACCAGTACCGGGCAAGGCCAGAGTTTGTCGCCGCGAACAAATTGGTGCCAGCACACCATGACGAACTACCCTTCCTTGATGTTTTCATCATTAAGCTGTTTACTGCACCATGTAAATTTGCGGAACCTCCAGCAACGACCGACGTAAGCGGGACGATGTTGTCTGGGCGTTTGATTTCGCCTCATCAACAGCCTGTTGAATCTCGCGGTCTTCGCACAATTACACCCGACATGCGCACAGAACTTACAAGGATCGCTGCGTTGACACTTGAATTCCTCGGCAAAGTGTCGCAAGTCAAATCGGTAGTAACCGCTCGTCGACTACTATCCGAGAAAGCAGCTCTACTAGACTCCTTAGAAGCGTGGCTCATTGATCTAGAACTCGTTCAGACGGGGATCGGATATCCTGACCCTGAGCCTATTTCAGTGTGTTTCTTGCGCTTCTTCCATCTAATATTAAAAATCGTTATCTTGGGGGCACTAGACTCCTCGCCAGATGTTTGTGCTGAGCTGCAGACTGAGAACGACCGACTGCAGGGAATAGCTAACAACGTGGGTGAAAGAGTCAGGGGTTATGTAACGTGCACTGGGACTAGTAGTGGTCGAGGGGAGCGCTCCACAGTCCGCTGATATTAATGGCAAAGTAGCGTAATCTTTCTTAGCCACGCACCTGATTCTTGTCTTTTCACAATGATTGGAATCCGTGAACTACATTGCTGGCAAGTCGAGCGAGAAGACCACAGCACTACCGAGCGCGGCCTAGTGCAGTTCAAGGTAGAAAGATAAGAAAAACGAGTCGGTCAGTGTGCGTGCGTAAGATTGTATAAGGTTTCCAATTGCAGTATACAGACCGAACAAACCAATTAGCGGCTGACTCTGTCTCTGAACCGGCCTCTTTCACTGACCATGGCTGTCTGCTCTGGAGGCCGGTCAACTTCATAAATCGATCCGAAACCCCGTCGCCCTGTTGTAACGAAGCCTCTTCGTCTCCCAGCACTCAAGCAGACGGGTATTCAACGGCACCTCTCATCGCCGAAAGCCATGCATTTCCTCCTCCTCGGGGCCAGTGGACGGACCGGCCAGCACGTCATATCTGAATTACTCTCCCAGGGTCACACAGCGATAGCTCTCGTGCGTACCTCTGGCAGCCTCATCCCTCGTCCTGGCCTCACCATCGTCACTGGCTCGCCACTATCGAAATCCGACATTCGCAGCGCTCTCCTTGCAGGGCCTCTATCACCATCTGCTGCGATCATCACATTGAACACAGTCCGCAAGTCCGACAGCCCTTTCGCGGCTCAGGTCTCACCCCCTCGCTTCCTGGCCGACTCGTGCGCCAATGTTTGCGAGGTTCTGGAACATGCCGGCATCCATCGCGTTGTAGTGATGTCGACAGCAGGTGTCGGAGACTCGTGGGGTAATCTACCATGGTTGAGCAAGGCATTCTTGTCCTGGACCAACGTCAAGTACGCGCTCGAGGATCACGGCCTCGTAGACAAGGAGATTCGGCTGACGAAGATGGATTGGACTCTTGTGAGGGCCGTGAAGCTGCAATTTAATGATCAGAGGCCGAGCAACGTGCAGACGGACGTGAAAACGCTGGGCAGCGAGGGCGAAGGAATGAGCTTGACTGACAGCGTGAGTGCTACTGGTGTGGCGAGGTTCCTGGTCAAGGTTGCGGTCGAGGGACTCTTCGTCAAAAGCGCGGTGGTTGTGGCCAATTGACACGGCCGAGCAAGTCGTGGACTTTGTAGAAATCGCTCTACCTCGCATGAAGACTTCCTGAATGAATTTTCTGCGTAATTCCAGATAATAGAATCAGTTCCAGACCAATTTTTCTGAGCTTGGATCAGTCGGTATACTCCGTAGCTGAGCGTCAAAATGGACGGCGATGGACGGGCTAGTAAGTCACTTTCCTCCTCCGTTGAATTTCCTGCGGGATGTCCTCAAGTTTCGAGCTCCAGGTACATGTAGAGTTAGATGTCCTATATATTCTAATTAAATAGTTTTAATGGAAAAAAAAAACGTCTTGGTTGTTGGGAATAGCTTCAAGTCTTCTAAGCATAGTCGAATTTGAGGTGGTTGCCGGACTAGTGGCCGGATCGACTAGGAATTATGACCAGTTACTTTATTAATTAATTATCTACCCGCCCCTTTTCAGGGTCGCAATGCGCAGGACAGCTCTACGCTCAAGGCTCAACTTTTCAAAAACTTATTGCAAAGAGGCAGCAAAAGTCTAGAACAATAAAGGAGAGTTAGAAGATTATTTATATCTACTTTACATTACAATATCTTAGTTTTTCGTACAGTCAAGGTTGTTTAAAAATGAAGGAGTACAAAACGTCAGTTGAGCGTAGAGCCGTCCTGCGCGCTTAGTCGAGAGGGGCCAGTCCTATCCATGGTCCTAGGACCTCTTTTCATACTACTACTAGTAGGTAGTATGGGTAACCCTCCCACGTCCAGTCCTGCCCAATCAATCAATCTATTTGCTTCATTCTGATGGCGTGTCTTCAACTCGCATCAACATGAGAGCCGAATTTGAAGATCCGACTGGGATCCTTGAGTGGACCAGACATGGCTACACCCAAACTACGTCTGCCATCAGGTATTGGGATTTCCCCGTTGCAACAGGAATCAACGTACTATTCTTTGCACGTACCATCTATACACTCTGTCGGGATAGATATGAGATGTCCGGCGGAGGCTCAGGCTGCCGTTGGTGGGTGTAAGTTTAAAAAGACCTTCAGCAGAATGCCCATACCCATACTGATATGCCAAACCAGCTATACCATCATCTCCGACCTAGCTCAAAAAGGGTATATCAACCAGGCCGTCCCGAACGCGATTTGGCCGGATCTATTATATCTGTATCACATGAATAAGGAACGAAAGCCATTACACATGGTTCAAGGGGAGTTCTATTAACAGATTCTCAAACTACTACTACTACTACTACTACTACTACTACTACTACTCTATCAGTTCAAGAATAACCATTTTGGGGGTTTTGAATATATTAGGTAGATAGACTAGATTGATCTGGATATTTATGGTATAGAATATCTCTTTTGTTATTGTTATTTATATAGTGCAAAGGCTAGTTTATTAGAAGAAAAATAAATATATGGCAGTTTGATAGATACGTCTTGCTAACGCGTATATTCTCCATGTTAACATGCCTAATATGAATGTATACCTAGATCATACGGGTTGATCTTCTTAGTTATATAATCTCTGAGTGGCCAGATTCTAATGGTTTCATCGCCGTGGTTCGAGACGTGTAAGAAGTATTATACATTCTTTCGGAGTGGTCAGTAGACAATGAAAGCACTAGTCCTGAGATTTGTCCACATTGCCGGACTTCTTCCGCAGGTTGAGCCCCTTCATCAACCACGGGTCCATCAGAAGCTCTAGAGCAGTTGGACGATCTTCGGGGTTCCATTGCAAGGCCAATCGCAGGCATCGCAAGAAGCCTTCGACATCCTCACCTTCAATGTTGGCGGCTAGTTTCTCAAACGTCCGGTCAGGTACAGGGACCAAGTTTTTCCAGTTCCCGTATTCATCCCAGAATACCCAGCTCATATGGGCCTTTTTGAGGAATTCTGGTGGTGGAGGACCAAGCAATGCAACAAGTTCTGCGATGTGAACTCCATCGTCAAATATATCATCTCTGATTTCACCTTGAATGATGGTGCTGGGGCTGACAATGTCCCATGCCTTTCAGGGTGTATAAGTATTAAGTAGGCAGTAGACAAGACATGATATAACTACTCACCACCATGGCAACACTCCAAATATCTACCTTGTAATCCCAGCTCGATTTCAATATAACCTCAGGAGCGCGATAGTAGTCTGGCATGATATTCTCGCAATGTTCCTCATCACCGAAGCGGACTTCCCCTAGGTCACTGAGAAGAGGGAGCCCGTCTCCAGAAGGAAAGTGTGAGGTTGTATAGATCGTTCTATCTTTTAGGATTTTTCTTGGTGTTGGTCTGTTGAATTCTTGCTCTTCAAAATCAGAAAGCGCAGCAGGTGAAGGTGCAGGAAGGAGAAGGTTCTTCAGCTGTATATCTTTATTGATATTAGCTTCATGCAATACTTTGAGGAGCTCCGGTAAGGATAGTTCTTACCGGTATGGATAAGGTGGGCCACAGAATGTAGGAAATCCAAAGCACCGAGAAGTTGACGGATGGCAGGCTTCATACTTTCAAGTGTCATCCTCTGCCCATATCTAAGCTGCAGCAGTTCAGATGCATTAATTCCCAGAGGTTGATGTACAAGACAAAGAAGCGCCCTTGTGTGTTGTCCAAGTAGAAATGGTCAAACAATCTGCGAACAAACCTTTTGCCGGGATGATCTGTTTCAACAGAGTCGAGATGTGTATAGACATTCAGTTCATGCTCCCTTCCTTGACCAGAGACATATATCTTTAGAATGACATACGTAGATTCACTAGTTCATCAGCACTAATGGCTTATATTATATAGAGACAGTCGAAATAACTTACACCAAGTCAGGGGCAAGCCAAACGGTAGAAGTCACTCCAAATCCTACCTTGGCTAGGGCTTGATATCTGTCATTGAATATTTCTCCCTGTTGGACTGGATAGTATTTTTCAGGGGAATATGTTGGTAAATTTTCTTCCTCAATCTTTAAGCACGCGTCGAGAAGCTCGAACCCTGACGTTGGGAAGACCCGTGGAGGACATTACCATTTCGATGAAGACATAGCTGTTCTAGTGAGTAGCCTCGCATGCTGATTGTAGACGAAGGGGATGATTCTGGGGAGTGAGGAAGTCGAGAAGAGTGATCGAATCAAGGTACGGCGTGAGTATGGAGGACAGATACTCCAAGGACTTCGCATGATGAAGATCCTAAAAAAGAATAACCTAGGTTGTAATGAATTTCAAGTAACTGATCGGGAATAATGTTTGAAGTGTTGGGCGCGAAGAGGTCACTTAAGTCTGTAGTGATGAAAGCGAGAGCGTCGGCGGCTCCTCGTGTCACATTACCAGCCAAGTCAATTCTTTCGAGGATTTTAGAAATGGACTGTTTTCCTTACTGGCTTAACTCCCTATTTTTAATAATTAATTTCATTACACTATAGTAGAATTAATATTTGAAATAAATCTATAGATAAATCTGACTCCTAAAATAATAACCTATGAACTCTACTTCAGTAAGTTTATATCAAGACTGTTTGTACCAATCTGGTGGATATGCCGGCATTGGAGGGGGGGCCACAGGGATATTATCTCTAGATGCTTTCTGGTGGGATTCCCTTTTTTTGGTTTGGCTAGAAGTAGGTGAGCTTATATCAGTAAATAGCTGGAGTCGCCTGTACTCACAAAGGATGCTTTTGTATATTTCTCCAAGCACATACAATGGACTCTTTCTATGCCATTTCCTGACCGGACAAAGGAGTCATTGCTTCCAAGAGAAGGGAATTAAAGCGGCCATCTTTGCCTTCGGTAATCCACTGTATACAGAACTCAAACAGCCTTGGATAGTAGCCAGCAGATGCCCAATCGATGAGGCAGAGGGACCCATATTCCTGCCACAAGATGTTTCGAGGTGCTAAATCCAAGTGGCAGAGCACGAGCTCACAGCTTTGGAAAGACAATTTCGGATTGTGCGAGAACAGCCGGCTGTTAAACCACTCCTCCATCTGGTCAAGGCTTTTGCATACCAGATCTTCAGTCTCGGGGAAGAGAAGACCGCGACAAGCCCCTCCGCATAGAGAGCCAGGAGTGTTGTTCCGTAGCGTTGCGAAATAGTCGAGCACGCCCGCGACCTTTTCAACCGCGGTTATTTCCTCCAGTGGCTCAATAGTTTTCCCTTCTATAAACTCCATCACAATATAGCCCCAGCCTCGCTCATCAGAAAGAAGTCATACACACGTGGAACACGAACTATATGACTGTCCAGAAGTTCATAGGCTGCCTTTTGATTTTCTGCTTCTTCTTTCGTTACATCTGGGCCCCATTTCACTACTTCATGATCAGATGTCTTGATAATGCGCTTTCCATATTGACTAACAATATTTTCTGGTAGTGGGTTTGCACAGCAAGCAATCACTGAGGCCCGGTGCATGTCTTCGGGAAGCGCCATGCTCTTCTGTAACGGGTGCCGAAAGAAAGAACCTTTGGATTTAATGGCTCTGGATATGAGGAATGGATATAAAAAAGTGAAGTAAAAGGGATGAGGGATGAGGGTCTGCAGACTAAGACAAGCCAGAGGTATGGCGGGAAGAAGAGCAGTTCAATGGGGATATCAAGAATAGACATGGTGCAGAGCAGTAAGAAGGTGCCTGAGGGGCGGAACAAGGGGATATAATTCCCGGTCAATCCAGCCACCCGGCCAGTCCGGCCACTCAAAAATCCAAATAGTATATTTGGATATAATAGATTTATATAACTATATAAATCCAGGTATTACCGTACCTTAGTTAGTCTGCACTTTAATGTCAGAATATGAGCCAGTCTATCTTTTAGATACTACTACTTTTATATACTTCACAGTCTACTTCTAACAGCAGTAACTTATAGAGCAAAAGGGCCCACATAAGGCTATTCTGTTATCGCCCACGGTTACCTTGTACTTAGCCTTAAAGGGGAGCTGCTAAAGATCGCCCATGATATAACTTCAATTTGCTGTCTTCAAATTAAGCGTTTTCCCCTCCAAAGCACCAAACACCAGCCCGCCCTATCCTTATCTGATAGTGTTATCAACACGTGACAAACCTTTTATACGACACTGTCGCGCCAACCTATATCGTTCTTTCTCATCCAGCAACTTCAAATGCTTCGGCCATGGCTACGGACCACTCTGGCCAGGCTGCGGACGCCCAGGTCCTCATCAATGAGGCGAGGACAGTAGGATGCGCCTTTCCTATAATATCTCTTATTTCTATCTCGGACAAAATTTAACCAGTCTTTAGCTTGTGTCTCAGCTGTATGATCCGGCAAACACGGGCAACCCCACCAAGATCAAAGTGATCCAGGAGCATCTGCAAACCCTGCAGAAAGGGCCCCATGCGTGGCTCATTGCAAACAGTCTCCTTGCTGAGGAGAATACAGATCTGAGGTTCTTCGGAGCCTTGACATTTACTGTCAAGATTAACCATGACTGGTCGGTCTTGTTTCCCCGATTACGCTCGGCTGTTCGCTCACTGACGCTTATATAAGGCAAAGCTTAACTCATGATGATACCCAGGAGCTAATCGGACGGTTGATAGACCACTATGTCCTACTTGTTAATGGAGGAGAGCGTCCCCTGGTTATACGAAAGCTAGCATCTAGTCTCGCAACAATCTTTCTCAAGCCAGATGCACCTTGGACTCGCGCTATCTTGAACCTGGCTGCTTCTCTGGTAAACGGAAAGCATATCAACGAAAGCCAGTGCGAGTCAATTGACTTTCGGGGTGCTGTTCTCCCAGCTATGTCCGAAAGCCACGTGGCCCCACTACTATACTTCTCCAACATCCTCGCAGAAGAAACAAATAGGTTGGGGTCAGAGTCGCGACGGAGTGGTGATAGCCATCGTGTCTCCGAGAATATCAAAGATGCATTTAGCCTCGTTGAGTTCGTTCTTTCCCAGATACTTCAACACGGTGTCCTGGGGACTCCTGATTCTATCGAGGTTCCTGGAACCGAAGCTATTAACTCTTACCAGGTAAGCCAACTTCGGATGCCTCAGGAAACCGATAATATGAAGGAAGGGAAAGACTAACATAGAGACGCCAGTCTTGGATATGTGTTCGAAGTTCATTCCAACTGCAGGACACAATCTCTACTTCGCAGCTAGCGCCGGTCACGAGCGCTGTTATCCAGAGCCTAAAAATCCCATACCTGGCCAAAACGTCTGCACATATTCTGATTGAACTCATAGGCAGGAGAGACAGCATCTTATCTCAGAACCATATTAATTCTGTCCTGAAGTACATTGTCAGCGATGCTGGCACAGCACATGTTGCGTCACTCTTAGAAGGCGATTTTGAAGATGAGAATATGACGTTTCTCGAGCTGCTATTGGCATTTTCAGCGCTTAAGCAAATTCAACTTTTGACTCAACTCCTCGACCAAGACCATGAAAAAGTTCTTACTTTGCTTCACACCCTGTTCAAAGCCGCGGGTTATGCAGCTGTAGACGACCCCGCATCGCCTCTGGTTCTCGAATGGTGGACTGAAGTCGCAGATGAACTACAGGATAGATATTTGGACTCTGATGATCAAGATGGCCTTGAATCTGCCAAACAGAACCTTGGACGTGCCGCTCTGGACTGCTTTGACAAGCTCAGATACCCTACGCCGGAAGAATTACAGGGATGGGGCGATGATGACCGCAGCGAATTCAGTTCTTTTCGGCGTGATGTTTGCGATTTCTTACTCGCAATATACCCGATACTAGGGGTAGATTTGGTGCGGGTATTTCAGGCACAGGCGAGATCATCTCTCGCTAGCCAGGATTGGAGAACCTTTGAGGCCGCAATTTTCTGTGTTGCCCAACTCTCCGAGGCTGTTGATGAGAATCAGCATGCTGATAACTGTCTTAACTCAATTTTCTTTTGCGAAGAGTTCTCCCGTCTATGTGAAGCAGATGGGATGGTGATTCCTGACAAGGCGCGTCAGACATTAGTAGACATGCTTGGGAAGTATCAATCATACTTCGAACGCACTCATGCGTTACTTCCTCGGGTGCTCACGTTTTTGTTTGCGTCTTTGGAAGTTTCTTCATGCGCTTCGGCAGCTTCCAAATCTATAGCCCATCTCTGCAAGTCTTGCCGTAATACTCTTACGGTCGAACTTCCGGCTTTTATAAATCAGTTTGAGCAGTTTCGCTTCAAACCCACCGCCACCACTCACACGATGGAGAAGGTTTTAGAGGGAATTGCTGCCATAATCCAAACTTTGTCTTCGGATGAAGAGAAGGCCCATTATCTTGAGGGTATTCTAAGATTTTTTCACGAGCAAGCCGAGATTTCTCGAGGAGAAGCTGCTAGTGGGCTGGTAGAGCCAGCTTGCATCAGGGGCCATATGGTTCTCCGCTGTGTTGCAAGTATTGGGAAAGGGCTCAGGACAGACGGTGAGATAGTCTTGGATTCCAACCTCGATAAGGATGAGAATCCATATCCGCCCACGTTTTGGAATAGTGGGAATGGTGCTGTCACCCAAAATCTCATAATGCAGTGCATGCGGCTTCTCATGACTGACTTCCCATTTGACGTGGCTATAATCGAGGCAACCTGTGATATTTTGAAGGCTGGTTATACCGAAAGAACTGGTCCATATGTTTTCCCACCCATGGTGACAGTTGAGTTTGTTAACAGTATTCCACTGGGCACGGCTGGCACAGACATGGTGATGGGCACAGCTTCCGCATTTCTGGCGTCCCATAGCGCACACCCTCATAAAATCCGCGATGAAGCCGTTGCGCTAATCATCCATGTGTATGGGACATTCTGCTGGGTACAGGAAAAGCCTGAGCTCTATGACCCAGAAGTTGCGAATAGTGGCATTGACTTTCTCACTCGCCTGCTCCCGAAATACTATCCCTATCTCTTTGCACTTACATTTACGCCACAGGAAAACAGACAAGGAAACATCTACAATGATGGTGCATTCCTACAACGACCACCAGTTATCCAGGCAATTTCGAATTTTACCCTGCTCTCCTTACAAGGCCCAGAACCTATTCCTCTCCGCTCTGCTTCTCAATTTTGGGTAAGCGTCTTGAATCTTCCTATTGAGGCTGAGGCTGTACAGAATACCATCCGCGATTCCTTACCACCACTTTGTCGTATCCTAATTACTCAGGTGGCTGGCCGATGTGCTCGATCAGACCTCGAACATCTGTGCGAGGTGCTCAGAAGAGTTATCTTTAAGCAGCAGGGACATGCTCGCCCACATTTATCAGCTGCGCTCGCGGATCTAGGAAATCAAGACAGTCCAAGTCAAGCCCATATTCCATCTCCCGAGGAAAGACAGCGCTTTCTTGCCTCGCTGATAGCTGCAAGGGGCGCCAGGACGCAGACAGTCCAACTAGTGCGCTCCTTCTGGGTCAAGTGCCGTGGAGCCGGGTTCGATTATATTGGATAGATAAATGGCGATAGTTTTTTCACGCATTTATGACAACAAAAGAATTTGTTTTGGCAAAGGATCTGCGCAGTAAATATATAACCCACCCATAGCGCAGAACACGGCGCTCTTATGGCCTCACTCAGCGCCTCTGCAAACTCCCTCGTTTCGAACGTGGTTGATCGTCTGCCAAGAACAAAATAGCAAGAATAGATGACTTGGATAATAATAGTTCAAGTCCTCGTGGATCATTCATCACACTTGGGCGAGTGGGTCGTTCAATACACAGGACCTCAGCCACAGAGGCGGTGCAACTGCCGGGCATCAACAGCGAAAACACCAGCGTGGAGCCGCCATGACTGACATCTTTTGGACTCTTTTGACGGTGGATCAAGTCGAAAACTACTGCTGGATACATTATTGGTGGACTTGAAAAATCTGTGGCGGTGAGAACACGTCCAACGCCCACCCTTACTGTACCTATGCTTATGTTTATAGGATTCAGCCCTGCCCATTAGCACAACTTATATCTGCTTGGTCTTTCTGTGATGGCTTAAGCTATATGATATGAAATCTTCACATAATGCCTCATATACCCAACACTCCTGAATCTTCTCTGTCCCGCTCAGATTCGCGCGACCCAGCAACGACATGTAGAGGGATTACTGCCAGCGGCCTGCCTTGTCGTCGTGCCCTGGCACCTCCCAACTCGTCGCCGCCAAAAACGCCGCTCAAGCCCAAGGGGAGACAAAATACTGACCCTTCAACGTTGTACTGCTGGCAGCATAAAGACCAAGCTCCTTCAGTCATGCAAGGAACCAACTCGACACTAGATCATGAACAGAAGCGGCCCAGGACAAGCATTGATACCTTAATGGATCGACTTGGAGTTCTGGACATAAGAGACACTCAGAATCGTTCAGAGAAACACAGATACCCGATGAAAGGAACATACAGGCCGCAAAAGAAGAAATCTGGACGATTGCTATGCTGCTGCTTCGAGATAATAGAAGAAGACGACGCGGTACCAGCAAAGCCAGTCCATCCATCACCTGAAAATCGACAGCACAGTGGTCCGTACTCATATAAGCCTAATATCGGACAACCACAATCCTCGTCTCTCTCACAAGCAAACCCCCTCAACTCATGGATTCCACCAACAATCTCCGCTCAGACAACTTCCCTTCTTCTGGCCGAGCTAGCGAAACCTATATCGGACGCTGATGAGCCGGGCTACATTTACATGTTTTGGATAACCCCTTCAAGCTCCCCTACTTCAAAACCCCCACCCCGGGAGATCGCCTTGTCTTTGGTTCCAATGTCAGATACACCAGAGGAAAACCAGCGCACGAGCGACGCAATCCGCACAGCTAGGGGCCTGAATACCCTTTCGTCAAAGCCGACTGGTTGCAGCCCCGGCACAGTGCGATTAAAAATCGGCCGCACGAGCAACGTGCAGCGGCGCCTCAATGAATGGACAAGGCAGTGCTCGAGTCACCTCACCCTAATCCGGTACTATCCTTATAGTCCTTCCTCGGCGCGGCGATCGCCTCAGAGACAGAGCCAAAAAAGTACCAATGGCGAGGTCGTAGGGCGGAAAGTCCCGCACGTCCACCGTGTCGAGCGCCTCATCCACATCGAGCTGGCGGATATCCGATCCCGCGACCTGGGCCAATGTCAGGAGTGTGGTAAGGAGCACCGAGAGTGGTTCGAAGTCGCTGCTGAACGGACCGCCTTGAGACGGGTGGACGACTGTATCCGGCGCTGGGTGAAGTGGGCAGAGAGCCAACAATAGGGATCTCTCATGCAATGTATCCTGGCTTGAGCAAGGAGTCACGATTACGATATTTGCACAGCATCAAGTTTATCCTAGGTCCATACATACAAGATAATAAACGCATAACCACCAATTACATCCATATAAACCTAAGAACCCAACTCCTACCTCTGCGAACCCACCTCACCTTCTCCCCCAGGAACAAAAGAACGAGTGCCCTCCAGACTACTCCCATTCATGTCAGCCACATCCCCATCTCCAAAATACCACCTAAAAACCCACCCCCCCAAAAACCGTCGTCCCAACAAACACAGGCCCCAAAACCACAGCTGCAGAACAAGCAAAGCCCACAACCGCAATACTGGCGCTTATGAGCGCGCCCACGATAAAGATCGCTACAGGAACGCACGAGCAGATGAATTGGTAGAGGAGGGGTCCTTTTTTGGCTGTGTGGGTGAGGGTTGTGCGGTGGTGGGGGGGAGGATGTAGGTGTTTGTTATTGTGTGGAGGGATGTGAGGATTGCTGTGAGGGTTGTTGTCGTTGTTGTTGTCGTTGTTGTTGTCGTTGGTTCGGGGTGGGATTTGGAGGGGTGGTTGTGGTTGTCTTGGGGGTATGGGTATTTCTTGGAGAGGGAGTTATAGGGTGTGTTAATGTTGCTGTTGCTGTTGTTGTTGTTTATTTGGAGGGCTTCGGGGTGTGTTTGGGGGGTTGGAGCTTCGGTTTCGGGGGACTATTCGGGTTCGTGGTGTGAGGTTCCATTGTTATAGATATGTTGAATAGGTATGAAATACAAAAGTCACTAATGGACGTCGTGGAGGAGATGAGGTCTACGGGGTTATTGCCTCAGGCAGCGAAACACATGCCTTGCATTTGCCTTACTGTACATGATGTATTGTGGGGGAAAACAAAGTGTCTAGCTAGAGAACTTTCGCACAAGACAGTAATCTACAAAGGAGCGAACGTTGAGAAAATTTTTCCATGTACTCATACCTCATAATTTAAAGGTCAACTATACAGTGCAAGTTCTTCCCGGAGACTATGCAAATCCACAAATGCAAGAAGTTGAAAATCTTGACATCGACTAGTATACTAACTTTTCCAACGCCCGTAATGATGTTAAAGTTCACAAGACAACTCACGTCTCTCCCACGAAGAAGGGCACGTTTACCACCCTCTCTTGGCCAGTTTGTCAGCCTCCTGCATCTGCGAAACGTTGATGCCAACCATGGCCTCACCAAGACCCTCGCTGACCTGTGCCAGGACAACAGGATCCTTGTAGTGAGTCACAGCCTGGACAATAGCCTTGGCGCGCTGCTTGGCATCACCAGACTTGAAGATACCCGAGCCGACGAAAACTCCGTCGCAGCCCAGCTGCATCATGAGCGCGGCATCGGCAGGAGTGGCAACACCACCAGCAGCGAAGTTGACAACGGGGAGACGGCCCTTCTCGGCGGTCTCGCGCAAGAGCTCGTATGAGCAGCCAAGCTCACGGGCGTAGGCACGCAGCTCGGGCTCTGAGTCAGCCGAGGACTGGAGGATAGCGCGGGCGCGGGCAATGTCTGTGTTGACAGTACGGATGTGCTTCACAGCCTCCACGACATCTCCGGTTCCAGCTTCACCCTTAGTACGGATCATAGCAGCGCCCTCTGAGATACGACGGAGAGCCTCCCCGAGGTTGCGGCAGCCGCACACGAAGGGGACCTTGAAGTTGTGCTTTGTAACATGGTAGAGGTTATCGGCGGGGGTGAGAACTTCGGATTCATCAATGTAGTCAACCCCAATGGCCTCAAGGATCTACACAGGGTGATTTGTTAGTCAGAGGAGGGGTTGTACAAATGGTTAAATAAAAGAAAAATACGAAGTACGCAGAGAAGAAAATAAGCAAGAGACACCAACCTGGCACTCGACAAAGTGTCCAATACGGGCCTTGGCCATGACGGGGATAGTGACAGCTTCCATGATCTCCTTGATCATGCCAGGGTCAGACATCCGTGCTACACCTCCCTGGGCTCGGATATCAGCGGGGACACGCTCGAGGGCCATGACAGCGGCAGCACCGGCTTCCTCGGCGATACGAGCCTGTCATAGAACTTCAGTCAGTCGTCCATTCATCCTAACTCAATATAGTGCATGTAAAGTTGCAATGGCGCGCATACCTGCTCTGCATTGACAACGTCCATGATAACCCCACCCTTCAACATTTGGGCCAGGCCGGCCTTGACGGTGAAGTCGTTGGAGGCGGGAGCCCCGTTAGCACTGCTCTGAGAAGCCATTGTATTGGATGAGTGTTTCAATTCAGTGGGAAGGAGGAGGTCTATAAATGGGAGGAGGGAAGGAATCTGGAATGGGAGGAGAGAGAAGAGAGAAGAGAGAAAGTTGGAGAAAGAGGAGAAGATGAGGTCCACTGGACTGTGAGTCAAAGGTAGGATGGAAGCTCGCCTCCGAAAGTCCCCAAAACCAGAAAACGGGCCGGACCAGGCAGTCACCGTAGTGCTCCGTAGGTCAGAGTAGAACTCTACAACGTGCGCATAATACCAGGTAATTAATAAATCGAGTACCCCGCCGAAATTTTTCTGGCAGGGTGTCTTTTGCGGCGGTTGTGCCAATCACACCAACGGCGCCCCTCCACCGGTTACAGTAAAGTTTAGTGCATCCTGAGCCCAGTCGCTCGAGTGGCGTGGAGAATCGAGATCGTTTCGTTTCCCGCGGCATATTCCAGGAACCGGGCAACTTAATCTCAGCGGGCAGAAGAGGTCGATTGAGAATTGAGCATTTTGCAGTCTTATTATTGCAGCGGTGACATTGTCCGGAAACGTCCAGGCTTCTTGTTCAGGATATCTAATTTGTGCCGGTGAAATTGGCCAATGACTTGCCAAGATGAAGGACTGAAACCCTGTCAGCATTATGCCACTTATCTAAACGAGCATTAGAGGAGTTTAAAGTTTTCTGCAGGGCGCCATGGGCCATAGTCTGCAGTGTGAGTCTGTAATTGTACTCTCCCTGTGAAGAGTCTCTCTCTCTCTCCGGAACAAAAAGGAACAAAATCGTCCAAAGCGTCGAATTGAGAGCCCGGAATAACGTGGATCCGATGTCCCCGTGACAGCCAGACTATGACGTAACCCGCCGTCCTCTTGAAGATCATCACGAAAGCTCAACGTAGCGATTTGGAAATTCTCCTGGAAATGCCCATTATCCCCTGATACTGTGATACTGGGAGCTGTCTTCAAGATACGCCTAATTGTACAAAACGTTTCCAATCAATTGACCCATTTTCCCCCGAAAGAAACCCCCCAAAATGACCCCAAGTATCCTCCTCTTCTCGCGCACCGCCACCGCTGTGGGAATAGGCCTTGGGCTCTCATTCACCCTTCTCCCCAGTCATCCCTTACGTTCTCCCCCGATGCAATGTCAGTATACCGCGCCTTATTCGGGATCTGCGTCTCAGACCTCCCCGGATTCAAGCTGGGCCATCAACCGCGAGGACCCATTGATACGCAAACAGAGTACAACACGGCCAGCCACGGGTAGAAGCGGTATTCTTACAGCCTCGAACATGCGACAGGTGAGCCTTGGAAGCGTGCTTGGTCTTGTGGCTGGCGTTGGATTGAGGGCTTTCTCGAAAGCTTTGGTCGTCCTGCTTGGGATGGGGATTGTAGTAGTTGAGGTGGGTTGATTGTACCTGGACTCTCTTGTACCAACTGCTAACTAACTAACTACTGTCTTGCCTGAAGTGGGCTGCTGCCAGTGGATACAATCTTCTTCCCCTCGGCAGGTTGCAGAAATGTGTAAAAAATGTCGATCTTCAGAAAGCAGTGTCGCGGCACGTACCCTTCAAGATCAGCTTCGGGGCAACTATGGCTCTTGCTGCCTTTGCGCAGTTCTAATCAAAAGCATATAAGTGCCACCATTGGCTTTGATACTGTACATATATTATTGTTGTTTTCATTATGTGTGCTGATTTAGGGAAGATTTAACAAAACAAATCCCGAAATCCTCAGCCAAAATTTGTTGCAGACGTGAATGTTTTTATACAGGGTATCATAGATTCATGCCACAAAGCTCGCTATGCCATATACAAGCCGTCAGCCCAACACTAGATCTTCCAAGACTCCCTCCATCTCATCGCGGGATAATGGGACACTTAGAATCTCCATTCCACTTGTATCCATGCAAGAGGTTATCATTTGGTGATCGTGGAACTCCTTCAACAGCGTTCGAAACATCATCTCGGAAGAAGCAATAAATTCCTCGGAAGCCTTCTGGTATAGCGCCCGGAATTCGATTCCTGTTTCATTCTTAACGTTGTCCCCTCCTACGCCATCAATGCCATCCATATCATCATCCACAAGATGCCCCTCATCCGCCATTGAAATCAACTCGGTGAGAAGTAGACGGTACAGATTGCGCGCGTTCTCTGGGAGACTCTTCAACACAAACTCAACGCCCTCCTTGCCTCCAACGCGGTGTCCCTTGCGCCCTAGGAGATTGTTGACTTCTTCCACAACATCGAACTCGGCATCGAATGGCGTAAATGTGGTGCAGTCGTGGAAAACAAAGTTAAATTGGTCACGGAGACTGATGTCCCACATGAGCAAGAAGTTTGGAGTATCGGCAGTTGCAAGTAAGTGTATCTTAGGAGTGGCTGCTAGTCGAGCAAGCAGAGCCTGGTTTGCTGCACGGCGGAGGGACGGGGCGTCGATAGAATTGATAAAGACTGTGATAGGGGTTTGAGACGGTCGAGACTTTAAAACAGACTGGAGCAGCTCCAAGACTTCGATTGGCTGAGCTCCCATTTTGGAAGGGATGTCAGCTCCAAGAATGGCAGTGACTATCGTCGCAAATATAGATCGTATGGATATGTTCGGAGTATGCCCATTAACAATCACAACCGAGGGGGGACCAGAATTATGTCTATCATAAAGCCAATCCGCAAATTGTTGCGTAAGACGACGTTTCGAGCCGTATCCGTAAAGACAGATGTTGAATCCTTGATAAAACTCAAAATCCCACTGAGGGAATGACCGGTGGTGGAGGTCGTGAAGAAAGGACATCTCCCGCTTACAGGGGTCCTGGTATTGCGCCCGCTTCTCAAAATATTCTTCATGTGTCAACAGGGTCACTTTGTTTAGTGTATTATTTGATGTTCGAGGGGGCCCTGCTCGATTTTGGAAAAAGTATCTCTCATGCGGCGGCAGTTCCCCTTCAGGGGTCGGGGAGCGCTTGTTCTTTGCGCCCTTCGGTCTTCCGGCTCGACGTTTCGGTGTGGCTGCGGTCTTCTTATCTGTTGTCAGACCTCCAGAGTCTGCTTCGACTGAACCAACTATACGGTTGCCCTGTCTATTGGATTTGGCTGGGCCGTCGTCCTCTCCTGCCAATATCTCCTCCGCTAAGCGATCACCTCCGTCCCAGATATCCTCATCATCCTGTTCCAAAAGCAGGCGGGCGCTCTTCTTCTTCGCGGATCGATCAGCATTCCGTGCCCTCGACGGCGTAGATGCAGTGGTACCTTTCGTAGGCGTTGAGAACAGGGCTCTAGCTTTCGACCGCTGGGTAGGTGTTCTAAGTCCGGAAGCTTTAAGCGCTGCTGGAGTTTCCGCGCTCGGTTTTTGAGGCGTGTTTTTTATTCGCTTTAATGGGGTCACCAGAATGGATCCATCGCCGTTGACATAGTCGTCCTCTGTGCCATTGGCCTTGCTCGTCCTCTGTCTCTTCGGCGTTGAGACAGGGAGCTGGTCGTCCACATCTGGTTGCTTCCGTTTCATTTTTAGTTAACTGTGGTGAAAACAAAGCGCAAGAGGAGTAGTAAATACCATCGAGGCACAACAAGTGCTATGAGCACCTGGCAGGAGAAAGGATAACAACACTAAGGCAGGGGGACGCAAGGGCCGATCGCAGGAGCTGCTGGCAAGAATGTTTGTTTAATCTGAAGCTTCCCTCATGGCGTCTCTCGATCGCCGCGCCTGGCCTGGGCCGACTGTTTCTCCGGGGGCCGCGATATCGGAGCGGGATTTATTGAACGAAAGTCGCAGAAGCCGTGAGCGATTAATCTGCTGGACAGTCTCGTTGAAGCTGCATAAGGGACATTGGGCCTCTTTTTCGTGGGAAGGTCTCATTTCTGTGGACCGGCAGCGCTATCATCGCCCACGTAGCCTGAATACAGACGATATCCAGGCCTCAGCAGTGGAATTAGTGCTTCTGAGTCATTTCAAGTTGTTGAGCAATAAGTATATTAACCCCCTCACTCCTTTCTGGAACTTCTGATTTCCTTTCACTCAATTGATTTTGGGACTGTATACTGATCTACCTTTATATTTGCACAGCTGCATCCCCAATGGTCTCCCCCGCCCAGCCCACGGCCCCCATGGTGGCATTCGCCCGCATGGTGAAGGGCCAGGTGCGCTGCTACTCTGCGCCTGTGGACGTAGCTTTTCCTGCTAGCAAGCGAAAGTATATTCCTTCTTCCGGAACCTATCCTAAAGGATTCGCTGTCTCTGGAACACATGTTGGCGTGAAAGCTTCCAACACCAAGTTCCCGGATCTCGCCTTGATCTCCTCCGAGACTCCATGCTCCGCAGCCGCAGTATTTACAACCAACAAGTTCCAAGCGGCCCCGGTCCAGATCAGCAAAAAGATTCTCGCTACCCGTAAGGGTCAGGGTATCCGGTCGGTGGTCATCAACTCGGGCTGTGCCAATGCCGTGACAGGCAAAGGCGGCCTCGAGGATGCGGCAAACATGGCCGCAAAGGTCGATAAATGTAACAGTCTCAGTGAGGCCAGTACCCTCGTCATGAGCACAGGTGTCATTGGGCAGCGGTATGTTATACCAGCGATAAACTTCCCTCTTTCTATACAATCTGGAGTGAGACGAATCCACTGACCCATGTGATTTCTCCAACGTCAGACTCCCCATCTCTAAAATCCTCGACAAGATCCCAGCAGCGCACGCGAGTCTCTCCTCAACTCACGACGCCTGGCTCACTACCGCGCGCGCCATCTGCACCACCGATACCTTCCCCAAGTTGATCTCCCGTACCTTCACACTGCCCTCTTCCCCCGGACGCACTTACAGCCTCGCCGGAATGACCAAGGGAGCCGGTATGATCCACCCGAACATGGCCACTCTCCTTGGTGTTATCTGCACAGACGCCCCAATTGAACCCGTCGCACTCGAATCTCTGCTCAAGTTCGCTGTTCCGCGCTCCTTCAACTCCATCTCCATCGACGGCGACACAAGCACAAATGATACCGTCGCAATCCTGGCCAATGGTGCCGCAGGCGGCACACCCATCAGCACCAGCTCGTCAGACGACTACGCCGCCATGCAGGATATCCTCACTTCCTTTGCACAGTCACTCTCGCAGCTCGTCGTGCGAGACGGCGAGGGCGCCACCAAGTTTGTTACCGTCCGCATCCAGAATTCCCCCGATTACCATTCCGCCCAACTCATCGCATCCACCATCGCGCGGTCCCCGCTCGTCAAAACCGCTCTCTACGGCCGCGACGCGAACTGGGGCCGTATTCTCTGCGCAATCGGTTACACCCAGGGTGTTGCCCCCGGAACAGTGGTACCCGAGCGAACGAGCGTCAGCTTCAAGCCCGTCGACGGCAGTCCCGTGCTGAAGCTCCTCGTGAACGGAGAGCCCGAGCAGGTGGACGAGGAGCGCGCCAGCGTTATCCTCCAGGAGGAAGACCTAGAGATTGTGGTTGATCTCAGTGGTGGAGAGAAGGGCGAGAAGGGCTGTGGTGGTGAAGAAGGTGTTTACTGGTTCTGTGACTTTAGTCATGAATATGTCACTATCAATGGTGACTATCGGACTTAACCACTAACTATATAACTATGTAACTATGTCAGCATGCATTTAGAGAATTTATTAGATTTCAAACTTATTACAGTGACCTTTGGTCATTACCTACTACTCCTCTATCACTTCGAGAATAACCATTTTGCGGATTTGAATTTCGTAGATAGCCTAGATCGATCTGGATACTTATGCTGTTGGATACCTCTTGTATTATTTATATAGCACAAAACCTAGTCCATTAGAAGATGATAAAATTAACATGTGGACTGGATTAATAATCTGTTCAATTACCATCAAATAGTTATATCGTCTATTAACCGACTTCGGATCCATAGTAGTAACGTAGTAAAAACCCATGATAGCTAACAAGCTAGCAATCGTAGGCATGTCACTTACGCTGCACGAATACCTGATACCCGAAGATCAAGAACGCGAAGACCAAGGAGTAGACGCTATAATATCTCTGTGCTCGAGCATAGCCTGCACATCTGAAACGACAGATTTGGGGGCAATGTAAGGATCTACGTTGCGGGAAGGGGCGAATCGTTTAGCATAGCTACGGATTTGAAGGAATCCCGCGGGAATCGGTAAGGATGGATTTTCAGACAGACTTACAATTCTCCGAATCCTTTATGAGGATTTCGTTCCATAGGTCCTCTGCCCCCTTCTCGCCCGACTGATCGGTGTAAAAGAAGCGGCCGAGAACAGGGCGTGCGTTTGCCCACTGGCTCAAGCCCATATCATGGGTTATCGTAGTGAGATGGCTTACGAACCAGGGATGTCCTTTGTGGCCCTGGGATGCCATGCCGCCGATGAAGAGGATCCAGAAAAGTAGAGTAGGTGCGTTCTCGTGTAAGTAACTCAAGCGAGAGAGGAGACTCTGTCTTAAGGTTTCGACTATATGTGCCATGTAGGGAAAGGTCTGTAAATGCCAGACCCGCATGTTTAGATATATCAGCAGGGATATGCGCAAGGGCTCGTTGAGGTTGTCCTCTGTTGCGTAGCTGATAGAAACAAGCTGGTGTTCAAAGACGACAAAAAGGTCATTGTCCGTGGGCATTACTATTGATGGTTGGAGTCGGGCCATTTCATAGTATTGGATAAGCCGTCGAAAGACGTGAAGGAAAGTCTTCATGCTTGGATCAAGCTCCATGTACCAGGAGGACTTGAAGAAAGACATTCCAAGAGAAGACAGGGTTCCGAAGATTTCAGGTTTATCATGTAGCTGGAACAGGAAATCACCGGACTGAAACACCTTCATTTCCTGCAAGATCTCACCTCGCCATTTAGCTGTTAGCGGGAAGTGCGGCCGGGAATTCTTCAAGACTGCACTTATAACATCGCATCTATACAAGATTTTTTAGTCTGGTCACAGCACGAACCGAAGCTAGAATGTTCATACTGGTAAACTTTCGAGGCGGTCATATGGTCCAAGGCATCCAGTCCACCCAGTAAGTGGATGAGTTTCTTCAGTCCTTTTGTATGCGCGTCGACTGCCTCGAAACTGGCACTAATGGCCTAAAAAGCATAGTTAGCCTGATAATGACATAGACTATCGAGACCGAATCAAACGAGCAAACACGTTGATTTGGCCGCTGCTCAAGGCACATATGGCACCAGCTACTAGTTCAACTTTGCTGTCCATTTTACACCAATTGGAGCGGCAACGTATGGCATGCATTACACAACACAGAGTATTCGAACACATACCTCGATTGCCACTAGGGACGCAACGATTAGAGTAGTTGTATCCGCTACAGCCTTCATAGGGTCGTTAATGATACCGTTCAGGGTCTTAAGGGTGTCGCCCCGGAGGCGAAAAAACTCTCTAGTGGACCTTTGAATATATTGAAAAGAAACGCCATTTTGGGCGTTTAGAGCTCTTTGGTGGCTTGCTGTTGAACAGAGGAGGGCTTGTAGTACAGCTGGCTGAGCAACTGCATTCTGCCACCACCACATGCTCATCCGTGTAGAATCAAGAGGATAGCATTGTCCGATGGTATGATTCCTAACTGTCCACTGCATTAGCAGGTGTAATTTTCTATGATGTCGGTGTTCCACATACAGTGGTGGAAGTAAGAATTCATGTTATCTGTCATTGGCAATGCTGAAGAAGAAAAAGGGTCTACAAAGCCCTGGCTCAAGTATGCGCTTGGAGACCACATTTTAGTTGCTTTAGCAATCTGCTTTATGGCGCTATTAAAGTCGTCTGTTTGCCAGAGTTCCTTTTCATCTGCTACAGGAGGCTCCGAGCTTTCTTTGTCTGTTTCATCTTCAGCCGAGGAATCGCTTACAGAGATGAACCTGAATGGTAACCGCTTCTTAAAAGGTCGGGCGGAAGATTTCAGCCTCTCTATCGACGCTTCTTTCTTCCTTCGCTGGTAGTTTCTCTGGACAAATGCATGCTTTTGCCTGCTGCTTGTTGGATTCTGTGGGTTGTCTTCCTGGTAGTCCACGAACATAAACGCCGGCGTTGAGACCGGTGTGGAATCAACGGCTCTCTGAGAAAATACCATGAGATCTGAGGTTAGACGTAATATACGCTCGAGATAACGGGGAGAACGAAAATAACGATCTCGGCGTAAAAGACTTGTCCTTTTCTTCGTGGCACTGGGGTAACTTCAGAAGCTCGCTATCCGTACCTGATTATTTGGAGGTCGGTTGTACCGCGTCGCCTATACGCCCCTCCGCATGAGACTCGGAAGTTGGGACGAATCTTCGCGTAATTATTAGAAAAAAGGCTAATATCCACTTGGAGGTGGCAGCGTGAGCAGTAATTCGTGGGAAATGGCTGCTATACCATTTCTGGATGCTTGGTCCGGGGCATGCAAGTTGGAACTAAAGGTTCCCCAATCCAAAGATGCTTGAGGCCATTGGTAGTTCGAGGACGAGCTGCGAGGACATATGTATATTTCTGAGATGGAGGAGCCTGCATCTCGGTGAAGGGGGACCAAAGCAGGACTGGATATAGACGATAGGCGATGAGTTGTTAATAGCCTTCATGGGTCTTTCAAGGATAAATAAAGCCACAAAGTCGGGCGGCTGCGTGGATCACCGATCACTCCGTCATTCGCTCATACCCGAGTCCTGTTCTCCCAGGTGGGAATACTGGTCTGATCGCCTCCGATACAGAGCTGAGTCTCCAGTCTTCAATGGAGATTCTGCTGTCGTCGCTCACGAAATAAGGGTGGTTTCCTGGGGTTTCATGTGCTATTTCCTCGGTGGTCAGCTTCAGGTATAATTGCCGCACAAGTGTGGGAACTAACGCTCTCGAACTTCCAAGTGATTATTGCCGATTGCTGTAATGGACGTTGGATCTGGACCTTATGTGTGTGGGATGAAGAGATGGACTGAGGTTCCATGGAGGTTGGCAGAAGGGCAAACAATAAGCCATCTATAAAGCAGCGGTAGAGTCTCCCTATTTAGGTAGAAGACAGTAATGGTGAAGAAGGGGGTTCTCTGCAGAATTTTTACAAAATTCACAATTTTTATTCTACAGAAGGGGATATGGGGTCTCTTATAAACTGCAGTGTAACTACAGCCCACTTACAGCAACGTCCATATAGTAACTAATTAGTAACTATATTGTATCTCGAAGACATCTTGACCACGGCGGACCTCCGAAAACCAGCGTGGAGCGGATCAGTGTGGATGAGATGGAGAATCGACGAATAGGACGCATTTCGAATGTCTCTTAAAGCAGTTTAGCCGTTCTGCTAGCTCTTACTTTGTCTACTAACTACCACCGGGTTATACACAGGAGGAGTGCATGAGTCTATATCTTGCCCAACACGCTGCACTGGTGCTAGGATAGCCGATTATAACCTGGGTGTTGTTTGTCTTACTTACCTTGTTACCTAACTGCTGGATTACCGCTAAGACGAGAGTGATGGTCTTAGCATCCATTTCTGTTCCTTGGCAGTATGTAGAAAGATGCAAAACCAGATTTGATTAGATATAATTTTTATGTCTTTTATAAATATGGTTACAAACCAGGTCAGTGTTATGTACAGTTGTGGCTTGACTTTTCCAAAGGCGAGAAAGAAGAAATCACCCCTCAAGATGTAAGACTACCTCACCCATACATGCACGATCAAGCAAAACACATCCAAATACTACCTGAGCCACAACAGCACACCACCTGGGAATGAACGGAAAGATGGGGAAGGTCAATAATAAACCCGCAACCTTCCTTGGCTCATGCTGCTCATCAAAGTCTGGAAAAAAAATGAAGGGGGGGATATTTCAAGGAAGTCCTGGTCTAGTTGCCAGGGACAAGACCCTTCAGACCCGCGCCGATATCTCCTTCACGGGCGGCAATTTCGAAGTAACCATAAATAATACTATAACGTCTCAGTCAGTCGGGTGATGGGTAAATAAGATTCACATAGATGGTTACTTACGTGACAGCGAGGAGAATACCAGTACCACTACCGAGGGCACCGAGAAGGTCAGAGGCAACGGAAAGAGCTCCAATGCACGCACCACCGAAAGCGGCGGCAGTGGGGATAACGCGCTTGAGTTCCCTGTACATGCTCTGTTCACGGTGACCAGCCATCACAAGACCCTGGTCCTTGAGCTGCTTGGCCACATCACGGGGGGCGGAGCCAGATACTTCGATCCAAGTCTTGGAGAAGAGAGCGCAAGCAACCAACATGAAAGTTATGTAGACCGCAGTGTGGATTGGGTCAAGAAGCGCTTCCTTGAAGTTGAGAGGAGGGGACATGTAGTAGGCAATACCGGACGAGGCGTAAAGCTGGGCAGAACCCTCACGAGGCTCCCAGACACCGAAAAGCTTCACAAGGATGTTGTCGGAGAAGCGAGAGTACAGCATCTGACTAATAAGGAAAATGTTGGAGCATAGAGCAGACTGGAGCATGATGGGCATGTTGGAGGTGTAGAACAGACGGACGGGATAGGAGCCACGCATGCCACGCTGGCGAGAGGACTTCACGGGGATTTCAACACGGAAGCCCTGAAGATATATAACAGCAGCGAAGACAACGAGAGTAGCCAGGAGGTTCATGACGTTGGGCAGGTTCTGGCGGTAGAAGGCCTCTTGCAAAGCACGCTGCTTGTCGGGCCAGGTGAGCAGGAGATGGAAAAGCGCGATGATAGCACCCTCGAATTCCGGGCCACGGCCAGTGTTAATAGTGGTAGGAGAGAAAGCTTTCCAAACGATCGACTCGCAGATGTTTGTCGCAATGAAGAGAGAAATACCGCTGCCGAGACCATAACCCTTCTGGAGCAGCTCATCCAAGAGGATGACCACAAGGCCAGCAACGACGAGCTGCACAATCAACAGAACGCAAATACCAGCTCCAAGGTCGCTAGGCTGACCATAGAGGCCAGTCAACACGTGAACACAGGCCTGGCCAAAGGAGAGGATAATGGCGAAAAGCTTCTGGGCAGTCTGGTAGAGCTCACGGTCCGCCTTAAGGTCGAGGTTGACGTCGATGAGGTGGGTACCAGCAAGGAGCTACGCACCAAAGCGAATCAGCTTTACCACTTCTATACGATGAAAGCGAGAGGTATCTGAGCTCCTGCGACTTACCTGGAACACCATGCCAGAGGAGATGATGGGAGTGATACCCAATTCCATCAACGTTCCGCGGTTACTAGCCAGCATCATACGCAGCCAGTAGAGGGGATCTGATGTGTCGGAGGAGACAATGCCATACAAAGGCATTTGACTCATAACCAGGAAGATAAGTAGAGTCAACTGCAGGAGGAAACATCAGCCTAACAAGCTCCTATTGTGGTCCAACGATGCAACATACGCCCGTCCACATCAACTTCTGGTTGAAAGGAACCTTGGTTTCTGGAGCTGCCACCTCCGGAAGGAGGGGCGTAAAAGGTTTGATCAGGTCAAGGAATCGGACTGTATGCCAATATCAGTATCTATTGAGCAATTGGGGCAACCAAGAAAACGCTGGCGCAGAATTGATTGCGATCGCGTCTGTGGGCACTCACGTCCGCTCATTGTGACCACCTCTCAGCTCGATCAAAAATTCGGGGTAAGAGAAAGGTAAGAGGAGACGAAGCTGGAGCAGAAAGCCAGCTGAAGGAGCGGAAGGGGGAATTAAAAGGGAAGAATGAAAAAAGAAGCAGAAAAAAAGAAGAAGAGGTGAGAAGAAAGACGAGGAGGGCGACGGGGTGCAGGGGAAAGATGAGGTCGAGTTCTCCGTAGTCGCCTCGCTGGCCACTTTCTTTCCCCAGCCACGCTAAGCCCGTTGAGGACACTTGGTCGCTTCACTGCGGCACAGCGTGACTCTCTCTCTCTTTTACTCTCTCTCCAAAGCTTCTTTTCTTTTGATTTGCTTTGTTAAGATTAATTTGAGACAAGTAAAAGGAATCTCAGCTGCAAAACCTCTGCTTTGATCTACTTAACAGGCCCTTATGTACTCTGTTATGATTTGCAGCTCATTAATCTAAATACATGACTCAGCGCCATATGACGCCTGGAATTCAAATTGGTATAGAATCTAGATACAAACGTCCAAACAAATCGTGAGGTATCATGGTACAGTGACCATCAAGGCCAAAAAAAAAAAAGATTTTGAAGTATGAGGCAAGTAGGTAGGAGCCTTTTGAAGTTTTTCCAGGAGTTCCAGCCCCAATCCACAGGTTGGAGCGCTTCACGGTCCAACAAGGCTCAAACAGTCGTCTATTACCATTTCAAGCTCACCCAACCGGGTCTTGAGGCCCTTGTTCTCTTCCTTCAGAATTCCCATAACACTCCACGCTTCAGAAGAAGGTATCCCATGACAGATGCCGCACCTTTGAGAGCTGCCTGACCATGCACCAGTGATTCCTGTGGATGCAAGACCCTTGAGAACTTTATCATACGTAGACTGACGGGTTGGAGGTGCTGGAAGAGGTTTGAGCTCTTTCAAATTGGGTTGCAGGGTAGCTGAGGGCAACGTCGGTAGTGTAATCTGTGAGAAGTTGGGCGACGCTGCAATAGTCGATGCAGGCGACTCGAGCCCTTCCCGACGCGAGAAGACACTTTCTGCCAGACTCTCATCGCCTGAGTCAAACCCTGAGTCACTAGGGAGTGTGCCATTGCTGGCGCGCTTCAAACTCCATTTGGGGGCAACTTCGACCGCAAGGTCAGGCGCGCTTTCATCATCGCCATTAGTTCTGATGAGCATCACGCTCCGTAGGCGAGCCTCTTCTTCTTTGTGACGTAGCTGTCTTTCTTGCTCAAGCTCTTCTGCCATGGCCTTCATTGCCTTTTCCTGGCGGGAAACTTTTTCGGCCATTCCATCCAACTGGATCTTCAAGTGACCAATTCGAGTCCGCGTTTCTTCGAGTTCCTCCTGTTTTTCTGTTTTCTCGCCTAGGGCCTCATGTAACGCGAAGGTTCTTTGCTTGTATGCGGTCTGTAGCCGTCGGAGAACATTCTCTGCATTGTTTTTAAGGGCATCGAATGCTTCCTGGCCGTCGAGGTAGCCTGTCCCAGAAGGAAATAATGCAGATGTAATATCGAAGTTTAAAAATTCATCTTCCGCAGGCTCTGGGAGGTCGACTCTATTATCGGCTTGGCGTTTGAGGCCGAAGAAAGAGAACGGATTCGTTGAAGTTACTTGTTTCAGTGGTGAAGGAGCAGTCATGCGTTTCTGAGCTCGGCTGGTAGATGGTGTTGAAGTATACGATGGGGCATTAAGCTCCTGCGTACCTGGATTGCTTGTACCGGCCGGTGCCATCCCGACTGATTCTCGGTCCTCTGACCGGTGCAACAGGCCCAAATTCACTTGTTCAGATTTCCCCTGGAATAAATCCGACAGTAACTTCGCTCCTACTTCAAACTTCTTCCTCGCAAAGTTCTCGGTCGGTGGTGTAGGGCGCGTTCTGGTATAGTCGAGGTCTTCGAAAGCCTGCGACTGATCGGCGAATAGCTGTTGGGCTGGCGGCCGGGGAGTGTGTGATCGAATGATTTCAGTATTTGCCCGACGGTGGAAAGATGCGAGCGCAAGAGGGTGCTTCTCCGGATGTATTGACGACGTATCAGAGCTCTGAGTTAAGACGGCCGCAGGTGTCTCGGGACGGAACACAAGATTATCATTGTAAGGCTGAGAGTTCTTTTCTTTTATGACAGGAGAAACCCTGGTGGACGATAGACGCGAATTGGCAACTGTTTGCGTGGCAGCGGCTGAAGGGGACTCGAATTGCTCAAGCATTGTTAAGCTTGACCTTAACTGGTCAGCATGAACAGGGGAAGGGCCTGGAATGAGAAAGGGATGCGGGCTATCGCACTACCTGACGAGGACTGGAATGCCACGTCGATGCGTTGCCCAATCCAATAATGCACGGTCAACCACGGCGAACAGAAGGGTTGGTTGTGAAGCAAAGGAAAAGGAGAGGAGAAAGCCGAGATTCGACAGTACTATTAGTTAATAGTCGGGCCCCAAACTCCTATTCCGATTTGGGTTGTTTTGATGAGTTGTAGAGCGACAAAGAGCGACAAAAAGCAACAATGCCGGACTCAACAACGATGTCACACGTTGAAATAGTGAAAATACCCCTCTTTACGCCTGACGAACTTGAAGGGAGATCACAATTATTAGCAACAAGAGATGTAGGAGCTGCGATTCAGATTGATGAAACCAGCGCCAAGCAATAGCGAACAGTTGGGGGATCCTGCACGTGCCCTTGTTGCTCACTAAAGCAAAGCATGCACGAGCTCTGGTATAGCGGGATTAAATATGGAGTAGAGGGGATAATTATCAATCAGAGTAGTATGAAAACTGGCTAGAGAAAGACAAAAAGAATATCGGATTTCCTCTGTAGCTGTGTTGCAAGCAAGACAGTTTCCGCTCCGCTGGCTAAAAACCAAAAATTTGCGAGGTTGGGGGTATATCTCTACAAAGCTCGAGAAAATGTGGTGGCTGAACGAATGATTTTTGTTGCTCCACTGCCATGACGAGCCAACGCGCTATCAAAGCTTCAGGTTGAAAGGGAAGCTCGAATTCTATTTGTTCTTGAGTAGTTATTATAACAAGATCATAATTAAACCAGAGATTTATAATTAGACCAGGCTGTCGCAGCACTCCGCATCCGGATGTAGTCCAACGCTATGACGGACAGACTTTGAATACCAACTCCATGACCGGGGGAATACGTAATTTCGTAGATCCCAAGAGCATATTCGTCACTATCAGGAGCACAGCCTTGGGTGGATATTAGTATGATGTTTTTGCTAAAGGCCTTCCAAGAGTTGTTAAGCTCGATCGACATTTTGTAAACATAGGAACGCCAAGCTCTGGCTGGAGTCAACATTGCTCTCAGTCTCCTGCCAGGCCAACAGCAACAAAACAGAACCTCGTCCGGTATAGTTGGGAATTGAATCTCTGTACTTCATAGTTAGACCCTCGTGTGCAATTTTTTCATCCCAGGGATGCCGGCCCGGTAAATAAAGAGTAAATAAAGAAGAGTATTGGAGCTCCATCTCCACGCCGTCATCCTGGAGCGGATTACGTAAACATTCTAATTCCAAGGCGGTGTGCAGTATCCAGATTCAACAGACGATCAAGATTGCGGCTTCTGCTCATCGTTCACTTGGAATTTCCTGCCCACAAATTGCCCTGCCGAGTCGACGGGCTTGTCTACTGCTACCGGGAGAGCGCTTTCCTATATGAAATATCACGGATACTCCTAGAATATCGTCGACAGGCCATAATGGCTCCTCGCGAAATAGCTGGATTGAAGTACTTATCCAATGCCCTCGCGACAACGGAGCAACTAAGCAGCTCCTCTTCAGCTGTTGATGGAGTCCCATCTGATCTAGAGACTTCCGTTCGCTTCGCGGGGACTCAGCTGACTCAAGCTGCGGGAGTCCTACTGCGATTGTCACAGGATATTATAGCTCAGGCCATCGTGACTTTCACCCGTTTCTGGCTGGGCCCGGAGGGAGGGAGTCTGCGAATATACTCAGCAAAGGTTTGACTTGGCGATCTAATTGAGATATAAATGGATGTATTACTAACTCTTTATTACCCGAGTAGGATGTTTCTGCCGCTGCTCTGTACATGACCGCTAAGCTTTCTTTCCAGCCCACCTCTCCAAGATCCGTTTTAAATGTCTACACGTTTCTCCTATCGAAAGAGGCCTCACCTCTTTGCTTTGTAAACCCAAAAGGGCTTCCGGACAAGCCAGTGCCAGAAACGTACATTCTAACCGAGGGGGGTTACCAAGCGCAACGTCAAGTTCTCCTGCGCATAGAATCAGTCATTCTACGGACACTGGGATTTAATACGCATGTGGCGTTACCTCACACTATTACCTTGACCTACCTTCAGACTCTAGGTGTCTCACCCCCGACAGTTGCACAAAGGGCTTTCGAGTACCTTAACTCATGCCTCCTATCGCCACAGCTGCTGTACCTCACCCACCAGCCAAACGCACTGGCTGTTGCTTCCATTTACTTAGCAGCTCGAGAGAACGGCGTTAAGCTAGTTGACGGGGAATGGTGGGAGGTATTTGATGTGGACCGAGAAGACCTTGGGTTTCTAGTAGTCGGAATGCAAAGCATGGAGGGCTTCGCGCGGGCAGAAATGGAAAAGTGGAAGGGGCGTGTTATGCCCTTGGGTGTCGAGGAGGTGGAGGCAGAGATTGAACGGAGACGGATGCTAGAAGCTGGAGAGTGAACAACAAGCCGAGAAAGAAACCCCTCAAACACCAGCCTCACGAGCTCACCGGAAGAGAGGATCGACTATTTGCTCCGTCAATCGTCCTTATTGAGACTGCAAGATGCCGACCGAATCCCGGGCAGGCGCAAAGCCCCAACTTTACCAGAATCAGGGCCCGGGAAATAATCCAGCTTTCCCTGAATGCGCATATTATCCATCCGCGTCTTGACCTATGTGGATAGCATGTCGTTGTCTCTCAACGCTGAGCATCAAGAGCGTGATGCTCCTCCTGATACCACAGTTAGGCGATTTAGGTAGTGCATCCGGCCTCGGAAATAATTTCAAGTATACTCTGTCCACAGTCTCAAAATCCTGTAGCCCACGTTGAAAGCAATGACTCAATCAACATCTGACTCAATAAAAAGCCCCCAAGTCTAGTCCCATGCACGTTTGGTTCTGTGGTTGTGACGATGAGCCTCAGCCACATGACGAGCCCCGCGTGCCCCAGGCACCCAAGCCCGAGACCGCCACATTCAACTGATAAGCAGTGCGTCCCTCCTCTTACGCAACTCGCAACTCTCCTCCACTCCCAAAGGTATCACATTACAACCATCAAACAAAGCCATAGACCCAACCACTTTTACCATACAACAGTCTAAACACACAGGAAAATAACAAGAGGCGAAAAGACCGAAAAAGAAAAAAAAAATGAACATCTTCCATTCCACCATATCCACCTGGCGCGACCGCCTCGCCCCCGTCTCACGAACCTCCACCTTCCGCACAACAGGCCAGATCACACCCGAGGAATTCGTGCTTGCCGGTGACTATCTCGTCTATAAATTCCCGTCGTGGTCGTGGGCTGATGCGTCGACCCCGGCAAAGCGAGTCTCGTATCTGCCCGCCGGAAAGCAGTTCCTGGTCACCCGCGGGGTACCCTGTCACCGACGACTGAACGAGAACTTTGCGGGGGATGCCAACTACGATGACGAGATAGTGCGGGACATGCTTTCGGGGGCTGCGGAGGAAGGCGACGATAACGATGGGTGGCTGCGGACTGGCGGTGGTGGAGAGCGCCACGAGAGTACGATCCGAGATGTTAGGACGGTGGATGAGTCGGGGAATCTGGCTGAACGGGAGGAAGAGGAAGAGGAAGAGGAGATTCCGGATATGGAGGATGATGATGACGAAGAGGCTATTATTCGTGAGCCGGTGGGGAAGTCCAGTATCACACAGTGAGTCTACTTCTTCTCTCTTTCTTTTCTCCTCTAGCTTCGTTGTTTTGGGTGTCCTTTTTTTTCTTTTGCTGCCATTTGATAGCATATGTTGATTATTTTGTGTCAGGCCCACCCGCACATATAACCTCTACATCACTTATGCCAACTTTTACCGAACCCCTCGGCTCTACCTATCCGGATATCTCTCGCCCTCTGAACCACTCCCACCCCAACTAATGATGGAGGATATCGTCGGAGACTACAAAGACAAAACAGTGACGCTAGAGGATTTCCCCTGGTTCGACGGAAGCGTGAAGATGGCAACCGTGCATCCGTGCCGCCATGCCTCCGTGATGAAGACACTCCTCGACCGCGCAGATGCAGCTCTTAAACTCCGTCGCGAGAAGCTAAAGCAGGCCACCGCACAATCCGACTCCTCCTCATCACCCGCCAAGCTTGTTGCAGGAGAAAGCGGTCTGGAAGGTCTAGTCGATGATATCAAGGCTCTCTCGTTGAGCGACTCCCAGAAGCAAGCCGCGGACAAGGCCGCACAAGCCAGTGGAGACGAGTGGGAGGTTCTCCAGCATGACGAAGAAGACCAAGTTGCCATCCGCGTAGACCAGTATCTCGTCGTTTTCCTCAAGTTTATTGCTAGTGTGACACCGGGTATCGAGCACGATTTTACAATGGGAGTCTAATATCTCTTCTCTCTGCCCATAGTCTGATGTTCCCTCCCGACCCTTTGATTATTTCCTCTTTTCATAAGGCGTTCCTTTTGGCGTATTCTCATGATGATACGATGCGTGATGAAGACTAGTTCAGAACCCAGCTGCTAAACAAAGACAATCATAGTATTTCCAATTCAAGTCTCCTACAACAGTAGATCCACATCATAACCAGAGTATACAAGGAAATACCATTATCCTATAGCGGTAATACGACCAACCCAGTCCCCAACAACACCACACCACACCAAACAAACCAAAACAATATATAGACACCAACATACTCAAATGTATATACCCTTTCTAAAAAGAAATATAGGGCCAACTCATTCCCCTCCCATAAACCCCAAGACACAGGGTTAGTTATGTCCTACCCACTCCGCGAACCAAGGAGTCAAGTCAAGCCAAATCAAGTCAAGTTGAGTTAATTTGTGCACACGAAGACAATAAATATATGTGGGTGGTTTCCCACCCCTCCGCCCCGATTATTCGGGCCCCTTGCAGCGAAGGGTTTAGGAGCAGGTGCAGGTGGGAATAGGGTTCGAGGTTACTAGCTCGGGCTGGGGCTCGGGCATAGGTTCAGGGACGGCGGTAGGTTCCGGTTCCGGTGCTGGAGCTGGAGTGGGACAGGAGCTGGGTTCTTCTTGTGGTGGCTCTGGGGTTTCGGTTTGAACTGGAAGAACAGGTGCAGGGGAGGTGGCAGAAGGGGGAGGAGGTGGTGGTGGTGGTGGTGGTGTAGATGTGGTGGTTGTAGGGGGCACATCGGGCTGGGTAGGTGGGGGAGAGACAGGGGAGGGCTCAGTAGGAGGTGGGATGGGGTTAGGTTGAGGCTGGGGTTCCGGTGCAGGACCAGTCTCCTCGTAGCTTGAGTCATAGTAGGAACCAGTGTTGAAGTATGGGCCACCGGGGATGCCCATGTTGGTGTTTCCCCCAGCCTGGGTATTGGATTTCGTGGTGGAGGTGTGGTCATCGTGTCCTGGGCCTTCTTCGTAGCTCGAGTCATAGTAGGAATCAGCGTTGAAGTACGGGCCACCAGGAATGCCCATGTTGGTGTTTTCCCCAGCCTCGGTATTGGATTTCGTGGTAGAGGCGTGGTCATCGTGTCCTGGGCCTTCTTCGTAACTGGAGGAGTAGTAGTTGCCGGTGTTGAAGTATGGCCCACCAGGGATGCCCATGTCCGTGTTTGAGCCAGCTTGGGTGTTGCTCTTCATTTGCTTGCGAACGAGGCCATTCTGAGATTTGAGTTGTATTAGGATTTTTTTTTTCTGAGATGGGGTGTATGGTGCGATGAAACTCATACCTTGACAACAGGGGCAGAGAGGACTGAGGACGGTCCGACAGCTAGTAAGAGGCACAATAGTGCTGAGATACTTTTGGTGTTATGCATGGTATAGGAAATCAATGAATGAGTGACTGTAGTAATGGGATAGTGTATCAGGTGTGGAAAGAGAAAAGAGTGAATGAAAGTAAAAAGAATGAATGCTATAATAGCGTCTTTGGATGTGGCTTTGCTGAATCACGAATACTAATGAAGGCCAGGATCCTTTTATAACCTGTAGAGAACTATTTCAAATTAATATTCTCAAGGGCCTGGTCGGCCTTTTTCTCCCGGGATTGAGTACCTGCAGAGCATAGGGGCTCAGGATGCAAGGTGGGGGGGTCAGGTAGTAAGTGAAGGAAAAGTCCCTATTGGTATTATTATCTCGTGGTGAAAATCCAATGCTAACGCCACCAGAAACGTGGAGGGTGAACTGTGTTCCAGGCTGACTCTGGATACATAGTAGGGGACCCAAGCTGATGCAAGGAGCTCCAGGATTGTCAATGAAGCCAAACAGGAGAAGATTAAGGGATGCAGAAGAGAAAGAAAGAACTGATCCGAGACAGTATCCAAGTTATTTCTGTAAGCATCACAGTGTCATTGTCCGTACAAAATCATTTCAAGGATATGAGCAATCATCAAAGTCATCATTCATGGTATCCATCTCAAGGAGCAAAAGTAATTTTGAAAACAAGAATGGGGGGGAGGAAAAAAATCCCATCCTGTATGAACGAATCTGTATGAAATGAACCAACAGAGCTCGTAAGCCACATCAATAAGAGGGAAAATAATATGTAAATTCACGCTATGGAGATTGCCCAAAGGCAGTGCCAAAATTAGTGGTGTTTTTGAACTTAATTTCAGGTTCCTGTTCACTACGGCTTGCAGGTTCGACCTCAATCTCATCCGGGTCTTGTGAGTCTTTTTGGTGTCCTAGGATTTTCCTGGCCTGGTCGAGAAGCTTCTGGTCAACCTCCTGCAGGAAGCTATCATCATGTTCCTTCTCATTTAACAGAGATAGCGGCCCCTTGAGGGCTGGATCATCCAGTAGGTCCTTTAAGTCCGACACATCCGAGAAGTATGAGTCGGAATTCTCTGCCGGCTGCTGCGCACGATTTGCTTTGGGGCTAAGGGTGTTCTCGCTTTCAACCAAAGTACTCTCTTGGGGGGAAGGCTGTTCTGTTTCAATGTCCCGATCGATGACAGCCATGGGAGTATGTCCTGCATCCCTTAAGAGATTTCTTTCGGGAGGTCCGAGTTCCGAGAGTTTAAGCTTTAGGCTATTTCGACGCTCATTAGGGGTCTTCTGCTGAGAGGAGGATGGCGGCGAGGTCTCCCGTGACGATGGTGAGGGGGGTGTCATGACGCGGGCGACAATTTCCGGTGGCAGCGCTGATGATTTGAGGGTAATACCGTCGAGTCTACTATCGAGCTTCTCTATCGGAACTGGGATGCTCATAGTAGGCTCGACTGGGTGGGATTTAGGGGAGAGCGCAGCATCCAGGGACAGGGGCGCCAATATTAGATTTGGCCCTTGCTCCGGAAGAGATGGTAGCTGTCTCTGATTATCCAATTTCTCCGCGTCGGGAAATACTCTTGTGGGCCGACTTAGAGGAGAAGAGCCTTCCCATACCTGGGAGGGTGACGGTGTGTGATGGTCTGGATCAAATGATACCGCGCCGGTCGCAGGAGCGGTCGCAACTCCTCTGCTTTTCAGCAATGACTGTAGTTCCGATATTCTCAATTTTAACAGTTCGCGCTCCTTCTCCCATAGTAGTCGTTCCTCAGCGAAAAGAGCTCTTTCGCGATTGAAAGCTATTCGTTGGTGGTCGAGGAGCGACCGCGATTGTTCGAGATAGGTGATTGCCAGGGTGGAGACAGAGTCTCCCTTTCGATCGAGCACCTTTGCAAAGTCTGGATCTAAGGGGGGGTTGGCGTTTGGCACGGAATACGAGCGTCGGATGGGGGTTGCGGTGGGAGAGAAGCGCACCTCCTTGTAAAGGCTACCATGGCCATTGGGAAGCTTGGTGGACGTCGCTGACTTCATGGCTATATTTGCGCTGGAGGGAGATTTGGACCTAGGTAGCGATGTGGCCAGGAGGTTCTGCGACTGAGACAATCCAGGGAATTTGTTTGCCCCTCATAAAGGGATAGCTAGGTAAATGATGAGGATGAAGATGAAGATGAGGATGAGGATTGAAGGTTGAGAAGGGGAGGGATTCGGGGGTAGACGAGTGACTGTTGGAACTTGAAGCGTCTGTCGTGTCAGTCTGCCAGTCAGTCAGTCAGTTTTCGCCGATAAAACTGCTCTCCCGATAGTTCTCGACTGTGGAGATATTATTATTATTATTATTATTATTATTATTATTATTTCTCCATCTCAGGCGCAAATCAGATTGGAACTCGACATAACCTATCACAGATAGATGCTTATTTGGAGGAGGAGGGGGAGAAGCTGCCAACTCACTAACTCACTAGAGATGCGTCTGAAGCGATTTTCCCCCGAGTGAATCAGAAGAGAACAATAAAAGGCCGTCCACACAGTGAAGGACAAGTGGGCAAAAGTGTGCTTGACTGCAGCATTTTATGGGTTCACAGCAGCGACAACAATCACTCTGGCCTGCTTGAAGGCTGGCAAGAGATGGGCGATGACAGGTCCGCCTCGCACATGATAATCATGATGATAAAACACGGCCAAGACAGGAATAATAATTAGGAAATCAACTTACTTTGGCTGAATATAAGGAGCAAACCTTGGGCTAGGAAAGGTTAATATTGATAATACGGATGCCGAGGTGGAACAACAGCAACTACTCTGGCGATGGCGATGACGACGGCAGTGAACGAGGGGGATGTTGGAGATTATATATCGACGAGTGGTCCATCATCACCAAGGATTGCAGAGACTGTCGGACTACCTTAGTAGTTGTACACAGTAGAAAGTGATGTAGACCATGACGTTATGCCACAAGACGACTCGGATTGAAAGAAAAGAAACGGAAATTAAGTGCAGGCGATCGTCGGGCTGTGCTGGACGCTGTATATTTAATTACGACATACTCTAGTATATGATCGAGATCGAGACGCTGAGTTCAACAGTTCCAGTATAGCCGCAGGATTGTTTGCTGAAGCATTACTTTTTGCATTCTTCAGGCCTTCTCTCGTCTGACGATAGTACTTGATTCTTCGGGAAATTTCACTTATTCGCCTTGGTACATTAAGCAGTAGCAGAATAGACTGTCGCGTGTTCAGGTATGCGACGTGCAATTCCCGTCGAATGTAGGGGTATCAGTCCCTCCAACGTAGGTATCCTTCTAGTAAAGAAAGGTCGTGATAAAGCATACATCTTGCCTTCTCAAGTAGACGTAGATTCCCCTGAGATTGAATCCGATCTGTCTACATTCCAACTCCAGGATGTCGAACTCTACTCCGGCCCAACTTGATTCCTCAAAGTTGACTATCACCAGGACGCAGACTCCAACAGGACTTCCTCCGCTGGAAGAACTGGTGTTTGGCAAGACATTTACGGGTATTTCACTTCACCACCGACTCCTCCTGAATCAACTGGTCAAAGTCTCTCTAACCGCAAGACCAATCGATTGCTGGAACAGATCATATGCTTACTGTCGAGTGGAATGCCCATGACGGCTGGCTCGCTCCTCGCATTATCCCCTATCAAACCCTCAACCTTGACCCCTCGAGCAGTGTCTTCCACTATGCCTTTGAGTGCTTCGAAGGCATGAAGGCGTATAGGGATAGTGATGGCCAGATCCGACTATTCCGTCCTGATAGAAACGCACGACGACTGAATCAATCGGCCTCTCGGATTGCTCTCCCAACGGTTGATGAGAAGGAGTTTATAAAAATCCTCAGTGCCTTTGTGAAGTTGGAGAGTGGATTTGTACCAGAGTATTTCCTTCTCTTCTCTTCTCTTCTCTTCATCATCATCTAATTATCATTATTATATATACTGTGACGAGACTAACCAACATCTTGCAGCAAAAACGGATACTCTCTCTACCTAAGACCTACCATGATCAGCACCCAAAACTCCCTAGGCGTCACAGCCCCCAAATCCGCCCTTCTCTACATAATCGCCTGCCCCGTCGGCCCATACTACCCAACCGGTTTCAAAGCCATCTCATTACAGGCAACCAACGACGCCATCCGCGCCTGGCCCGGCGGAGTAGGCGACAAGAAGGTAGGGGGCAATTACGCGCCTTGCATCGTCCCCCAGCTCAAGGCCGCCGCACGAGGCTATGACCAGAACCTATGGCTCATCGGAAAAGAGGAGTACGTGACCGAAGTCGGGACTATGAATCTTTTCATTGCTCTGGAGAACGGGGCCGGGGAAAGGGAGCTTGTGACTGCGCCGATCGATGGGATTATTCTCGAGGGCGTGACGAGGGATTCGGTCTTGCGGTTGGCTAGGGCGCGACTTGTCTTGGAAGGGTGGGTTGTCTCTGAGCGTAAGATTCGGATGGGGGAAGTTGTTGAGGCGGCGGGGGAGGGGAGGTTGCTTGAGGTCTTTGGGTGTGGGACTGCGGCACTTATTTGTCCTGTATGGACCATAAACTATATGGACAAGGATATTGAATGTGGGTTGGGGGAGGATGAAAATGCAGGGCCGCTCACTCTTCAAATAACCAAGTGGATGGAGGAAATCCAGTATGGTGAGGTTAAGCATGCGTGGAGGTACGTCTACTATTTATTATCTCTTAATTGTCTATTAGAAGGTTGACTGACATTGTTTTCTTCTTCAGCTATGTATTGTGAAAGCTAGGGCAGTTGTAGGAAGAGCTATAGACATTATTATAGAGCCCGTCTATTCAATATACTATATGCTTCTAATAGCTCGAATCGAGTTTCATTCATCGCAGTTGTTTCCTGTCCCAAGTAGCATCCTATATCCATGACGAATTTCTATACGAGGTTTACTGCCTGGTGCATGTATCGTCCGATAGAATGGCCTGGAAAGCCTATGGTTTGATGAAAAGGGTTTAAACTGCTGCCTTGTCAACAAAATGAATAGACATTATATAATACAAATATGAGTAGTAGTTCAGCCTGTGGCAACTTGAGAGAGATTGAACGCCATGTCGTCCTCCAAACTCCTGATGAATCCGATCTCGATCGTCAAACCGAACGAGTAAAAAAAGAAAAGAAAAGAAAAGAAAAGAAAACCCGCTATGCTATACCTGTATATCCATGAAATTGCCATGCTCTGTATATCCCGAAGCCATAGCTAGACTAGGGAACCCCTAGTCTTCCCTAGAAGGAGATGCGGATATCCAGCTTCCCAACGCCAGGCCAGCCTCCCAACGTCATCATGCAGCTTGAACGCCACCAGAAAGCTGCTATTCGCCTTTCCGCCTCTCCTTCACCGCAAGAGAAGAGAAGAAGACGAAAGAAAAATAGAAAAAAAAAAAAAAAAAGACTGAACCATCCTCACTGCACCAGAAGCTGACGAGCATGAGTCCGACCCGGCAAGAAATCCATATCTTTATGTAACCCTCCAAACAACATCTCCAGATACCCAATCCCTCTCGCAGAGAGATCCCGATCCGCCACCTTAGCAGCCGTGGCAGCCGTAGCCGCAGTCGTAGCAGCCGCACTCGGAGCACAAGAAGCAAAACAAAACCACGGATCCAAATAAAACACCACATCCGTCCAATGCGGCAACTTCTCCCTCAACGTCCTCGCCGCGCGCTCATAATCCGTCCACGTCCGTTTCGGCGTTTCAGCCTGCGCATGCACGAAGAGGAGGACCTCGAAGCCCACGCTTCGGATGCGTCTGCGCGCAGTCTCGCTCAGCATATCCAGGAATGCGTCTAGGCGGTTGAGGTTGAAGGAGTTGAGGAAGAAGAGCGTGTGTTGGGAGTAGAGGAGGTTTTCGACTTCGTCGTGGACCTGGTGGTTGACGAAGAGGAGGTTCCGGACTTGGCCGTTCTCGCCGACCCAGTTGGGGCTCATGGAGAGGGCGCGGTATCGGCCGCGGGTGGTGAACATGTTCCCTGCGTCGTTGATGACGATTAAGGGGCGGGTGGTGTATTTGTTGGGGACTGTTATGATGTAGTCGTAGATCATTAGGCGGAGTTCGAGGGGGAGGCGGAGGAAGGCTGCTGGTTTTTTGGGAGATGCCATTGGAATTGGAGTGATAGTTCAAGTTAATAGTTCACAGTTCACAATTCACAGTTTATGGGGAGATGGGTTCAAGAGGAGTATGCCTGAACTTTGCGAATGTGATCGCGTTGGGATTCGGCTTGCATCGATATAAAAGAAAAGAGCATCGGACGATATCGAGTACTTTGTACTTGGGTTTCTTGCCATCAGGCAATTATGCATTGAGCAACAAAAAAATTGAAATAAATAAAAAGGTAGACTTGACAGGGCGTCAGATATGCCACGAGCAGTCCCTAACGGGGCTAATCGATGCATTCATTCGAGAATGTGAGCCAACGATGTGATCGATCAGCCCACTCCCTGACCTTCCCATCCAGAGCCGACTCAGGATGCAGATAAAGTACGTACCTAGAGGTAGTACTAAGTAGTAGCAGTGCTGAAACAGCTCCCTCAGCCAATAAGCTATATTGCACGAGAGTTGTATGACTCCCATGTGGCCACATAATGCACTGTTACCGTCGTTCAGAGCTGCTGGCACATGAAATAATTTTCAGGGGAATGGTTGACTTGAAACTGCACTGCCTTGGATTGATAAGAGGGCGGGGGGATCATGCGATTCAAAGAAATAAACCAGTTCGTATGATTCTCTAAGTTGGTGCAAGAAGATATATTATTACGTTCGTCTATAAACACCCAACGACCAGGCAGCTCGCAGCACCGCCAGACTCCACGCCATGCCAATACTATCGCGCAGAACATTCAGCTTGCTTCCCTTGACCTCTCTCCAGCAGACAGGAACCTCTGCAACTGGTATTTGCGCAAATTCAGCCAGCATGAGCATCTCCACGTCAAAAATCCAGCCCTCCGAATGCATGTATGGGATAATAAAGGGAAGCGAGGCTCTTGAAAACAGCTTGAATCCACACTGCGTGTCCTTGATCGTGGCTGTTTTTGAGGGCGTCAAAAGCCACAGAATTAGATGGAAAGAATGCATCAAAAAGTTGCGTAGTTTAGAGCGCTATCAAGTGGCTCTGTGTTAGCTCTCCCATTGATTTTTTGTTTCCAACAACAAATGCATTTGAGCTTACCTTGACGACAGCCTCGCTGCCAACCATATGGGCGCGAGATCCAACCGCCACACCACGTCCATCAGAGTCCTCGATCTTCTGGCACGCAGTTACTAGCTTCCCCAAGTCCTCAAAGTTCGTTGCCCCGTCGGCATCCGCAAATACCACATATTGACCACGCACGTGTCTCATTCCGTGTGTGACAGCTCCACCTTTTCCTCGATTCTTGCCTAGCGTTACCACACGAATCGTCCCCGGAGGGATATGCACTCCCTCTTGGGTTTCCGGTGTCCAAGGGCCCGCGTAACCCTTGGGGTGTAACGAAAGTTGATGGTCCCTGGCAAAAGAAAACGCCATTTCTTCTGTATTATCCGTAGATCCATCTGAGACAATGATGATCTCCCATCCCTTGTCGCCAGATGCTAGGCCGTTTGCATGCCCGTTCGTGGCAGACTTTCGCTGCCGAATCGGGTTCTCTTTCGAGGAGTGAGTCTCCCCTAACGTCCCGTACATTCGCTCTAAATAGTTCACTGCTTCTTCTAGCATACCGCCAAGACGGTTTTCTTCATTATAGGCTGGGACGACCAAGGACATGAATAGGCCGGCCTCTTCGATGGTCGGAAGTTCGGGCGTACGACTGGGTTTGTTCTTGGAGTCCAGAACATCGTACCAGCAGGGAAGCGGTTGGGACTTCGTGATCGATCCATCCTCCGAGATAGTCCGATAATTCTTCTCCTCTGGGAGTGGGGTTCGTGGTACTGGAGCAACGAGCGAGAGGAAAACGTAGAGCTGTCATAGTAGTATTGAGTTAGCAAGGGCGGCTCAGTCCGGCATCCTCATCAGTCGCGAAGTCAACCAGAAGTAGATGGCAGCATGGATTAGAAATTGGGTATGAAGAGGGACCGCCACGTACAAGGACAAATAATCCTAAGGTGGTTGCGACGACTGCGACAACAACGACGGAGAGAGGGACGCTGGAGAGAAGCTCCGCGCAATTGACGCAGACCTCAGACCAAGCTACGTCTACCATAATGGTGACCGGTATCTGAACGAGAAACGAGGAAATTCCAAAGATCTAAACTATCCACTCTCAAGAAAGAGGTTGAGAATGGTAAAAGGACCGCCGATATGTATGGTAGATGACAAGGTGAGCAGCTGTATTGCTCTCACGGGACAGAGACGATCCGTTGTTGGCTAGCCATGCGACACGGAGTCTGTCGGCAGATAACTAACACGGGGAGAATAAAGAATGACGAGGAATGACCATCATGAGGGAACGGTCAGAATCTAGAGAGAAAACGATGGTGAGGGGAGGAGAGAGAGACGGGATCGGATGAGCCAAACAACAGCGATGTTTCCTGTCGCCAGCTTGTCCTTTTGGCTGGTCCTTGGCGGGGGCTGCGATGCTGCATGGGTGTTTCTCCACCGCTAAGCAGTCGCTATTAATATTCACCATCATCCAAGCTATATTAGCTAAAATAGTTCTCCATCGCTGACGACTGCTCGCCGATTGCTCCGGCTATTTACATAAAAGAAATGGCTGAATTGAATTGGCTGCGAATGCGAGTACTCGACAATACCAGGGCTTTGGCCTTCAGTGTCTCCAGAATGATGGTAGCGGAATTACAATTAAAAGCCGGAACTGATCTAATTGATGGAGTATTTTTTATCCTGTAACAGGACATTTATCAGGTATTCATTGAGATTCATTTGTTGTTTTTTACTGGAGAACTGCACACTCTTCATGTGCCTATTTCGAAAGGGTATTTGCATAATCATTCAAGACACACTAGTGGAAGCTTTACAACGCAGCTTCTAGCAAGATATGCAAACCACAAAGCCCTCAAAGACCCAGCCTGCTTTGACAAGGAGGTTTTCAACGATTCTTCTCGTCTCCCACGTGGTCTAAATAACTGAGGTACCTGGAGAGGTGGCGTAGGTTCTGAGCCAATAGAATATCCTCCACTCTTATTTTGCGTGTACCTATGATTGGTTGCCTGAGGTCGATTTCTCGTGCCATCACTGTTGGAGGTAGGTAGGTTGTGCTAAATTGATATAAGAAGATGGCACTGGAGGTGTAATTTATCGAATTAGTTTCCGAAGCTCAACTCTGCGCTCGAGTATGAAAAATAGAATGGACTCGGCGGGTGCGACGGTTGTGTGGACTCTTCGTCTCAAAAGTGAGAGATCAGATTCTCAGTTGGTAAAAAGGAGACACGATACTATGGCTAGGAGTCCTGTCAGGTATCATGCATTTCAACATCTGCTCCTGGTTTCTCCTCTAATCCTTTTCCATAAAATGGGTTATGATGTCGAGCTAGGGTGTCAAGTTCCGAGGCAAAATTGGTCGCAGAAAATTTTCGAGACGTTGCGTCGTACGTGATCCAGCGATTAAACTGCATATAATCAGTACTTTATCCTCTTGTGGTTTCACACTTATTTTATCCCAAAACGCACCATAGCAAGCCTGACCCCAAGCCACAGACACCTGTGCATTCTTGAAAGGTCTCGAGAAGGGGGTTCCGTATTTCGACCGTCGTCTACCGTTGGAGAATCTTCGAAAAAATCCGGCGGGTAGAGGCCCTGGCTCCAAAGTTGACCACGGATAAGGAAGTCTTCAGGTAGCCATTTCTCTTCATCGGAAGTTGGGAAAGCCGGACCTTCGACCAGTGCAAATTGAGTGAAATTGCGGACTAAGGTATTGAGGAAAGCAGCAACTTGTTTCCAAGGAACCACAACCTCGACATGCTTCATGCCCTCAGAAGTGCGCGCTAGGCACCACAGAAAAGCAAGAGATACATGGAAAGCGGGAAAGATGTTCTTGTCGCCCATCTGATCGAGTATGACTGATAAGGTTTGGAATGTTAAGCAGCTGCCATAAAAAATCAGGGGTGACAGAGTTTTAGAATCTCTGGTAGCAGTGAAATCGGCCTCGATGGTTTTAAGGTCGCCAGCAGGAGTCCAATGTCTGTGCGAAGCCATGTAAACGTCCTCCGCGGACACCAGTTGAGCGGTGGTCTTGTGAAACTCAGCAGGTAAGAGCGCATTCACAGCTCCGTATTCAAGCACAGCAGCAATATTACAAGACATCATATAGACACCTTGCATTTTGAAGCCTGGGCCCATTCGACCGATATAGTGTTCCAAAATCAATAGGAACTCGTCACAAGTCCCAGTAAAAGTTTCCGTAGTATCATGGGTGAACAGACGACCATGAGCACCCACAAACGCTGTTACTATTTCTGGTAGACGGTGAACGGTGTTTGAGCCTTTCAAAAGTGGATTGAACAAGAGGAATATACTTTCCCTGGTACCTGCAAATGAGTGTACACTGACTAGAGACTTGGTGTAGTAAAAGAGCTGTTGCACTATATCTGGTCGAGCAAGAACAGCGAGATGGTGTTGAATTCTGCCAACATCCGGATTCCGATCTGCAGCTTTGTTGTACCAGTACCTTGCAACCCCAGCCCACACCTCACGCTCGCGAAAATCAGATTCTTCAACGGCCATGCGGTACCTTGATAAATCTCCGAGGCATTCAATCCAGGTCTCCTCAAACGCTGGAACAGTCTCTAACAGCAGGGTCATCATAGAGTAAGCCAAATAGATGAAGGTCAGCATGTGCTCTAAGGAGGCAGGGAGTCGGTGGCGCAATAGTTCGAGAAAGGCATGAATTCCGTAGCGCCACATCCGGGCTGGCATGGCATACTTCTCTGATAGGCGTTTCAGAACGGCGCCCCCTGTTGGATGTTGAGACGCCAAGAAAAAATCGTGGTGTTCTTGTAAAAGGGTTCGATGTAAAGCGATCAGTGCTTGCCACTGCTGGTTGGACAACTCGCTTCTCGATTGGGATTGCTGGCGGTCGATCTCCATGCATTTCTTCTCCACCATAACTAGGCCGGCGTAAATCCCTCGAATTTCATTGATCAATTGCTCTTCTGTTATAGGATGAGTTTCTGGTTGTAGAAGGATCGCAGAAGATGCTGTACCTCCGGCCACCGCAAACACTCCTCCAGCGGATTTCTGATCATTGCTCAAGTGTCCCGCGGACTCTTGTCCGTAACTTAGGCCCTCTGTAGATTCACCGGACGCCCTAGACAAAGACCCCATTTCATCTTGTCTGGCGTTCGGGGTAAGCGGAAACCGTTCGTCGTTCGAAACAGGACTCGAGCGGATTATCTGCCGATGCATTCGTGTAGGCGCACCGTCGCTGCCGCCTAAATCGTCAGCAGAATTGACGGAATATCGAAGTCTGGACTCGCTGCCAACAGGACTAGCTTTTCCGGTCCAATTGTCTGCTGCTGCGCGACTCATTGGGCGACTGAGAGTGGTCCCTGACAGAGGACGCTGCATTCTCCGTGCTTGGCGACGTCCCTTGAAGACGTTTGAGGTCGCAACGTCAGCAACTTGATCGCTCACGCCGTCGGAGCCATAGTCGTCTTGCGGGTCCCCAGAGCCAGCGCGTTTGTTCGAAAACGAGAAGCTGGTAGAGTGCTGCGCTCGATTGGAGGTCATAGATCCATCCTCCGACAAGAGTGCTACGGGCGACTTCCTGGTCTATCAGTTAGAAGGACACGGTTCTACACAAAAAATTTTATACCGCTTTTGGGAAGAATGCGGGTAAAGGTTTGGCGTTGTACAGTGGGAGATCTGTTTGGGAAGCGTTTGGGAAACTGTGGAGCTGCTACTCACTTGGGAGAACCATCATCCAAATCCACCTCGGGAGAGTCCATGGGCTCGGAATCCAGCTGTTTTTCGGCAACTGGAATGCCGTCGTTACTATCCCGATGTCGAAATGGAAGCGTCTCCAGACAAGCACTATCATTTCCGTCGCTCATCGTACTAGTTGCTGTAAGGTTACGTAACACGTCATCTGATTCGATCAGTTGTCGTAATCCATCGATATTGATGAAGAAAGACAGAGAAAGGCACGCGAGAGACAGACTATTGTGGGATGGAGACTAGAGAGAGGGGCAACAGTGTAGGGTAGTCAGGCGGAAAAGGAAGCAGGTCGCTATACGTACGGATGCATTTGGTTCTTGGGGCAGCGGAAGCGAGAAGAAAGAGATCCCAATGAAGAATTGAAGCCCAATGCTATGTAAAGGGGGCGGACTTATTATTATTCGAGGCTCCTCCAGCAGTTTAGGGTACCTAGGTAAGCAACAGCTACTAGTAACAGCAGTTGTAGTTGTCGCAGAAGTAGTGTAGAATGGCCTTTGAAGTTGATGGCGATGACATCAATAATGCGGGCAACAAGATCTGACGCGCGCACTGAGCTTGTGGATGAGCTGCCAAATGCTGAAGCCACTGAGCTAGAAGCCTGGAACACGTTGAAAGGCAATAGAGATTAATTTATAATCGGTAAGAGGATGATGGTATTTAAAGTCTTAGGCAGGCAACTAATCTTGTCTCTCTGCCTAGAACTGGAGCAAATCGGTTGTTAGAGGGTCCACACAAGCACATGGAAAGAATGGTGGTTCCCACCCACACAGGAGGTAGTTAGGTGGCGGTGGTGGAAGAAGAGAGGTATTACTTAGCTGCTAAGTGTCCTGAAGAATAGATAGGTCCAGAAAAATGCAGGTTTAAAAAAGCAGGGGGAATAGAGGTCGCAGATTCGAGGGCCAGAGGAAGAGATCACGGTCGACGGGGAAAAGGCTGGGGTTTTCGGCTGGCTGTTGTGATCTTGTTAATGTAATAATGAGTGAATGATGTCGATACCGTATCGGTACATCTCACTCTATACTAGGAGACTGAGCAGATATCAGCTTATGAAATAAATAGTTAATAATTATTATTATAAAGCTGTCCAGACCTCAGATTATTGTTATTCTATGATCATTATTATTATTGTAATAATAGTAATAAAAGAAGAAGGATAATAATTACTATTAGTACAGGGAACCTCCTGTTAATAAGGCAGCCTGATGATTCCACTACTTAGTTGCCTTGCTCCTACAGAGTCCGTCATCAACCTTACGCCCTTTTCTCTCTCTCTCTCTCTCTCTCTCTCTCTCTCTTTAGCAACTATTTAAACCCCGGAGAAGCATCTGATCTCCTGTTTTCGTATTTTCAGTCGTATTTTTCTTTTGCGGCCTCCCGCGTTGTTCAAGCTTCAGTTGCTTTTTTTGACAGTCACAGCCTTGGAGATGTACTACAGGTACTATAGTAGTACTTACTGATCAGGTATTGTTCCATGACGATCGATCCTCGAATATCTTCGGACTATTCCTGATTTTCTACGGGCCTCTGCCTGATTTTTTCACATCAGAATTGACCCGTACCTTGGCGATTGTACGACCTGTCTTTGCCGCCTCCATCTGTGGCTTCAATGCGTGATGAGTGACTATACCCAAGCCCTTTCACTTCTTTCTCCCCCTTCCTCTCACATCATGGACTCTAGAAAATCGACCCTACAGGTCTCCCACAAGCGGCATTGCACGACCTGGGGAAGCCTCCTTGACATGCAGCAGATTCGAGGAGAACATTGGCCACCCTGAAGCTTCGTGCTCAATCATTTACCCCAAGTCCAAGGCATTCATAGACTTTGCGCTAAAGCCAACCTGTCTATAGTTGCGCACGTCCAGTGTTCTGCTCTTTTGCGTTCCTATAGGATGTGTTTGACTACCACCAGCACATGATTGACCTGGCGCTATTATGAATATCTGCGGGCTGCCTGAACATCACCGGAATTTTCGACATCTCCGCTGCTACCTATTGTCCCTCCACGTGTGGAAAGTCCAATTACTGGTTGCCTGACTCGAATCCTTTCCGACCTCCTCCTATTCAATGCTTATCTCACCCGCCTTGATTAATGTTTCAGGAACCCTTCTCTTTGTCTGTACGACGATGAGATCTAGACTCACACGCCGTTTCCGTCAATGTACTGACTGACTCCGCACCATTGGAAAAGCAATAATAAAACACATTACATACGAAACGAGCGTTTGCATTATGGATACACTCACAAGAATAATCGGATCTGGCCTTGCGTGAACAGTAGAAGTGGACACCAATTCTTCTGCTTTTGATCTTCCAAGCTTCATCATCCCATGCCATCGTAATTGGGAAATGGGCTCACGTAAATCAGTGGTGAGGATGCAGATTACAGCCGCACGAGGGCTCGACAATGCAATATTCGGATATAAATGGAATCCAGTACAGATGGCTATCTGCGACCAGTCACCGCGCATCAATAATATAGCTCATATGGTGCTCCGGAGTACAACTTTAATCCACAATCAGCACGCCATACTCAACGTTCACGAATGTCGATATCCAAATATGGCCGATCCACGAGCTGATCATCCTGTTAGCCTCATTAAGGCTGCTAATTTATACTAACTAGCCATTATGTGCGATAAAGTAGCCAGTAAGCACTTAAATATCCAGGTGTGCCTCTGCATCTCAAGTTTTACTGCTGCGTTCCAACATAAGATGGTGTCAAACAATCACAGTAAAGATCCCCCCTTCGGGCTGCTGACCAGACCGACAGCTTGATCATTACTCTTTGGACTGGCCTAACATGGTAGTGTGGTCGTCTCAAGGCTAATGCAGCGTACTAAAGACATTGCGGGATTCCTCGTTGGTCATCCCAAGCTCTTAAATGCAGGTGCCTACTGGTAGTGGTGTTCAAGCATGTAGCAGAATGAGAAGGCCAGGATCTTTTCCGAAGCCGACCATAGCCATCAGAGGCTGTCGCAGGAAGCTCTCATGTGGCTGACTACGACCGTTATCAACCCATCCTTACCCTGTTAGGGATTACACGATGCTGAGACTTGGTTTTCTGACAAACGTACAGTCATCGTATGGTATGGAACAGGCAGGCTCACTGCTAGGTTCTCTTATTAGATACTATTTAATGCTAAACGCTCGATACTCTGGCCAAGGTATCCGTAAAGGAATCGAAGCCAATAATTACAAAGTACTACTTCACATCCGGTGCAAGGCGATTCAAGGAGAACCTGGTCCTGTGATAAGCTCGTTGCCAACTGTAATCGTCTATGTAGAATGCCTTCTCAGAATGGGAAGCTACCTACCTTCGCGGAATACTGAGAACACGGCGTGTGGGGTGGCTAGATGTCCTGCGATCTGAATCCTGGGCTGTTTGAATACTCCAGACTTTGTGGTCGAGTGTTCCAAACTGAACTAGTCGTTATTGAAGTACCCTTACGTGACCTCTAAATCTCAGTAGGGCAGCTCTATCTGAAATACTACACATGTGCTACTAGTAGTAGTGTGCGAGTATAACTACAACACACTCGCCCCCGGTGCCAATAGGACTAAGGCTGTGGAATAATAGGTAAGAAACCACTACCTACGGGTACCTATCTTAGGTAGTAGTTAGGGCTTGTATATAATGAAGTTTATATGGATTGCATATTATTCTACTACCTGTCGGCCGAGACGTGCAAACTGGTACATACCTAACACCACATACAGCTACATCCAGGACAAATACATGCATCATGCATGCATACATGCGGAGTACATACACGTCTATATTGATTTAACCGTAACAGAAGGGAGCGAAAGAGAGAAGATGAAAAAGAAAACGGAAATTAGTAAAAAATAATAGTAAACATAAAAATAAGAACAGCAGGGAAAAGGGGTAGACGGAGTCAAGAAACCCCCAAGAGTCGGGAACCGACATAGAGCACTTTGGTTGCCTTCAAAATCAGGATAGCACGGCAGCATGAGTCCATGCCCCAGGCTGCGAGTAGTGGTTGCCTTATCGCAATGCGACCCATCCAACCACCACCACCATCATCATCATCATCATCACAAGCATCATCGATATCACCTTGAAACTGCGCTCTCTCGGTGGACCCTAAGAGTATGACATCTCCTTATTGATACTATGGAAACTAAATCAAGGATTTCACCAGAATTCATCTTCTTTTCTACCTACCTCCTAAGTCGTCCCAGCGATACTGATCTCCGGCTGTATCTTTTATAGAACTTGTCTGTCATCTACCTCCAACTACCTTACTACTTAATAGCACCGGTTTCAGCGTAAATTCCCCATCTTCGCCCATTCTATCATCATTACGATATACTCAGTACCTCTAACGCACGGCAGTGGCAACTAGTGGGAATTTCAATAGCTCTTACTCCTTCCAGAACCACCTTCGATCCTTCGATCGCCCTTCCACATTGGCCGATCTATCTATATCGCCTCACATTTACACTTGTGCTTGAGTTCCCTTTGCAGTGACCCGTCTTCAATGAGACCCTTCCCTTTCTTCCCTATAGCAAACTTCGTACGGTTCTCGAAAAGATACTACTAGGTGATGTAGTACCCCGTCCTGTACCGGGGTACTCGGACATACTCGGACATTTCAACCCTGCTCCTCCTGTAAAGAACCTTTGACTAATCCTTTTTCCTATCGAAGATTTAGAATCCTACACAGTAAGCCTGAGTTTGACACAGTGTTACTTGATTGTTGACGAGGTAATTTGTTCGGGTATGTTGGGCTACCAGTTCTTATTCGTGAGTCCGTATATGCTAGATGTACTCTGGATGTATGAGGTTTAGTACAACTTGCAGTGAACCATACTAGGTGTCCGTATGCACGCTATAAGAGGGTCACGGGTATCACCTCAAGGCTGCTTTAGTATCCCTACGACTTCTACTGCTAGTAACAAGTTAGTACTTTCGAATTGGACCCGGCCGATAACCCTGACAGTAATCGTCCACCCGGCCCGAATGTCGAATTTTTCCCTCCAAGTAATAGCCACTGCTACTGTAGTACTATGGAGTGACTACGGAGTATTCAGAATTAGGAAAGAGAAAAAAAAAGGGTTTTTTCCTTCTCTGATCCTCTGATCTTCTGCGTCCCTTCGAGTGAAGATACTCGCCGATGTGTTATATATCAGATCTTGTGCAACTCTGCAGAACTCGATCTCTCTGCAGTGGTCTCGATGGAGTAGTACTAACTAGTAGTATGGGCAGCTCAGTGGAGGAGGGAGGAGATAAATACCGCATATTTGGAGTCGATTATGATCCCATGATTCCAGAAGCAGGTCTAGGCCTACTCCGTAGTACCATTCTAACCCTGCTTTTAGGTACCTTTAAAGGTTTTATACTAGACGTTATAGAGTGAAGCAGACTTGATGTCCTTGCCTGTGTGAATGAATACCTCATCATTTATCATTGCTAAGCACATGGTTTTAGGTCGTTCATATCAAATCATACCCCGGCTCATAGCTACCAACAAAGATAGGCTTCCTCAAACTCCGACCGAATTGAGAATCCCAGATCGCCGCAAGGAAAAAGGAAAAGAAAAGAAAAGAAAAAGCCTGGTAAAGAAACTGAAAAGAAAACTGAAATACATAAGAAAAAAGAAAAGCCAGACCTTACGTAGATCTTCATGCATTTATCCACTCTCATCAGAAGCCGATCATAAACTGGAGAGATCATAGAAAGAGACAATTATCGAGCCCTTGAGTTTGTAAAACCAGTAACGCCATAATATGCAACTGCCAGTAATCCGGAAAGCTGTGTAAAATAAGAGAGAAAGCAAAAAATTGTTTGGCTTAGACCATATGCATGCAAAGACAAAAATGATTTGTCGAAGTCTGGGTAAAATCATAGCCTGGGAAAGAAGGCGGTTAGAATATTCATGGGAAATATATTCGATGCTGAGAGACGCATTAGTTTACATCCATCCATTCAACATAGTATATTACATGCGTTTGACATGTGGAGTATAATACCTTCTGTTTCACAGGCTCCCGACACATCGGACAGCTAGCTTTTCCCTTGGGATATCCTCTAACCGAGGGGATATGCTGGTCCGCACACCAGCGGCAAAGAATCGCATGTCCACACGGGAGCATCACAGTATCCACCAGTTGGCTCATGCATATCTTGCACTCCAGATTGACCGTTAGCTCTTCGGTTTCTTTGGGTTCGGGGCGCGTTTCCTGGGGCGCGTCCAGCCCTTTCGAGGGTGGTGATGAGGTGTGCGCATCCAGGTCCGAGGTAAAACGCGAGCCCTGGAGTAAACTCTCTTCGTATATCTGTAGAGCTTGGGCCCCACCAGCTCTCATGTTACGTAGTAAGGTTCTGAGCTGGGCGCTTCTGTTAAGGGATGCTGGCTGGTGCTGATGCTGCTGTGGTTGGTGTTGTTGCTGCTGTTGTTGCGAGATTGCTTGAGCTAGGTGTTCCCTAGCCCTTGGTGTTGACGGCGTATTACCGGTGGTGGTGGCGGTGGTGGTGGTGGTAGGGATGGCCTGGTTTCCTGGAGGCTGGGATGACGGGTGCTGAGAAGACGAGATATTAAGAGCATTTGCAGGTCGAGCACGTACGCGTTGATGTTGGGGGCTAGTACGGACCGGCTGTCCAGCAGTTGGCAATGGAGCTGAAGCCAGGCTATTAGTCCGATGATGTCGTCTCTGTTGACTAGGTGCTAGTGAAACTCCAGATAGGGGGAACGGAGAGAAATGCCGAGCCTGTCGAAGTGACACCCCTGAATTCACCGCCGCTACTCCCACATTTGGTGGAGGCTGTATGTTTGATGAAGCAGAGGTTGACGCCGGGGCTTGTTGCATCACCTGGGGAACTGATCCTGGCAAGCTTTGGGTGTACGATTCTCGGAAGTGGTGCATTTGGTTGAGCGATATCGGCTGAGAAAACCCAGGAAAATAGTAAGAATTTTGAGGCGCAGTACCAGCATGTGGTTGGCCGGAAGCAGGATACGAAAAAGTTGACCATTGACGCGCAATATCTCCATACTGATTCGAACTGGCAGGTGTCGTGTTGATAGACGTATCCAGGAGACCTGCTGTGTTTGCAAAGTTCTCGTTGTTGCTCAAGGATTGTGCAAAATATCCGGACGGCTGGCCATTCATGGAGGAAAACACACTCTCGTTACCTGGGAGAGGGTCGCCATACGGATTCATGAAGAAGTCTTTTCATCTGCTGGTTAGTCGGCTGGACATTTGTAATTGACTAGACTGTGTCTTTCTTACCTTGTCCACTGATTCCTGACACCAGGCCTTGCAACGAAGCTTGGCTGGCTGACTGGGCAAAAGCATCCGCACCTGGCATAGTATAATTGATATGCCCCGGCACGTTCGAGTTTGAAGGTACCCCAAAACCAGGGTCCTGTATGCTAGGTGGCTGGAGACCTGTGTCCATATTTATGGACTACCAGATCCTTCTGAAAGTCCCACAGCTGTTGAGAATAGAGCGTCCACGGTACTTCAACCAGGAAACAACAGGATATCAAGAGTGAGGCCCTTTCTCTGAATCCAAATTTGAAGGCTTCTTTTGCAAGTGCCGAGGTGGAGCTGGGACGGCGTGTTTGTAAGTAGAGGAGAAGATAATAATGAAAAGAGGGGGAAAGATTATCAGAGAACGTGGAATTTACGCGATTCTGATAAAGTGAGCTATTTGTCGCAGGCTGTGAGAAACAAATTCACAAGTCAGGACAAGCACTAATAGACACAGTTGAGGATGGATTTACCGGAGACATCCGCCAAGTCACATAGGGCTTTTTCGGGGATTAGAACAGACCTTGAGGTGTCTTGAGGCTCTGAATCGAACAACTGGATAACTGGATACAACTGGGTCAGGATTGTTGTGATTAACATTTGCGACGAGGCAGGGTAAATAGTTTTTGAAGTCGTCGAGGGCGACAGTCAATGACATAGTTCTGAACGCAAGTGGGATTGAAAAATAGGGGGGATCCAGGCAAACATGGTTTGCAGCAGATGGATGGATGGAAAACAAGGCCTAGATGTCCTGGATGTACCCTTCTCCAACAATTCCTTGCGCTCTATCTTGCAATACCACACTCCCAGTACCCAGACAGCCAACTTTCTGGCTGCAGAGCTGGCAGCTGGTTGACAACTGATACGAACTCAGACAACAGGTTGTGAAGCTGGTTCCAGGTCCATTACCAGGAACTACTTGACGAAGGGATTGACGATAGATCTCTTAAGATGGCACAGGTTGGCTACTAGTGACAACAAGGTCTCAGGGCCATGGTACTTTCCACCCAGCAAAATTTTAATATGGACAAAGGCTAAAGGAAAGAAAGAAAGGGTAAAGAGCCGGATGAAACAAGACCTGCTGAACCAACAGAGGCAGCACTCCACAGAGAGGCAAACAAGGAGACTTTGGTTCCTGGACTAAGCGAGGACTCCTGAACAGGTTTTGTATTTTGCTTTTTCCCCTCCTTTTGTCTTTCTTTGTTATTGTTGATGTGGACTGATTACATCCAGGCTCACGGTGAGACTCGAGTGCAGTACGTCAATACCCGGACGCCTGGACAATGTTGCGTACCAGACTGAGTCGGGAAGAGAAGAACAAACGCGGCTGCAGACCAGAGGGGAGAGGAAAAAAAAAGGAAAAGCCAAAGGAGACCGAACTAATAGTAAGTGTGCTAAGATAATCCTCTTGGGCCTAAGAATCCGCCATCAACCAGTTCACTCAGACCCATCTAATGATGAAATCCCATTTGCTAGGCATGACAAGGTGCAGGGGAGGGGACAGCGGGGAAAATTAGAAAAAGAAAAGATCAAGAGGAAGCTTCCCAGCCGTCAAGCAGCGGATGAGATTAGGGAGCTTGAGGAGAGCTCAAACGAAGGGGATTCGAACATCTTACGATCTCTGACCCCGCAAGCCGATCAGCCTAGACGTCATGAGAGGCTACTACCAACACTTTAATACAAGACGACAATGGAGCGCTCTAAATACGGACTTGACACAAAGGAGGAGGGGAAGGATGCATTGCTAGGCCGATAGCTAGCCTTACTGGCCCCTAGGTGATGTTGAGGACTGAGAATGCGACAAGACGGTCTGGTCTGGAAGGCAACGGTTATGGAATACGGATAATGACGACGATACGATAAATAAATCCTGATAAGAAGTCCTCCACTCTTCCCGATCGCACATGTGGTTCGAGAATCCCGCGACGATCGACCCCCCCAACGTCATCGCCAGACAAATCGACGGATCGCTTGTTCCTCGGGTCCTCCCACTCCCTTTCTTGACACCGTCCCAAGCTCCAACCTGAGCTGAGTGGGCTGATGAAATAGCAAGCATAAACTTGAATTGATTCGAGTCAACAGAACCTTCAAGGACGGTTTCACCATTTTAATCCATGATTCGGCGACCCAGGGCGCTGCTGTCCCCTTCCCACCTCCTGCTTCCAATATCTTCCATCAGGCTTGCAATGTCAATCTCCACTTCGATCCCTGGCAGTGAATTAAGGCAGCTGCCCATTAGCTGCCTCCCCGATCTGTCCAAGGAGCAGTTGCTACAATTTCCGGCTTTTCGTATCTGGTTCACTACGTTGCAACACTCCTTGAGGCGCCAGCTCCAACCCTCGCACGAGTTTTACAGTGACCCTTACGTTCTACGTAAGATTGATGTCCAAGCAGTTGACCTCTTCGGGGGAAAGCGACTGGGGTTCGTGAAACTCAAAGCAGATGTCTCTAATTCGGCAGGAGAAGCCCTTCCGGGAAGTGTGTTTCTACGCGGGGGGAGTGTCGCGATGCTGGTAGGCGCCCCTCAATAACCACTCCAGTCTCATGTGCGAATGAATGTGCCTCTTAACTCTCCATCTTGCCTCTTTAAACAGCTCCTTCTCCAACCGGACGATGTTCCATCCACATCCGAAGACGATAAGTGGGCGATCTTAACTGTGCAGCCTCGTATCCCTGCTGGTTCACTCGCGTTTTCCGAGATTCCGGCGGGCATGCTCGACGACCACGGAACCTTTGCTGGGGGCGCTGCAACGGAGATTCAAGAAGAGACCGGCCTAACCATTTTCCAGAGCGAACTACTCGATATGACCTCACTTGCGCTGCAGTCGGTGAACGAACTTGAGGGTGGTGAGACACTACAAAAAGGAATGTATCCCTCGCCTGGGGGATGCGATGAGTTTATACCCATATTTCTGTGTGAGAAAAGGATGCCAAGAAATGATATTGAAGCACTCCAGGGCAAATTGACCGGCTTACGACAGCATGGGGAGAAAATCACTCTGAAAGTAGTACCACTCAAGGACCTGTGGAAGGAAGGAATACGGGACGGAAAGACCCTTGCGGCCTGGGCGTTATATACAGGGTTAAAGAGAGACGGCAAAATATAAGACGAGAGGACGGGTTCTTCGGCTGAGCGAGGACGATTGTCAATTCCGATACAGCCGTCCATCGGGGGAATGGTGAACGATAGTACTGGGGAGGGGGAAGAATAGGTGATATATTCAAGTCTAACGGTCTAAGTCAACACCTTACGCGCAACTCTTAGAGCTTCAGCTTTTGCGCCAGCTCGATACCCTCGGCTATCGTTCCCACTCGAGCATCAATGGCGTATCCCTCGGCCTCCAGCTTCTTCATCTCATCAAACAACGAAGCAAGTGGAACGGTGAAGCACTCAATGAACTCGTTATCCTCAAGTTCTGGCTTGGGATTTTGGTTCTCGGGGAGAGACATATCCACACGGACATGGACCATGTTCAAGTTTGTGTTACAAAACCCAGGATCTGTCGTGTACTCCGGTCAACGCCATCCAACTTAGCGCCAATGGAACGTTGCGAACACAGATACTACTCACCATTATACATAACTGTGCTGGTTTGTTCAGCCACGCCTACGTAGCCTGTCTCCTCTTTGAGTTCCCGCACCGCGCACTCTTCGACAGTCTCACCCTCATCGATAAGGCCTGCCGGGATCTCGACGACCACTTTGTCGATGGGGGGTCTGTACTGTTTTTGAAGAAGTAGTTCTGGCCCTGAGGGTTTGCTCAGGATAGTTACAATTCCAACGCCATCCACCTCGCAAGTTGCAGGTCGAGTCTAAGATAGCCAACCCGATAGATTAGTAGTGTTTTTAAAGATAGTCCCAGCAGGGGGAGGCGGAAGTGGTTGGCTCCTCCATTTGCTCCAAGCAATCAGCAATGGCGGGAGAGACCTTTTTCTCAAGAACATTTCTTGTGCGGGGACGCAGCGATGGGTAACGCCATATATATATTCGTCTACAGCAACCTTACCTGTCGTTCAGCTGATTCCCAAGTCCTTTCGACACCATTGGGATCGGAGTAAGTTGCTTTGACTAATCTGATCCATTTTGCCTCGCTCGGATCCTACCAAAAACCAGATTCGTCAATGGAACGTTTAAAAGGATTCATCATGTTATTAGGAACAATCAACCCAAGGAAATCCTGGGCTGTACGATGGATAGTAGTAGAAAAAGAAAAGCATGCATACCAAGGGGCCCTTGGAAAGAAACTTTGACTGTGCGTACTTCGGATCCGACATTATGCCAATCGACAAACAAATTGACGGCTTAGAGAAACGAAAGCTTGGTCTATGAGCTAGAGGAGACGCGCTATTAATCCCTATGCTGCACAGAAGATTATGGCAGGACTTACCCAGTTATGGAAACTCTTCTATTCTGAACACAGCGCAGCTCCCAAGAGCAATTCCAGAAAGCAATCGGAAAATAATAATGAGGGGCAGTCAGGTACATAACATCCTCAGTCCCAGGAACCCATTAAATGCCTAAGGTACCGGCCGCCCTCCTATTGTTGTTTTGACCGCCTACAGCTGCAGAGAACCAAAATAGCAGCTTGGAACCAGCGCATTGTTTGTCCTCAAGTACCCAAAGATATCCTCTGTGAAGAACAAGCGGTGTATATACTGCTATCTCAAGCTGATGTTTTTGCACAAAGTAAGGTTGTCTGTGTCTTTCTCGTATCCTTCTTCCCGTTCTTGACTGAGACCAAAGCCTTCCAGGCAATAACGGCCTGTACCTCCACCCTAAGCTCCGACCTGCCAGCAACGCAACAAGCTGAATTTGTTAGACCTGCCACTATTCCTAGCTCTAGGTGGGCTTTCTCCACCCCTACGAGTGGGGTTATTATCATGATCGCTGGGAGGAAGCTTTATCATAAAGCAAGTCCTATGACGTATTCAGAATCTTTCTCAAAATCTTGCCGAAGTTCTATCCAGACGCCTCGACGCGGTTTACAAGGTAGTGTGGTTTACCACTTCGAATTTTGTGGCTGAATCGAAGGTAAACCTTGAATTCTCGTGGGCTATCAATTCATATTTACTGGTCGACCTGTCTACCTGCTTTTCGCAAATACTGGCTATTAGTATATCGTGACCGCATCCACTGAAAAAATTCAGAGTGGAGTGACTAGTCAGCATTCAAGAGGAGTGAGTAGTCCCTGAACAGTTGAAGCTTGCAATCATTGCCATAGGCAGGCTAGGTCCCAGCCACTACTACCTATCCCAATTTGCCAAGATACCTTGTTACGAACTACCTTATTGGATTGAGCAACCACGTTATAAAGACCCATGGCTTTTGAGGTCGATACTGGTGGGGGAATTGATGAGCCTCTGGTTAGTATTAATACCTGCTCAGAGCACTACTACTTAGTACTGCTAGCAGTAGTACATACAACCTCTTGCGTATTCCCCAGAAAACTAGATCGTACATACTAGTACTTAGTACTTAAATACATACTACATTAAGAATTCTTTGTTGTGCTGTGTTGCTGTACGCCGAGAGTCAGCAACTGCTTTCCATATAACAGATACCTACTACCTCCTCATTACCACTAAGACTCCCAAATCCTCCCCAGGTAAATCCCCAGGATAACAGTCGCAGCCAGAGTCATAGCCAACCAAGCAAATATAAAACCCGAGGCTAATACGGGGTAAGCGCCTACAGACCACAAGGTAACTATCTCAGATGTATTTCGCAGTAAGAGATGGAAGTGGGGGGAGTACCACTCCTACTACTATAGTAGTAGCTAGATAACGGGGTTAGATAGATACTACCCACTACCTAAGGTACTCCAGAGTATACAATCCTCCTACCTACTATAGTACAGTACCTAGTATACTATACCCACTACTACTACCACCTAATACTACCTTACTGAGTACTATATCCTAGGAAGAGAGAATCTGGGGGAAGGGGCCGCCGGTGGGGGGGAAACACCCGAACCAAGCCCAAGACCCAAGAGCACCAAACCACGGAGGTGAGCCACTCGAACTTGAATCATATCACAAGATCCTAACTATATTAGTAGTATGAAATATCATTTAAATGTGATGAGAAAAATGCCGTATATAACGACAACGACGATGATGATGATGATGATGGTGGTGGTGGTGATAGGGTCAGCCGCCAGGAATGCTTCAGGCCTCACTGCATGAGAATGTTGCTGTCCGTGCGATATGGCCGTTTCTTTCTTTTAGTGTTGCATTGGGAAATTCAGTCAAGTCAAGCGAGGCATTGTAATTAGGTGGTTGTTTTGCACGCTATTGCTTAGTACTAGTGCTGCATATCCTAGGTACACGTGCAAAAAAAAAGAGCTATTTACTTACAGCTGACAGACAGGCTGTCTATAGTTATCAGGCAGGCGTCGAGGTCGAATATACGAATTCTCGTCCTTCGTTATAGCCTATTATTTAGTGTTGTGGATGTCGGCTGACCTAGCTCCATCGAGAGCTGAAAATGGCTGCGCTACTGCGACTCACCGTTCACTACTAATGACTGGAGACTACAACCATATGCCTATTCACTACAAATTATGGGTAAAGAGGAACTGTGGAAAGATTTTTCTATTCTCTTAATGCAGGCCGTAGACGCCCTATCTGGGTATCTTGGTGTCCATCAGAACCTGTCTATGCTAAGAAATTGAGTAATAATGCATGTATCCCATGGTAACTGGGGAAAATCTGGAAGAAGAAGAAAGGGGAAAAAGAAATGCAGAGCAGCCTCTGCGGGGAATAATTCTTTCTCTCATACCGAAGTAAGAAAGAAAGTAAAGAACGCAAACAAATGTCTGACCTCTAGTCAAACTTTGGTGAAGAAACACTCCCGGTGCGGTTCAAGAATTAGGAAAGGAAAAGAAAAGAGGTAAGAAAGAGTAACCGAGAGGTTTCGCAATGAAAAATGCGCTCGCTATCATGACTTCGTATCGGGGAGGGGAGGGAAAAAAAAAAAGGAAATCACAGAGCGGGGGATACAGCCCGGCCTTCTATTTCCTTCAGACACTCTGGGAATTCGCTCCAGTCTTTCATGATGACCTGAGCGCCCAGATCTGTGAGACGTTCGGCCATTTCAGCCTGCTTCTCCTCGCCGTTATAGCTTCCGACGTAGCCAATGACGGCAATACCAGCACGGATGGCGCTCAGGGCACCAGATATGCTGTCCTCGACAGTGACGGTCTCTTCTGCCTTCTTGTTGCATACCTCCAGAGCATGGAGATAGATAGCTGGGTCAGGCTTGGAAGTAGGCTTGGGAAGAGATGTTGCAGCGCTGAACACACGGTCGTAATCGAAGAACTTGTCGTGTCCAACCTTCTGGATAGAGGCACGGACGCGGCGCAGAGCAGACGAGGAAACAACAGCGAGGTCATACTTCTTCTCGTCGAACAGCTTCTCAACCTGCTCAGTAGCACCAACACAGGGCTTGGCCTTTTCAAGCAGCTTGGCGATAACCTTGTCCTCTTCCTTAGTGACATAGGACTCGAGTTCTTCCTTGGGCATCTCGAATTCGAACTTGGCCTGAAGAGACATCATCATGCCCCGGAAGTTCTGGCCGACAAAGTCCTGAATGAGCTGTTCGCCGGTATAGCGAACATCGATGCCGCGCTTCTCCAAGATCTCATTGGCAAGATCGGCGCACGCCTCGAAGGCCAACTCTTCCGAGAGGACGAGGGTGTTGTCGCAGTCGAAGAAAATCTCAGTGATCTACAACACGAATGCTGTTAGTGAGATCCACACGGGACGGTGTAGGGCAGAAGAAGCTCTTATTACCTTAGCCATGGTGACTGATGGGTGAGGTTTGTGATGAATATAGTGGTAGTAGTTGAGATAGAGAAGGGGTTGGTTGTTGCTGCTGTTGTTGTTGTTGGTAGTTGTATGAAGCTGAAGTTGAAAAGAGCAAAGAGAGGAACAGACAAGTTATAAAAGGATTTTGAGTTGGGGGTGGTTGTTTGGAACGGGGAGGCGAAATCAAGGAGGACGATTTGGTTCCTTAAGTAGTAAACCCGGGATGGACCAAAATGCTCATATCAGGTCTCGTTGTTCTGTGTCTCCGACAAGAATGACGCTACTACCTCTCTAGAGGGGGAAGCAACGACTATACTCTGTAAAACTGCAGTGGCTCACGATCCAATAATGTGAGCCAAGCCAGGCAGGAGCGGGCCGGCGGGGCCTGCCTGAGGTCATACTCTGTGCAGTAATTCGTGACGTCTGCGACTGTACTACCAGTACCTCTCTAGTACTAGTTCGTACTAGTTTGCCTCGTCCAGGGGGGCTGCGCACCCACTAAGCCCACTAAGGACCTCGGGAGGAATAGGGAGACCGCTAAGCCTATGAGAGCAAGCACCCGCTGCCACGCCTTGTTTGGGTAACGCGCAGGCCGCCTCCCTGGACTATCCTGTTCAGGTCTAGCGCTCATCGGCTGAGCGGCGCTGGAAAACCGGTATCGAAAGCGGCATAGCCTGGTTTTCTAGCACCTTCCAAGCCCCCAACGAATAATACACAGTCATTGCAAGGGAAAGGACTCCATAAGATCCAAGAAACCAGATATCGCACAATTATTAGGTAACTTTCAGATAAAGAACCTGTTTCATTGATGTCCAGTTACTACATATTTACAATATAAATAAATAATACAGAGTATAGTACCTAACTAAGTACTACTACTAATAGTACTGTACTAGTACTACAAATACTTATGTCTCAATGCTGCATCTTCCCACTTACTTAGTACTAGCCGACTAGGTACTACTCCGGAGTACAGAATAAGTATAGGCTTCTCATTATTCGCCATTCGCCATGCAAAACTAGTCACCGTGAAGCATATGTTGCTTTGTCGACAGAGCTCTAATTATGGCTCTGCATCCCGAGCGCGTTTATGAGGCGATGTAGTCGGACAGGCAACCTATCGATATCAACGGAGCACTGTGTTCCAGCGCCTAGGATTCAAATATATGCCTCACGTCCTGTATCTGCTACCACCTTGGGTCCTATCTACTACCACACTCCTAGCACACTCCTAGCCACCAGACTAGTCTTCCGTAGGTATCAGACAAGGGCTAAGCCACGAATCAACTGTTGGCCTGGGTGCACTATAATCTGCCCAAGTGCTTTTCGGAGACTAAATCTTACCTAAGTATTCCGTGGTTATTACCAGTCTCGGGGGGGTGGGCGAAATTCCAATGCAACCCTTCCATTTATGGGGTACAACACCAAACTCCAGAGAAATGCGCTGGATATCTGGAGAACTCCGTATTCTACACATGCAGCAGACTAGCACCGATTCCCTTATTAGCACGCTGAACCTGTCCCTTCATTCATGCTCCATGTCATTGGTTCAGCACAGAGTATATCCAATACCCCCCTACATCCTACCTAAGTAGGTAGGTAGGTACTATAGTTAGGTACCGAGTAGAACTCGAAAAAGTTCAATCTTCAGGCATTCTTGGGGATGGCCAGGATGACAACATTCAACCCCAGTATATCTTCTCCGTACTCCCTGGTATATCAGTTCTCTTTAATGGATACATGCTCCACTCCCTGCGCATTGGCTCATTTTGCCTCCAACCGGTTTTTCGGTTGACATTGTGTGCTTCTTATTGGCCAACTACTGGCCCGTGAATACTTGGGTTAAAAAGGCGCCTCTGACAACATCTCGTCCAAGTCTGTGCTGGAACGTCAAAGTTCAAACTTCAGCTGGGTGTGTTGGATAGTCACCGTTCCAACAGGGAATCCTGCCCCTACACTGTCAGAGTCGAGTCTGTTGTAGATACTATACTCCCGGGTTCAGTCTGTCTCCACCTGCGCGCTTTTTTTTTCCCTCCCTTCTCACCTTAGGTGAATTGCAGACGAGAAAGAAAGACCGCCAATCCCAGCAGACATGGGTGGTAGTTCTAATTCAGCCTACCCCGTGTCTGTATCGTCCCTTCATTTTCCCTCCGCCCAGCGGTTATCTGTATCCCAGACGCTAGCCTCGTTGCGACGATCCGCACTCTCCGTCACCAACCGACTGCGTTCTATTGAAGCCGACGCAGCTTTTGTTTGCGAGGTTGCTGACCACTACGGTCTCCCTTTAGTTGCTAATGAAAGATGCGGAAGCTGGTATATCTCGCCTGATATCAAAACTGGGAGCGCGTATTTCAAGAGCACCGATGGCCATACTGGCCAGTGGGACTTCAGCTTTCGACGACTGAACCTGCAGATTTTCCCAATTGCTCGGGAGCATGGGGGGTTAGTGAACCATGCCTTTGCGTTATTGTCCTTGCCAAAAATGTGTTCGGCTTCTCAAGCTAATTCTCAACTACCAATAATCCATGCAGTTGCATTATAGTGGATTCTACTCGCCGTGGCAAATGTAAGTAGTAATCTCGAATCCGTAGGAGGATTAGCTTATTATGGCTGGGGACTCGAGAGTTGCCGCACTCCTGTCACCCTATCTAACAACATACCACTAGTGATGCCTGATGCCCTGTCGAAAACTATTCCTATCTGGTGTGCTGTTGTCAATCGAGCACTGTTTCCTTCGGAGACTGCATATCATTCCGTGGAATTCCCGCCAAACTACTTAGGGGAATCGGAAGAGTCACAGATCGAACAAAGAATCGACGCATTCGTCAGTTCGCTCAAGGTATTTTCCTTTGAGACAATATGGAGGCGGTTGTGTTCACCGTAGACTGATTTCGTTCCTAGGGGCTTAAACTTGATTTGGATGATCTCAGGCAGCAGCTAGGGAAGCCAATTCGGCTTGCATGGGCGAATCGATCTTATTTTCACCCAACAGACCTCCACAAGGGAGAAGAATATAATCTTTTAGTCCTTTGTTCTGCCTCCAAACGGGTGCATGGAGCGGAAATATCAGAAGGTGGATATATCCAGGGGGCAGGGGATGATAGTGAGGGCTGGGCTCATGGTCTAACACCCCCAGTCTTCTGGGCTCATAAGTCTACCCTTTTAACGCAGCCAGAAGAAGATATACCCGAGGTAATAGAGGCATTACTACACGAGCATAGCAAGCAGGATGCTGGTCAACAAGCGACTCTGGTTGCGCCAACGCGAAACCTGTATATCAGTCAAACAACACCAGGCTTGAATGAGAGCGGTCAGTATGATCTGGTCATCGACTGCAATGGAAGCCCAGAAGCCACCGGGGGGAATCCAAAGCGACTGAATCTGGGGTGCGCCTCATCCAAACAAGGTGGTCGCGACCTTCGAAACCATTTGGACAAGGTTCGGGATTTTGTTAGGTCGCAGTTGGGCTCGGACCCATCCCAGTCCCTGCTCGTTACGTGTGAGTCAGGAAAGGATATTTCTGCGGGTACTTTGCTCTCAATCCTGTGTTTATTCTACAATGATGCGGGTAAGTTCATCTTGCCGAGTGGCTGTCCTTTTCCTATTCCTCTGGAGCTGATCCCTATTCTAGGCGAGTTTGCAGGTCTTCACATGGACCAAGTGATTGGCAAGCAATTCATCCGACAGCGACTGGCATGGATCGTATCATCCCAACATGATGTGAATCCTTCGCGCTCTACTCTGCAATCTGTCAACGCGTTTCTTATGCAACGGCCAGACTATTAAAAATTCCCGGGATTTTCATTACAACTATAGTCTCTAAATATAGCGATTTACTCATTCTCAACAGCTTCCACAATTGCTCCCGCACTTCCTTGATCCAACGCATTCAACACGGCCATATCTTCATCGCTAATGTTAAAGTCGAATACATCGGCATTGGAAACGATACGTTCCGGATTGTCTGTCTTCGGTAGCGGAACCCATCCCTTTTGGAGTGCGTAGCGTATCAGAACCTGTTGTGTTGACTTCTGGTATTTATTCGCCAAGCCGACTAATGTAGGATCGTTGGCCTTATAGTTTCGGACGATGGGGGAGTAAGACTCGACGACGATTCCATGTTTCTTGCAATATGCGTCAATTACCCTTTGCTGACACCAGGGGTGGAGCTATATGGATTTAATGTCAGCACACTTCACTACCGTCCAGGCCACAAAAAGGTGAAAAAAAAATTCCCTAACGTACCTCGATCTGGTTTACGTGTGGCGGCCATATCTTTGCATATGCCTTCATTTCCTCGATATGTTTCACTCCAAAATTGCTCACTCCAATGCTCTTGGTTCTGCCCTCTTCCAGGAGCCTTTCCAGGGCCTGCCACAATTCCTTCCGGCCCGAGGACCCAGAACTGGAGCTATGTATAAGAAACAGATCGACATATCCCTCCTTTCCACCAATCTTTTCCACACTCGCGAGTAGTTTGTTATAGGTGGCTTCGGGTGAGCCTGCTGGGCTAAGGATCTTTGTAGTCACGAAAATTTCGCTGCGAGGAAGACCGGAGGCTCGGATTGCCTCCCCGACCTGTTCCTCATTGGCATAGAATTGCGCCGTATCAATATGCCTGTATCCTGCTTGGAGGGCCTTGAGAGAGGATTGGGTGCATTGTGTGTCGGGGGAACGATAGACGCCAAACCCAAGGCGGGGGATCTTGACGGAAGAATTAGGCAGCGGTAAGAGATCGGCGATGGTGTATTTAACAGACATTGCGACGCTTCCCGGTGGATATGGTCAAACTATACCAGGTATCGCTTGGAAGCAAGAATAAAAATGGCTGTGGACGTGGTGTCTTCGCGTGGCGGGCAATGAAGAGATGTTATGAACCTTGACGTCGCAGCGGGGAGAAGATTTGGTGGTCGCGGCAGGAGCCCCGCTGCCGACCATTTAGATGATATCATACGCTATTCATTCGATTATGAAAATTGCGCCATTGTTCGTGATCAGCTTCAGCTCCAGCTCTAGTAGTCATTAATAATAATATGATGAAAAAATGGACGGTCTAGCTGTTCTTTTTCCGACAGAATCTTCCTTTTCATCTTCTATCATCTTCTATGCTAGCATTGATTGTTGTGTTGGAGTTTCGACATTTCCACTCTGATCCGATCAGAGCCAGACTCGCAATTGAATCGACCGGCCACCGTCTGGTCCAGAGCTCGAGAATTATCCAGACTTATCGAGAAATCGAGATCAAAACCAACGTCTCTCGCCCTCAGTATCCTCAGGATAGATATCGAAGTACTATGAGTCGAGAGTACGGAACTTCTCTCGTTCAATAAGAGCGTGACACGAACCTCTGGGAGCTGATCGCCAGCCACATGTGTTCACTGCTGTCGTGTCAATCCTCAGTTGTCTGAAGAATCCACGGATTAAATCCCTGGCCAGTCATATTATATGATTTACATCCATCTTGGCTCCACTGTCTTTGTTTATTCCAGAAGCAGGGAGAACAAAGGCGGTTTTGACTAGATCTGGTTGTTGATCCGGGTATATTATTTGTGTTGGTTACGATAGTTCCTTCATAGCGGTCACACTGGTGGTTGAAACAGCAGGGAGATGGAGTATTCCTCTGTTGTCCGTAGGTATGTACTACAGGATTATAATATGGCTTCTAAGCAATGCAAAACAATGGTTTATCGGTCGCATCTTGTATGTGTGTATATATGTAATGTACCTTGTTTATGACCAGCACAATCCTGGTTAGAGGATCTCACCTTAGCGACAGTCCTTTATTACATATCCCAGACCAGATCTATATAATTAATCAACAAGCCCGAGTTTTTTTGGATCTTTGTATAGACTATAAAAATATCCTCCAAACCAAGGATTGCTTGAACGGAACCTCCACAAACCAAAGAATGGTGGACGGCGGTTGCTGTGGGGGCAGAGGACAGCCTTTGTTGACATCTCTTAATCAACAAATAAATACTAAAGAATACCTCCAGAGGTCGTCGTAATAACATTAACAGCAGCGAACGAGACAAACCCCCTTTTAGATGAAGAGAATCGAAGCCTCAACCTGCATCCCCCCACCGCTAACAAGCTAACTTTCACACACTCCTTTTTTTGGTTCTGTTCTAGCTTTGTCTTTCTTGAAGATCCTGCCACTTTTTATTCAGCTACCTTGCCTATCAATTATCAGGGTATCGGATAGCAGTTACTTTCGTCTCCCTCCCGAGTCCGCCTCTCGATCGCCGAGTCTTATCCTGCCGAGTCAACAACAGATAAATCAAACACTCCTCACCCACTTTGGATGTCCCCTCTCACCACCACCACCACCACCACCATCCATCATGCTGACGGTTGAGAAGTCGTGGGTCAATGTGCAGCAAAAAACTTTCACAAAATGGTCAGTGTTGCCTGTTTGATTTTCCTACCCCTCTATTTCGCACTCCTCCCCTTATGCCATCGATTGCCCTTGCGTTTCGTAGTCCATGCAACTGACGTCCTTGAACTCGGTAGGCTGAACGATAAGTTAAAAGTACGAGATATCTTCGTCAATGATCTGGTACACGAGCTTTCCAACGGCGTGAGTATTTTTTTAACCCCCCAACACCCCATCTTTCAGCTATGTGGTGAAATCCTCTATGTAGGCCCCAGGACCTTTCATCTGATCTTTTTCCCCCATCACAGGTCATCCTTATCCACCTTCTCGAGATCTTAGGCGGAGAGTCCCTCGGTAAATATGCCTCCAACCCGAAACTACGTGTGCAAAAATTCGAAAATGTCAATAAGAGTCTCGATTTCATTCGGGGCCGGCGTATCCAGATGACCAACATCGGAGCTGAGGATATTGTGGATGGAAATCGGAAGATCATCCTGGGGCTGATATGGACGCTCATTCTTCGGTTCACCATCAGCGATATCAACGCGGAGGGCATGACCGCGAAGGCCGGACTTTTGCTTTGGTGTCAGAGAAAGACCGCGTGCTATGAAGGTGTAGAAGTTCGGGACTTCTCGACTAGCTGGAACGACGGCCTCGCGTTTTGTGCCCTGCTTGATATCCACCGCCCTGACCTTATTGACTTCGATGCCTTGGATAAGAATGACCACCGGGCGAACATGAAGCTTGCTTTCGATATTGCTGCCAACGAAATCGGTATTCCGGATCTCCTTGATGTCGATGACGTGTGTGACGTTCCGAGACCTGACGAGCGCTCGCTGATGACATATATTGCTTATTGGTTCCATGCATTTTCACAGCTCGAGAGAGTGGAAAATGCTGGTCGACGAGTGGAGAAGTTTGTCAACAACATGCATGGAGCTTGGGAGATGCAGAATTCTTACGAGCGGAGGATGAAAGAGCTTTTGCGCCTGATTAGGGCACAGCGCCAAGAATGGAAAAACTCGTCTTTTGAAGGAACCTACAAGGACGTAAAGGAGCAGGCCTCTCAGTTTGCCTTGTATAAGAGAAATCAAAAACGACAATGGGTGGCTGAAAAGTCGGACCTCGCTGCACTCTTGGGCAATATCAAAACTAAGCTCAGCACTTATCGCCTTCGTGCATACGACCCTCCACCGGAATTATCTTCCGAGGCTTGTGATCAAGAGTGGGAGGGTCTCACCCGTGACGAACATGAGCGCAGTCAGCTTATCAATGAAACTATCCGAGACATTAAGAACGCGCTGCGCCGTTCCTTTGCGGATAAGGCCAATGACTTCGCCCTGACGCTAAAGACCCTATCTCTCGCAATATCTGGCCTTGATGGTGATGTGGAAGACCAGCTATCTCATGTGAAGAGACTTAATGACAACCTCCCTCCTCTTGACGCTTTCTTAGAAACCATCGCAGTGGTGGATGAACAATGCGCGGAAGCGAATGTGGAAGAAAACGATTACACAACCTATACTTTGGATGAGCTTTCCTACGAGTTGAGCCTGGTCAAGTCAAGTATATCCAAGAAGCTAGCTTTCCTAGAAAACCAGCTTGTGGCGCGGAATATGACAAACCTCACTCCAATCCAGCTGGAAGAGTTTGAGTCGGTTTTCCGGCATTTCGACCGTGACTCCTCCAATACTCTTCACGAGCTTGAGTTCTCGGCTGCGCTTGCTAGTCTTGGGCTTGTGTATGATGAAGAAGAGATGCATCAAGTTTATGTGGAAACATGTGGCCCCGCTCGGCTGGCTCAAAATGCCGGGGTCAGTTTCGAGCAGTTCATCCATTTTATGGTCAGTGTAACTGAAGACCAGAACACTGCTGAGCAAGTCTTTCAAAGCTTCCGCGAAGTTGCTGACGGAAAGGTATGCGTATATTCCCTGTCGATGAGCTTTTTTCGGTTGGCCCTTAACACCAGAGATCTAACTTCTTTGCAGCCATACGTCACGGAACTGGATCTTAGGCACTCTCTTATTCCAGATGAGATTATCGAGCACCTGGTCCAGACCATGCCTCAGCATCAAGGACCGGACTTATTGGAAGACCGGGACCTGCCGAAGTATGACTATATTAGCTTCATGGAGAAAATGATGGAGAAGAGCTCTGAAGGTCAGCACAGGGCATCTGTCAATGGTAGGCAGTGAATGTTCCCTGATTATCTTTGCTAAATTGTTCTGCTATTCTATTCCCTTTCTTGTTTACTGCTGCTATAGGTGTTGACTGGGGCTAAATGGGTGGGGACTTGTCATTGGGTTGGCGATTGATTCCATATTGCATACACAAGCATTGCTGATCCAATTTTTATTATTATTATTATTATTGCATTTTACATTTTATACCTTTCTTATTCTGCATGAGAGGTGCTTCTCTCTTTTCCTTGGGAAGCTCAGAATGTTTGTTATGTACACCATTACTCCTGGCATGGATATAATAATCAAATTCTAATAGGACTGTGGTTAAACATACAGTGAATTGTAAAAGCCTCTATATAGATTGCTAGAAATGCTACACTACCTATTCACTCCTAGTTCACTCAGATATTATAGAGATCTGTATTATTAGGAGCCCAACAAGAAATGAATCACGTGATGAATATTCGGATAGACTGCGGTTGTTCCATCCTTGAATCCTCCTCTGTCACCAACGCTCTTCCTCCATTGATGTATATGCATTAGGCAGTTATATTACAGAGCCTGATCCGATATTCCTACTGTTTATATCTTCATCTTCTATCCCACTCAATATCCTTTACGTGTCCAAAATGGACCGCAGCTTGGATGAGATCATTGCCGAGCGCCCTGTAAGGCATCCCCGACTTCTGTACAGTTCGCAAATGAAACACGTACACAGTGTTATCTGGCTGTTCTTTTGAGCCCTGCTAACATTAAGGTCATCTCACAGAGGCAGAACCAAAACCAGAACCGAGGCCGTCGTCCCCAAGGCCGCCGTTCGAATGGCGTAAAAAAGGTATTTTATGTCCAGCTCACTTCATCCGTTTCGCCTGTAGGGATGGCTTTTGCTAACGATTTCTTATTATGCACCTTTAGGTCCTTCATCCTCCTCCTCCTCCTCCTCCTCTTCTCATTTCGTGTCTTTCACACGCATTGTGATAAGAAAAACTCGGTGGTTCCATAATTTGTCCTTTGGGTAGAACTGAAGACGACGAATACGCCACAGACATGATGGAACGGTCTCATGACACCTAATTTGATTTCGGGCTGACATTGTTCTTTTTATTTGATCGCAACAGCCTTATAGAGATGATCGTGTCGACTTGGATCTGTAAGATGATGGCCCTGTTCCCTTGAACAAATCAACTTTTCTTTTTCCCTTGCGAAGACATGTTTTACTGATTAGATGGGTTGATGGGATAGCGATTGGGTCCATGACAAGTATGAAGACGACCGAGACAGTACGTTATCAACCTATCTCTGCAGCAACTACAACGAGAATGTCCTTGTTGCTTTATCCTTAACACATTTATTTGTTCAGCACGCCCTTCTCGTGGTGGCCCTCGACGTTCTCGCGGTGACCGCTATTCTCCGGACCCAGATCGGTAAGTTTAGTTGGGCATTGAATACTTGCTTTTGGATGTGGACATAAAATGCTAAACGGATTACCAGCGCATCTGCAGGAGCCAAGCTTCGCATTGAAAATCTGCACTACGATATAACCGAGAATGATCTAGAAGTAAGTTTTCGAGGCGCAATCCCGGATATTAGAACCCTGTGCCTAACGAATATTCTTAACCAGGACCTGTTTACACGAATCGGACCCGTCTCTAACCTGTCCCTTGTATACGACCGAGCTGGACGCTCCGAAGGCGTAGCGTTCGTCACCTACAGCCGCTACAGCGATGCGAAAACAGCGATCGCCGAATTCGACGGCGCAAACGCCAAAGGCCAGCCTATACGAGTTTCAGTTATCTCAACTAACGCGGGACGACGAGACCGAAACCCGTTTGACAACGTTGAAAAGCCAAAGGGGAGCCTATTTGACCGTGTCGAGCGACCTGGAGGCCGTGACGCTCGAAGCCTGAGCCCCGCAAGTAGGAGTGACAGTGGTGATGGTGGCGCGCGCCGTCGTCGTGGCCGTCGCGGAGGTGGTGGAGCGGGTGGAGCGGGTGCAAGTTACCGCCGCAGTGACGTTTCCAAGCCCGCCCCCGACCACATTGATCGATACATCCCAGGAAAAGGCTCGCCGACTCGCCGCGCTGCAAACGGCCGACGACAGGGAGAGAACAGAGGAGAAGGCCGTCGCTCGGGTAACCCACGACCCAAGAAGACACAGGAACAGCTCGACCAGGAAATGGATGACTACTGGGGCACCGCTAATGCTGGTGCTGGTGCTGGCACAGCTGAAAAGGAGACTGCGTCGGTGCAGGCTGCTGCTCCTACTGCTCCTGCCGCAGCCCCGGCTGGTGGTGACGATGATATCGACATGATCGAGTAACAAAAGGGGGGAGAAAGGGAGACAGGAAATAAAATTTGTACTACCATGGCGAGAGAAACATGGGGCTACGGTCCTTTAATTTGTAACTAGAAGGTTTCCCCAGTATGATGGCTCCTAAAAACCAGACTGAGACATGCGTCGGTTTCTGCGGATCTAGTTAGGAAAAAAAAAATCCATAATACCTATCTTTTCTTTTTTCTTATATATATGGATAAGCATCGCCCACCCCGTTAGACATAGGTGACAACATAAGATAATCTAAGATATGCGAACAAAAGACTTAGTTCTCTATAGGTAAGTCAGTGATTGGGGAAACCATGCCGACAGGTTAGATTGAGAATCTCTAAACTAGAAGCCTTTATTATCCTGAAGTCGAATCCATATATTGCACTGTACTTTCTTATTATTATCTGCTTTTTACTTCTTTTATTTTGGCTCCTCTTTGCTTGCTCAGCGCCAAAGGCCGTAAGGCTCTTTACATGCCTTCCACAGTTTGATCGTGCCATCTTCACTTCCAGTTCCGTACAGTTTACCATCGGGAGAGAAGCTCACAGACCAGATTGGGCCGTGGTGGCCTTTTTGGACCTCTATAATGGTGTTAGCATCGACTTTGGTCAAACAGATATCGGAAGCATGGGACAGAGACAAGGGGAAAAGGAAGGGGGGGAGAGAAGAGGAAAACACACCGAGTTCCTCATCTGTGTGCAAATCGTACACCCGCGCCCATGTATCGTCCGCACTACCTGTCACTAGACGAGCAGTGTCGTTGTTCACTGCGGCGCTGGCGACCTCGTATCGGAAATCGATCTTTTTGAGTAAACGACCGGGACTGAGACCGTCGAAGAGGTAGACGCTTTTACCGGCAGCAACGGTGAGGATGCCGGGATCGTTGGGTCGTACGGCGAGCATATTCAATTCGCAGCTCCCGATGTTGCCCTCGACGGCGTACTCGACGACTGGGTGACGGGAGCGGAGATCCCACCATCGAATTTTGCGGTCCTCGGCGGCAGTGGTAAGGATGTTGTAATCCCGGTTCCAGACTATGGACTTGATGGTACCGCCGTGCACGCCTGGGCCGATTTCGTAGCTGGTCACTGTGTTTGTTCCAGGAGAGCCGGTTTCGGGAGCGTTTGAGGATGGGAAGGTAGGTGAGGAGTTGTTGCTGCTGCCGCCGCCGCGCGTCAAGTCGAATATGCGGAGCTTTTTCTCAAAGCCGCCGGTGGCTAAGACTTGAGGTGATGGCTGGAGAGGAAACGCAACTGCTCGACAGATATGGGAATGCTGGAGGGTATGAAGACACTCGCCAGTATGTGTGTCCCAGACCTTGCTGTTTTTGTTGCGTTAGCCAAAGTTGTCAAGAGGAAAGGTTCCATCTCAACACGGGGAAGAGCTCACGCGGAGAAATCAGCAGCAGCGGTTGCTGCTATATTGGCATCTGTCGAAAGACGGGCTTGCCATACTGCTCCTTTGTGTCCGAGAAAGGTTCCAATCCTTGTATGGAAGGTTAGTTGCGCAACCTAAACCTGCGGGTGCGAGAACGCCGATGCATGAGCCTGCAGAACGTACCAATCACCAGTTATACCATCTCGGAGCATGGGATTGTTATCTGGCCAGAATCAGTCGGCGATGGACGTATTAGCTACTGTAATAGAGGGATTACAAACCTTTACAAGCAGATACCAGATAGTACTGTTCATCCTCCACCGTAGAGGAAAAACTGATATGCGGCACGGGACGGGAATGTCCGTGACAAGTCAAAGGCACAACCTTTGGAACATCTAGGGAATTGGGGATTCAGCAAGACACAAGAATTGAAAAGAGGTCGAACAGTATTACCTGAAGCCATGATGAAGTTCCAATTCCAAACATATACCAAATTATATCAAATCAAATCCACAACGGCCGTTAAAATGCGTTAAGACGAGACAATTCAACCGAGGGGAAGCCCAAGTCGAAGGAGACAAAAAGCGCTGGAACGACGTGAGGGAGATGAGGTATAGTAGAAATACAGAAGGAAATTCGTCAGTCTCGTCAAGTCATCAGAGCCAGAGGGAGGGCGAAGAGAGAGGGGGAGATTTGCTGTATGAACAAAAGGCTGAGTGAAGGTAAAGGAAGGAAAACCGCCGGCCAAGTCTCCGAGGAGAGAGAGAGAAAGAGGGGGGGAGGAGGGGAAGGGAGGTGATGGAGACAACAACAGTTCAACAGGCAGGATAATCAGTGAATCATCAACTGATCAACCAGCAGTAACAGCCCTTCCTATAAAACACAGAGGGTGAGGGAACGGGGACTCCAGCCCAGACGAGTTCTGCAGCACATCAAAGGCGACTTTTTTGATGCTCGACCGAATCGTTGGTCTTCCCGTATGGGTTAGCGCCAGAGCACGTGAGGCGCGGAGTTGAAAGGCGAGAACATCTCCCTCTGATGGAGTATGGCTGCTGCTACTATGGAGAGATGTAGATGATACAATTTATCTTCGATGCTACTATTACTGCAGAAAGACAGCAATTCCATTCCCTGGACGTCCTCTTATCCTCTTATCCTCTGTATCCTCTGCAACTACTAAGCACAGCTTCTAGCAACTTCCGGCCGGCTCACCGCCCACCTGATGCCCCTCCAGCGGCCGCCAAAACACCGCCTCAGCAGCTGCGAGTTAGTTAGTTGGTCAGGACGGAGCAGCGGATTAGTCAATCAAAGGATGGCCTGGAGCTCTCTGTCTCTCTGTCTCTCTGGGTGCTTCTGCTTCTCTCATCCTATTCCTTGATATCCTCTCCTGAATATCAAGTCTCTCCTTTGCAACGTCCTTTCCCCCCTGAAGAACAAATCGCCACATCAGCCTTAGCTCCGACCGTCTGCGTTTGCCTGTTTATGTATGCCTGAGTTCAAGATCTCCGCTTCTTTGGAGGGCCACGGCGATGATGTAAGGCAGCTCCCCTCCCCGCCCTTGTGTTGACAGGCTGGCTACTTTGAGTATACGACTCAGGAACACAACGCCTTTCTACTGAAATTCAATACCTAACATATTTCTCCTTCAGGTCCGCGCTGTGGCCTTTCCTAATTCCAAAGTTGTGTTTTCTGCGTCTCGAGATGCGACCGTTCGGCTCTGGAAGCTTGTCTCTAGCCCACCCCCGACTTATGACTACACCGTCACCTCTCATGGATCAGCCTTTATCAACACCTTAGCATACTACCCGCCCACTCCGGAATTCCCAGACGGCCTTGTGTTTTCTGGAGGTCAAGACACCATTATTGAAGCGAAGCAACCTAACAAGTCTACTGGTGACAATGCCGATGCTATGCTTCTAGGTCACGGCCATACAGTCTGCGCACTGGATGTGTGTCCGGAAGGCGGCTGGATTGTCAGTGGAAGCTGGGATTCTACAGCCAGATTATGGAGGATTGGGAAGTGGGAATGTGACGCTGTGTTGGAGGGCCACCAGGGAAGCGTGTGGGCTGTCCTAGCCTATGACAAGGACACAATCATCACAGGTAAATACCACCCACCGTTGTGCAAATAACATGATGTTGGGAGAACGGGCTAACTTGCTTCTTTAGGCTGTGCGGACAACATAATCCGCATCTTCAATACCTCTGGTACCCTCCTCAGGAGCATTAAAGATTCTCGCGATGTAGTTCGCGCCCTCTGCAAACTCCCACCATCAAACCCCACGGGTGCGCAGTTTGCATCTGCGAGCAACGACGGAGTCATCCGCCTGTTTACACTCCAAGGTAACCTTGTTGCAGAGCTTCACGGTCACGAAAGCTTTATCTACTCATTAGCAACTCTGCCGTCAGGCGAATTGGTCAGTGCTGGAGAGGATCGAACGGTGAGGGTATGGAACGGCACGCAGTGCGTACAGACCATTACTCATCCAGCGATCTCTGTCTGGAGCGTTGCGGTGTGCCCCGAAAACGGCGATATTGTTACGGGAGCAAGCGATCGAGTCACGCGGATTTTCACTAGGAGCCCGGAGCGACAGGCGAGTCCGGAAGTGGCGCAGCAGTTCGAAACAGCTGTCAAAGAGTCTGCAATTCCTGAACAACAAGTCGGTAAAATCAATAAAGAGAAGCTGCCAGGGCCCGCCTTTCTCCGGGAGAAATCTGGGACTAAGGATGGCCAAGTGCAGATGATACGTGAAGCAAACGGCAGTATCACTGCTCACACATGGTCGGCAGCGTCACGAGAATGGGTCGCAGTAGGCACAGTGGTTGATTCTGCTGGTAGTAGCGGGAGAAAGACAGAATATCTCGGGCAGGACTATGACTACGTTTTTGATGTTGACGTCGAAGATGGGAAACCCCCTCTCAAGTTACCATTCAACCTCTCACAGAACCCATACGAGGCAGCAACCAAGTTCATCCAAGACAATGAACTGCCGATGAGCTACCTTGACCAAGTCGCACAGTTCATTGTTCAGAACACGCAGGGCGCCACCCTCGGTCAATCCACCCAGGAGACTTCTGCGGGATCTGACCCTTGGGGTACGGACAAACGCTACCGTCCTGGAGATGCATCCGCTACTCAATCAGCGCCTCTACCCCAATCACGCCCCAAAGTACTGCCCCAGAGGTCGTATCTGTCTATAAAAACGGCCAATCTTAAACTGGTCGCCAGAAAATTACAGGAGCTCAACGACAAGCTCGTCTCGACAGGATCGAAAGATTTATCTTTAAGTCCGTCTGAGCTAGAGACAGTGGTGTCATTATGCAGTCAGTTGGAAGCTTCAGGGTCACTTAAGGTCTCGCCAGCCGTGGAAACAGGGGTAGTACTGGTCTTTAAGATTGCAACTACCTGGCCAGCTGCGAACAGACTCCCGGGCCTTGATCTTCTCCGGTTATTTGCTGCTGCAACCCCTGTAATAGCGACTACAGACTATAATGGCGAGGACCTTGTTTCCGGGATCAAATCAAGTGGTGTATTCGACGCGCCAGTAAATGTCAATAATGCAATGCTCTCCATTCGCATGTTGGCCAACATGTTTGAAACAGATGCTGGCCGTCTTTTGGCCGTTAATCAGTTCGATCAGATCATCCCCACCGTTGTGTCTTGTCTGAGAGCCGTCGGACCATCCCCAAACCGTAACCTCACCATTGCAATCGCGACCCTATTTATTAATTATGCAGTCTATTTCACATCAGAAGGGAGAAACTCTGACCCCGATTCTGGCTTCCGGGGCTTGGCGCTTGTCGATGAACTGACACAGTTGCTGACCGAGAAGGACTCAGAAGTAGTCTACCGCAGCCTTGTTGCTTTAGGAACGTTGGTCAAGGAACTGGAGATCGAATGGCAGCGTGCATCTGTAGATGTATCTGAATTCGGTGAAAATCTTCGAAAGATCTCGAGATCTGGTCTTGGGAAGGAACCAAGAATCAAGAGCTTACTAGGAGAGCTTAGAGAGTTCCTACCTGCGGAAGTCGCACTTTAGCGTTCAATGCATCTAGCAATGTTTACCCTTTTCATAGCTTAGCCCTGAACCTCGGCGTGGGTTTCGTATAGATATCTTTTTCTTTTCTCCATAGGTATCGTTAGGTAACTATAGCCTAGATGAACCACTGAGCGGTCCAGATGTCAGGCTCCTGAATTGGTAGCCTTGGGTAGCATAATTCTTATCAACGCTCTTAATCTCATACTTATCCTTCCACTCATTCAACATCTTACTTTTCACACAATAAATAAATATCCTCATCATAACCTCCCTTCAGTATCAACACTCACCTCCACAACTTGGTCAATACCAGGATATCGAGGAAGATCCAATCCATACTTCTCCGTAATACTCTTCGTCAAAAACCGACCTCCCAGGAAATGCCCCCCCTGATAATACTTCACGCACGGCTTCGGCGCCGTCAAACTGATAAGATACTGCGGCATAAACTTAGCCCCCGGACCTTCGTCGGGCGGACCGTTCTCGATGTCCCATGAACTTGGCGCGTCCACACTCAAAACAGGGATTTTGGCGGACTCAATCTGGGAGATGATGGTTGGGAAGGGTTCACGGAGGGGACCGCCAAAGGAAAAGCCGAAGATGGCGTCGATGAGGAAGTCTGCTGATTTAAGGGCTGTGGTGAAATCAGAGATGAAGGGGACAGAGAGATTATGTAGTTGGGTTTTGAGACGCTGTTTTAGATGGGTTATTTAGCTGTTTCCTTTTTCTTTCTGGAGGTAGACTTGTATGTATGGAGAGATGGGTACCTGGTAAAGTTCGTTTTTGCCTTCCTTTGGATAGTAGATTGAGGGACTGTAGCCGTACTGAGCTAGATGGCGAGCAGCGACGAGACCATCGCCGCCTGGTTCGGGGGGTTGATTGACTCGTTCAGTGTACTTGATCCATGCATGGTTGGTTCGCTGGGGAAGGCTAGGGCTTACCATTATTGCCTGGGCCACACACGACAAGGATATTCTTCCCTGCATTTGGCGGGTGGACGCGGTATACTGGATTATGGAGGAGTGTTAGCTATGGGTCTATTATTTGGTGTCCTGAAACGGGTTTGCTTTGGAAGTAGTCAAGTTGATTGTCTCACCAGCTTGCGAAACGGAGAGTCCAGCTAGTTCCATCAATTGATCTAGAGACCAGCCTCCGATATCCATGAGGTCCTTGTCGAGAGAAGCTGCATCCTTGGACGAGATAGCCTGTTGTAGAGGCTTTTTTTAGTTTTCATTTGTCTCATACGGTGTTTGATCCTTGAAAAGCCCATACATACCTTAAGTGCCATTCTTGCGGTTCTACGATAGTGTCTCAGCGATGCGGGGAGCGGATAGCGCTGGTTGAAGAATACGGGGCGGAGCATACACCCAATTATCTCGGCAATTTGTACAAATCAAGCTACCTGACGGACAGAGGTCTATAGGGTCATGTCACGAACAAGACTCTAGAAGTTATAAGTATCTGTAGTGGCGTGAGTTCAACTTGTCGATTGCATCAATGAGTGTCATCATACCTCAGGCCCCCCACATAGCGCTAGTCCGTTCTAGGCAGGGCCGGATTATCCGATTCTCCGCCCTGAGCTTCGGAATTTGGGGCCGGAAGTTTTGGTGATGCTTTGCTTCAACGTCGAGTTGCTTGTTCTTGCGCATTCAATGCTCACGTCGATCCATTGATTGAGCTCCGTCAATATGGTTGTCCGTATCCGCCTGTCCCGATTTGGGAATAAACACCAGCCTTTCTACAACATTGTTGTAGCTCAAGCACGGTATGGTTTTTTTTTTCGCACCCTCTCTCGAAACCTGGCTTCACGGCCACGGAACGGGCGCCTTGAGTGGAAAGGGACTCATTGCAGAAGTTGTGCTGATATAATTATTGGGAATATAGAACAGCTCGTGATTCGAAGCCTCTGGAAGTTATTGGCACACTCAACCCTGTCCCGCAACGACCTACAAACCTTTCCGACGAGGAAGCGCGCAATGCAAGGGCTTACAAAGAGATTTCACTTGATCGATCGAGGGCGAAGTACTGGCTTGGAGTCGGGGCCCAGGCCAGCGATCCTGTCTGGCGGATATTGAACCTGGTATGTTAAGTGCACACGGGCAGCATATTGTTCTTGTCCAGATAGCGGTTGATTATCGACATACGACTAATATGTCCATGCAGGCTGGCCTTGTTCAACAGAAAACAAATTCTCCGAAATAAAGTCTATCCTCATATTTCAGTCATACACACCAGAGCTATTTCTTCTCGGGGTGCACTGGTACCACCCGATTCAGTGGAAGCCCTGCGTCGGTTCGTATAATAGGGATTCTCTTGGGAAAACCTGGCACCTGATGCGGGAAAATTCCTGAAGGTTGTGCTTCTGGCATTTCTTTTGGCGTTTATTGAGCAAGGGCTTTTTTGGTACATTTGGTATATGAGATTCCAGAAGTGTAAAATTTGTTTGTACATTATTATTATATCATGATCCGCTAGCAGGAGCTGTATTATTGCATCCTTTTATTCACTTATTTTGAACTTACCCATTGCCGCAATCCTCGGTTCGGGGCCTGGCGATGTAACATTGGATGACCTTTTATTTACCTTTCGAGACAAGAAGAGCCGTGTAAAGTCGGGATCACATTTGGCGTATTCCGAAGTCTATAGAGATAGTATCGTCATGATAGCAGTCAGCCCTGGATTCCGCTTGAGAGCAAGGCACGATCAAGTTCGCTATCAGACTTTAACTATCAACCGAGCTTCTATTGAATGCCAGAGATACGGCCATTATGTCTGGTCAAAGAAAAAAACTGGTCGGGGCAACATGCGTCGAAGCCTAGGGCCAGATCTTAGCACTAAGTGAACTAACTACCTAATGGTAGTAGTAGAGACCCGTTGAAGGATTCCCTCCCTTACAACTTGAACTTCCCCCTCCTTTCTTTCTCCCTTTGCCGACGAATCACAGGAACCCCAGGGACGATTCGACTTGTGTACATGAGGAGGTACAAGGATGGTCCAGAGACTCTAGACGACTCATGGCGAAGAGTGATTGGTGAACAGGAGGAATTCCAGCTGGGAAGATCAGCAGCAAAGTTCGAGCTTCCCATGGATTCATGGCAGCCATCAGGGCCCGCTCTCTGAACGGAGGCGCCCATATTTCCCCCTCCTCCTGAGTCCTGGACCCTCCATTGAGTCTACCTAATCATCGATGCGTCCGCCCTCGACGCTGCCTGTTGAGGGACAACCTGGTTGGTTCGTTTGGGGGCATGGGAAGAACACCCTGGCTTGGGCTTCGGCATACACATGCAACTTCTGTCATGGATGTGCTTATCTCTTCGAGGGGCTAGGAGTATAGTACTGATTGTCTTGCCTGCACAGACAAAGGCTGGATTCCGGAAATACAGGATGGGGGTTTCTTTTGTTTTCCTTTCCCCCTCTTTTGGTTGATTCCTTTTTCTATTTACCTTACTTATAGAGGTTGCTTATTCTTGGGGTTTCGTTTTACTAATAGTATTTTCGTATTTGGTTTCCTGTCACTTAGTGATTTATCAAGAAAAAGAAAAAGAAAGATGGGGCCGTTAAAAGATAGACTCAAGGGCTGGATCGATAAGCCCAGTTCCTGGAACCTGTTAGTGAACTGTTAAGGCATTATGACTAGGTATTCTCCTCCGATGATCCCAAGTGTAAGGCTGTCCGGTTTCCCAAGATTCTTGGTGTGAGGAGGGGCTGGTCCTAGGGGTATGGCGCTGGTGTTGTGGTACAGACCACAGAGCATATCTTTTTGAATCAGGTGGCTAGCCCGTGGCTGAAGCAGTGACGTGTTGGGTTCTACCATTATCATTATTTCCCCGAAGACGAATGGTGGTCGAAGCAGCTGGCAATGGTATCCCGATTGCATAGTTTCGGCTTAGATTCCTCTTGGTCCTATGGGTGGGAACTACTAGTAGTAGACTCTCTGTCCAAGAGAGAACGACCCTGTATGGATGATGTGCGAAAGGAATCTGGGAATTCGTCTACCACCACGGTATGGAGTAATGTCATAGACTATTATGGAATAATGTATGGGCTTCTGGCACAGCCTCAGCCTGGCTGGAATAAAATATTAAAACAATAACAAAGAGCGATAAATAATGATGCGATATTGGCGTTGTTATCATTGCTGCCGCCGTTGCGGAGCTGGACGACAATACTGTAATTAAATGGACCGAAATAGTACTAGTCAGTATGCAAAATGCCCACAGCCTTCCCGCTACGGCCCACGCACCTCCTCCACGTTTGCATCCGGACGCGGCTTTTCTTCGATCGCTGCACACGGTAGGGAGTCTGCCCGTCTTCAACGTTCCAGGCTGTAGTCGACGCTTGATTTGGGGCTCCTTGTAAGGTTGGAGAATGCCTGCTCGTCTGTTTGGTCCGCTATTATGGCTGTCACAATAACAAAGGAATTTGACATCTGTAACCTACACGTCCAGCACCAGCACGTCCAAGATCTCTGGGATCGAGGCTAGAACCGCGACTCTTGTAGATGCATATCTGAAGGGTGACTAGTTACTTATTACTCCCCTCAAGGAACGATCGGCTCTCATCTGGCGCCGGCCGTCAATAGCGCGTCGTGTCATTTTGACTGCTGGGTCGCGCTTCAGGACACACAGTTCCTGATTGGGCGGCTGCTCTTAGTCACTCGACAAGGTAAACTAACTCGTACCAACCAAGAAAAACCAAGGAAACCAAGAAACGGTTCCAGTTGGTCCGGTGCGTATTGTGTATGGTAAACTTTCTGTAACTCCCAATTGCACTCTGTACGCACTCCAAAACCAGCCAGACTCGATCCATGGAAAAGGCCAACTTCCATCCCCCCTCCTCAGTTCGACTCTCGTTCGCGTTCATAATTATTCAGGTTATTATTAATATTATAATCAGTTATAGTTAATTATTATTATTTTATTATTTTATTTTATTCCCCTTCTTATGCTATTATGGGTGGGCGATATTCATGGTGTGTACAGAGCAGTCGTAGTAAGGTCATCATCGACTTCCGGGCTTAATTCTCCCATCGCCATTATAACTTCATTTGCTTCTTCCAAGCATCAAGCCATCAAGTGATTATTTCTTCTTTTCGGTTTGTTTTATCCTCTTTTTTGCCCTTTTTGCTCTGAACCAGACTTCGTCAGCCAGTCAAAAGCATCCAAGTCCTACCTGCTTACCTGGTAGGTACTCCCTCCGTGATCTCCCTATTACCACCACCGCCGCTTCTACTACGCCCACTCCTCTTCCTACAGAGGGCTACTCAGTACTTACTACTGCTACTTCTCCTTCCCCCCCAAAAATCCCAATCTAACTTTATCCTCTCCGTCCTCCTTGTCATTCATTTAGACTAGGCCCAGCATCCACCGCTTTCCTCCTCTCCTGCTGCCGCTGCCACTCCCAGTGGTTCTACTCGACTACTACTACTCACTAACTTCTCCCCCCCCTTTGTCCTCTCCCTACTTGCTTCTCTTCGTCCTCTTCCTCTACTTCTTCTTCTTGCTATTATTCCCTCCCCCCCGGTCACCGTTATTTCGCCTTCTAAATTATCTCTTTTCTAATCGCATCATCTCTCCTTTTACTTCCCATTATCTTTCCGTTCCAATACTGCGGTTCATTTTCCTTCCTCTCCTATCTTTCCGTATCTTTCTTCTCATCCTCGGTCCGTCGCATCTCCTGTCCCATTTCTGCGTCTTACTTGGGCTCGATCTGTCCTATTGTATCGAGGGAATGATATAGCCCCCTGGAATCGACATTGTGAGACACGCCTCTCGATCGAGTAACTCTTTGTTTTCTTCTTCTTGAACTTGAAAATTCACTACTTTCTATTTTCTCGTACTCCTCTGGCCTCGTTTTTTACCTCCTTTCCATCTGTCAACCTTGCCGGTCGCCTCCGTCCGCTTCTCTCCCCCCCTTGCCTTCCTAAGAGACTCGTGCTGCAATTACACTCACTTGTGGAGTTTGTCGCTCGACTTGATTCTTGAGATCATCGGTCTGCGAGGTATGAGTGGCAGCTCGGACCAGTCCACCCGTACAAGCCCAGGGTCCTATAGTACCACCCACCGCACGCCCTCTGTATCGTCGTGCGCGTCGCCTACGCATCAGTCTCTTTCAACCTCGCAGGCGCCCTCGACGGCCCAGAATGCGATGTCGACCGACGTGTACAACCCGCCCGCGTCGCAGGCTTCGACATCTCTAGGTCCTACCTTCTCCTATCCGTTCTCGCCACTCGGCCCCTCCTCTTCTTTCGATAGTATGTCTACCGCCACCATGCGCTTGGGCGACTCCGATCGGTCGGCGCAGAGCCTCAACGGCTTTGTTCGACCTGGAAATGCCGTCAATGGTGGCGCGATTTTAATGCGCAAGCTTCCTAAAAATATGAGTCGCGAGGCTTTGCGCAGCATGTTTCTGTTTTCCAAGGACCTACTGGATGCCGATTTCGTTCCCTCTGATTTTCCTGAGGATAGCGGGTTTTTGAGTGCGGTCGCGCGTTTTAGCACAATGGCTGGCGCGGAAGAAGCGCGAGCGCTGCTCGATGGCAAGCCTAACTCGAAAAATGATGCCACCATGATAGTGGAGATTTACAATAGTGCGCCCGGAACTTCTTTCCTACCGAGGCGCAACACTATCGATCATTCTGCGTCGCGCAATCTCCTGAGCGGTGTCCCAAACAATGGACCCTTGTCGCGACAGTCGTCGCGTTTTAACGGGACCTTTCAAAGCCTTGAGAAGCTGACGGCAGCGAACCCCTCAGGATCATCTGCCAGCGACGCCCTGCCTCCTTCGTCCGAATCGGGATCGCGACTCCATAATCTCTTTTCACCCCAGTCTCCGATCGGTAACGGTGTGCGCGAGTTCCCACGTATCAGTGGCAAGTCAATGATTGACCAAGATATCGATGAGGATACTGGGGAGTTACTCAAGGATCCCGTTGGCTACGCTGAAAACGGGCACTCCGGCTCTGTCTCGGCTCCTCGCCGGTCCACCAATCCTCAGATTCCAACAAGTCACTTTGCTAACCTTTCATTGACGACGAACCTTCCTACTTCCCCCATGCAGAGCTACACCCCAGGAGGATCAACCCACATAAGTGTTCCAACACCATCTTCCGCGTTTCCTCAGCAGATAAATAATACCATGGGTGTCCCCGGATTTCCCTACGGCAGCGCGCACACAACTCGACATAGCCTCCCTGCTGCAAATCCGAACGATATGAACCCTCCTTGCAATACGTTGTACGTTGGCAATCTTCCACCGGACACTTCCGAAGAAGAGTTGAAGGTTCTATTTTCCAAACAGCGTGGCTATAAGCGCCTCTGTTTCCGTAATAAGCAGAACGGTCCCATGTGTTTCGTGGAATTTGAAGATGTTCGCACGGCGGGCAAGACACTCAACGAACTCTATGGTTACAAACTATCAAACAGCATTAAAACCGGTATCCGTCTGAGTTTTTCGAAAAACCCTCTCGGAGTTCGCTCGGGACAGCCCGGTTCCATGAGTGCACCAAACGCCCTGGCATCCCAGGGCGCTGTCCAAGCTGGTTCTAGTCTTGGTGGAATGCATAGCCACATGTTCTCGACAGTGAGCGGACCGCCACCCGGCCTGGCTGCCCCTCCAGGTTTACTACCACCGGTATCGTTGAGACCCAGCGGACCACCTTCTAGGAATCATCATCACATGCCCATACCAAACAATGGCTCGTTCAACCCCAACGCGGGACTGGGAATCCAGGCAAGTCATTTAAACTCGATGATGACGCCTCCACCTCCACTCAACGGAGGAGTTAACGGCGCTAATGCAGGGCCAAATGCTGGAGGCTTCAATTCCTACTATCCCGATTACATGATGGGTCGGTAGAGAGGCGTAATGTTTTCTGCAGAGATAATGTCCGGCATGTTTTGATGATTACTGGGGTATTCGGCGCATTCGGTAATTTCTGTTGTTTCATGAGCTAGATCAGCATTTGGAGGGTCCCCTTCCTCCCAGGAGTAAGGATTACGGGACTCGGGCTTCTTCAGCTTGTTCTTGATGGTTACTTCGCGTTTGATTTTCTTCCTCCTGTCCTTTACTTCCTCTACTTCCCCCTCTTTTTTTTCTTGTTCTCAGTGCACTCTAATAGCATGGGATTGTGGGCGCCGTTATACATTCTATGGTCTTGATATGTTTAGGGAGGATCGCATTGTCATCACACTGTTTCTTTATTTTGATGTCATTTTGTACCTGCGAAGCCTTTGAAGGATTTATGTTACCCGGTACGCGAGTTCTGCTGCTTCACGATGTTTCTTTTAGCACCACATTCATACCCTGTGTTCTTTGTCCTTTGCTTTTTGCAGTTTTTCATAATCATGCCGCCAGAGGTTCTGGGCACGCCTTTTTTTTTCCTCCCTTAATCTTTTTTCTTGCTTTGTTTAATGATATCGGTTCCCTTTTGCATTTGTCAACATTCGGCGTCCCTTTCTTATTCTTCAAGTGTTTTACTACCCATCCATTCTTACTTCAGGTGGGAAATTCATTTATCCTTTTCTTCTATTGATTCATGCCCTACCTTTTTTTTCTCCTCTTCATTCAAAATGGATTCTCTGATTTCGTCTATTGCTTCAAGCACAACCCAGGTTGAAGGGAAAAGAAAACGAGCAAAAAAAAAAAAAAAGAATCTGCAAACATGGCACCTGGTTCAGCATCTCAAGTTATCCTGCGCTATGATACAATGTTTACACCGGAAGGCAACCATCATGAGAGAACGGCGTTTACACGGGTATACAACGAGATACATTTCTGGGATCTTATACCTTTCCATCTGGGGCAAAAGCATACCAGCTATTGTTGGCTAGCTGATCTGTAATGCATTGTCTCATTTATACCCCTTTTCACCTGCGTCTTGCATGCACCATTGCCCTTTCTTGAGTTTTATTGGTTTTCATGTGGGTATCAAGGCGACTTTGTTTCTGGCTGGGTCTGTTCGGATGGAATATGGAAGAGTGGACAATAACGCGTGTATTTCACGGGCCATTATGATTACTTGCTAAGGAGTTTGCTAGTGTACTTGATACCGCAATGCAACCTTGACGGCCACCATTTGATCAGAAAGCAGACATGGTTATATGCCATGAAAGCTGCTTGCAGTTCTTCCTAGTAATAATACCTGGGCATAGTAGTCCTAGACTCAGTATAAGGAAAAAGCGGGCGGATGGGCCAGGGTCACGTGAGCGACGCCGAAAAAGTTTCTTCGTCTTCGGATCCCCTGCAGCCAACTTCAAAGTTGTTGACATCCCATCTGGCAACACACGCATCCCCTCCCCTGCCTCCCAGCAACCCATTGGGCTGCCTGCAAACCATTGGGAGTGCCTCCTAGTAGTGTGAACTGATATCTTAATTCTTTTCCCTATTTTGTGCGGCCGTCGTTCCCACTCGACCCCATCTCAGACTCCCTGAAAATGCCTCCACGAATACAAAACCAGCTTGTCTCCAGTTCTCTCCTCCCATATCTTTCTTCTTCCTCATCAGCCTCCTCTACCAGTGTCTCCCTATCACAAGCATCATGCACTTTCTCCAAGTATCCTCAGCCGCGCTCTTCTCCTTCCTCCCTCTCTTACAAGCCCCGGCACTCTTGCCGTCCATTTTCCTCCACAAGGGCCGCACAGACAAAGCTCCGAGAGGACATGTTCTCATGGCTCAACAGTGATGGAGCCGCCCTTAAAAGCCATATTCCGGGGTCAACTAACTATTTAGGCGACCTGAAGCAGCGGAAGGCCGTTGATCTGAACCCTGAGGAGAGATCTTCATCACGGCCATTTCCGCTGAACCCAAATTTTACAAGCGAGAGTATCTTGAGTGAGGAACTACGAAATGAAATCTACGAGCGAGTTGCTGTTAATAAGAAGAGCGTCCGTGCTGTCAGTGTCGAAATGGGTGTTGACATGAGGAGAGTTGCTGCCGTTGTGCGGTTAGTCGAGCTTGAGAAGCGATGGAAACAGCAGGTAAGAATTTCCATTCATCCTTTTTCTTCCCAACTGCTGTGAAACACGCTTTTGCCTACAATGATGAGAAAACACAAAAAAATTCGATTAGTCTTTATGACCCAGTTATTACTGGGAATGCGTACAACGCCTATTTTCCTGATGCACCTATCCCATACCTTTTTAAACTTTCTTTTTGAGAAACCTGTCTCCTTACTATATGCTAACTGTACTGGCAAATAGGGAAAATCATTAGCACTACCATATGCTCGTGCAGTGCATGAGATGGTCCCAACAACACCACTATATGATGATCCACGCGACCAACGTGCGAACCCTCACGAGTCTATCAACGACCTCCCTGCCCATCGACTTACAGATCCTCAAATCTTCTACCCTGTCTCAGAATCCCGGCAATTCACCCGTGTTGATGCTGGCCGCGTATTCTCCGCTGCCCCAGCCCGCGAGCACAAAGAGGTCGCACGGGAAACAGCCAATCCATCTGAGACCATTGGCCGCATTACACAGAACCCGTCTCGCATCGAAACCGTCGGAAAAGGTGCCGAAGAACAGGCCGTTCTGCAGCCCGCCGATGTGCGTATCCCACACCCGCACCTTGTTGTGCACGAGCGCCAGCGTCTCGCCAACCCGAACGAGTGGCGTGACAACCGTAAGGCCTACGAAGAGCGTCTCAAGCAGGAAGAGGCTGCTGAGCAGGAACGCAAGCGCCTCGCTAAAGAACGCCGCGAGCGTCAAGTATCACGCGTTCAACCCGACTCATCTAGGTTTGAGTTCCGTATCAAGGACGTCGTTGTCAGCAAGGAGACAACTGGTGCCGACGGTCGTGGCGCTCAGGCTCCTGGTCGCAGATACGGTGTACCCAGCTACGACCGTAAGAAGGGTCAGGTGAAGATTCCCACTCGCGTGGAGGTTTAGCGGTGGGATGTATTTGTATCTATTATATTGTCCTCGGACCTCACTGTACACATATTGCTACCTAAGACTTATGGATCGTGTATTCTAATCAGCTCTTTTTTTATTATTTCTGCGCATAGGATGAAGCCTTTAGGATCTGTCACATTGTACGCAACATGAGACTCTTTTAACACTCACTTGTTATTGTTTCTCCAGCTCATTCATAGGCAATTCATGTGGATAAGCTTTCCAATCAGCATCCGTCCACTGGATACAACTCAAACCAATACACGTCAGCCATTCCGAGACACATCCAGAACCTGCAACAATCAACCTACAGCGATTACGATTGTGATTGCATGTGAGAGAGAGCTTCAAAGAGGGGTCATAAATTAAATGGCAACTGGGAAGATCGGGGGCAGTGCCTGCAGCTTCACAATGCCCCTCAGTCCATAAAGTCCACCTTAGGTACGCTTTGCAGCGCATTAAGTCTTCAGGAGAAGTCTATCTCTTTTGCCCCTGCAGAGGATACCGCATCCTGAGCAAGTGGCGGGGGAGATCCTGAGTTGAATGTTCTTTGCTTTGAGATGGAGGCTGCTGGTTTGATGAATATATTACCTTCCCTGTCTTGTTATCCGTGGAATCTGCGATTATTGTGACTCCCATAAAAACGATGACTGGCAGAACTATGCTCCTTTAACCTCTGCAGCATATGCAAGAGAGGTTCTGCTTGTCCTGAGGCTACATCGGGTTGATGCTATGCCATCATGGTATACACAATTAACAAGAGATTGGAAATGCTGCATTCGGTGCTCGATATACCCCATAATTCGGACAAACCCGTCAGACTCCTCCATCTCTCGTTCAGGGATTCTCTCTTAGACCCCAGGAAAAGAGATGAGAGTCCTTTTGGGGTGGATGAGTCCGAGGTGCATTCTACTCTTTCTATTCAATGCTTGAAGGTTATGGAGTACCGATTAAAGAGGAACATCTGCGACTTGCCAGATGATGACAGTGGACATGCAGATACCAGCAATATACCGCCAGAATTACAATACGTATGTCGCTACTAGGCACATCATCTACAGCCATGGGTAATGCCTTTACCATTGTCGAGAAGCATTTCTTTCACTGGGTGGAAGTCATGGGTATTTTTGGTGTTATATCTGAAGTGGCCTGCAATCAGTCAAACAAGTTAGTCCGGTAGGAAAAAGTTGAGCAGCATTTACTAAGTTGCATAGGATAATCCTGAAATGGCGGAATTCCTACACGATGCACGACGATTCAGTCTAAAAAATTGGCAGGTAGCCGACATCGCGCCGCTCCAGCTCTACTATTCAAGTCTTTTGTTTGTCCCTAAACAGTCAATCATTAGGAAGCAATTCGTCCAGCTACCGGAGTGGCTTTGTAGTTTCCCAGATGTGAAAGAATCTTGGAGCGCCGAATTATAAACCCTTGAGGGACACTCAAAAACTGTTCAGTCAGTGGCGTTCTCTCCGGATGGCCAAGTTTTGGCATCAGGGTCATTTGACAAGCCCCAGACGACCGGTGGCTAGCCTCAGGGTCCGACGACACAAACAATCAAGATATGGGATCCATCCTCTAAAGGCACCACCGTATTGCGAACCGTTAAAGGCCACACAGACGGCGTCTACTTGATCGCCTTCTCGCCACGCGACGACCTCCTAGCCTCGCGCTCTCCCGACAAAACATTCAGGATTTTTTGGGACACGGCTACAGGCGCCCTGCTCGAGACCCTATCCGCCCGGCAACTTATAAGCAGGGTTTCTTTCTCGGATGGGGATCTATGTATATGGACTGACAGGGGCATACTCAGTACCAGCGTTCGGTGGGCTCAGGGTACCCCTTCCGCCGTAAGTCAAGAGCTTCTTCTTCTTCTTCTTCTTGGACCTAAAATCGAGATTGAGGTGTCCGATGTGTGGTGTTACTCGGTGATAGAAAGCTTCTGTGGTTACCGTCTGAGTATAAGCCGCAGTGTTGGGGTTTTAGGCCTGGTGAACCTGGTATGCTGGTTTTGGGGCATACTTCTGGAAGAGTTTCGATTATTTCATTTCGTTTAGATCAAAGTTGGACTTGGAGATCTAAGCGACTGAGCTGATAATCATGGTTATGTTTTTTATATTTTTTTAAAATAATGTATCCATTTCAGGTCTAACAGATATAACGTGATGGATATAAAAATATTCATTTACATTAGAATACGCAATGGGAAAATATACTGAGGGAAGGAAAGACAGGGTATTTGATATTATACGTGAATAAATGGAGAAGAGCGCCTCTTCATCTACTTGAGAGCGTCCTCGACTGCTAGCACATAACAGAACAAACATAAGCGTTGGCATGGCTATGCTGGGTATCTATAAAAGACACAAAACTGAGGAAAAGGATAATTTGCAAATGCATAACAACTATACACTTGACACAGACAATAGCACAAATAGTCCTAGAAGGTTAAGAAGGAATTCATTTAAATCCCCTCCGGTATAGGAATGTCATCCGCAGGTAGGGAGGCAGGAGAGTCGGATCCATCCCCACTGCCAGTTCCCGAGAAATCATCATGAATCAGCTCAATCCGCTTGAGATTACGAGGGGACTTGCCCTCTAGCCTCTTTGTAGCAGAAGTGGAGGAAGAGGACACCGCTGGGGAGCTTTTCCGGGATCCTCCATTGTTGCTACCTTTCTGCATGGGGCTAGAAAGCCCACTTGAGCTTGGAGATGAGTGGGAGTCATCTGCGAATCCACGCCACTTTCGCCAGCCCTCGAAGTCGATAAGTGCTTGCATGCAGCCCCATTCTGTCACTTTCTGTTCCAACCATTCAAAACGAACAGGCTGTATCATGTCAGATTCTATCGCAATAAACTATATGCAACGAGCAGAGAAACAAACCTTGGTCAAAAAGTCATTGCAGCCTGCCGCGAGAGCCTCGTGCCTGTCACTTTGCAAACTGCTGGCGGTCAACGCCACAATGATGACAGGGCTTTTGAACAAGGATAGATCATGTAAAGTATCCTCTTCTGTGATCGGGTCTTGGGAAGTCGAATTCGCATTCGCAGCACTTGAACGCCCAGAAGCTTTCTTGGGGAAAACTCCAATACCATTCAATCTCTCCAGGCGTCTGATCTCTTTCGTAGCGTCTAATCCGTTCATAACGGGCAATTGAATGTCCATCAAGACGAGATGGAATCCTCCTTCGCGCCACTTCCTCACGGCTTCTTCTCCATTACCTGCACATTTCCAGCGAACACTCAGTCGCTTCATGAAAGCTTCAAGAAGCCTTTGGTTGATGTTGTTGTCTTCAACAATAAGCACATTAATTGGGGGCACAGTACCCTCAATTAGGCCGCCAAATGCTCCGCTTAGTGGAGGTGAGCGATTGGGCTTTTTTGTCTTTCCAAGCGGACGTGGGCGAGGAGACGCACCACGCGCCGGAGGGGTGAGTGACTTTGTCTGGGGCGACTCTGGAGGAGGGCCTGGTGGTGTGGGAATAGATGGCGCGGGCTGACCGGTCACTGCGTTCTGGACAACTACAGTATCTACAGAGAGTTAGCAAATCAAGGCTGTGGGGGAGAAGGGGAAAAAAAAAAGCCAGCTGGGATTGAACACACCCTTTGGTCCTCCAGGCTGCCCAAGCATTGTGGGTGAGTTTGTCGTGTGTCGGGTGATAGGAGGTCGACGAGAGTGGCGATTTGGACGCGTGCCTGGAGAGGGTAGGGCAGGGACCATTCCCGTGGTGAGAATAGAGATCGACGGGGTTTGATGGGTGCTGACGCCTGCTGATGGATTTGACGCATGTGTCGGAGGGGTGGGAACATTCGCGTTCACTGGCATAAGAGGGAAATAGTCGCCATGCTCGCCTGGCTCCGAATGGCTATGGTTATAGTAAACAGCATGACGCGGGGAAGGCTTTGGTGTTCGACGTTGTGGTATCTCAATGACCAAGGCTTCCTCTACTGTTTGACCACCGGGATAGTAGGAGTCCACAACCGTACACAAAGGCTCTTCCGGGCTCAGAATACGATCTGGAGTGGATTGTCTGGTCGAGCCTTCGCGTGGTGCGATCCGAATTATGATGTCGGGCGAGTCAAACGTTTTCCCAAGTGAATTTGCGTATTTCAGCACGACCTGGTCCCTCAATTCATCTACCAAAGCATCCTCCGACGTAGGGACCAAAGTAGCCGACCCTCCCGGCCGCTTAACCCAGATCTTCCGTAATCTCATCCCGGCACTACCAGCTGAGAAATGTTTATTGACGTGACTTTCCGTTTCAGTGAACGACCCGGTATCCAACAGCGTGCTCACCAAATGTTGATGAGATGCAGGGAGAAGCGATTGGCGACGGCCGCTCAAGCTCGGGCGCTTCGAAAAAGAGCTGGGGGGGAGAGGGAAGGACTGGACGCTGGCTTCACCCGATGGATTCTCCGCAACGACATTCAAAGGCGCAACCGACTGAGGCTCTGTGGCAACGAGCGGTAACCGTTCTCTTTCCGGACTCAAGTTTGGTGGTTGGATTATAGAACGGTCGACCTTTAGAGGAGGCGTCGATGGGGTCTGAGAGCTCTGGTCGCTCTTTTGTGACGGTGGAAGAGGAAAATTGAGCAGCTCCGATGGGAAACTTCTGCGGATAGACCCTGATCGGGCGCGATCCCGGTCGTGACGTCGTGGGGTTGGGGTCTGGTGCTCCTGCTGGCTTATCTTTGACGTTAAAGGGGGGATCGAGCTCTGGTCGATAGAATAGTCTAGCCGCTTTTTATCGCGCTCTTCGATTTGGCGCTGGGCACAGGTGGGAGATGCCGGGGGGTTGTACTCAGGTACCAGGAAATAATGGCCCGCAGCGGAACCGGCCGCACTAGCTATCTCGTCCGGAGTGTACTGGGACTCGGTAAAGGAGGATATAGAAGGACGACTAGCGGAGGTTAGAGGCGGAGGAGGTTGGGAGGTGAAGGTGTTGTTGAGGTTGGTGGAGGTGGAGATAGTCGGAGTAGTGTTGGCAGAGGAATGAAAGTTTGGATCGGCCGACGGAAGCTCGTCCGCCACCTTTTTCCCGGGATCACCCAGTTGCTGGTGATGGTGGTGAGGATGAGACTGAGGGATGTCAGAGCGATGGAAGCTGAGGTCGTGGGTGCTGCAGGAGGAGGTGTTTGTAGTGGTGGATGTAAAAGGATGGTTTTTGCTGGACGACGACGATCGGCGCAACAGCTTTGCCTTCAGCCTGGCGGACCACCGGCGCTCCGACATGGTGAAGATTCACCTTGACACAAAGTAGAAAACAATAGGGAAGACAGAGAAAAAACAAGATATCTCGAGGCTAAAGGTACAAAACAAACAGCGGCTTAATCAACACAGACAAAGGGAATACCACAGACGAGACCTGGTCATCACGTCCGTTACAGACTCAGATGGTATCCAGACGCTGACACAGGCACAGATACAGGCAAAGTGATAGTCACTCGGCATGGCTTTGAGTGGAAGAAGAGAGGAAGAAAAGGCTAAAGAGCGAAAGAAAGAGAGAGAGAGAAATGGAGAAAAAGAGGGACAGGAAAGACGAGGACTCGAGATGAAGGAAAGAGGGGAAGACGCAAACAAGAAAGAACAACAAAGCCCTGGGAGAAGCTTCAAGACAGCAGACTAACTGCTCACTAGCCTGTGGACTAGGGCGGCTGCATGTGAATTGGGGTCTGATTATGCGGAGGAGAAGGAGAAAGACGAGGAGAGTAAGATGAGGCCGAAGGAATGGCCTGATGGACGTGGACAGCGACCGAGGGGAATAGTACTAGTATAACAATAATAGCAATAATAACAGTAATAACGATAATAATAATAATGATAGTGATGATAATTGCACTCGAAATATTGCTTATGAAACTACTAATCATCCACATAATCGGTATTATGGACATCATTATTATTATTATATATACAGATAGTTTTTGCATTAGTTTTCGTCCGCCAACTGGCCCTGCATGTTGTGGACCTTATAGAATGTTCGTCCATCTCACATCCATCTCCTCTCTCTCTCTCTGTCTCTCTCTCCATCTCCATCTCCATCTCACGCCTTCTCCTCCAGGACTCTTCATCAGGTCCTTCTTCTTTCTTCTGAGTTTGTTTCCCAACGAGCGCTGCTATGAATCCTGTTTCTCGCATCCTCTGTGTCGGTAGCAAACCCCCCCATCGCTCTCTCTTCCAGCAGCTCGTCAATACTCCTGCCTGTTATTTTGGCTTCCTTCAGGAGCTGTCGGTATCGAATGCGCCACACAATATGGCTCACGAAGATTCCCGCTTCTAACACGATACTACGTATGACCATCATCAGCAGGACTCGTCGACTGAATGTACAGTGTCTCCAACTTACACGAGCAGATACATCACTCCTCCCAAGATGTCAAACGTTCCCTGGGCAGCTGTGCATAATCAGAACCACACTCCTCTCTTCATCCAGTAATGATTCCCTCAGACAACAACATACCTAGCGCACAAAGTGAGAAGAGTCCTCCCATCGTATCCGTGCCTAGGAATAACCAGTCTGCAGCAGTTAGAACCCGACCCATCAGGCTTGACTAGAAAGAGACACCCACTGAACCCAATTACTCGTCCGTCTCTTTTCCACAGCTCGAAATAAGGCGGTATTAGCCCTGCTACCAGAAGAACAGCAGCGATCACTCCGACAACCATGTCAGGCCAAGTGATGCCATGTTTATACGGTATCTGTCCCCGTCGGTTAACTTATGTACGTACATACATACATACATGGTGAAGCCGGGAGTGGTAAAACAAAGAAGTGAAACAAACCCTCAAGGCGAGAACCAGCGTTGCCTCGATGCCTCCAAACAGAAGTGCAGTTCCAAGAACCAAAGCCACTATTTTTATTAGAGGAATGTTACTACACAAGGTCGTCAGTTCCACCACCTCCAAAGGATGAAAACAGAACCACTTACTGATTATAGTATAAAATCTGCCCCCAGCTCACAAGCGAAAAGAACCCGAATATCTGTGGCTGAATTTGCAGAGGTATATTCACTTGCTAGTGAACACACGGTTAGTTTCCCTTCCCCTAACCAGTTCATACTCTCCCATAAGATCAGGTCCACGACATACTTGAAGGATTAAATATGCACCCATTGGAACGGCACCTATACCCATAAGTCACCTTCAACCTTCTTATGAAACTCTTCATTCAAACATGGCTCAACCAGAAAAAAAAAACATACATGAAGCCCAAAGCAGCATCATCACATGTGGCAAACCCTCTGTGTCTTTCCTCTTCCAGTTATACCAGATCTGGGGTAAAAGCTGGATGCACCATAGCACCGTCCCAATGGTGCCCAACACATTGGCGGCGACAGTGATATTGCCATCATCATTGGCCATGGCCTCAGCAGTTAGTATGCAAAGCTCCTATGCCGTAGGAGTCCTACTCCGTAGGAAGTATAGCTTCTCGTCGCTCGACAGTAAAAATTCAGTGAATTATCTCTTATCTTCAACAGCAAAAGAAGTCAGAAAAAGCTTCCAAATAAAGTTGACCAATACCCCAGAAAACCCCGTTGAATAAAAAGTAAAAAAAAGAAGGAAAAAAAGAGCCGTATACTATTGCATATCATAAATCCATCAGAGGAAGAAAAGAAAGAAAAAAGACAAAAGAAAACCCTCGGGTTCAACCCATTACCCATTACCTATTATTATTACTATTACTACCTAGGTATATTTCCCATCCAAATGGGGTACTATCCACGGAATCATGCCCCCCTAACCAGCTACTCCATACTCACCATCCACAGCCAAAAAAAACACGAGTCAGTAGCAAGTAACCCCTAATTATCTGATGATCAGATCTTTCTTTGGACTCGCACTGGGTCCGTTCCCCATATCACTCAGCCGTCATTGGCAGATTCGAGGAGATGGGGAAGTTTTCGGGTTTCCGAGGTAGGAGTCTAGTACTAGAGAGGCAAATGAATGGAGAGTCTTCAGCCCAGAGCGTTGCCGTCGCTAATGAAATAAGCAAGAGGAGTCCTCTTTGAGTCTTGGCTGCCGCTTTGGACCAGTCCATGGCGGTTCATGCTCTGGGTTCCGGAGATATTTTTTAGATGTACTTGAGGTTGGAATTGGTCAAAGTTATTTAAAAAGGTTGTGACGTGCGCCCGTTGGAAATCTCCGATGTTTCTCACGTGGCTCCCATAATAACCGGGTCTATAAAGTCTACATCGGACCCCACAACACAGGATAATATTCATTAAAAAAAAAGAATACAATAAGTCATCCTATAGAAACAGATATGTGAATCGTCTGCGATGGAGCCGTCGACCTCAAAACGACAAGCTACCTATGAGAGGGAAAAAAAAATTGGTTGAGAAACCGCATCTTATGTGCCAGTAAAATCACGAAAACAGCCCAAAAAACCATCAAGACATAACATAATTTCGCAATCCAAACTCGCGCCGAGTGATACAACTCGAAGGGTATCAAAAAGTTTTATTCGCCAACCGGCGAGGACCGTGACAAACTGGGAATGAAAGAGACAGCAGGAAAGGAAATGTAGGTTTGATCCAACTAAATAATCATAGCAAAATAAGATAGTTGGATGGCGCAATACCAGTCTCTCCATTGGTTTTCCTGGCTTGCCACCACCTACCACTAACATCAGATACCTGTAGCGTCTCGTTCTTCTCAAAGCTGATCTCGTTGGCGTCTTCTGGGTTGGCTTTATAGGAATAGATAGCCTTCGCGAGGTATGGGTATTCTGTTGGCGGCGGGACTTCCGCGTTGTTATCGGCAGTATTGGGAAAACGGGTTGCCGATGAAGTGCGGTTCTCTGCGCCCGGAGGACCACCATGGTATCCTGAGACGGGAGAAGAGGTTTCGAACCCGTTAAGTTGAGCAGATGTATACATTTGCGGCGCTTGGCTAGATGTTGTTTGTGGTCGAACCCCGAAGGCTGATGACATCGGCCGGCTATTGTTATATGAACCCTGCTGTTCCTTGTTCAGGGCAAATGAATCGATGAATCCACGATGAGTCGCCTGAGGGGTGGATCCGAAATAGAACATCCATATGATCTGGTGAGTCGATTAGCAGGCTTAACATCGGAAAGCTGTTTTGCCGTTCAAGAGGCAACGGCTTACAATAACCATGGACAGAAGAATGAAGCCAGCCCCTGCGGCTTGGAAAGAAGAGTAATCCGAATAGACCAACGTGTTTGCGGAAATGGAGGTCATGACTAGAGCAGCAGAGAGATATCCCACGATCTAGTGCCTGTTAGCATCGACTACAGCGCAATATCTTGGCAAGACGTACCGCTACACCATAAACGAGACCCGTGTCCGTGCCAAAGACAAATATCAACCCGCAGATACAACAGAACGTGTAGGCAATGACCCACCACTGAAAGGTTGGGTATGCTTCTTTCAGATCACCGATGATTGACGCAATAAAAGCGATCACCCACGCGAGCTACATGGCGAACCCTGATTAGCCGTGACACCCAAATATATATGTACAGGGACATGGAATTCAAGCTATACCGATGCGATGGAGGTTGTAGCAAGGGCGAACGGATCGCCAAGGATGTTGCTTAGTCGAAATCGAGCCATTTTTCGTCTTGGTTGTGCGTATATATTTGGCTTCTGTAGGGAGGGCGAGCGGGAAGAATATGCCACCATGAAGATGGTTCGGAGCAGTTAGGTGACCGTGTATATATATACAGATGTCGGATATAATGATGTGTTGTCCGTTGTGGATTCCGTTGTTATGTATGGACGACAAAACCGCCGAGAGATTCGACAGCAACGCGGCGTTTCGGCGTTTTCTGTTGACTTCAATGCTTGCGTATGAGCGACCCGGTTATATTCAAAAGATTGGTTGTATCAGCGCGACGACTGCAGCAGACGCGAAAACTTCTCTACTGTCACAGTTTCCAGCGGTCAGTCAGATAGAACGGCTGCAGAGGAAAGAGCATCCAAATCAAAGGGCCGATCAGGGAACATCGGGACGAACAACGGCGACTAAAAAACGCGCAGAGACATCTCCGCAGCCAAACATTTACAATGAATAAGGAAGGAAGGCTGGATGTGATCGTACCTTGGGAGTTGCTGATAATAAGTGAGTGTATATAGAGATGTGGTTGGGACGCGGAAAGGGCAAAAAAATATATAGAATAAAATAAAATAAAGAATAAACAATAATAAGAATGGATTTGAGTTTCAGAGACCGGAACAATCTAATTTGAGACAGATGGATAAAAATCGGACTAAGGAAAGAAAAGGTCTTTGAGAGAGGCTGGTGGTAGTGATGGTTAATGTTTGAGGAAGTGGTTTTGGACGCCCCTTGCAGAAACGGAGAGGGGATAAAGAAGGAAAAGAGGAAAAGAAGTACAGCACCAGGCTGGAGTGGGATGAAAATGGGAAACGAAGAGGTAGAGGGGAAGAAACGAGCGAAAGTCGACGGATGAAGCGAGTCCGATCGAGGATGGAGATGAAGAAAGTAAAAGAGGGAGAAGAAAGGCGACGACGCTGATGATGACGACCACGAAGCCTGGATGGATGGAGGAAAGGAGGAGGAGGAGGAGGAGGAGGAGGAGGAGGAGAAGAGCGATGGAGAAAATAATAATAATAATAATAATAATGTTAATATTCTTTCGTACTAGTTGGACTTATTATTATCATTTTATTAGAGCAGCCCTTGGCGAGTTTCACCTGCACCCACGGTCTGTCTGTGGGCCGACGATGTTTTCGGCCCCTTTGCATCTTGTATCCTCGTCAAAAACAAGTCCTATAATTGCAATAAGAATAGCATATGTGTACCTGGTTGTTATTATTACTCTTATCGTCTGAACATCAACAGAGTGCGGTGCGAAAATTATGTCCAAAGTCCAGACCCATGGTTCACCTCCCACTGTATCAGGGGCGCCTATTTTCTAACAATAAAATCTCCTGCATGAGGGATAATAATAGTATATCGTCTCTGGGAATTGGGATACAGTCTTTCATTTCGTTTCCTGCCGACCATGGGCGTTAAGATTAAACGAAAGATCGATCATTATTCAATCCCTCAATCAAAAGCCAGTCGCCCCGTCTGGATCCTCATTTTTTCTCCGCTTTAATTGTACTCTGGAGTAGACTCAACGCTTCAACAGCCCACAGGTGGACGCCCCTCCTGTTGTCCTTTTAATAATTGCGGCTAGCGAGATATAAGTAGTAAGTAGTGGATTCCTTCAATTATTCTGGACCCGGTCCATTCCTTCCTGAGGCTGAGCTTGTGGCTTGATCGCGCAAAGATGACAAGAACAAGCCTATACCAAGATCACAAGGGGGTAAAGATCACCAACAGACTTCTTGACTCTGGCCTTGAGGCTTGAGCGGAGATAATATAGATGATAAAGATGATGTGATGAAGTGATGACAAGGAGTCGAAGCGCGACCACATACATAAGCACTGCATCCGACTAACTACCCAAAGTTTTCCGTTCAGCTGCGCCGTTTCAATCTCACCTCAGATCCCCGACGCGACCGACTGTGTTTCTCTTGCTCCCCTAGCCGCAGACTTCTCCTCCTCAACCGTCGTAACGTCGACTTGGGGCTGAGAACACTGACCAACACCTCTGCAAGGGCAAACCTGCATGTACTCCCGTCATCCGCCGTCCATACAATACGCGCCACCGAGTACATTGTCGCACCTTGTCCACAGTTCACACAGTTCACACAGTCCACGCCCCACGTCCAGAGGGACCAAGATCCGCGTTTCCTGCGTTTAATAAATACACTGCATCCTGAATCGTGAACAGATCATACGGCATTCAATTTTTCAATTGGCCATATCACCCTGGTTAATGTAGGTAGTAGTACTCCCCACGGGAACCTACTGGCAGAGCCCGGCGAACCAATCTGGACGAGTCGAGCCTAACAGCTCTACTCTGTACTCCGTAAATCTATTTTATTTATTTGTTTATCTGGATAGGAGGCTGCAGGCTCCGAACTTCCGTGATCCTCTACAAGGGCTCGTGTAGAGTGGTTTGATCTCCGTGCTTTGCTTTGCATTGTGATGGTTTTGGGTTTGCTACAGGGGTAGTACTACCACTAAGAATAGTATAATAAGGCAGCAGATCATGGAGTCGAACCCGGTACCCCGTGGTGAATCGGGAGTATGAGAGCCTACTACGGAGGGATTCGCTCCTCGGTCGGGTATCCGATTTCATTGTTGTTTAGTCTTCTGATTCTATCATATTAGTACTACTAATACCTCATTACTTCTCTGAGTAGACGGTGCCCCAACTAAGCTCTGTTATATATATGGATTGTGCTCTTGTAATGTCCCGAGAGCGTGTATATACTTATGGTGGCATTCAAACAGGCCCCCTTTCCCATAACAGAATAAAAATAACCAATATATGAAGAGAAGAAATCATATGGTATCATTGTCAGTCATAGCAAAAAGTAGATACAAGAACAAGAACAATCAACCCGACGGAAGTTTCCCCAAAACTACCTACCTAGGTACCAGACCTAGATTTCCTTCCCCCTTCGCTCCCTAACTACTTCCTGCCTCCTCACCTCACGCTCCACATCCTCCAATCTCCCCTCCCATTCAGCCCAACACTCCCCACCCCCCACCAAAGAAATCTCATACCACCTCGCCAACGCCCGCGCAGTACGTACCCGCAGCTCCGAGATCTGCTTGCTCTGTTCGTCCTGGGTGTGCGCGAGCTGGTCCAGACGCGGCTGGAGCTCGATTAGGGAGGTCGAGGAGCGGGCTTCAGGGACGGGGAGGTCATTGAGTGATGTTAGCCGGGAGGCAGTTTCGGGGTATGCGGATGCGTAGGAGAGGACGATGGAGGCGAGGGTTTGCGGGGTTAGATGTGTGGTATCTTGGGTGTTTTGGGTGGTGGTTGTGGTTTGGAAAAGGTCGGGGAAGCGGTCGTCTATGATTTTTGTTTTGGGGAGATTAGCTGGTGTAAGACTCAGGGTTGAAAGAAGGGAGAGGTAGGGTGGGTACGGAGTAGGAGGACGTCTCGGACGGCAGGGATTGTTTTGCTGAGTTTTGAGAGATCGTGTTCGAGATGGAGGAGGCGGCGCGAGACGCTGTCGTCTAGGGAAGAGGGTTTTGGGGGAGGAGTCGGGGTGCCGGTCCATGCTGTGTCGCCGGTGAGGAGGTATGTTAGGCGGTGTAGACGGGCTTCGAGGAGCTCAATGGTGGCGCCAGCTACGGCGTCATTTTCGAGTGTCATACTTATGGGATGGAGGATATAGAGCTCGGGTTGTGAGTTGAATGTTTGAAAGAGAGAAACAATGCATACGGGTTGACACGTGGGATTGGGCCTGAGGCTAACCGGATTTGGACAGAAATCAACTGCCAGATTGAAGGGGGAAAAACATATCAGCTCATTAGGTTCTTCGTTTTCTCTTCTATGTACAATTGTGGTAATCGTGTGTTCCGCTTCATGCAAGTTTCATCGCGGCTGTTGCGTAGCCCTGGTGCAGAGTTATTGACTCCAAGGTGGATTGTTTTCCAGTGGTTGGACGGGCCTAGATGCGCTGCCACTCAGTAGAGGACGCCCGCCTCTCTCCTGCATCTCCTGTCCTTGACCCGCGGAATCGTCTTCAAAGGATGAAACCTGGTAGTCGAAGACGTTCACTTTTCGAGTACCGTCTGTTCCCACAGAGCTCTGCTGTTGAATTTCCTCTTCGTTGAGTGAGGGCGAAGGGAAGGCTGGTCGTGTGCCAACCGTCTGCTCCCACGTATCCTCACGCTGTGCTTGTCTCGGGCGCTCAGCATTATGTGAAGCCTCCAATTCGGCCTCAAATGCATTATTATCGGCATTTACAAAGTCCTAGAACAAGCCGATTAGCTGGAACACTAATTTCCGACAAAAACACACATACTCGAAGTGGAGAAGGAGCTGGCTCTTCGCCGAAGCTCATCGCATTACTATTAGCGTAAACAAGAAGCACGCTTTTTGGAGCTTCCCGCGCTGCCCGGAGCACTTCAACCTCCCGAACTTTGCGTGCAGTATACCCAATAACGTCTGCATTTTTCGGGCCACTGGTACTCTGTCCCGACTCAGCTTGGCGGGTTTTGGCGTCGTCCGTAGAGAAACTGATTCGCCACCACTCATAATCACTGGTTGAACCGGCACGGGCGTTTACAGCGTTCTCATCAGTATTATTGAGAGGCATAGGGTGTCGTAACACATAGGTCACATGAGGCTCGGTACACACGCCACGTAGGGTATATCTGTAAACCGGCGGATCACTCGGTTCGCTCGATGGCTCTGTTAGGAATTTTGAATAGCTTCTAACGCTTTCCATGGCCTTTTGCTTCCGCGTTTCAAGTTCTGTCATATAAAGTCATTAAGCAGTGAGCGGATGTTTCAAGGACCAGCGATAATTACCTTGGAGCTTGTTTTCTATCTTTTCAGAAACAGCCTTTAGTTTAACAGCTAGCTGCTGGGCCATGGTAGTTGACTCCTCTGCAATAGTTGAACCGGGAACATCATTGGAGTCGTCCTGGGGTGGGATCGTCAAAGCTGCCGCGGCGGCTCTCTCAAGTATTTCTTTTGACGTTAGTTCAGACGATGAGTTGCTCGAGGCTGAGAAGCGGTTCATGAGACTTTGGAGTTTAAGAATATCTTCGCGGATGATCAGTCTTTGTGTACGATACTCGCGTGCAATGTCTCTACAACTGGCCAGGTATCGATCCGGATAAAAGGCAGCAGGGATCTTGACGTCAACAGACCTTGAGCCGTCGGCGCCGTCTAGCTTGATGGTGAGAACATCTGCAACATGTTCTAGCCATACGTCATCTAGATCTTCACCAGGGCTGTCAGACCACATGGTGGCATCTAAGACATCGTAGAGTGTTTGACCATGATCCGATCCCACACATGGTTCCAGTGTGAAAAACTCCTTGTCGATAGGGGTGTCGAACTCAGAAAGAGGGCGCTTATATGCCATCGAGGAGAAGACTGTGGCTAGTTGATTTCCTGGGTCTGCTCGAACGGCAGACTCTTGCCATGCCTCCAAAAATCTACTGATACCACCTTCTGCATCATATGATGACAAGCAACTCAAACCACCGAGTGCATCTACACTGCCGAAAGCCCGGTTTGTAGAATCTAAGAAAGCGACGAGTCTCTGTGTTTCATAGATGATGTCATCCCAATCCGTATCTCCGTTCTGCGCTTCGTGGATTGTCACTATTTTGGGTAGATTGATAGGCTGTCCATTCCACCATTGGGAGTCATGGCCGTAGTTTGAGAGGACCCTGTTCCGGAATAATAGGGCTTCTCGGGCTAGAGGTATGGAATGGAGAACCGTGATCAGTCCGCTCAAGTACAGCGTGTCTTGGGATGGACGAATAAATGGCGGTTCGTTTCCTTGTCTCTTGCGGTCCGCTGGGTCAGGGCTAATGGCAATCTCTCGAGTACTGGAGTTGAAGAGCGTCATCGCCCAGTCGCCCTCCTCGTAATAATCGCGGGTGGCACGATTGAATTTCTGGTTGGCGCTGGTGACACCGGTCTCTTGCTGTCCAAGATCCTGATTCAAGGACATTGCCACCGCTTGTTGGAGCTGACGCTCCTCTTGTTCCGCTAATGTAAGCCCATTGCCCGGGGTTGTTCCTGCAGCCCAGATTAGTAGATGATATATGTAATTCTCAAGGGCTTTCTACCGGTTGTGTTTTGCGCTGGCGCTGTCGTTTGCGTCAGCGGTAGCTCTGTTGACCGGGTTGAGTCTTTCAGGTTTGAGGCTGATGGGGGACGTGAGAGAGGCGGAAGGTTAGGAGAGACAGGAACGGCGTCGGAGTGCTCGATTTGGTATACTGTGAAGGAAAGCGTGCCAGTCAGTAAGACGTCGGAGATCGCAGTTTGCGTTGAGAAAGGATAATGAAAGGATATTTACCGGACACTCCGGAATCATCTTGATAACCTGTCGTCTTAAATCCATCATATCTGCGTCAGCGCTTGTTTCCAACAGCAAAGCAACAATGGCTGAAGGTATCACCTGGGTCTGCGGTCCGGTGGGGTCCTCAAAGTAAGCGTTGATGGCTTTATGCGAGTCGAGATCGTTAGCCTGCGTCGTATTGCATTAGCAAAGCTAAAACCTGAGACGATAGTAGGGAATTTTGACCCTTAGAAAGCTGATAGCTTGCTGTCGCGACGTGTTCGTAAAGCTAATGAAGCTGGAGATAGCTTCCTCAGGCGGTTCGGAAGTCATCCCGCAGCTCCTCCCTTTGCGGTTGAGGGGTTCGCGTATGTATGACGCAGCGCACGGGGGAGCAGTCTGAACGAGGTAGTCAAATGAGAGACCAGAGACGAAAAACACAAGAAGCTCACGAAACCAGCAGCGAGGGTTGGGATAAGCGCGAGGTCGTGGGACTTGGAGGAGGAGCTTTGTTCACTGAGCTTCCCCACCACATGACAAGCGATGCCAAGCCTACTCAGGAACTGGCTTCTTTCGCTGCCGGACGAGGAAGAAAGAGATGGAGAAAGAGAGTGGAGAGTTGGGAGTTGGATAAGGGCGAACGAGGAATGACTGGGACTAATAGTTGGTAGCCTGGCTGTAGAGAGAGATGGACGAGATGCAGGAAGCGCTTGTTGGATAACGACTGCAGGAGCACTTAGTAATTAGTGACTGCCAGTCTAGGCTGATTGATTGGCAGTGTGTTCTACAGCGTACTGTATAACTACAGGGTCTATGTAGGTATACAAGGATACTTCCCATCTACAAATACTAGTACTACTACTAAAGTACTACTGTCGTCTATAAAGAGCTGTGTTGATGCTGTACTTTTTCACCGGCAGCGTAAAAATAAGACACATCTCTTCGTCCCACAGCGGAGGGCGAAACTAACACCACCCCCGGATTCCCACCGTGCTTGGAAATTGTTCGTCTGCAATCCCTATTTATTCTTATCATTATTATTACTATTTTTATTATTATTTCCCTCTCCTAGTACACAAGAAAAAAATATCGTTACCAAAAAATACGGTCGGAGTTGCTGCCCGCAGAGGACGTCAACCTGCGCAAATATCCATCACGTCACGTTGTCTCCTCCTCCTCCCACCCACTTCCACTTCCACTCCCACTTCCACTACAACGACGACAACGACGACAACAACCACATCCTCCCCTTTCCATCAAACTCTTCCTTTTCCTCATCCTCATCCTCTGCCGAGCCAGTCAGAAATAGGCAGTCTGCCTGTCCGTCAGGATGGCTGCTGCATTCGATGACGAAGATCTCTCCGTCTCGCTCCCCTCCTTCGACCGCGACCGCCATCGTAATAATCGCTCCGGCGGCGGCTCAAATCCTCCCAATTCCAATTTCTCCGCCATGGCTATGCCCCCGCCCTCTCGCCCGGTAGGAAAAGGTGGTGCTGACCCCTCGAGGCAATCCCCTGCGACCACGAGGGATATGCAACGCCTTGATCAGTACAAGACTGTCAAGATTCTTGGTGAGGGGTCTTTTGGAAAAGTGAAGCTCGCTATCCATCAGCCCAGTGGCCGCCAGGTTGCCTTGAAGATCATCTCTCGCCGCAAGTTGCTCTCTCGGGATATGGTCGGTCGAGTTGAGCGCGAGATTCAATACCTCCAGCTTCTGCGCCATCCTCACATTATTAAATTGTATGCTCCGATATCTCAGTTGCTATTTTCTTGTCCATTCCATACCACCGGAGTTATTAAATGTCTTTTTCATTAAAAAAAAAAAGAAAAAGATAAAAGAAAAAGAACTGACCAGTTTCTCCAAACAGATACACCGTCATTGCCACCAAGACTGATATTGTTATGGTATTGGAATATGCTGAACGAGAGCTATTCGATTACCTGGTGAAGAGGGGCCGATGCAATGATGCCGAGGCCCGCAAGTTCTTCCAGCAGATCATCTGCGCCGTGGAATACTGTCACCGGCATAAAATCGTCCATCGCGACCTGAAGCCGGAAAACCTCCTTATCGACCGGGAGAAGAATGTCAAGATTGCCGACTTTGGTCTAAGTAATATCATGACTGACGGAAATTTCCTCAAGACCAGCTGCGGAAGCCCAAATTATGCGGCCCCCGAAGTCATCTCTGGGAAACTCTACGCCGGCCCCGAGGTCGATGTCTGGAGTTGTGGAGTCATTCTATACGTGCTACTGGTGGGACGGCTTCCGTTCGACGACGATTACATCCCGGCGCTTTTCAAGAAAATCGCCGCAGGCAATTTCCATATGCCAGCGTACATATCTTCCGGTGCCGCTCGATTAATTAGGGCTATGCTGCAGGTCCACCCAGTGCACCGGATTACCATCCCAGAGATTCGACAGGACCCTTGGTTTCTGCAAGATCTCCCAAAGTATCTGCAGTCGCCTGTAGAGGAGTTTATCACAACAGGGGTGGACCCATCCAAAGCGATCGATCCACGCAAGATCGCCCCAGGAAAGCCCCAGTCCATTCAGCATAAGATCAGCCAGGCTGCCATTTCCAAGCTGGAGAGGAGCATGGGATACGGCCGTGAGGATATCGAAGATGCTCTTAAAAACCCTGAGCCTAGTGCCATCAAGGATGCGTTCTTTATCGTTGTAGAGAACGAGATGATGCAAACAAACTGTAAGTCATGCGACGGATGTCGAGAACGTAAAGAGCTAACCTCTAGACAGCACCTATGGATGACAATATGATGGGCCCTCCAGTGTCACCTTCACCTCCCCCAAACCAACCCACTGCCCCAGCAAAAACATCTAGCCGACTGCCAACTTCTCAGTCTCATGCAGCATCAGCTGGGCTCCCGACGCGAACTCGATCCAGCTCGCATCGACAGCCTGTTCGCATCCCCTCGCCAAGTGGCTCAGACGACTTGGAGTCACCTCGACTAAGCCATGTCAGAATACTCCCAACTAGCTTGCCTTATGTCCATGACCAGCTTATGGAACAACGCGAGCGGGAACGGGAGCGAGCACGAGATGCGGATCGGCTATTAGAAGGACAAGCGCGGGCCGGCGTGGATTCTGAAGACGATCCCCGTAGGCACGCTCGTTCCCCAGAGGAGCAGGAAGCAACAGCAAGAGCACTGAAACCTCATTCCCGTAGTATTGTAGACTTGGATAAGCTGCGATTTGAGCCTCCGGAAGGCCGCAGTGCGCCAAATCAACCGAAGAAATCGCGGAAATGGCAGTTCGGAATCCGTTCTCGCAACCAGCCTTACGAAGCCATTCTTTATCTTTACAAAGCCATCGCAGCACAGGGTGGAATCTGGGAAATGCAGCCTGCCGAAACAGGTTAGTGAACCCCTTTATATTCTTAACAAGCTATACATGATTCAGCTAACAAGTCATTATTAGAGGGTCATCCTATGGGACCAGATGCAGATGCCGAATCCGAAGGTCACACGAGACCATTGCAGGGCAAGTACCCTGACCTTCCGTCCGATTACTACATTCCCAAAGACCTTTGGTTCATCCGAGCGCGCCTTTTGAAAGAAGGCGTGAAAGCCCCTGGCTCCTCGACCAGTGTGCACAGTAGCCGCAGCGACCTGGAAGAGCTCCGACGCCGTTTCAACCTTTCTGGAGGGCCGTCATCTCTGGATGAGAAATCGCCCATAGTGACGGAGCAAACGGCAACGTCTGGGGCATCCCCAGCCGCAAATCAGCTTTCCATCCCACGGATTTCTTACGGAGTATGGGTTTTCATCGACATCCAGCTCTACCAGCTGGAGGAAAACAACTACATGGTTGACTTCAAATGCGATGGGTATCAAAACGTGATCCGCGCTGACGGCGACACTGAGTGGCACCCAATTAGCAAGCGGTTCCGAAACAAGGAAAAGGAGGTTACGAGTCCATATCCATTCCTAGACGTGGCGTCTGATCTCGTGGCGCAGTTGGCCGTGGCGAGCTAGAGGTATCGTAGCTTCGAAATGCGAGCTTGATAGCGGCGTTGGGAAGCATTTGTATGGGTTTCTGTGTGCAATAGCTTTTTTTTTTTTTCCTTTTTGCATTGGTGGATTAATTTAGCGGGCATTTGTTGATATTATGAGCAGCGTGTGGACAAGGAATGGGGGATATGATATATACAGGTAATGAATTTTGGCTGCTGAGATGATTTTGACCTTCTTTTAAGAAAGAGAAATCGTAATGCGTATTGGACTTCCTCTTGAATCTACCAAGTCCCTTATGCAAATGGAGTAATATGTCAGAGTTGAATTTGCGGTCACTAATAAAAGTCTGAAGCCCCTTCAATACAAAGACCTTGTGCGGTTGAACAATCGACATGCTGAATCAACAACAGAGAACCTCAACTTGGTGTTCAATACAAACAGCCACAAGAATAATCTAACGCCCAAGAATCAACTAATAAAATCAGCCATCGACCCCATCCGAGTCCAGTTTCCCGGGCAGACTTCTCAGCCAGTCCTCGCGAGCATACTGAATTCCCTCTGGTTCATCCCTCGCATAGATATCCTCCATCTCCTTCTTCCAGTTCATATACTCAGCCTTCGCAGTCACATCAGACGCACTAGACGCCTCGCTCACAAAGACCTCATGACCGCACTTCTCCCATATCCGGAGCTGATACTCAAAGCCCATGTTGGGACTAATCAGGGCGCGAGACTCCCGCGCCAAAGCCAAGGCGTCTTTATACGAAAGCGAGCGTGATTTCATTACTGCACACTTAGTTTCATCCATAAATCTATGAAAGATAGATATACAGGAGAGAGAGAGAGAGCTTACAGTACGCAACTATCACAGCCCCAGATCGCGAGATACCCCGGTTGCAGTGCACCAGGACGCCGCCCTTCACGATGTCTTCACCATCTAGAGGTCGGAGAGCATCTTCGATCCACTCGTATATCTCGTCTATATGAGCAAGGAGGTCTTCAGTCGGATCGTCGTCGAGGTCGATGTGTTTCAGAAGACAATGCATCGGTGCCGACGAGATGGGGAGGTCTTCCCAGCGCGTCACTGAAAGGATATGAGAGATGCTATTTGCGATCAGGAGGGAGGTGGAACGAGCTGCGAATCGACTTGGTTTGTTAGACTCGAAGACGGCGTACTTGGAAATATGCTGCACTTACTCTGAGATGAAGAGTCCTGGAACGGCTTGGATGGGGATCAGGGCTGCGGTTTGGAGGTTCATGCTGGACGAGTCGATATTGGTATTGATATTGATACTGTTTAATGTGTTAGCGATGGCTGATGTCTGCAGCAGTATAGCGTTTACATCGAGAATCTCGCAGACTAAGAATGCTGTGGTCAGGCAGGAGGGCGATTCGTTCTTTCTGCAGCAAACGATTGAGGCTTCCACTGATGTGACATTGCTACTATCTACAGGACTCACTCATGCATATCCTTGGAGTCTACGTCTTGGGTGGATGAAGGTAGATATGACTGTGGTTGGCTGTGTTTGTGATGTCGCTGTGTGCTATAACTAGTGACGCCGTGCCTGTATAGCTCAGTTTCACTACGCACAGAAAACAACAGGTGAATGAACCTGAAGAGTCTCTGCTAATCACTAATCACTAATCACTACCTCTGATTCTACTAACCACTCTGCTGATTCTGGGAAATGGAATTACCCTAGACTCCCAAACGGAAGGCCGAAGTCGAGCTGCAGCTGGAGATCCGAGTTGGTAAATCCGCGCTTATGCAGCCTCATTACCTTCTTGCGTCGTCGGATTATCATCATCATTATTATTATTCTACTCTCATCTATCTCCTGAGAGCCGCACCTCTTCTCTATAGCCATATACAACGAACAGAGCATAAATGCAAGACCGCCTCCATATTATCGTCGTGGGCGCCGGGCTCAGTGGCCTAGCAACCGCCATCTCATGCACCCTGGCTGGCCACACCGTTGAGGTCATCGAACAGGCCCAGGAGCTCGCAGAGGTCGGCGCAGGCCTACAGATCACCCCTAACGCCTCACGCCTGTTTGAACACTGGGGCCTCCCCGAATCCCTCTGGACAGCCGCCGTGGAGCCCCAAACCCTCACTGTCCACCGGTACACAGGCGCCGTGCTAGCCCACGATGAGCCCTTCGACACCCACATCCGCTCGCGTTATGGCGCACCCTTCATCGACATGCACCGCGTCGACCTCCAGAAGGCTCTGTACACCCGTGCGCGCGACCTAGGCGTCCGCGTTCACCTCTCCGAGCGTCTCAAGTCTCTCGAGCACTCTGTTGCTGCCACAGCTGCAGCCGCCGGCGCAAGTGCGACGGTGATAACCGAGCCCGGCACTCAGTATACAGGCGACCTTGTCGTGGCTGCAGACGGTCTCTGGTCGCGCTGTCGTGAATGTCTCCTTGGACAGAAGGACGATCCACTGCCGACGGGCGACCTGGCGTACCGGATTGTACTGACAATCGACCAGATCGAGGACGCGGCACTACGAGAGTGGGTGCAGAACCCACAGGTGCATTTCTGGGTTGGACCTGGGGCGCATGTCGTGGCTTACTCCCTGCGAGGGGGCACGATGTTCAACATTGTGCTTCTGGTGCCGGATACTTTGCCTGCGGGAGTGTCGCGACAGCCCGGGTCGGTGGAGGAGATGAGGGCGCTTTTTACGGGGTGGGATCCGGTGTATGCTCTTTTTCCCTTGTTGTGGACGAAGGCGTAGATTGGACTGAGCTGACGAGAGTAGCTTAACGCGGTTTCTCTCTTACGTTGACAAGGTCGATAAGTGGAAGCTCATGCACCGTATGCTCTTCTCGTTATACTGAAGATGATATACTAACCACTGCAGACGCCGAAATGAATTCGTGGATTAACAAAGCCGCGACGCTTGTTTTTGTGTACGTCTACTACTCTCTATCTTATATATTCCCGACTCTATATATACTCTACAGAGCAGACGCTAACGAGCCCAGCGGCGACGCCTGCCATCCCATGCTACCCTATCTCGCCCAAGGCGCAAACTCCTCTCTTGAAGACGGAGCAGTGCTGGGCGGCCTACTAGGCTACATGAAGACCAGGTCCCAGTTGCCGCAGATTCTTCGACTGTACGAGACCCTGCGCAAGTCCAGGGGCGAGGCTATTGCCCGCGAGACCTTTAAGCAGGTACGCGACCTCCATCTGCTTGTACGGGCATAATGCACACAGAGTTTGTACTGACTACCTCCAGAGACACGACTTCCACATGTTCGACGGACCAGAACAGGAAAAACGTGATGAGGTCTTCCTCTCGCAGCTGGGCAAGGAGATTCAGGGTTCGTTCCCAAGTCGGTGGTGAGCTCGTACCCTATTCCGGTTGCCCATAAGATTAAAAAAGAAAAAAAGAAAGAGAACGACTAATGACTAACCTGTGCAGGACATGTCCGGAAGTACAGCCTTGGTTGTATGGCTACGACGCCATAAAAGAGGTTGAGAATGCAGTGGCGCGTAATCCGGAGCTATTCGTGATATCGAATGAGTAATTTGGTGCACGTCATCTGCCTTTTATGGTGACATACAATTGCAAATGGCTACTATAGTATATATATACTGCATTCTTTCATAGACTCTGATACAACACCTGATCTTGTACAATGTAGTCCATCAATTTCTTATATATAGAAAGCAGCACCCAATCTTATTAACCCAATAAGACATCAAGAAACACTGCAAACTCCCTGCTTAGTTAACAGCTACAAAATGCCTTAAGTCAAACCTTCCACCGAAACAAATAAACCCAAACACCTAACCAGGCAACCCCTCTTCTTAAAAACAAAAAAAAAAAAAAAGAAAAACCAAGCGAAAACAGGAAACAAATCCAATCCCCAGACTAAAAAAGACCAGACATGAAGCTATCCTATCCCATCCTTATCCCCAAGTTCCAAGGTCCCCGCAGACACACCCAAAAGCAAAAGCAAAAGCAAAGCAAAGTAAAGCAAAAGCAAAAACAATACCGACAACGCACAGACGCAATGATCAGATCACGAGAGTCAATCGGTTCAAGAAATATTCGGTACGAACCGCTGCGTCTGCGTTTTGACCTAGGAAGTCCCGGAGGTCCGGGCATACACTGAAAATAAAGTAAAACAAAATAAAATAAAGTGAAATAGAGTGAAAAGAGCGGTCTGTTCTCTTGTAGAGTTTTGTTGTGTCGTACGGGATTCTTGGTCTTTTGGAATGGGGTTTGTATCTCGTAGGATTGAAGTGCGTACTATATGTTTGTATGTATTAACTATGGACTATGGAATATGGACTGCGGACTGTGGACTGCGGACTGTGGACTATGGACTGTGGTGGGGAAGTGATATTTCATCTAGGAGGTGGAGGAGGAAGTAGAAGTCTGAGGGAAATGAGATTCAAGTTGTATATATACTACCAAACTACATGTGTCACGATGTCCATCCATTCCAGTCTCCCTTGTAGTAGTAGTAGTAGAAGTAGTAGAAATAAACCCGGGTCATCGAGCCCTATAACCACGGAGTAACTACCTTACTGCTCGTAAACTGTTCGTATACCCCAGAGGTATACCATATTCACAACCCTAGGAGCAAAAAAAAAGAGTGAGACATCATCTTCCAGTTATATCCCAGCTTATGAGCCGCGGGGCTGGTTGGAGTTTGTCTCGAGTCGTCCACCCCGCGAACCCCCGTCTCTATCCCCGAATCGCCTCCAGGAGTTGCCGGGCGTTTGGGTATTGTTATACGAGGATACTGATGTCGACGAGCTCCGGCTTAGTGAGGCAGGGGTAGACGACTCCGATGCCGTGGTTGAGAGAGAACTCGCGGACCGGCCATTGGCTGTAGCTGTAGCTGCAGCTGCTGGATTGCAATGCGCGCACATAAAGATGTTGAAGCCGCGGCCGCTGCAGCTGGTACAGATTGCACCTCTGTTAGATGTTAGGAATGGTCATTCGAAATATAGAGAAAGGGGGGAGGGTTGGATAGCATACCTAGGTGCATTTCCAGCACAGCTCCGGCATGTTATAACCGTTCTTCCGCCAATACAAGAGGTATGATTAGGGTCGAGGATTGTAGTTGCTTGGTGAACCATTTTTGAGGGCAAATAGGGAGGGTATATCAAGGTCCTTGTAAGGATTCGAGATGGTAGAGACAATGGGAAGAATAAGAAGAAATGCAAGAACAAAGAGCAGGAATATCAGGCCACAATATATATGCGAAGTGACTTTCGCTAGTTGAGATGAAGCTTCATACTGGGGTCTATTTAAGATTTATCAATCAGTCATGCTGACTCTCTCAACTGAGGACCGATCTTATTAATAATTCATATGGTATGAGAATAGAAATTGAATCCGAGGGAAGTTGAAAAAAAATAATTTAGTTGAAACTATCTGCATGCAAGTCAGCCAGGCCATCCCCTGCTCAGTGCAATGGTAATTGCCGTGTAGACAAGAGACTGTGAGACGTACATGCCCGAGAATCATGACTATGAGTTTCGAATCAAGGAACTCCCGCCCAATTCCGCCTCGGAGGCGTCAAATCATTAATGGTGGCCCGACTGTTAACCCCAAGGGGAATTAAGAGCGACGACACTCGGTCGAATCGACAATTTTCTGGCAAACCGCACCAATGGCACGAGGTCGGACGGTACGGCATGGACGACCAAGGATCAAAGAATGACTGCATAATCAGCCCCAGATGCGTCAAGGCACGGCTGGGTAATTTGTGGCAGACTAGGGAGCCATCAATATCAGCAGCCTATTGAGAGGCGCTAAACGAACGGAGACTTTGAGAAAATTTGAGCCGTCCATAAAGTTGGCATGAGTTTCTTAATGAGTCTTTTTTTTGACCAGGCAGTATTGCCAACTGGACTGGGTATATGCTATCACACGTCAAGCAAAGTGAGCCGATTCGAAAATAGGCAGCACGGGGCCAATAGGAGATAGTAGAAAGAGGAGAGAAAAAGAAGGGGAAAAAAAGAGATAAGAGAGGTCGTCAAACCAAGGAAGTGGAAAAAGTCAGGGAACTAATCTAAGTACGCGACGAGGTACCCAGAGGAGAGATGTATATCGGGAAAAATAAGGCAAGAAGCATGGCAGCCACGGAGGGTTGTGTCACTCGAGCTACGAATAATCGGCAACATTAGTAGGCATTTAGGATGACCGAGAATCCCAAATGAAAGAGAAGAACCAAGTTCACGTCTTCCAGTCACAGTCTATGCGGGATAGCTGCAGCGGAGGATAAGAGCATGATCTCAATGCCCCCGTTAGTGGCCATGAGACAGTTCGAGATAATCTGATAGCACCGAGAATAAGTAAACATTCCCAGTTATCGTTATCTACTGAGGCTTTCGTCGGCTGAGATCAGATTCACATCTTGAACAAGATCTGAGGAGATTCTATCATGCGCCAGGGGGGATCTCTTAGCCCACATGTCATCCATCAAATTCCAAGGTAGTTTCACGCCGCGGATAAGCTTCGGAGCCAGTCCCTATGACATCCTGCTGAGTTAGGTAGAGACAGGATCTTATACCTGGCATCCTGATGCATACGTAACCCCCGACACCTGACCAAGACGACCACGACGACGCACATTTTGTTTTGGATCTTCTGTTCCCACAATATCACAGCAGAAGGATCAACACTACTGCAATTGCCGTGACAGTGCACCTGTTGGCAAGAAGAATTGATGAAGTGTTGGGAGGGGTCAAGAGAGGGGAAGGCCCGGAAAAAGAAAAGAAAAGAAAAGAGACAAGGGAAGGGGTTCGTCGGGTAATTCAGCTATACTGGGATGTTGGGGTTTGGTCGAGCGGAGTTTCATGACTCGGATGATCGGACACGAAGTCGAATGGCTGATGAAATCTTGGAAGACAAGTAAACTGCATTTACCTGACACATAGCCATGGTCTTATGGCGCTCCAACGACAGGCTCTCTCGGTTCATATCTGTCAGGATGCATCCTCATGCAACTATCCGCATAGCAGAGGGGGTGATGGGCCCTCCACCGCAGGTGTTGCGCAGTGATTGTTCCACGTGAACCCGGAGAAATTAAGTAGGATTCTCTGTAATTCGTAGTAAAAGACAAAAACATGCCCATTGGAACCAATTAAATATAGGCCACGGTGTTATATGCAAGCAGTATCGGCGGATTGGTCACATGTGAGCCGATTTCCTGAGCAACATATGAAACAGAACCGTCAAAGACGTTCTACTTAGACGATGACTGTATAGCACATATAGTTTCAGAAAGAGAAAGAGAGAGAGAGAGAGAGAGAGAGGCGGTATGTAGCTTGAGAGTAAAGTGGCATGCTAGGGCCCTGATGTGCATCGAGTATCCCCCCTTAACCCCCTACAAAAAGAGAGAGCGAGAGTGCATGTACGTATCCTATGACGTGTAAGATAGAGTAAATCAGATGGCAGAAATAATAATAGTAACAGAAAAGATGGAGCGGTCATGATACAACGTTAATCTCTCACTTTTTTCCAACGAGTCGAGGACAGATCCCGAGCACAACATGGGATTCAGGTCGAGATGGGAGGTCAGCCTCCTTTCCTGCAACGGAAATAGAAGAAATGTACGTGACTTGACGATTCATTATTGTGCCCAAGATTGAATACCAAGGACTAAGCTGCTAAGCGTAGGCGACCTGCAGGCATCCGTCTGATATCACGCACGGGCCTGGGAACTAGGGACAAGGTCGGTGAGTTAGTAGGCATTTCCAAGGCAGGTATTAATATAGATTGGAGTGGCGATGGGATGGAGGGACATATACCTGGCATCAATTTCTAATTGGGTCAGAGTACAAAAAGAAAAGGGAGATAAGGATGGGACAAAAAGAACAGGGAAATAACGCAGGAAGATGGAGGTTACGTCAGCCTGTCGAGGACGAGGACGATGATGACGACTAACGGTTCAAGACAATTGGGATTATTATTGCCGGTGTTGCTGTTGCTGTTACAGTTGCACAAGGACAACCCGGATCACCTGTGATTATTAGCATTAGGTTGTTCTTACTTCTCATTACCAGAGGGCGCAGCATTGCAATAAGTTGTCACCAACTACTCTCCAACTGCTGTTGGGTCGAACATTCAACTGGGCTCCATTTCCATTTGCCTAGCCTTGCCTACCTAATCTGCTAAATGTAAGAGATACACCCAATCCAGATGCTGGAGAACCAATTTGAGAGGCAAAGCATTCCCACTATCCCCAACAAGATGACATGCTCAAAGCTAAAAGAAGCCCCAGGGAATAAATTTAAAAGAGAGGTAATCAGCGACACAACGAACCAAGGAGAAAAAAATGAGTGTAAAGGATGGTGGACCAAGCACTGAATACGAATATAAACACAAGCTCCATTCGCCAGATACACCCCCGATTAAAGTCCGTGAAACCCAAAGCAACGCCGCGTTTATCATTAGCGAGAGACATCATCAGGCACTTTAAACAAAGTAATCCGGAGGAAGAGAAGCCAAGGCCGCAATAGTGCCAACAGCACCTACGACGGCCCCGATGAGGGCGGTCGTGGCATGGCTTCTGAAATTGCTTGCACCAGATGTCTTCGTTCTCTTAGCTGGTCTTTCATCCGCCTTTGAGCTCTCGGGGATACTTAGGGCTGTTAACTGTGATTCAGATGCGTTAAGAATTGCAGCAAGGCTCTGAGGCTGTGCATCTGGTAAGCAAGTTTCCTCGTTCACAGCGTCGCTAGACTCATTGATGTTTGAGGAAGAAGAACCAACAATGGGGGCATCATCATTAGCGATGGCTCCATCGATATCAATAGAGTCTACTTCCATTTCAGTTGCCTTTCGCTTCCTCGAGATTGACTCCGAGTCTGGGGTGATAAGCTTCGAAGTGGGAACACCAGGACTAGTGTTTGCGCTGCAAGAAGTGCGTGAACGCATTGGTGCCAGTGGATCCATAAAAGCCGCCGGTGAAACATCTGAGCTGGCATTATTCTTGGAAGTGTTCGCACCAGTTACCCCGAGAACAGATTGGTTGTTTGCAAAAGGACCGTCATTGTAAGGAGCGTGGGAGGTACAGGCGTCAGAGAAAGGCATGAGATCATATGTCGTACTGTATCTTGGAACCACAGAGATCTGTTCTGTTGTAAGTTGGGTATACGGGCCGTTGGAGAAAGGGGCTAGCGAGTGATCAAAAAGTTTTCCACTCGGCTGTAATGGGAAGCCTGAGTGGGACATTGGCCCAGGAGGAAGCGGCCAACGCAAAGGGGGACATGAGGCCTCAGGAGACGGCCGTGCAGAAACTGGCTGCGGAGAATCTCGAATTTTGTCCAAGACAGGGTTGTGGAAAGAGGGAACATCGGTCCTGCACACCTCTGGCAACGATCCGGAACAATCTCGGACAGGTTCTGGTTCGCTGGAGGCCTCGAGGTGAGCATCTTCCCGCAAATGTTCCTGCACACCAATGTCCTGTGTCTCGATGTTGCCAGCACCTTCAATACGCTCTACCATACCGGAAACTAGAGACGCATCTAATACCCGCTCCGGAATCTGAGCATCATGTTCGGTTGGCTCAGGCACCACTGAAACATCTAGGGTATCCTCTTCTCCACTATTCTCCTCGTCAACCTCCCAGTTATCGGAATCAATGACCGAACTCTCGTCAGAGCTATGAGGGAAGTATTCATCGTAATATTCAATCTCATCATTTTGGTCCACTGAATCATACTGAACAGAGGGTGGAGTCATTCTGGGAGTAGCTAGAGGCTGCTCATCTTCCTCAGGCGCGAGATCAATATGACTCTGGGATGAACCATGGATATCGAGATTGGCTGATAATTCTGCCGACTCAAAAGACTGAGCGTCCTTTGGTCCATCATTCTTCAGTGGCGAAGTCATCACTGATGACACCACTACCACAGAATGGCTGTCTTCAGAATCTGAACAGACGAGCGAGTCATTAGATTCAGAGCTCCGATCTAGGATAGGCCCCCTTGAAACTGTGTTGAGGGCAGTAATTTCGATCTCATCGTCGTCATCGTCGGGCACACAAAATGTATTACTGGTCTGAACAGACTTTTGAGCATTTACATCCCTGTGACTTTGGTTAGTAAACTCCCTAGATGTTTGTCGGTTATCAACATACGGAAGTTCGAGCCACTGGCACTGACAACGAACAGCAAGAGGTGGGAAAGTATCTAATAAACAAAAGAGACCCAGAATTAGCTGGTAATAAATGTTGAGTAGCTGGAACTTGTTTAGGGCACTTACCGTTCCCTCGTATGACCTCTACACCAAATTTCAGAACGTCCCCGTTTGAAATAACAACATCCTTGTCAATCGGTATCTTTTCTTCGTTGATCCAAGTCCCATGCATAGACCCGGGGTCACGAATGTAAACGGCCTAGAAGTAAATAACCAGTCAGGGAATGCTTGAGAAATAGGGGACACAGCATGGGGGCGAGAAATATCCGAGGTCAGCATACCTTCTGTTCTAAGGAGACTCTGATCGTTGCATGAATGCGGGACATGACGCGGGAGTCAAAAAGGCCATTATCGGTAGCTGGAGCTAGGTTCTTGTTCTCACGCTTGGATGCTCGGCCGATATCAATACGATCTGAGTCAGACTTGAACCTCAGAGTACGAAGGAGGTCAGGGAGGCGTAGTGGATGGAGAATCACGATGGCTGCAAGGAAGAGTAACTGTTAGCCAAGTAAACCCAACAGGATGTGTTCGAGGAGACTTTCGTACCTTGTCTGTCGGCCATAGTTGCGGATTTGAGGTAGATGGATTCAAGGATGGTGAGGTTGTACCAATAAAGGGGGGAACTCAGTTCCAACCTAGAAACACTATGTCTGTTTAGTGTATGAGTGATGAGGCTCACAGAGTCAGCGAGATCGAGGGTTGTTACCTTAACAAAAGCGATCTAGAAGAGATAGATGAGGAAACCAACTACACTCTCTACCTTCCAACAGCTAGGAAGCACAGGAAGGTAAAAGAGGGATGATGGAGGAAACAGAGGCGGATGATGAAGACTACGGAAGTTCAAGATTCCAGGAGGGGTAGGAAGTATCAGACCGGATGGAGTCAGCCTGAGGTCAACGGGCGGTCGCCGTCAGGCAGACAAACCATAGGCAGGCAGACTCGCCAGTAACAGGTAGACAAGCAAGCGTCGAACCTCCGGAAGCTTCTTTCTTAGTAGCTGAGAAGTCACTGGTACAGTCATCCGAGGTCTACCGGTGGAACAGTGACTGGCTGTGGAGGGACGGCGAGGGTAGGAGTGACTTTAGGTTTGGGACTTCCTGGACTGATAAGTAGAAGTAGAAGGAATAGATAGTACTAGGTAGTAGTCGTGGTAGTAAACCCAAGGAAGTCGGAAGCGGGCACTGGATGGGTGACGTTTAGGACGGGCGCAGTGGTGGAATAAGGAAGGCAGTAAGGTACAGTAAAGTAGGCAGCTTGTAGGAATACCAAAGCCCGAGCGAGATATGTACTTGAAGGACGAACAAGGGTTCTTGAAGAATCAAAGCTTGGAGATCGATAATAGTACCTAGCTATAGACAGAAAGAGAGACAATAACTACTTAGGTAGAGATAAAGAGGGAAATGACGCTACGCAGATAAATAGTACTGCTTCTCCATCTAGTACTGAGTTGGAAGTGGGGGAGTTCCTATCAGGTGGACTCCTGCTTAGTACGAAGACTATTAGGCTTTTGTCTCGAACAACACATCAACATCAACATCACCATCACCATCACCATAATCATCACCAAGAATCTCTCTATCCATTATTACCTCCTACCGTTCAGACTATGGTACATACATACATAAATTCCCCCCCTCACCGCCACTGCTTGCCAGCATTCTACTCTTCCTCTTCCCTTCCCGGACCCCATCATCATCCAGCCATCGCTTCGGCTTCCACACCTTAGGGAATGCAGACAGAAAAAGCTCTCGAGTGACCCTTTTTTTGAGGCATCACGATCATCAAAGTGGAGATAAGACATGTCAGGGACGAAGCCCGCAACAAATCAAAAAGAAAAAGGGTTAAAAAAAAGGAGAAATCGAGGATCGGGCAAGACAAACCCTATAGTAATAGATACACACATACATGGCCAAGACACCAGTCTCAAAAGCTATTAGATCAAAATTGCCAGAGATCAATCCAACTCTCTCCTGGCTATCTTAGGCTCAAAAGTAGAGAAAAGAAAAGAAAAGAAAAAAGAAAGAAAGGAGAAAATGTGACGTCTCGACTTTACAGGCCTGGAGGACCACCAAAGCCAGCGCCCATGCTCTGCAGGCGTGCGGCAAGCTGTGGGTATTTTTCCTGCACCTCCAGTTGGGTGCGAGTTGCCTCAGCGTAGGAGATGGCATTGATGATCTCCGCCTCTGTGCGGGCTAGCTCTGCAGCCCGCTCAAAGTACTTGAGTGCCTGGGAGACCTTGCCCTGTTGCAGAAGGAGCTGGGCCATTGTTCCCACCGCGATATCGCATTCGGGGTCGACTAGATCTTTATTAGCAGGGATTTCAAGGTGGAATATGGATATAGAACAAAGGAGGCTCACTGATCAAAGCCTTCTGGCAGAGGTTCTCCGCCTCTTGGAAGTCATGCTTCCACTGGAACAAGGCAAGCGCCTTGTTGATCAAGGGGAGAACATTAATTCCCATTGGCTTGCTCTGCTTCTCCATCTCGACTGCCTTGTCAAACTTCTCAATGGCCTCGGAGAAGTTCTGCTGGTCCAGGAGCAGTTCACCGTAGTAGTTGTATACATCTGGCACATCCTCAAAGTTCTTCACAGACCTCCTGAAGGTGGCCATTGCAGAGGCAACAGAACCCATCTTGTATTGTGTAACACCCAGTTGAATGTGAGAGTAGATAAAGGATCGGTCGAGATCAATCGACTTCTGGTAGTCCTTGGCAGCCTCGGCGAACTCGCCCAGAATGAAATGGAGCTGGGCACGGTGATAGTAGATGTCAGGGTCATCCTTGTTGTGGGTGATTGCAAGTTCAAAGTCATCCGCAGCGGCGTCCTTGTTACCTTTTCGCAAATTAGACATGAATACCATGTTATCTGAACGAGAGAAAAAAGCTTACCGAGTTCAAGGTGCAAGCTAGCGCGCTTGATATAACTTTGGACCAGAGAGGGATCCAGTTCGACACTCTTGTTAAGATCAGTTAAGGCGTCTTGAGCATTGCCCTGCAGATATGTGAAGGTGGCTCTCAGGTTCAAGGCAAGAGCCTCGAATTCACCCAGATCACCAATTTCGAGAGCCTTGGCAAAAGCCGCAGCAGCTTCCTCATATCCATCTCCAGTCTTCTGAGACATCGCTAGCAAACCTTTGCGGAGCTGTCCCTTTCCAGAGTCCTCAGGGAACTCGACGGCCTCGTCAAGACCCTCGGGTAGAGACTGAGGGCGGAAGCTCTGAAGGTAGTTGGAGACGAAGGTCGAGCTAGGGAGCTTGGAGCCCTTAGCCTCTAAAATAGCTTTGCTCTTTCTCTCAGCAATCTTCTTCAACAGTCTCTCGAGGGCGACGCGGCTGACTTCGTTGGAGAAGCCATCGATGATGCAGCTAGCAGTGAAGTCAAGGAGGGCCTCACTGAACTTCTCCAGGTGCTCATAGGCGATTGCTCTCCTGTTCAGAGCCTTCACGTACTCGCTATCCATTGAAAGCGCCGCACTGGTGTCCTCAACAACCTTCTCCCACTCCGACAGGACATTGTAGCAGGCGGCGCGATTCGAGTAGAAGACTGGGTCGGGTTTGCAAAGGATGGCCTTTCCGTAAAGTTCAATTGCCTTGTTGTATTCTTTGGAGCCGTATGCCTTGTTGCCCGCGGCCTTTAGCTTTGCTGCATATGCTTTTCTGGTCTAGACACCAAAATTAGTATTAACAAGCAGCGCTGGTGCTGTCGCGTCGATGGAAACCCACCTCCTCGTCCAGCTGTCCAACGGTCGCTTCGTCAACCTCGGGGATCTCTTCGGAAGGTTCTTCTGGTTTCTTTGCTGTTTCTTCTAAAAAAGAATAAGGGAAAAAATATTATGAGCCGCGGATTGGTAATTATAGGCTGACAGTCTCAAAACTTACCATCTTGGACAGTAGCGGCCTTGGCCTTCTTTTCCTCCTCGGCCTTCTTCTTTTCCCTTCTTCTCTGGTTCTTGCTCTTCTTCTTTTCGGGGGATGGAGAGGCTTGACCAGACGCGCTTGGTTCGGAAAGATAGTACACGACACCGGCGCTGGTGACGACAACCGCAACACCGGCAATGGTGTAGACGAGGGCCTTATTCTCGGACACCCATTTTGAAATTCGGTCCCACACGGATGCTGAGGAGGAAGACGAAAGAGTAGCAGTGTCGAGAACCACGTTTTTGGATGGCTGGGGCAAAGGCGAGCCGCTCGACATGATGACTGAGGAAAGGAACCCTTATCCTTCTCTTGGAGGATTTAGCTTGTTTTTATTCTTTTGATTCCCCCCTTTTTCGCTGGAAAGTCTGTAATGATGCAATCAGCTTTCCATCAAACTCAAGTGCGGATAATGGATATTACAGGTAGGAGAGACGAACTGCGCAAGGTGGTGGACAGGAAGGGTGGTGGAGTGTCTTTTTTTCCTTATGGAGGGTGTCAGGGTTGGAGGAAAGAGAGAGAGTTGCGGCGATGAAAAAAGTTCCCAGACCTTGCGGTTTCGCTGACTTCCGAGCTCTGGTGCTGGTCAGGCCAATCACACCGGCTACAAAAGGGATGTCCAGCTCCTGGATTTCTCCACTACTGCGGTCGCTGGATGGCAACTCGGTCTTGAGGCTGCATTCCTGAGGGTTCTTGCGTCGTGTTTAGATCTCATTCTCATTGAATATGGGATCTTCCTTCTGTTTCTTTCTGTTTGATGTCTCCTTCGAGCCAAACACCCTGTTCAGCTGCCTGATTGCTGAGATCCGGCGCATCCACTTCACAATTTGATGACTCAGAAATGGTTGCACAAAAAAGAAAGAAAAAACAGGTTTGGACTTTTGAATAGACGTTGAATCATGGCGTCAAACTCTTTCCAAATTATATCGTCCCTGCGCTACGATCCTGAACTGCTTGCTGTGTTCGCCGGAAGACGCGCTTCTTCTAATGATCTGCTGAGCAGCCCTTACTACCTCCTTCCATACCATCAAGACCGACTTCGAGACGCGGCAAGCTCTTTTAACTGGCAGCATGCCTTGACGTTTCTCCAGAAAGATTTGGACCAATTCGTCCGGTTTCTAGACATGTCTATCCCAGATAAGGCAAAACCCTGGCGTGTTCGAATCGTCCTTGATCGCGACGGAGATTGCAAGGTTGAGGTCCATCCAACAGCGCCGATTAACCCGCGAAATTTCACTATCCCATCCTCCATTGCAAAACCGGATTCTCCGGTTTGGCGCGTCTATGTGGACGGGAATTATACAACACCTTCTGAATTCACTACACACAAGACTACCGCGCGCGATTTCTACACTGCTGCACGTCTTCGAGCTGGGATCATTTCCCCGCAAGACACAGCCGAAGTGCTTCTCGTGAATCCGGAAGGTGAAGTGATGGAAGGAAGCATCACGACTCCGTACTTTAAGCGGCGATGGAACACAGGACAAAGTGCACTCGAGTGGATAACCCCTCCGCTTTCAAGTGGCGGCAATGCGGGCACCACCAGACGGTACGCATTGGCCCAAGGCTTCTGCACAGAGCAGACAATTGCAGCCACGGATTTGATTGACGGTGAAGAATGCTTGCTGAGCAACGGAGTGAGAGGGTTCATCCGTGGTCGAATTGTCCGTGGTTCTTCTGGTTAGGTACACCTTCCAGGAAAGACGATTTGCGCAAAATAATAGCAGTGGCAAGTCCATTGTGTTGCTGTCGTAGATATCCTTGGAAACTCGATGAACGCATTCCTTGGAGTTAGAGCCCATAAACCAATTACACTCTAAGCTTGGTTCTGCTACAAGCTAGTTCACCTGCATGAACTACGTGGACAATGATATATGGAGAATTAGTGAACATCAGAGAAGGGGGATTCTATAGATAATACCATCAAAATGTTAGATATGTGTAGCAATAGTATGTTAGGGAGAACAGTACCAGCCTGTTATCTTCATCATCATTATCACCATCAAGATCTCGAGAATTCAACCCTCCAGGTTGTCACATCGCCGCTTGGAAGACCCGACGCGGCACATAGTATCTACTCTTTACTACAGCTTCTTGGACTAACTAATATCGAGAGTAGTAGTAGTACCTAGTAGGTAAGGTAGTATCAAATCCGCCTGTGTGTGGCACCACTACCCGTGGCCGAGATCGAATAGCACCACCCCCGCGTTTACCAATCAGGCTAGCGTCGGAGCTACTGGAAGCTGACAGAAATTCCTTTCGCCGAAAGGAGGCTCCGATCCGAGCAGAAGAAAGTGAAGAAGAAACCTTGAAGTTGAACCTCCATCCATTACCCCCAGAAGATCCCAAACGCTCATATACATAGTCCACGTCCATCAACACAAAATCCCTCTCCTTTATTATCGACTTGAAACAGCAGTCATTGACTGCGTATGTATATTAGCAATTATGAAGTTCTTCGAGAATGTCTTCACTTACGATTACTCCTTTCCTGCCGTTTCTCTCGCCTACTTCCTCCGCTACCCAAACCCGTACTCGCGCCATGTGCTGACCACCGATGTCATTGATCGCTATGTCGACCCGAAGACCCATCGCCTCCATACGACGCGCCTTCACCTGAAGAAATCCAAGGTCCCCTCTGGTATCCTGAAGCTTCTTCCCAAAGGTATTGGTGGTTCCGATAATTCCGGCCAGAGCTACATCCTCGAGACGACGGTTGTCGATGTCAGGGAAGGCTGGATGGAGTCTGAGTCTCGTAACATGGAGTGGACAGGGATCCTAAGTGTGGTGGAAAAGCAAGTCTATCGACGACAGCCTCTGGAAGGCGCCCTAGAGAGGCTTGAGGGGCTCTCGCTGGATGACAAGCGCAGTGAGCAGACCACCGTCAAGACCACGGTTATATTCCGCTCTCGTTTCGGACAAGGGAAACTTTTGGGTCGTCGGAAGACGGAGCCTTCTGGAGAGCACACAGGCGACCTTGCCGATGAGGAGGCCCCCAAGAAAGGATTTTTCTCTTCCTTGTCCACCGCGGGAATTCAACGAACCATCGAATTGATCGGGGTGAACCGCACCCGGGATGCTATTATTACTAGCAAGCAAGGCATGCACGTTGTTCTAGAGCGTCTGCGCAGCGGCGGGATTGTTGGCGTTCTCGAGGGCATGCGCCAGGACCGCGAGGCCGCGGTTCTCGGGGCGGACGGCCCTTGGAAGCGTGTCTGGCTCAGGGGGAATGGACATTCTTCTGAGCATGATGACAACTGACTGAATCTGGGATTGAGCCGGGCAAAAACTTCAAAACTGGGAATATCGTTACAGCATTCAAGCGTGGAGTTATGGCGTTTGGGATTTTCCTTCTTTCTTTGCATTTTCGTTTCTCTTTTTTCCGACACTCTCCTACTATTTCGACATCTCACTCACATATCATTTTTCATCTCCTATGCACATCATCACATCTCCATCATCATCACGGCAGCGTGTTGGTACATGTATTTGACGGGGGTCACGAAACACCACACAAGCAGCATGTTGTTATATGTATATTAGGACAGGGGACGATTCAGTGGCTTTTCTTTTTTGAGAGCTATATTGTACAATACATTTTCACTATTTAACTTACTTCTAAAGGCCCTCATTGATACTTAGTCCCTGTAGTGTATCATTTTCTCATGCACCTACCAGCTCCTTCAACACCGGCTCAATGCCTGAGGCATGAATGCTTAATAATTCCAAGGAAATAACTAACCAGCCAGTTAACCAACCTCCGCATCAACCAACTGGAATCAACTAAGGTACTCGTACTACTCCCGAGACAATAGAATCCCAAGATCGAGAAACGCGCATCAACCCAGCTCATATCACTCTGGTAGCACCCAGTTTGAAAATGAATACATAGCTCTGCACAAAGACCACGAGAGAGGGATGGACAACAACGCCGGCGCGCACGTTCTGCATGCATGTCGCCGCACACTAAACGACAACCTGGCCAAGTCTGTGCAACTTCTACATCGTCCTAGAGGCCAGGTACGCTTTGGATTCGTTGTGAGCACACGCTAGATCTTTACTTGACCATCTACACACGCGCGAGAGTCGATGGTATTTGATATCCTGCTTCCTTGAAAGAGGTGACCTAGCACGCGACAACCCTGCGCTCTGTCGTGCGAGGAAGATACTATTCTGGCAACAGAGGGAAAGAATAACAAAGGCGGGGAAGATTAGAAATGAGCGACCGAGGACCAGGAGACGGAGACGGCGTATTGGGCGCGTCTAATGATGCCACGGGCGAGCTGGGAGAAAGAATAGGTGCCTACTCTGGTGCGGGGCTGTGCGGTTCCCCGATGAACGCGCTGGATCTGGCGCGGTTGAGCCAGAATTTTCAGATTCTCCCTGTGCCTGCGGACGACGACGACCTTGAGACCACGGCGAAGAAGCTGGAGCAGTTGGCTGAGGTGGTGAAGCGAGGGAATAGTCTTGCGCTTTGGACGGGTTTGAAGCTGGCGCCCCAGACGCCGAGTGCGGAGAGTATAGCGATGGAGCAGATGACAGACGCTGAGCGGGAGATTTACGAGGCGTGGAAAAAGGCCCGTGGGAAAGATGCGAGGGAGAGCTGGGGGGATACTTCCAGCAGTGGTGACATGCTCAGACTCCCACAGTTCCAGTGGGAGACGTGTGTGGCTGCTGTACCTGGGGGCCAGCAGAGTGTCAAGAAATTCACCCAGCGGGCGGAGGCCATGGATATTGTGTTTGGACATGAGGGGGCTACGCCGGAACATGCGTCGTGGCTTACCTTGAACATGGTGGATATATTACCTCTTATCAAGGCAGTAGCCAAGGTCAACAACACCGAGAAGCACTTCCACAGTAATGGGGACCCCCATCTGCAAAGCTTGAGCGACGTGGAGGTTGCAGAGGTACAGACTGCGCGTCGGGTCGTGGCTGCGGCGGAGAGGAATAGAACACGGGAGCTGGAGAAGATACGCAAGTTGACCAGGCTGATTAGCGAGTCTGCGGCGATAATAAAGGCTCATGGGCAGGGATTGGAAAAGTAGGCCTCTAATTTACTACTATGTCTGGCATGACTCGTAGCCTCTGGGGATTGTAACATTACGGAGTTTACACGCAGCAACCAGACTAATAGCACTCTGGGCGATGAATCTACCCTGGTACCTATTAGATACTTAGAGAAAGCAGTTAGTATCCGCAAAGCATTATAAACAAAGTACGATCTGATGAGTCTGGAGTCTGGAGTAGTACATATACTGTATACCATAAGAGTATGTTTGTGGGCAGCGCCTATGGCGTCATACTGATGGGGCGGCATTCCAGTGTCTGGCGCTCACAGCAAAATGAGGTCATGGAGAAATGAACCTTTTGTTAGCGAGAAGCGAAGACCCTGAGGGGACAGACCAAGTGGGGGTGTCTCAAGTGCCAAGAGCGCCACCGCCGACTCTCTCGTCTACAAAGTACCTACATAGTATCGCACGACTACGGAGAACCTTGGAATAGGGCAGGTATAACTTGATGATAGGAGGACTCTTGGGCTAATAAATTAATGAGAAAAAAAATCGGTAAATAGGGTACAGAGATAGGAACTGCCGAGGTGGTATTTCCAAGGCACTGAGCCTTACGAGAGCGATGAAAACACTTAATAACTAGAAATCAACAAAGAAGAGCGTGCTGTTTTCTGCAACCCTGCTTCCTCCTACTACATACTAGGTGCTCTCAGGGAGGCTGGAGGAACCGGTGAAACTCAATTAGATAGGGAGAGGGAACAGTATCCAGGCGGTTATCATATCCTTTATCATGCTGTTCTACGTAGTAGCAGAAGTAGTGAGTTATAACTTACTGTGTATGACTTTCGAGGCATACATAGTACAGCCCTCGTGAGTGTTAAGTCTCTCAGTAGTCTGCAGTCCGGACTCCGGAATATCCACAGAGTCAGTCCCCTGCAGCTATCGAGGAAATCCCAAGGGTTCAAGTGAATCAAGCGGGTAAGATATCGAGCGCTACGACTAGAGGTACCTTAGTGTTTACTAGCCCAGCTCCAACTTTGGAAGTTACCTGCCTAGTACAGCAGGAACTCCACCCGAAACAGCGCTAGTGGTCACAGATGCGAGGACACTGCGCTGTGAATGGTCAGTCTGGCATGACCCTGGCCCGGATCAGCCACTTGAAATGCCGCATTTGGAGGGGTTATGCGGGCCAAGAATCCATGTTTTTCCAGGAGTACGCGGAGTATTACCCGTTACTGACTATTAGCAGCACATAGGAGTAGTAGTACAGCAGTAAAGCAGTAATACTCTGTAATCCTGATCAACTCCAAGTCCTCAGCGTCTCAGAGCCAGACTCCAACCCTTCACATTCGTTCGTTTCCGCTTCTGATCCGTTCGCTGCTATAATTATTATCTACTTATTATTATTCCATCAACGTTTTATTATTGATCTATTGGCCTGTTTATTATTGTTCCAGTCTTTGGCTTCCACCTCTGTTTTCTCCTCTCTCTCTCTCTCTCTCCTGTCGCAGCCGTGTCCCCTCTTCCCACCAAAAAAACCAAACCCCTTCTCTCTCCTGGGCTGTGCACCGCCGTTCTCCCTCACGGATAATACATCCTCTCTATTCGCGACTGATCGTTTATTTTCACCCTCTCTCCGTATTACAGAGCCGTCAGAACACACCGCATCCTCCACCTCAAACCTCTCTGTTTAGCCCCAGTCATCTCAGGGACGTAATTCAACCCACCAGCAACCGCTGTTTCTGAACCTGGTTCTAAGCCTGAGAGTGTGCCTTACCGCCGTCTATCGTTATTATTACCATTGCCTGAGATCTACGCGCTGTTTGCATGACTGGAATCTTGTCCAAAACTCGCAACCCGAGCAACCCGAGTTTCAACGTCTTCAACTTTTCGTCCAGTCACTTCGCTTGTTTCACCAAAAAGGCATCCCGGATTATTATTGTTTTTCTTTTGTAATGCTCTGAAATCTGGCCACCAGCGTTCCAGTTTTCCGCTCGCATCACTATCAGCCCTCGCGATCGTTCGATCGAACCTTTTATGCGTCTAATATCTACCTGGTGATAGGTATGCTGGCTCCCTTGACTCTATTTTCTGCGGCATAGTTGAGCCTTTAAGGCGACCCTGTTGCCCCTGTGAACATCCTCTGTTCTAAACAACCTCCGTATCAAATGGCCGCCCATCTGAGGGGGCGGTCGATGTGCCGCCCGTTTCTGCTCCTTTTCATAATTATCGCTTCTATGTCTTCTTCAGTCACCGCTCAGATTTGCTCGTTCTGGGATGCCGGGTGTGTCGATCCCCTTGCTCAGACCGCCGTTGGATTCGGATTCCCGCCTCTTTTCCTAGAAGATATTAATCTCTTTTATGCGTTCGATGCCGACCCCCGAGGGAAAGGCCAGGACCCCATGACCAAGGCTAGTTTCTGGATCAGTTACGCTGCCTATATCAACAATTCTGTCATCGACGTCAACCGCACGTCGGAGATTGGCATGCGAGTGGGGAATTTAACGGGTATACCGTCAGGGGCTAACAATGGCTGCGACGGCGTTTGGGGCACTGAATGCTCTCACAATCTCAGAAGGCTTTTCCAAAAAGCCATACTTGATCTCACGACCAGCGGACACCTCTACTCCAATCCCCTTGCTATCGTCATTGGCCAATTCCTCATTAATCCGCCGTATATCCCCAATTGCCCACCGCAATTCTTTGATGTCCAGTTTTTCCCCGTTGACCGTATGTGAGACCTTCCATTAGTAGCGATGTTTTGATACTAACCATTTTTTCTGTTAGAATTTGCTCAGGAAACCGAAAACGACCAGACGGCAGTCATAAAAACGACAGGGAGTAGCTATAGCCCATGGAAGACGTGGTTTATTGATAACATGACTGCGAGCGAACAAGCCCAGCAAGTCGCCGTTGCCATTATCAGCAGAGCCCCATCATATAGTGATCTTGATCTTCTGGACAAAGATGGAATTCAAATTGATTTCATCTGTATGCAAGCACCGGCCATTGGGAGCTCGGTAAGCGTAGATTGAAGGCTTGCGGTGACAGGAATTGTTTTGCAAATCCGACATTGACAGTGACGAAAAATTGAGCAACACACCCCCAACCTGCGCTGCATCACTTTTCCACCATGAGCTAATCCGTTGGAGGACTCTATTTACGGCCGGACATGCAGATCAGGCCAAACACCAAATTGGACTGCGATGTCACTCGCTTGACGTCAGGTCAAATCAGCGCCCCGATAAATCCCCAAGAATTACGGCATCGTGATGCCTCTATCGCTCACAATTTGGGTAATTATGTTCCCGCTCTTATGGCACCTCGAGGTGCTTAGATCCCAGGACATGATGCTGCGCCCCATCACAAGAGGCACGGAGGCAGGCTGCTCGCCCAGAATGTGATGGGGATGACGGCAGGCTGACCTACCTGCCTCACCATCAGCGTCCCTATTCAGCGTTTTATCGAGCCCAAAGCCACTGGATGGCGAATCCTGTACATATAGCTCATTAAACACAATATCTAATTCGGAATATTCACCACCTTGTTAACAGAATTTGACTCCAGCCATTCCCACTCTCAGTATATAGTGTATGCATTCCGTACACTCAAAAGACGAGAGTTGGCCAATGGCACCTCAGTCGACTCTGAATCGACTCCAAATTTCCTGGCCCGTGAATCCCTTCCAGCACATCACGTAACAATCCCATTTATGTCTGGGACTTGACTTGCGCGAGACCACGCCATCTCTCCAGGTCCTCGGGATTCTGTTTGTCCCATGGACCGCCTCATTCCGCTCCGAATATCCCTTCGAATACCATATACGAGGAAGCTGGTCGTTCTGTCTTCTCAACCTAGTTGAACTGCGACTGCCGCCAGCCCACCAGGCCGGACGCACTAGTAGGCGGCGTTCTAGAACTTTACGTCCCAGGGCCTGCGTTATAGAACCATAATCCCTAGCGCCATTTCATAGCGTTATCGTATCAAGTGTAGATTAGGTGGTGATTCTAGAGGTCTATTGCGAAAGGCTTCACTATCTATAAATATAGATCGACACGACACAACACAATGGATTGAAAAAAGTCCTGTCCTTATACGCGTTGTTCTGTTCGAACAGTCATGCCATGGTGGATTACGCCAGCCGTCAACTAACTTTTTAAAAAAAGACGATCTTGGCAGGCCGACCCGACTTTGTTAACCGTCAATGGCCTCCACCTCCAGAACACGCATTGCTGGATGATTCTTCATCCATGTCTAAAGTCTTCCGTAATCACGGGAGATGACACGGAATAGTGCAAAACAAGTCCTTGTTAGTCCATGATTACGGAATTGATTAAATAAAGTGGCTCTCCCTGCTAGAACCTCAGCTCAAGGCTAGTCGTGCACAAGACACCGTCATGGGAATGGCCCTGCGATTCAAGCTGTCGAGGTTAGAGAGAAGCTCCCTTATTCCAACATCATACATGATATTCAAGGGCGTATATCTTAACTAAACATTGACGTTTTAGTGTGTTGAACCCATCAACATGGAGACGAAATCTCAAGCTGGACTCCCGCACCTTTCTCATGATGCTGAAAGGTGCTTTGCCACCGACAATGGTCATTGCAATGTAATCTCTCCTCGCCTCCGACGTGTATGTAGGAAGAGTGCTTCTGACTGTTTGCAGATACCAGACTGATGCAATTTCGGAGATCACACTGACCATCGGCTACTTGTCGGCGCTGGTATCGGTGATGTCGCAGGCTCTGATGCCCCGAGCCAAGTTCATGAAGATCATGTTTTTTGATCTTCTCTCGACCTGCGTATCGGCGTCTCTTTGCTGTCTGACTGTATTCTGCGCCGTGGAAGCCAGAAAGCACAACACTCCTCCAGACGCCAGTGAGAGTGTCAGGAATGGTTACAACAGCAATGCCTGTGCGGTGTCTGCGGTATGGCTAATTTTCATGATTTGGTTTGTAGCGATTCCCCTTTCAATACAACCGTGTTGTATATGTAATAACTTGCTCTACTGCTAAGACTAAGAATCCATCTCTCTCAGGGCTTCCAATACTGTGCGTGCCTGGAAACCAATGGAACTGCAGGATCCCATGGTTGCCTTTTCCATTTTTTCCTCGGTGACTATCACTCGGGCGGGCACGTTCGTGACTTTATCCGAGGGCCTTGAGTTCGTGACAACGCTCCTCAAGGGGTTTATGCTGGGCTTTGCGATTGCAACGGGTGTCTCGCTGTTGATATACCCGATCACCAGCCGAGGCAACGTCTTCCACGATATCAAGGAATATGTGACGCAGGTTGACACCGTGCTTCAGTCTCAAATTGGCTTTGTGCAGTCCAGCTCCGATACTTGGGCTGGAGACGGAGGCCTTTTGCACAGGACACGCACCACGCTGAGCACACCAGAACCGGCGCAAAACTCAGAGTCGGATCTGGAATCTAAGCAGAAAAAGTTGTCGGCTGCCATAATGAGTCTAAACGCTCTACAGGGCAAACTGCAGTCTGATTTGTTTTATTCAAAGGACGAGATTGCATGGGGTAAACTCTCGGCCCATGATCTCAACGCCATAGGGAGTCTTCTCCGGAATCTGTTTTTGCCTCTGTCTGGAATGGGCATGCTCCCTGATATTTTGAAGATGATTATACAGCATGGAGGGCCGCTTGTAAACGAAAAAGACGAATCGAATGGATCCGAAGAGGAATCGCGAAAACGCCTCGAGATTGAGCAGGTTGTCGAGACGCTGCACAATCGCCTCATAGAATGTGCGCGATTAGTAGCTGCTGGACTGCAATACGCACTGCTGAAGATTGAACTCGTCAAAGTCAAGGATCTGGAGAAACAACACAAGGCATCTGGGGATGAGGAGACAGGAAGCGAAATATTGAATCCGTGTCAAGCGAATTTCACCGCTGAATTCGAGCAAAGGATGCGTCAGTACTATTCAAGTCGAAAGGAACTTCCACGAGCTCTCGCTTCCCTCGAAGCATTTTCTGTGCGAGAGAAGACACCTGATGCCGTGTCAGAGGATGATAAGAGAACGGTCGCCTACGACTCCGACGTTAGACAGGAATTCTTTCTCATCTTATATATGGGCCATCTACAGGACAATCTGATCAAAGCCACTTTGGATTTCATAAAGTTTGCAGACGGCAAGGTCGCAGACAGTACTATGCAACGAAACAGGGTGATATTTCCAATCCATAATTCAATCCGAGAATGGCTGTCTCTTGCATCAGAGAAGGAGTCCACGGATGATCCAGACGGTAGGCAGTCTTCGCAGGTCAACTCTTCATCTGTTTATCAGGATACCGAGTTCGGAAACCACCCAGACCCGGAACATCTCCCTCCAGCTAACTGCTGGGAAGAAGGGAGCACTGTTCTCCGCTCAATATCGCATGTCATCAAGTCTGAGCAAAGTATTTTTGGCTTCCGCGTTGCAGCAGCTTCTTTTTGCGTCGGGATACTGGCATTCCTACACCAGACTCAGAACTTCTTCATACACCAGCGATGTATCTGGGCTATGATTGTCATTGTGATTGGAATGAGTCCGACAAGTGGACAGACGATGCTCGGCTTTGTTACGCGTATTATCGCTACGATTGTTTCTCTGGCTCTAAGCCTGATCGTCTGGTATATAGTGGATCAGAAAACCACTGGAACCATTGTCTTTCTCTATCTCGCGAACATCTTCGAGGTATGCTCACGGTACTCTCCAATTAAGCGCATACTTATCCCGTTTCCAGTACTATTTCTACATAACCAAGCCTCAGTATTTCGGGCCATGTGTGATTGCCATTGTCACTTTAAATGTTATAGTAGGATATGAATTACAGGTAAGATTTCTTTTCTTGTGTTTTGCTGTGTTTTGCCGTGTGTACTTCAAGACTAAATGAGGTCCAGATCCGCAAGCTCGGCCTCGAAGTTGGGACCTCGAATGGCCAGCCATATTACCCTATTTACCTCTTCGGCCCCTATAAGCTTGCCGCGGTGGCAGCAGGTGTAGCTATATCTTTTTTCTGGGTAATATTCCCATATCCAATTACAGCAAAGTCCACCCTGCGAAGGACTCTCGGACGAGGCCTATTCGTTCTCGCCAAATTCTACAGCTGCATGCACACGACGATCGAGCTGTGGCTAACCGGGGAGCTCGGCAACGTCCAAGACGCACGCTCAGCGTCTTACAAACTCACGAAGATCCGACACAAGGTTTTCAAAGAGGAGATGGCGCTTCTAAACAGCCTCCGCATGCTCAGCCACTTCAGCACATTCGAGCCGGCCATCGGAGGCAAATTTCCCAAACCCGTGTACGACAGCATCATTTCCGAAATCCAGCGGATGCTCATCAGCATGGCGCTGATGGCACTTACGACGCAGAACCTCGAGGCCCTGGCGACGGAGAGCGAGAGCGAGAGCGAGAGCGACAACCCAGACGAATCACAAGATAAATGGACTAAAACGCTGGCCTCGGTTGCACTGCAATCCGCGGACTTCAATTCCCATAACATCACCTCGCTTCTTTGCCATGTGGCATCATCGATCACGAATGCGCAGCCCTTGCCTCCCTATCTTTCGACGGGGAGCTCGTTCCCTCTTGCTCGTCGGTTGCAGGAGATCGATGGCGAGCTGATGAGTATACGGCACGTGGAGGATCCGGCGTTTTCAGCGTTCGTGGCGTTGGAGGTGTTGAGGTCTGTGTTGAGTTTTAGTCTCAAGGACTTGTTATGGTATGTTTCACTCTATTGCACTCTATGTTGCACTCTATATACTAACTAACGCACGATAGTAACGTGAAGAGCCTTGTCGGCGAGCTCAGGTTTGATTTCCACATGCGCCAGGCGCAGGAGTATGCCGAGTCGACGGGGTTAATATCTGCCACGAGCGAGGAGCAATGTATCTAGGAATGTAAGAAATAGGTATACGTCTGTCGCAACGTATCCATAGTTAGTTCAAGATACTACTACTAGATAAGTCCTTATAGGTACACACATCGCCCTTTTCAATAACCAAAGTCTACATTCGGACTTCTAAAAATGCAATAGTTTCTGCAGGCTTCTGGTAAGTGGAGCACAGGTCTAACACTGAGCTTGATGATTTTCTCAGATTCAGTGTAATCCCAGAGGCATCGCATCCAGGAACGAGGTAGAAATACACCTATATATTCACACACACACACACACACACAGAGAGAGAGAGAGAGAGAGAGAGTCATAATATCGTCCAAGTTATATGCAATGCATCTCAATGCAAGAAGACAGAGATGAGCGTTACAGCATATATATAGTATATTACAAGATCTGCCAGTTATCATATACTCGGGTATAGAGGAGAGTCGAGTAGGTAGAGTGTAGAGAGTAGAGTAGAATTCTACTACAAGTTAGCCAGTAGAAGAACAACCACAAACACCACTCACCGACTTTTAGAACCGTAACGAAATAAATAAATATGAACATCAAGAACGCGAGGGCTTCCGGAGACGAGGATAGTAGAACAAGAAGAATATAACAACGGCAAGGAGCACCACCAGCGTAGGCAGAAACATGAAGGTGAAGAGGAAGAGACTCAGGCCAAAAGCGAGGTTTTGGCCTGGGAAAAGTCGGCGAGCCATGAGGTCGAGAGTTGTCGAGAGCATTGATAGGTACTAACTAGTAGGACTAGGACATAAATTCTGTGGGGTCCTAGGACTTGCTCTAAGGCTTGAGGTGCGAGTAGATATACTACTTGATAATTTAACAGGAGTATCTGGATAGTAGATAAATGAAGGAGTATCCCTTGTGAGGCTGGCAAGTTATTGTGTACCTGCTTTTACTTATTATTATTGTATACTTAAGTAAGGCTTGTTCTCCTCGATGTACTGCATTGGGTATTGTACGGTAAGTACGGTAAGTACGGTATACTCCACTGCGCCAAACAGGACTAGCGCGGTAATGACGCAACAAGCAAGGAGAGCCTGAGTACTTAGGCAGCAGCATTACTCCATAACATTACATTTACATTAATTACGATATCGATGAGAACAACAAAGCAGACTGCTAATTATACTCGAGTTATTACATATATTATGATCGGGTGTGTAAAGCAAGAGAAATATGAGCATGAGTTGTCTGGAATCCAAGTCAGCATGATGAGATGCAGATGCAGCCGTACTCTAGGCAGCAATCCCAACGATTCCTCCTCGAAATACAAGCGAGCGCCCACCAGTCGATTGCTGGAATTTGGGATCCATTGGCCAGAGCCTTGTAGGGCTGAGCTTGGCACGAGTCTTGTAATAATAGTAGGAATAGAGTGAATAATATGAACATCCTACTCCATAATAGGAGCGTCGGAGAAGACTGATTTGTCCGGTCAATTATCGACACAGCATCCCCACTGCTGAATTGTTTTCTTCATACAGAGTAGTTATTGCCAGTTGGCAGATAATAATGGCCGCGTTTCCGCCCATTTCCCTCACCCATCTCGCTCGCTCTCCCCGCCCAGATGAACTCCCTCCCCCATCACAAACCCTTCGACCAGGCCGAACTGGAGAACTTTGGCGTCGACTGGGTCATCCTTTATCAATTCGAGGATCTGGGTAAGTCTCAAAAGCCAAGAACCCAAAAAGAGAGAGGTTGACTGCGTTCTCACACGTTCCATAGAGATATCCCAGGCTATCGACGAATTCCAGACACTCGTCCATGATCTCAGAGAAGCGCATCTGCAGATTCAAGTACGGCATGGACATGGCGTCTCCCTCCTGATCTTCATTCGTGTCCCTCGAAACCACCTGGGGGATTTGATATATAAATCTCGGTATGGATTGAGGGGACAAAAACTCCCGTCGTTTCAATGACGACTCGCTGACCAATATCCCCCGCGTATTTCAACCACCAGAGTCAAAGACTGGCTATATGGTATTGTACATGAACTCCCAGCAAGTGATTCTCGTACGGATATCGATGCCTCAACCCCTGCAGAAGCCATTCGATCTGTATACCACGCTGTGACGTGGGAGAAAGCGCTGGGAGGCGCAGGAATTACGCCTCAACACGGCAAGTGGAAAAACATCGTAACCGCGTTTCCTTTGCACGACCTCGCTGCTAATGCAGAGCTGCTGCGGAAGTGGAGCAGGACGGTCCTGCTGACAGGCGAAGATTTGGACGCCATTCGCGCGTTGTTTGGGGAAAAGGTGGGTTGCTGCTGCATAGCCGGAGATTCCGAGCCACCGAGTCATTTTCATGATCTTGCTGATGCTGATGCTGATGCTGACGACTGACGTGGAAAATAGGTGGCCTTTTACTTTGCTTTCATTCAGTCTTACTCGTCCTTCCTAGTATTTCCGGCTGTCTCGGGAGTCGTCTGCTGGTACTATCTTGGCTCATACTCGATTACCTTTGCCGTTCTGAATTGTCTATGGGCCATCGTGTTTGTAGAGTACTGGAAGATCCGTGAAACGGACCTCAGCCTAAGATGGAATGTCAGGGGAGTCGGAGTGCTCAAGGTAACTCGTGCCCAGTATCGCGGGGATAAACAAGTCCGAGATTCTGTAACAGGCGAGATGGTCCCCGTCTTCTCGGCCCATAAACAGTTCCTCCGACAGCTCTTGCTCGTTCCCTTTGCCTCCATTGCCAGTCTCGCTCTTGGGAGCTTGATTGTGGTGACCTTTGCTCTGGAGGTCTTCATCTCCGAGGTTTACACTGGCTCGCTCAAGGGTTACCTCGAGTTCCTGCCGACTGTGATCTTCTCTCTCTCACTCCCGACTATCACCAGCGTCCTCAACGGCATTGCCACTCGTCTGACGGAACTTGAGAACTACCGCACCCAGGACCAGTATGACCTGGCACAGACGGCGAAGCAGTTCGTGATGCACTTCATCACCGCATTCCTACCGACTATCCTGACGGCGTTTGTATACGTTCCATTCGGAGCCAAGATCGTTCCCTATCTGGACATCATTGCCCGTGTTCGTGGACGAGTAGGAGCAAATACGTCTATTCTCTCACCACAGGACTTGCACATCGACGCCACACGTCTCCAACAAGAAGTAATCTACCTATCCCTGACAGGACAAGTGCTAAGCTTCGGCGAGGAGGTGGTACTCCCCTACATAAAGCGGGTCCTATGGCAGAAATGGCGCGATTACCAGCACGAAAGGGCCGCCGCGACCAGACAACACGGCGGCGGCGGCGGTGGCCGTCGCCTCTCACAAGCCACGACCCATGTCCTCGTTGACGGGCCCGACGAGGCAGCCTTCCTCAGTCGCATCCGCAACGAGGCCGAGGCAGACGAGTACAAAGTGCACGAGGATACCCTCGAGATGTGCGTGCAGTTCGGATACCTGACGCTCTTTGGGGCCGCGTGGCCTCTCGTAGCCCTAGGGTTCCTGATGAACAACTGGCTAGAGGTGCGCGGGGATTTCTTCAAATTAACCAAGGAATGCCAGCGGCCGCCGCCGATCCGCACGGATTCGATCGGGCCGTCGCGCCAGGGATTAGAGGTCCTCGCGTGGCTGGGGACGTTGTCGACGGCGGCGATTGTCTATATCTACCGTGACCACGGTGGCGGCCGCGAGGACACAGCAGAGATCCATCTCGCGCCGTTACTTCTGATCATCCTCCTGGCCGAATGGACGTATCTGGGCGTGCGCTTTGCCGTGAGAACGGGTCTGCGGGCTATCATGTCCGGCACGCTGCGCAACGAGCTGGCGAAGCGGTACGCGCTGCGCAAAAGCTGGCTGGATGGGGTGCGTGGCAGTCCTAGCCGTGGGAAACTGCGGGTGCGCTTCCGGGACCGTGTGAGCGTGTACACCACTGGCACGGAGCCGCCGTCGCCGCCGCATGAGGAGGATGAGGTGCTGCACGACGATAGCGTGGAGCTGGAGCGACAGTTCTGGCTGGCGACGCAGGAGGATGCGGTGGACGATGGGATGCGACTGATCAAGGCGTTGGGGAGGGACAATATGGGTGAGAAAAAGGGTCGTTACAAGGAGTTGTAGACTACTTCAATAGCCTACTTCAAGTTCTTTAAGTTATGAATGTACATTATCTACGTGTCTACGTGTCTCTGCGTCTTGCGAACAGGCTTGGCAGCTGGATAGTGACGCAATTCATTATTATCAGCATCACTTATCCCAAAGTATAATTGACTTCCTCCATCGATGAGTGAACGAAGGAATTATGCTGCCTGTGTGAGTTGGATGTGGCGCAGGAGGCGCAGAAGAGGCGCAGTCGGTTCCGGTTTATATTGTCTGTACTGTAAGGCTAATACGTAGATTACGGCACCTACTTTGCTATTACACTATATTACACTATTATAACAGAATAACTACTAGTACTCTACTACTACTACTACTCTACTACTATATACTACTGTTAGTATCTGCTAAGTAGCATACTACTAATAGACGACAGAGTAGATATTAATGATCTATGCAAGTACTCTGGATGGCATACCTGGGCAGTAGACACATACGAATACGCATAACCTGGACGAAGATCATCCCGATCCTAATAATAGTACTACTAGATGATGCTTACTTGCAGACTCATGTAGGCGAAGCATGCTCCACCGTGGCGAAACATGAAGTATAAAACATTCACTCTCACTCACTCTCATTCTCAATCTCAGTCAACCTCACTCTCAATCTTACTCTCAATCAATCAATCAATCCACCTTGAAACACTCAAGATTTAAAAAGACCAAAATGCTCCTCCTCCTCCTCCCCCTCCTCCTAACCCTAACCCCAACAACCCTCGCCTCCCCCCAAGACATCGGCGCAATAATCGACTCCGCCCTCAACGACGCCGGCTCAATCGGCACAAACGTCAACTCAGCCCTAGAAACCATCTTCGCAAGCATCACCTCCGCAGGCGAGGCCCTCCCCACCAACGTCGAGAGTTGGGCCGAGAGCGTCGCCTCGGGGGCCTCCAGCTGGGGCACAAACGCCCAGACTGATATCGATAGTTTGGCGTCGAGTATTGCCTCGGATGCGGAGTCTTGGTATTCGAGTGCTAGTAGTGCGGGGTCGACGGCTTTGGGGGGGTTGAGTAGTAGTTCTACTTCTACTTCTACTACTATTGCTACTACTTCTGCTACTACGACGAGTGATACTACTACTACTTCTTCTTCTTCTTCTTCTTCTTCTTCTTCTTCTACGAGTGATGCTACGACGACCGCTACTTCTGGGTTTACGACGACGACTACTACCACCTCAGAGACGAGTTCGAGCTCGACTACAAGTGTAGATGCAAGTGCAAGTGCAACCGCCTCGCAAACCGATAACGCAGCTCCAAATGTCACGCCTTACATGGGTATTGCCGGTGTAATGGGTATACTGGGTGTTGTCGCAGCTCTATAACGGAGCGAATCACGGACAATTGTTCTTTCTTTTTTGTTGTTGATGTATATTAATGAAGATGGGTATATAGGATAGGAAGGATAGGTACTGAATTAGTATTTTGTTTCTGCAGTCTCTGCCTCTCCCTCTCGCTCTCCCTCTCCCTCCGTAGCCGAAAGAGTCATTTTCGGACCTGTAAACCACTTGCGTGCGAAGAGGAAGTAGTAAAGCATGCAGGCGATCCAGACGAAGCCGTTTATGACGATTGTGTAGTTCATCTCGTTGGCTGTTTTGTTAGCTATGTATAGAATTGAGAGAACAGAAACGAAGAGAAAAGGGTACATACGGCCTGGATTATTCACAGAAGGAAACATAGACAGAATCAGACCGAAAACTAGCCATATCACGGCGATGACGGCAATCGGTTCACTGAATCTGCCCGTGTAGAACTCTCCTGGCTGGAAGCGTGTGGAGCCCCAGATGAGGCGGCAGAGGATGGGCGTGCCCCAAGCGACATAGTTACTCGCGACGAAGAGCGAGAAGAGCGCGTTTGCAGCGACGTTGTTGATCAGACATAGTAGGCCGAAGACGATGCAGACGGCGGCCAGGCCCAGGATGGCGTTTATGGGCTGGTATCGGATGCGGTGGCTGATTTGGCGGAAGAAGGAGGAGAAGGGGAGGGCGCCGTCGCGGGAGAAGGCCCATGTTTGGCGGGATGCTGCGACAATCTTCATTCATTATTACTTACTATATGGGAAAGAATTGGGTTGGATGGATTGGATTGGGAGGAGTACCAGGCTGAGGCCGATGAGGAATTGGATGAAGATTAACACGGCCATGAAGCCCAGGGCGCCTTTCTTGCCGAGAGCGTCGTAATACACCTGGACATATTAGAAGACAGTAACAGAAGAAGAAGAAGAAAAAGTACAGAAAAGAGAGAGGAATACCTGAGCCATAGGCTGCCCAAATACCGTCCCAAGAGTATTCTCCACGTTGGGATCCATCACCGCAGCAATCACGCTCAACACCATGAAGCCCAAGATCCATGCGCTGCCAGCAGAGAAGAGGATTCCCCGGGGAACAGCGCGCGCCGCATGCATGGCCTCCTCGCTCATATGCACACAGGAATCGAAGAACCCAATCGACCAGATGGGCGACAGAAAAGCCAGTATGAAAGTCCACCCGGTCGGCCAGTTGGTCAGATTGTCGACATGGCCAAAGACATAGCTGCCAGAGTTGAGGGAGCCCCCGCGCGTCACCTTGCCGACGGGGAGGGCGACGACAGTGGCTATGATGATGGCGACGTTGATGAAGATGCAGAAGGTCTGCAGACGAGGCATGATGTGGCTGGCGAGGATGGTGCAGACAGCGTGGGTGACGATGAGGCCTGCGTAGAGCCCGTATACTGTGCCTTGCGACGCCGACCAGGTTCCGTCGCGGGCGATCGAGACACACGCGAGGATCATGAGTGACAGTGTATCTACCGTCGTCAGCATAGTATTTTCTTTGAATATGTGTATAGAACAGAGGATATGGAAGTACAGTCGACAGAGCAGATCCCCCCGATCAGCCCAAGGGTGTTGCTGTAGCCCACCAAGAAGCTTAGTGCATTCTTATATTTGTCGCCGGCAAAGTAATGCGTCCACCAGTAGAGCCCACCAGCTGTGGGCATGGCTGATGCCATATCGGCCTATTCCTGTCAGATGCTATACAGACAGAGAGAGGAGAAGAAAGAGAAGAGGTACCATGGCCAGTCCGACAAAGAAAATCAAGACGCTCGCGACAAACCAGCCCTACATCGATTAATATCCATTCTTTACCAAGGATACCATAATATATCAGCGATGAAATACCCAAACCATCCCCGCAGGCCCCGCAGGAAGCGAAAAGGCGAGGGTCGATGCGATCGAGGGCACCAGGCCCATGATGCTGAACGCGATGGCGAAGATCTGCAGGGACGAGTACTGGCGACGCAGCTCCTGTTTGTATCCCATTTTGGCTGATTCGTCAGTTCTTTCTTTCGTTCTCTTAATCGTACGCGATGAAGCGATTCGGAGCTTACCCAGCAGGTCGCGGTCGTCGACGTCGCCCAGGACGTCGGTCTGGGACTCCATGGTGTACTACTCCTATATTCGAGCAGAGAGTATGGAAAACAGAGTAGAGAATTAGATCGGATGAGAATTGGCCCAGAAGTAGAATTCGAGAAGGGATTCTGATAGTTTAAATCAGGGGCGCAGACTCAAGAGAGTCCAGCCACTCCACGCCATAAACAGGCAGGATTTACATCGCCAGCTGCTTATGTCTTTCTTATCACCAACTAGCGAAGACTAGCATTCATGCTTCTTTTTTCCATTGCTCTTTCATTACTCCTTCAGGTAAAATCCTCGACATCCTAGATAACATGCTCTGAGTACAGAGTAGCCATATTGATATTAATTCTTAGGTATTAACGTATTACATCCTGTTTCTCTCCCTCCCGTGTGTGTGTGTGAAGCTACAGCCCGTCAGCTCCCCCACGCTCAACACCATTGTTCGGGGCGTTATTGATATTATTGCCGGGATTGATAGCGTTCCCCCCACGAGGAGACTGCAACTGAGGAGTATGCGCCCGGTCAAGTGTCGTGGTGTCAGACAAATTGCGTGACGCCCGGTTCATCGCCTCGTCCCACGAACCAGGGCCCAACTTGGCCTCCCACTCGTTGTAATCCTGGCCTGGATTGACCGACTGATAGGAAAAGAGCATCAGGAAGCCATAGAAGCCACAAGCCAGCAGTGATCCAAGCAGAGGTCCGACCCAGTAGATCCAGTGGTATCCAGGAAAGCTGCGGTTGATCACGTCGGGCCCCAGAGAGCGCGCTGGGTTGAGGGAGCCGCCAGTAAAGTAATCTCCTATACCATTATTAGTATTTCTTCTGATTCTTTTTTTCTTCTACAGTGATTTAACGTACCAATCAACTCTGTCACGAAAAACACAAGCCCGATTCCGACCGGCGCCAAAAACGTGGATTTGTGCTTGACCACCGCCAACATAATCACCACAAACACCAACTGCGCCGTCAGGAACATCTCGATGAAGAGACCCTGCGAGATGGATGTCCCGCCGCCCAGACGAGTCGCCACGTTCAGAGAGCCTGGAAACAGAGCGCTGACCACGCCAGCAGACGCGATGCCCCCGACGATCTGCGCTGCGAAGACGAGCACTCCGCGCACAGGGGGCATTCCGCCGACCAGACACAGTGCCAGAGTGACCTATTCCATCCGTAAGTACTAATATTCTCTTTAGGAACTGAAGAAGAAGTTGCGATGCTTACCGCCGGATTGAACAGACCCCCAGTGACCCGGTAGAAAGCCCAAACGTTGACCATCAGCGAGAAACCGAACGAGAGCGACGCGTACAACAGGTTGGAGGTATTAGGAGGCGCTCCATCTTCGGGCTTGGGGGTGTTGGCGACCTGCGTGCCGGCAAAGGAAAAGAAGAGGAAGAGAAAAGTCCCGACGAACTCGCCAACGACAGCGATGAAGTTATTTCGCGTGGTGTCGGCGAGATGAAGCATCGGCAGTTGGCCTCGCGACGGTCGGTCGAGAGGCGACTCCGCGTCGGTGTGTCTTCGCAGCCATTTGGGAGCCATGTTCCTTTCACTCTTTCCCTTCTATGGTTTGTATATCAAGATCCCGGTATGTCGATATCTTGTGAGTTGAGAGCGCTTCTTATATCCGCGGATTCCTTTTGCGACGCCTTCATCCACGTCATGACTCGCTCAGATCTGGTGTTGAAATCCATGGTTGAGTCTTCATCTACAGTTATCACTACTTCCCAGGTACCTTGACTCGTGAAAGTAGTACCTGATGGTTTTTTTTATCCCAGCAATGAGCGCGAATTGACCGGATTCCCAGTCATGATCTCACCACTCAAGCCCAATCAGCCTAACCAGTTCCAGCTTCAATCAAAGAAACAGACGCGGAGATCACCCCGCAACCCCTCATATCGACTACCCCTCCAGAAGATAAGATTCCCTGCAGCATCTCGAGTGCTATATCGCTGTCGTGTGTCGCTGGGTTGTTGTGTCGCTGTGCGGCTGTCTGGATGCTCCTCCGCGGAGAAATCTCTCTGCTTCTGCACCACGCCATATGCACACAGGCCTCCGCGGACTTGATCAATTACTGTGGATTAGAAAATGCTTATGCGGGATTTGACAGCGCCTCGAGGTATAAATATCGCGATCATGAATCATCGTTCCCTGCGTTGGGGTTAGACTTTTCGCGAGCCACTGTTCCTTCGAACTCTGCAAAGTTACATCCCGTTCTCTTCTTTTTTTTGCTCTATTCTTCTTCTACAGTAGAAGTGATGACGCTCTCTCCAGAACAAATCCAGCTTGTCAAGGCCACCGTGCCAGTGCTGCAGGAGCATGGACTAACCATTACCAAGCGCTTCTACAGCAATATGCTGGACGCCCATCCGGAGCTGCGCGGAGTCTTCAACCACACCAATAAAGCCAATGGCCGCCAGCCCATGGCTCTTGCAGGCGCCCTCTTCGCCTATGCAAGCTACATCGACGACCTAGGCGTGCTGAGCCCAGCTGTGGAACGCATCTGCCACAAGCATGCCTCGCTCTACATCCAGCCCGAGCACTACCAGATCGTGGGGAAGTTCCTGCTCGAGGCCATGGGCCAGATCCTCGGAGCGGCGCTGACTCCGCCTCTCCTCGACGCCTGGGCCACTGCATACTGGCAGCTCGCCAACCTGATGATCAGCAAGGAGGCCGACCTCTACAAGAGCGCCAACGGCTGGACTGACTTCCGCGACTTTCGCGTCGCCCGCAAGGAACCCGAGTCCGACGAGATCACCTCCTTTTACCTCGAACCTGTCGACGCGAGCGAGCCACTTCCCCCCTTCATCCCAGGCCAGTACGTCTCTGTCCAGGTATCCGTGCCGCAGCTCAACCACGACCAGTGTCGCCAGTACTCTCTCAGCGACCAGCCGCAGCCAGGATACTACCGCATCAGCGTGCGCAGAGACCCAGGGCCCTCTGCGTCGGACTCCAATTCCGGTACTCATCCAGGATACGTCTCCAACATCCTGCACGACAACGTACAGGTCGGAGACACCGTGAAACTCTCCCACCCTTACGGAGACTTCCACCTCTCCAGCACCAGCGCTGCCGCAAAGACACCCCTGGTGCTCATCTCTGCAGGCGTCGGGTTAACGCCTCTCACCTCGATGGTGAATACCCTCGTTGCATCCGCATCCCCATCCGACCGTCCTATCCACTTCATCCACGGGGCGCGCACCTCCTCAGCCCGGGCCTTCAAGTCGCACCTCCAGAGCCTTGTGTCTACCGTGCCAGGCCTCCGGACAACATTCTTCACAAGCCACCCGACCGAGGAGGAGAAAGAAGGAGTTGACTACGACGTACGTGGACGCGTGGATCTGTCAAAGTTGGACGGGGAGCGTGATCTCTTCCTCGGCGATGCAACGACAGAATACTATGTGTGCGGGCCGACGGGATTCATGCTGGACGTGAAGAAGGCTCTAACGGAGAAGGGGGTCAGCGCGGATCGGGTGAAGATGGAATTGTTTGGGACGGGAGGAGCTCCGGCCTGAAGGAATAAAAAAATTTAGATGGATTATGACGTGAAGAGTGGACTCATGATTCAGAGTGTAGGATAGACTAGAGTGTTAGAATAGCGGGTTTTTCCGGTTAGCAGAATAGCTTTCTTATATTACAAAAACGGGTTCTTTTTATACACTTACCTAGTGTAGTATTATTAGATTATTAGATTACTAGATTACTAGAACATTAGATATTAGATATTGAATATTAGAATATTAGAATATAGTACAAACCCAGCAATCGGGAATTATCGCACTCGCAGAGCCATACGATTCACCAGCAAGACAAACGGATATGACTATATCCGCAGGGTCCAGCTGGATCACCAGTAAGATGAAGACTAAATAAGACTCCAGCCTATAGCAGTTAGAAATAATAACACAAAGTCTTGGGAGAAGGAAGTCTAACCGATAAAGTGCTCCATTGTGACAGATGAGGTGACGCGGAGAGACAAGATCCAGATCAGCCCACTGTATGCCACCGATAATTCTGATCGTCCATACTAGTAGTAGCGGTAGTAGCGGTAGTAGTATTCTGTCGACGTTCTGTGTCTGTGGTTTATTGCGCAGTAATTCTGTACAACTTGAAGCCTTGCGATCGAGGAGAATTACGTTGAAATCAGCGTGTACAAAACCCGTCGCAGTACTATAGTATTCTATACTATTAGGTAGTTCTAGTAGGCTAGTAGTTCGGCGCCGAGACTCGGCCGGAGCGCAGGCTCGCACGAAACCTGCTATAAATTCAGGTTTGTATATAATAATAATAATATAATCGATACTAATAAGATTCGTCGGACCCGGCCGAACGAACGCTGGATGTTCACCATCCGGGCTGGGGTGATCAGTCGGCAAGTCATCTTCCAGACGTTGTCATCTTCTATACTGTCTATATATTGCTTTCTCCCTCACACCACACAACACATACATACATACAGATACACATTCAGATACGCATACACATCCAAAGACACATACATACAGCTACAGCTCCTGTACAGCGAACTATACAGCACAACTATAAAACAAGACAACAACATGTCCTTCTCTCCTGATCCTCTGTCGGCCAATTGGTCCTACGACAGCGCCATCGATCTCTTCTCTCTCAACTCCATGGTCCCAGAAACCTTCCCTCTCGATATCCCCAGCGATATGCTTTGGGATCCCAAGGAACTGCCTGCAGACTTCTTTGCTGCGCCGTCTGATATCAAGGGCTTTACTGTGTCCAACCACTCTGGTGAAGACTCTCTCTCAGTATGTCTCTCTCTATACCTATATATTTATATATGTATGTATATGTACTAACAAATTGCAGGATGAAAGCGATGACCAAGCCTACTCGCCCACAAACATCATCTCAACCCCCCCAACAGCTCCTCTCGACCCTCTCTCTCCCATCGACTTCCCCTCTCCTCAACAACCCCCCGTCCAACTCAAACGCAAACAATCCACCCCCTCACCAACAACCACAAAATCCCCCAGATACTCCTCCAGTCCCGAACTCCACCCACAAGAACCCTCCTCTCGCAAAATCCCCCGCTCTCTCTCCGATGACTCTGCCCGGGGTCGTAACGCCGCTAAGCGCGCCGCCCACAATATCATCGAGAAGCGGTACCGCACAAACATGAACGCCAAGTTCGTCGCCCTCGAAAAGGCAATGACCATGAGCGTCAAGAACGGCAAACCTTCTTCTGCTTCTTCACCTTCTTCCTCTGGGAAATCCTCCGCGTCGCTCAAGAAGTCGGAGATTCTCACGAACGCGATTGCATATATGCAAGAGCTACAGGAGACGAATGAGCGGTTACGCAAGGAGATAGCAGTACTGAGTCAGGGAGTTAGGAGGCCGTACTGCTAATTCTCTCTCTCTCTCTACTACCTCTTCTCTTCTTCTCTTCTTCTCTTCTTCTCTTCTTCTCTACTTCGACTTCCTTACATTATTTTATGATTTAGAACGGCGTTGACATTGGATGTATATTACTCTTTCGGGAGTCGATCCTCTCCCCTGGCAGGGCAGGCAGGCAGGCGGATACTTCAATGGTTGGATGCTGGGCAGGGACGGTATACCCGGAAAAGTTGAATCTCTCCTATCTCTCTCTCCGCGTCTCTTATATTTCTATGTATCTCTGGGAGACTGCAACTAGAAGGGCATTTAATAATAGATCGCCTGAATTCAATTCATTCTATTATTCCATCTTTACGAGTAATTCTATCCATCCTCTTCACGAGTAATCTTCACGAGTAATTCTATCCATCCATCTCACCGAATATCGTAGTAAATGACGTATCCAAAGCGGGAGTCTAGACCCAATCCTCCTATTCCATTTCACTTCCGACGGAACAGCTAACCTTGGGAGTAGTAGTGGAGACATAAAACTCTTCGGTGAACACGACTCGCGGCTGGGCTAAAGTACGCATTTACTCCTACTCCTGCCAGCAAGGTACATACCCAAGATACATACATAAAATCTAGAACGAAAATGAAAATGAAATGACAGCTGACATGCAACCTATCATTCAATCAAAACGAAGAATCGGCAATTAAGACACCAGATCTGCAGACTGCAGACTGCAACTACAGACTACAGCGCAGTGCGCGCCAGCATCATGGAAAATGCTCGGAGCCGACGCCCGTTAGTCTACGTACTAGCCGTCTTAGTGCGCTCTAGCACACTCTAGTGGACTGCAGTCTACTCCGCAACCAGAGGAGAGTACCGAAGTAGTGTCGAGCTAACTAGATGGAGGAGACCGAAGGAGTGTAGTACTCGATAAGTCGACGCTGATATAACTACTAGGTAGTTAGTTAGTTAGTAGGTAGGTAGAGATGTGTGCTGTATACCGGTCGGATGGACACGCTAATATCAATATCCTCTGTCGTTGGTGATCTGGGGATCGCCCGGAATCAGGTTTCCAGGTTACCTTCCTGGGTAGGATGCATTGATTACTTCTATTCGTTGTCAATCGTGAATCGGGGTTTCAGTGTACAAAGCACTATATACGGAGAAGGACCTCCCATTCTACTACTAGTAGTACTACTAAGTGATGGCATCAGCAACCTCACTTGTGATTAGGAGGCGAATTGATATCCAATGTAGCATTTCCTACATAACTAATGCTCTATAAACCGGTTATTGAACGACACAGCCATGATACAGAAAATTGACATGTGGTTGCCACTGATCTACGTAAGGTCCCAAACAGGTCTTTGTACCTACCTATAAGTAAAGATACGGCTGAAAGCAAGCTCAAAGTAATAGTTAGTTATCTGTAGTGAGATTTAGTAACGAGGTAAAATACATAAAAAGTATTCCAACATGTGATACTCGGACCGAGAAGTATTTCATTCCAATTCTGGGTGCATTTCTGTTCTACATTATTCAAATAGTCTTTTTATAAATATGTATTAACATGAACATTATTGTACATATTAAATATAGTAGAAAGCATTCATTAGCTGGTGAGAATCCTTACTGCTTGACTGTAGTAGTAGTAGCGTAGTATATAAATATGTGACTCAACCCACTGCAACTCTACCTCTATACCAGTCGTGCTAGTGCTAGTATATAGTATATAGTATAGTATATATCTAGTGTACGTAGTATGATATTCTCTCCACTCGACCGTCAGCGAGATTACTCTCCAGTCTACCAAAGAACGTCTCTTCACCGGCACTCTGCATCCTACATCACCGACGGCAAGAATGAGATCTAGTCAAGAAGAAACCCATAAGAAACACTCATGATATTTGGGAAGGAGATTAGCTGAGAACGGCTAAGTGCAGTATCGAGGACGGGATAGAATGCACTCATTGGAATCGGACTAGTTGGGATGAAATCAGGATGATACACTTTGTTTAATGGGTGGTGAGTTTCTTTAGTACTTGTAAGAGCTTGAGGCTGATATAACTAGTTAGTAGCTGTGGGTATATTGACTAAGAAGGAATGATAGTTCGGAATATAGAATATGGATCAATATATGTTGTGTCTCCAATGCAGTGTAGATGACAATGAAGACGATAAGGTTAGAGTAGGAACGCTATACAGATCATCTCTATATCTAAGGAGGCGAACCAGACGGAGCAGCACCAGAAGGAGCAGTACCACCGCTACTCTCATTCTCAACCCCCCCATCCGCAGTATAATAAGCAGCAGGAGTAACCTCAGTATCCTCCGCAGAATCAACAACAACAGAAATCCACGCAAAGATCCCATCCGCCACATCATCTCCTAGATAAACATACTCCACAAACGGGTCAATATCGCTCTCCAGCTCCTGGGCCAGGATTTCATCGTCCGCGTTCTCCGTGACCTCCTGCGTATTCCCGCTGTAGGGCTCCGTCTCCTCTACGGCGGAGATGAGGTCCTGGTCGAAGAAGATCTGGCCGACGTGCGAGGTGAGGGTCGTGTAGAGGCCCGAGATGGTGTTGTTGTTTGTGTTGACGGTTGTTTCGTTGACCGGGTGGGTGAGGACGTGGATGTGGGTTGCGCGGCTGGTGTAGTGGCCTGGGAAGATGGATTGGAATTGCACGACGCCGTCAGTGTCGGTTTTTTGGAGGCCACGGAGGAAGGTTGTGTCGATGTTGGATTCGTCGTTGGAGTTGCCGTTTCCTGAGGCGACGATGCCGGAGTATACGCCCTTTTACTTCTTGTTAGTGCACTGTTCTATTTGTATGTGTGTATGGTTGACGTACAGTGGCGTTGCAGTGCCAAAAGTCAAGGTACATGTCTGGGATGGGCTTGCAGGTGGTCGAGTCGATGAGTTGGATGTCTAGGAAGAGAGGGATGCCGTCCTGGTTCTCGGTGATGTTGCTGCGGATCAGCTCGCCGGTGACGTCTTGTCTTGTCAGTTCTTTCAGAGGAAGTAAAGAGGATGAGAGAGGAGACGTACAGTAAGGACCCTGGGTGACATCCTCAGCGAGGACACAGGAGCCCTCAGAGGCAAACAAGACAGATGGATCGGTCTCGAGGCCGACATCCAGAGAGGAGAGATGGGTTTCGTTCAACGGCGAGGTGTCGCGGGCCGTCAGGAGACGAGAGTCTGGTCTGTCAGTGTGCTATCCTGGTCCAGAGCCATGTTATCAAGACGTACGAGCATCGAGGCCACGAGCCTTGCGCAGGTTGCGCAGAGTACGCTCACGACGCGCAATGTTTCTTTTCTCGAAGCCACGGGTCTGCAGAACAGAGGAACATTGCTGGACACCGCGAGCACGAAAGTTTTTCAGAGCAACAGCGCGTTCAGCAGCCTCAGCCTTGACGTTGTGGCCGGGATGGGCGGAGACAGCGCTGATGATGCCGACGAGGCCGGTGGCGAGGGTAGAAAGGCGGACCATTGCAGAGATGATGGTGATGATGATTGAAGTTACAATGAGTATCACCAGGACGGCGCTGCCTTTTATCTCCCCTCAACACCTCCATGATATAGACATTGCGAAGTGTCGACAGGTGCTGACGACGCTCGCTACTCTAGTCTATACAACTACTCCACAGACTCGTGTACAGTTCACGTACAGACTCTGTATAAACTCATATACAGACTATATGGATAATTATACTATAACTGATGCAAAGTGTGTAATGCTCGCCCTACGATTTGCCAGTGAAGGCAATTCGAGACTTGTCGTCCTTGGCGCAGTCGTCAGCCTGGAGTTTCTTGGAGATTAAGCGTGGTCCAGAACTCTTGATTCCATCCACTTGTCGCCGATCGACATCGTCTTCTCCTCTAGTGGAATATGTGTGTCTTTTGGCGCATTCAAGGCCGCGTATGATCTTGGCGATTTCCTGAGTATCCGAGGATCTGAATTGAGCATTCTACGACTGAATGACTACATTGGACGTCTTGTCGATGGCTTAGTCTGCTGCGGAAGACTTTTCTAGGAATAACCCAGCATACTTATGGGATATGATGGTAGAATAATTCGGGTGTAGAATTTCACTTTGAGAGTGTCTATCATCGTGATAACATTCAGATGACAACGCTGATATTATTTACTCCTTATTATCATCTTTATCTTCACTTCATCTTCATCACATCTTTATCTCTACCTTCACCTTCATCATCATCTTCTTCTATAAATAACACACCTTCTCTCCTCCTTTCTCCTCCCATCCTTATAAATTGCTTCCCTCCCCCCCCCCCCCCCCCTAGCAGATAACCTAGAATAAATGACCCCAAATACCAAAAAGTATGCTCACTAATGAGCGAAGCGTGACATGAGACACTTCGCGGAAATAGGGACCCTTGGTGCCCAAGTGCTGACAGGGAGAGATATCATTTCTATTATAAAGGTTCTTTAACTTAACCGGTAAAGTGTTGACTGATCCGAGAACCGGCATAACACTACACAAAAACCTCGTAAAGGCATTAGACAGAGGGGGGATTGCGATTGTCCCCTTATTTCGAGGGGACAGCAAAGAGGTTAATAGAGATGTATGTTTGTTGATACAGCAAGTGTGATCAGGTTGCCATTTTTAGAGTGGTGAAACCAAAACTCCTTTGGTGTCTGCATTGTCTGCGTACATCTGTGAGAAATTTCGACCAACGTGCTGATATCCTGTTTAAGATACAGTGTGTCCTTGACGAGAAAAAAATCCAATCTGTGTAAGTCATAAATGGGCTATCAGAAGACACAACTTGGAAGGTAAGCCTTCTTCGTGACGCTATTCTGACTTGGAAACCCAGGCGATTCTCGTACATCCATTTGTCGTCATCTACATCCACGCCAAAACCATCGCAGAACACGACCTTACGGAGACCACATTGAAGACCATTCGGCGCGAGTCACATCCAGACTTGTTTTAAATAGTCAATTTGGACCGAATTCTGCTACGAAGAGAATGATTGAAGCCGAATATGAAGAACATAAGGGGATGCCTCAGGTACCTCAGGTACTGAGGTGATGAACGGATCGGCCGTGCTCTGATTGGCCAGGCCTGCAGTGGTGCCTGAGATTTCTGCAGGGGAATTTCCCCTAAATCGGGTACTTTTACATTATATACATTTTACATTATTTACATTATAGAATATTTAGATAATTACATCATTTGGATTATTTGGGTTACAAGGAGACTTCAAACGTGTCTACTGCTGAAGCTGCCAGCCACTGGTTTTACAGCCTCTCCTGCAGATGAAACGCCAGCCTGCAGAATTCCTCATAACCGCCGCTCAATATTCGGGGGCTGGGAACGTCCAGCATTCCAGCGCCGATCCTGACGATCATGGCTCTATTATTATTGCTACGGGTATTGTTCCCTGCGACTCCTATTGTCTTCTTGCCTATTGTTCTTGCAGATCAGTTTCTGACTTCTGATACCTCATGCCCTGGAGGAGGAGGTAACTAGCTGGACGAATGTCACACTGTCTCTGCTATAAAATAAATACATAATCACGGTTTCCCAAGTCTATCACAAAAGTCTACTGTGTACGGAGAAGAGGACACTGCATCCAACGTCATGGCGTTGTCTCCCTTTCGTGTCGCTGCGCTCTCCCTGGCTGGGTTGTCCTGGTTGACTTGCCCTGTTGCCGCTGAGGTGTTTGAACGACTGGCTACCGTTCCAGAGGGTATGTCGATAACAATTCCCGGTAAACTGGAAGGAGAGAAATATAAACTGACTGAATAGGCTGGAAATATGATGGCGTCCCTGCAGGAAACCAACCTGTCCGCCTCAAGATCGCTCTGCAGCAGCACAACCTCGCGGGTTTCGAGCAGGCGCTGCTGGACATGTCGACTCCAGGCCACGCCAACTACGGCAAACACTACGGTTCTTACGAAGAGATGAAGGAGATGCTGCTTCCGACGGGGGATGCAGTCACAACAGTGCGCGAGTGGCTTCAATCAGCTGGGATCAGCGACTTCGATCAAGACGCAGACTGGATCAACTTCCGCACGACTGTTGACGGAGCCAATTCCCTGCTGGACGCAGATTTTGTGTGGTACACGAGCGAGGATGGCCACACAGGACGCGTGCTGCGGACGCTAGAATACTCAGTACCTGACGAGGTCGCATCACACATCAACATGATCCAGCCGACAACTCGCTTTGGCCAGATGCGCGCCAACAGAGCGACTCTACGCTACAAACCCGGACGAGTCGATCAGCGACTGCTCAGCTCCGCGGTGCGCGCCGGGTCAACCGAGCACTGCGACGATATGATCACGCCCAACTGTCTCCACGAGCTCTACCGCACAGAAGGCTACCAGGCCGACCCCAAGCGAGGAAGCAAGATCGGGTTTGCCAGCTATCTGGAGGAGTACGCGCGGTACGCCGACCTGGCCGCCTTTGAGAAGCAGTACGCGCCCTCTGCGATCGGCCAGAACTTCACCGTTGTCAAGTTCAACGGCGGCCTCAACCAGCAGAATGCCACCAGCGACAGCGGCGAGGCCAATCTGGATCTGCAGTATATCATTGGTGTCAGCTCGCCGCTACCAGTGACCGAGTACAGCACGGGCGGACGTGGAAAGCTGGTTCCTGATCTGAGCCAGCCGGATCCAAGCGACAACTCCAATGAGCCGTATCTCGAATTTCTAGATGGGATTCTGAAACTAGACCAGGCCGATCTTCCCCAGGTCATTTCCACCTCGTATGGCGAGGATGAACAGGTACATACACATATAATACTAAGAAGAAGAAGAAGAAGAAGAAGAGAGCGAGAAAACTAACGTATACAGACCATCCCCAAAGACTACGCCCGCTCCGTCTGCAACCTATACGCCCAACTCGGCAGCCGCGGCGTCTCCATCCTCTTCTCATCCGGCGATTCAGGCGTCGGCGCAGCCTGCCAGACCAACGACGCAGAGAAACGCACACACTTCCCCCCGCAATTCCCAGCGTCATGCCCCTGGGTAACCGCCGTCGGAGGCACAAACGGTACCAGCCCCGAGGCAGCCGTATTCTTCTCGTCTGGCGGCTTCTCCGACCTCTGGGCCCGACCGTCCTACCAGGACGCCGCCGTAGAATCCTACCTCGAGAAACTGGGAAACACCTGGTCCGAGTATTTCAACCGCAGCGGACGGGCCTTCCCGGATGTCGCGGCGCAGAGCGTCAACTTTGCCGTCGTCGACAAGGGCACGGTCGGGCTTTTCGACGGGACATCCTGCGCGTCGCCTGTTTTCAGCGCGGTGGTTGCGCTGCTCAACGATGCGCGGCTCGCGGCTGGGCTGCCTGTCATGGGGTTCCTGAATCCGTGGCTCTACAAGGTCGGGCGCGACGGGTTGAATGATATCGTGCATGGGGGGAGTCGGGGGTGCGATGGACGGAATCGCTTTGGGGGGACGTTTAATGGGAGTCCTGTTATTCCTTATGCGAGCTGGAATGCGACCGAGGGCTGGGATCCGGTTACTGGGTTGGGGACGCCGGATTTTGTGAAGTTGAAGGAGCTTGCGTTGGGTCAGTTATAGATTATACCTACTTAGATTGCATATTATGTACAGATACACTCATACTTCCAGGCTACTGGTTCTGTTACTGGATATCAATAGCCCGCAACATCATGCAAGGCCACCGTAAGCACTAGACAGCTGTCCCATAGCTATTCCTTTGCTCTATATATATACAGCCACTACCTACCCCCCTTGTATCTCGTCTCTTCAATCTTCATTCATTAAAGTCAAGTTACAAGTCCACGTTCTCAAGCTCTCCATTATGAAGCCACTCTCTCTCATTCCTCTCGGACTCCTATCCATATCCACGTCCATATCTATATCAAACGCCCAGGACGTCCAACTAGTAAGAACACCACCACACCGCACCACACCACAAGAAAGACATCTATTAATCCCAGTAGGAAATCACAGAAGTCCAGTGGCTGAACGGCAGCACTCCACGCACAGAAATCGTCGACGTCCCTTACAGCGACACCTCTGTTCTTCCCAAAGACCAGGATTGTACGGGATTGCCGTTTTTGTATGTTTCTTATTCTTTACTCCGGGTATACACGTACTTTACTACTCTGGTAGAGACTACTCTGGTAGAGTAGAAGTAGACTAACATACACAGAACTCACGAGGTAACCCTCCTAACAGAAACCCTTACTACGCCCACGAGATGTGTGCTCTATTCGTGTGTTTTCCTCTCTCTCCCTCCCTCTCTCTCTCTCTCTATATATATATGCTTTTCTTTTCTTCGGGGGCAAAGGCTGAGCTAATTTCTCTAGAGAGTATTGTCATGAGTCGATATCTAGTGTTTCGGATGAGATGTCGACGGTTGTTCTGAATAATGCGCCTGTTTTTGCTGTGCGGTGTTATACTACTACTCCCTCTATTACTACTACTTCGACTTCTATCTCGATTATTACTACATAGTAGGAGTAGTAGGAGTAGTAGGAGTAGTAGGAGTAGGTATTACATATACACAAACAGCCTCTTGTCACAAACCAGCAAACTTCATCTACCTAGTTGTTTATAATCTGACATGATATGACATGATGTGATATGACATGACATAACACGATACGATATAGTTATATGATGGTTCAAATACTAAAACATCCACAGCCCTAGACCCAGAGCAACAAGAATCCTCGTATCTGGTTTCTCCATCATTACACCTACACCCCCGGTCGCGATACTCTCTACTTCTGTTGGTGTCGTCGTCGTCGTCGTCGTCGTCGTCGTCGGCTCCACGGAACTCGTAAGTGATACAGTATGTGACTCGGATGTAGACACCGCGTGAGTAGATGATGATTCTTCATTCGAGGAGGTAGATAGGTCTATTGTTGGGCGAGTCGACGACGACGACGATAGCGATGGCAACGTCAAGGTCGAGGTTGAAGTTGAGGTTGAAGTTGTAGTCGACGTCGGCGTCCGCGTGGCAGTAGACACAGACGTAGTCGACGTACTCTCATCACTCGAAGTGACGATATCATCTGTGGTCGTTGCAGTAGACGGGGAAGCGGTTATCGTGCTGTAGAAAGTCCGGACTGTGACTCTGGTTGCTTCGCCTGTACAGCCTCTGTTTTTGTTAGTGTCTACCTCTACTAGTAGCAGCAGTAGCAGTAGCAGTCGCAGTAGAAGAAGAGAGGGAGACAAACCCAACAAGATTCCCACAACACCCTATAAAGACATTCCCGGAGACGAACTGGCATGATTCTAGGACGCCGCAGCCCACTACATTGTTAGCAGTAGTACATTGTTAGCAGTAGTACATAGTACATAGTACATAGTACATAGGAAGAGTAGGTGGTAGTACATCCACCCTGGTCCAAAGCACAGCAATTATAAGCACATCCATTGCCGCAACACTGCCCAAAACAAAAGGTCCCGTCGCCGCAGCTATCGCGTTTCTCGAGTGGGGAGACAAACGCTGGGGAGAAGTCGCGCTTCATGAGCGAGGGGCCGTTGTGCGATGCTCCTAGACAGAGCGGGATGGTGCCTAGGAGGAGTGCGGTGGTGAGATGCATTTCTGGAGTAGTAGATCGTAGAAGAGTCGAAAAATAGAAGATAGAGACAGTAGATAGTAAGGTAGAAGTAGGGTAGAAGTAGGGTAGAGATGAGGAATCGGCTTATATAGTGCTTCTCGTAGTGAGTATTGGCATCTCGTATTTGCTGTCTAGCGCGTGAGACGGAGGTCAGTTTAATTGGAGTGGAGTTCATTATCTGGTCTGATACTGAGTCTACACAGTATATTGAGGATATACAGGCAGGTGTAGAGTACCTGGTAGATTGGTTGTATATACATATATATCTATATATCTATATACCTATATACCTATATATAGGTATATATGTAGATCAAATACTCCGCCCATCAATAAACTTGGTCTTCAGCGTCGTCACATCAATCCCGGGAATCGTACGAACCTAGATCATCAGTTACCAAGAACAAGAGAAGAGAGAGAAGAGACATACATTAACTGCCATCATACCACTGTTCTCGGGGATAATGCACTTGGCATACACGCTGGTGCCGCAATTGACGCAGAAATAATGCGGGAAGCCTTTGGACGCAAAGAGATAGGACTGTTCATGTTAGCATGCCATATTATATTTCTATATATACACTATATTTCTATGTATGTAGAGAGATACCTTGACTGCGTCGTCAGAGTGGTCAAACTCGACGTCGGCTGTCTGGGGGTAGACGAGGAGGTATCCGTTGATGGTGCAGATGGAGCCTATTCATTATTCATCATTAGAGAGTTCCTAAAGAGTTCATAGAGGAGACACACAATTGCATTGGACGACTTCCTGCTCTTCAAGAGGTTTGTCGAGGGAGAAGTTGAATTTGACGTTGCCGCAGTGGCAGCTGCCGTTGTATCTTGGCATTTTATATAACTATAGGACTGTTAAAATATAGATAGATAGGTAGATAATACCTAAGAGTAAGTGATTAACTGAACTATATAATAGGTACTGAATAGGCTCCAGCCAGGCGCAGGCAGCAACACTCAATTGGAGTAAATATTCATGGAGACAGCGCGAATAACTCGATGCCAAAGTCGAGTCTGGTTATTGCTTCATGTCGCTTAATTTGGACGTTTTGGAAGCGGAGAAGCGGCCGAGATCGGACTTGAGCGAAGGGCATAACGATATTCTAGACAGAATATTCCGAGTATAATGTAATATTCTTCGCAATAATATTATAAGCTTAAAAAGATAGAGTTAACGAATATAAAAGGAAGATAAAAAAAAATATAAAAGACATAAAAGTAAATGGAGTCGCGGGTAATCGAAACCCGGACCTTTCCGATGCAAACGGAACGTTATACCACTAAACCACAACCCCATTGTTATCGACATCAAAGACATTTGCTCTATTTACATTGCAATACGAGGTAACTAACCTATTGTATTGTAGCCTGTAGAGGAACCAGCCGTCTGTCGTGGTAGATCGCATCCAGCGCCTCTCGGGTCAACCCCTTTATAGGACTATTCTCGCACCACGACCGCAGCAGATCAATCGCCAACTTCCGCTGTCGGGATAGCGGGCTCTCCTGCGCGACCAGCTGCACAGGCAGAACTAGTTGCACGCATCCACAGCCCACTCCACTAGCCTTGATGAATGCCGCCGCCGAGAGTATAGATGCACTGGAGCGTGCCATGTCCCTTATATCCTGCGCGCAAGAAGGGGATAGTCGGGATACTATCAGGACAACAAGAAGTCTTGCGAATTGTAAGAGTGCAATCGAGTATGCGCTGAAGGCGTCCTTGTATGTGAAGTAGACATCTCCGATGTGACCTGTATGTGCATGTTCACGAGGCGCGCTCGCAGTAACAGACCTACGGAGCTCCAGTGGGGATATGTGCGGCCAAATCTCGTCGAGTTCGCCCAGAAATATCCCCAGATCTTGTAGGAGCTCTGACCTAGACGTTGTGTGCCTCCTGTTTTCCTCTAATACGGCGAGGTACTTTGGCAGGCGCAGAAGAATGCCTTTGATGCGCTCCGAGTAGGCGTCCCTGCTCTGCTGTAATGGTATCGAGAGCCACGGCTCGCTAGCAAAGACCGATTGCGTGCGAGTCACCAACGACACATAGATCTGTTCTAGGTTAGATTTAGTCGCCTCAAGCACCCAGGAGCAAATGATACCATGTGGCTCCTCACAGCGCGGAATACATCGCGATACTCTGGCTCGGCGCATATCGCAGCCCCCCTAGCCTGAAGTAGAGACGCCGCACCACATACATGATGGACATAGCCACCAGCCAGCGTGCTATTAAATGTCTCGAAGAAAGCAAGTGTCATCGTCGCGTACAGCAGCGCGCGGAACTCCGGGTCTGACAGAGTCCTAGATGTCGCTAGTCGATTGCGGATACAGCCCAGCGCTTGACCGTACCACACCAGTGATTCTCGAAAGACCTCTGTCCGGCGAGACCTCATCGACAAGAGCATAAGCGACGGGGCGAGCAGAGAGGCTCTTGTCGCAGCGGTCGGCATCGTCACCAGTATCTCCGGCAACATAAGGAGCCACGAAGTGCGCCCGGAATTCGCTCCACCGGCTTGGGAGCAGTAGTGGACCAGGTTTGCGACAGCTTGAATCTGATAAGCAGAAGCAGCGGCACGCTTTTCAGCGAGTAAGTTGCATGGAGTGGCTACTAGAGTTTCGCTGCTTTTCAGGCGCTTTCGTTGCTTTGCCATGGCCGACGCATCAGCATTGATAAACACTGGGCCAGTGACGGGTCCAGCGCATTCTCTGCCTGATGCAGTACAGAGCCCACACTGAGGGACGGCTTCATCGCACTGGGATGGATCAGAGAGGGGAGACGCCAGTTTGGGGTTGACTCATTTATTCACCTTTTTCTTGAGCCGACGACAATTGGCGCATCCTTTGCTACGGCCTCCACATCGGACCATTTCGAAGTCTTACAGCTGAAGGAGGAGGAGAGAGAGAGAGAGAGAGAGAGATAGAGAGAGACGGAGAAAGTAGAGGCTGCAGCACTAGCCGTTTCGGGAAATCTTTGCGCTTTTCCAACGCTGCAGAAAAGGCGAAGCTGAACGACTTGGAGAACGTATTGCTGAGAGGAGAGATGAGAGGAAATAACGGAGATAGACGGTGTCTCCGAGCGCCAGTATATAACCGGCAGATGAACATGTCAACACGATTCAAGACATTTCCCAGGCGATTGTCTTCGAATATACATCATGTCCGACACACACTCAAAAGCCTGCTGTGAGACTGCAGTCCCAGCTGTCCAGTCCATCTACCACGAGAAAGGATCGTGGACGGAAATCGACAATGCCAGAACATGTAAGCTCTCCAACCACCGCATACCATGAATGCACGTACAAACCTCGCAGACATAACCGGCCCTCCAACCGCCCGACGAGCCATCCTCTTCGTCTTCGACATATTCGGCTTCTCGCCCCAGACACTCCGAGGCGCAGACAAGATCGTCCAGCTCAGCAAGGAACCAGTCCTAGTCATCGTCCCAGACTGGTTCAACGGCAGCGTCGCGCAAAAGTCCTGGGTCCCTCCTGTGACGGCGGACCAGAAACAGAAACTCGGCGATTTCATCCAGAACAGGGCTTCCCCTGAGCTGGTGGTTCCCCGGGTAGCCCTCATTGCCGATCGCATCAGACAGACGTTCATCGGGATAGAGAGACTGGGACTCCTTGGTTTCTGTTGGGGGGGAAAGCTGGCTTCGTTGGCGGTTCGTCAGGGAGGTACAGACACGCCGTTTGTCGTTGCTGCGCAGACTTCGCCTGCTAGAGTGGACCCGGAAGAGGCGAGGGATATTGCGGTTCCCATGGCGATGTTGGTTTCTGGAGATGAGGATGTGAATGCCGTCCAGGCGTACGTGGACAATCTTCCTGCGGCGAAGCTTCTGGAGAGGTTCGACGGGCAGATCCATGGGTGGATGAGCGCACGGTTAGTACACTTACTGCTGTCTTTCTATTAGATCCAGGCTGATGCTTGTTTAGTGGTGACTTGGATGATCCTGCTGTCGAGATGGAATACGAGCGAGGCTACAGAGTGGTTACGGGGTTTTTTGACGAATATCTTTGAGTCTACACTGGTAGGAATCTTGCCTTGTCTTGACCAAGATAGACATCGATCATACATTACAACAGAAGCCAAGATGCAAAGACAATGCAGAGATACACAGACACTAGAGAGATGGACGACATCCCGTATAGTAAAGACCAAATGCAACTAACACGAACTAAAACTAGTCAGTCTGGGCGACTCGCGCACCAGCCTCGCGTCTCTACACACAAAGACAACTGCCCTGTATGATGTACAAAATATCCAGCGCGTAGAACAGAATAAGAGTATACACCAACTCGCAATGAACGAGAATAAACCCCCAACGCGCATCCGCACAGGCGACTTCGCTGAACCCTTCGCATATGCAGCAAACAAGCGCAGAAAAGAGCTTCAGCCCATCCATCTCGTCCCACGACTGCGCTCGGCCTTTCCCAGCGAACGCGGTCGCAGGCGCTCGTGGTTCCGGGGTGTTCGTGGCCAGTTCGCTGATGCTGAGAGTCCTGAGCAGCATGACGGGGTGCATGTACGTTTTTAAATGAGTCGCAGGAGGAGAAGAGTGCCATGCGATAATGCAATAATGCGTAATGATCGAATCTGATATCCTTCCAGGTCCGACCTATGCAGAGCTTACTGGAGATTCCAGTCTCCTGTCGTCGAGTCCCCTTTGGCGGCCACAATCCGCTTCTGTTTCTCACCACCAGAGACAGCGACGGAGCGCGTCCCTCCTTGCGCGAGTCTGGAGATATACGCTGGCTGTGAGTGAGACTCTAGCTGCGGGCAGAGACGACTGTACTCACTCGCTACAGACAAATCCAACACTCTGGAATGCCCTTTGACGAGTTCATCGTAAGTCGACCGCGTCTGCTAACCCTACCTCATAAAGTGAGTAGAAAGTGGTAACAGTGTCCAGAACACAGCCATCAAAACGTCCGGCGTCGCCCCTTCGACGCAATCCGCAATGAAGGAGTGGCTTTCAGCCCTCCAGTCGCAGCTCGAAACCAGCGTCTTTGCCGGGATGACCTTCCCCGGCGTCGTCAAGGGGAGCATGTTCGCTGCCATGGACGGGGACAAACAGCGCAGGGTCAAGGACTCATGTCTTTTCTTTACGCTGCCTTACTTTCTCCTCAGTGATCGCAGATTCCCGGCCAAGGATAGCCAGAGTCATCCCATCAGGGCGCTGGTGCAAACCCTGTACCGCAACGAGTCGCCCTTTTCGAGAGAGCTCCGACAGGCCGTCAATAGGATGGAGCATCGGGGGTCGAGTAAAGTGGTGTATGTCCCGCAGATGTGGTGTTTGCTGGTCAATGACAGTATGTATATACATTCCTATCCACGTATATATATATATATATATACCCAGTTTATTGAGAATGAACTGACGACATAGACTACATCGCGACATGCGGCCCCAGCCAGCTGCATACGCGTCCCACGAGCTATATAGCGACTGTGTCGGCAAACGAGTATCCAGCAAGCGTGCGTCTCCGACTGCGATGGGGTTTGACCTTTTGCATAAAGCTGGATGAGTGCAGGACCTGGTTTGTAAGTTCCCTAGGCCACTGCTTGCAGGAACCCTTGCTCACTCGTATAGGACTTTCTCTTAAAAGTGCATCACATCTATGCAAACGTCCTTCGAATGCACGTCGACGCCGAGAAATGCACCTACTGGCGCGGAGAAAGCCAAATCGATGTCCCTCAATGGACGAAGATTGTTCGAGAAGGGAATTCCCCGGGTGCACTGATCGATATCCACGTTCTGCTCCCGAATGAGAATGATGGATGGGATGTACCCGAGTCCTCCCCGCGGACAATCCAGCAGGCGTATGTGGATACGTCTGGGCTCGCAGTCAGCAGCGTCAAATGGGACGACGTGGACAGGAAGAGTCTCGAGGCTTTCGCAGTGAAATGGACTATAAATGAGGTAGAATCCCGCCCTTCTCTTGATGGGTGAGAGTGCTAACCAGGTTAGACACTGCTCGACGACGAATACCAGGTCGAGGGGGTGATTCCTCCTGCTTTGATGGACAAGATCACCGAGCACACGAAGACGCGCAGAGCCCTCAAGGATGGCATTTACCATACTCTCGGGCGAGTGTCTTCTTCTCCGCTGCGACGTCGTGAGAGTCGGTCGAGACGGCGTGTGAATAGAGGCGGCTGGGACTCTCCCAATCAAGTTGTCCATGGTTCTGACAATGACATCTATTCCTTTCGAAATGGAATCTATTATCCCAAGTCTCCCCGACCGAGACGACGAGTTGTTCACATGTTGCCAATGCGCGATCACGACCGAGACGAGGAATGCATCTGGCCCGGATGTTATGACAGCTATAAAGAGCCGTCTCCTGGAGACGTGCTGGACGACTTATTCTGGATTCCCACTGGAAACACCCAGATTTCCTCCCTGCTAACCGGTGATAGCATACCAGCCAGTGCAGCAGCATATCTCCTCTGGCCTCTGCACCCAAGTCTGCACCAAAAAGGGACCCCCCAGCGTTCCAGACCCGTAAACACCAGAGAAACGCGAAGAATCTCTAGACGACAAGCTTCCTTCTCAAGTGCAGGCCCAACAAGACACGCTGCCCGTGGTTGCGACGACGAAGGCGACGACGACGTCGTGATCGACGATTCCCCCATTTCCCATCTTGACAGGATCCTCGCTGTCAGCCAACCACTCTATAGACAGCAAGAGCCCAAATCCAAATTCGATCTCGACAGTCTCCTTGAAAAGTCGGATGCAGCAGCTTCTACGGAGCATCTCTTATTCGCACGAACGCTCGCAGTCGATGCAAGCAATCTCATAGACCACTTTCTTCGCGGGTCTCTGACCTGCACTATCGCGCAGAAGGCTTTCGGGGCGTTATATGAGATTCTAGAGGTATGGACACTTGGCATTCATGTGTGAGTGTAGAGCGAGGCAATGCTGATGAAGTTGTATGGGTAGAAATGCGAGAAGCTCGATTCTGAGGCGCCCCAACCTTGGACTATCGGAGTAGATCGCCTCGGCGGGATTTCTAGTGAGATGGAAAAGGCGTTAGGGATTTCGGAAGATATCAGAGAGGGAATGGATGGTTACGAGGGGGGGGTATTTCTTCTCCAGGCTCTTGTGGATGCGTTCACGTTGCTGGTCCTTGGACTGATCCAGCTGAACGACGAGCTGTCAGCAAGATATCACGGGGATCGAATAGATCAAAGAGATCAAAGAGATCGAAGAGATAGAAGAGGAGGAAGAGAAACAGACACCCGCAACAGAACATCCAGAGCCATCAGCTCCCAGTCCCCGAGTCCATCCCCAGAAACACACATTCCCATATCGCGCCCCCGTCGCAGAACAAGCAACACAATCCCATTCCAACAAATGAGCCAGACGCTCAACAAAGCCAAAACCGATATCCTGCAGCTCCTTGAATCCCAGCGACCTCTCAACCTGACAGACTACTCCACCGTCAACCCCAGCGGCATCCTAGCATCTATCATCACCTCCCTGGTCCACGGGGACTGTGACCTCCCACTGCCTCTACGACAGGAGAATGCCCATCTCTCGTCTTTCTTTAGCACTATTGCCTGCGGAGACGCAAACTCGGTGATTCAGCTGGACTTGGGCGGGATATACCAGGAGTATTGTTCTAAATTGGTAACCTTCCTCCTCCTCCTCCTCCTCCTCCTTTTCTTCTCCTCTCGTCACCTTCAAAATGGTACAGTGCTAATCCGCGCAGAGACTTCTCGTCCGCGAACACCCCACTCGCAACCTCCTCGACGATCTAGACCTAACAGACGAAGAGCTAGACAGTCTCATCCGCACCTCCGAAACCCAAAAGCGAGTGGTCCTAGACTTTCAAACCCAGAGTGCGCAGCGACAACCGACGCAGAACGCCTGGGTTGCAGAATTAGACTCCGTGGCCAGGATGCTGGATAGCAAGATTGATGTCTACAGGGATCTGAAGGTGCAGATCAATAGACTCAGACGACAGGTATTTCAATCTATCACTACCCTACCTACCTACCCACCTACCCACCTACCTACTACTACTACTACTGTACATATCCGCTTCTTCCAGTCATTACTAACAAGTTTGTATAATGTATGATGTGATGTATGCAGGTAACACTCCAAATCGAACTAAAACAAGACAACAACAGCAAGGCCATCTTCGTCTTCACGATCGTGACGGTGATATTCCTCCCGCTGTCGTTTATGACGAGCTACTTTGGGATGAACACGCCTGATCTTCGGGATATGGAGACAGGACAGTGGCTTTTCTGGGCTATTTCTGTGCCGTTGACGGTTATTGTTGTTGGGTTCTGTATGGTGCTGGCTTATCAGGGGCGGAGGATACAGGGGTATTTGGTGGGTTTGTTTAGGTAGATTGTGTCTTACCCGTTGATGCTGGTTTTCTTTTCTTTGAGGGGGGGGGTTTGTTTACTTTATATATATATATATAGTTAAACATATATGTGTGAGATGTAAATGAGATGCATAACTGTTGTACTGTGGTTGTATCTACAGTAGTACTAGATAGAGTAGTGACGTGTAACTCTGGCAGCAGTTCAAAGCAGTAACTTAACTACCAAATGTAATTATTTGTTTATATATACTAGGAAAAAAGCTGAACAGATGAGACGAGACGAGACGAGACGAACCTACAACCCCCGCTTCATCTTCCATCGCATGACAAACGAGGCCACAGGGAAAAAGGCAACGGAGACGCCCACCCAAGCAAAGAGAATACCAAAGTCAAGTCCGATGCGGGAGTGCGCTCCGAAAAGGATGGTGCGCAAAGCTTCGACAACTGCCGTATGTTAGAATATTATTTATTTCTAATGAGAAAGAGAAAGAGAAAGAGAAAGAGAAAGGGGGGCTACTTCTGTGCAAAGGCCATGCATATCCCCATGCAAAGAACCCAGGCGCTAGATCCAGCGCATAGAACCCCGTGGCGACGTTGGTGATGACCCAGAAAATCAGGAAGAGCGAGCTCCACGGAAACCCCAGGATCATGGCCATGTTCTCGCAGGGAAACCCCAGCGCACTCATGCCCACCCAGTTCAGCATCCAGAATACCACAAAGGATCCCTTCCCGTAAGCATTAGGGTTATCAGCCGAGACGATATCCGGGGCCGGAGAGTTGGAGAAGGGGATTTGGAACGCCAGTGACACGAACGAGTAGAACAACGAGAGAAAGAAGTACGCGGCGAAGTTGGAGAGGATGCGCCAGATCAGCCACTGCTGGATCTTCAGTGGCGGATGGTCGCCGCCCTTGATGAACTGGGCGTGGATGGGCATGAGGAACGGGAAGTTGAAGAAGGCTATGATGATCAGGTAGATCAATCCGATGGTGACGGACGGGGTGGCGACGGCCGGCGCAAACGGACGGAGGTCGAGCGTGTTGAACCCGATCGCCGGGTTCACTGCCTGTGGTGTGCGTGAGATGTTCACGGACTGCTGCGCGAGGGTCGCCACCCATTGAGGCCCGAATTCCGCACGGAGCTGCCGCTCGAATGCATTCAGAGCGGGGGTGATGTAGCTGGAGTAGGTGGACTGGTCGCGCGCGCTGATGACGACGAACTGCGCTGCGTCAGAGGGATTGTACGAGTTGTTGCCATTGGTCACTGCGTCGCGCAGGAGAGCTGTCGCGTTAGGGTTCACAATGATAGCGGCGTAGGCGTGCTCGTCGTACACGCCCTGGCGCACTGCATCGAGACTATACCCGAACTCTGCTGGCGACTTGACCATGTAACCGATGTGGTGGGTGTCAGAGTTGATGATTCGATCCGCGAGGTTCGTGACAGCAGGACCGATAATCGGCTGGTTCGAGCTCTCCGACGCATTCAGCTGGCCATCAAAGTCGACAACCCAGACCTTCAAGGCCGGGAGATTTGCCTCGACACGAAACTGAACGGCCCAGTAGAGGGCGAGTACGCAGAGGATGAAGACACAGAGCATCAACACTACTCAGACGAACCACAACAGTCAGAATCGCCCCGACATGCTTAACGCGGTTCCTGCATAGCAACACTCACCTGTGCGAGCCCATTGGAAAAACACCCGAAGACGGGTTTGCTTCAGAGCCGGGTGAAAGAAGGAGACGGCATCCGGAGGCGTCTCAGACTTGACGCCAGTCTCCGAGACGGCTGACTTGTCGACTGTCATTTCCTATCCACACACCAATATCTGGTAAGGGGGCCAAACTAGGGGAAGGAGACTAGACAGGGAGGGGAATCGACGAGTTAAATACTCAAGACAGCGAGAAAATTCCTGGCGCGCGGGGGATCAGAATGTGGCAGCGCGCAACCAAGTCCGACAACAAAGGGAGTTGAAGCAAGGGCACGCACAGCCGAATATTACTGTTCCCCAAAGCTGAAAGCATGTCTTATTGTGTCGGATAATCGGATAACTATGACTGTGGATGACGAAATAATTCTAAGCCTCCCGTCATTGAGCTGAGAGATATCAAATTGACTTCACTCCTGCTCTGCATTCGATTCGTCGACGCGCATTTGATTTGCGGAGACAGAAAACGTGCGCACCTTAAATCCTCACCGCCTGCTGTTTACGGTCTGGCAGGTGGCATAATGATGACTAATCTCGGCCTCGGCGCGACAAACTCCGAAAATTAGTCAGCAAAGCTGCCCTTTGCCGATGACGTCATTTTTTCACGTAAACAACTGCTGGTTCTATGAGATGCGAGGAGATGCAATAACGATTCATATTATTTAGGTACGTATTCTAACATAAACAGACATCCGCCTGGACTAACGAGATCTCTCTCAACCTATCATCTATGCGGTAACGTGGTGCTCGATCTCGACGTGCTTGCCGTGCCTCTGCATCAAGAAAAGAAGTTAGCGGTAGCTCAATACCAAAAAAAAAAAAAAAAAAAATAGAAAAAAAAATAGAAATTCTTACCAGAGTTCGGCTGTAAGCAATGCCTACAGTGTTGCGGCTGGCAGAGTCGTAGGGCACAGGGCTGGTGTAGTTCTTGCTGGCAGCGAGGTGCTTGTAGGTCTTCTTGACAATGTCGAGAATGCCGTGGCCGGCAGAGCACTTGCCCTCAGTCAGGGGAACGGGCCACTCAGGAGAGTAGGTGCTGTACACATTGGCGGACAAGGGGCCAGGGTAGGAGGCGTTCAAGTGGAGGTTGGTGGTGTCAACCTCGAAGTTGGTGTAGCCAACCTTGTCCGCAAGGAAGCTGAGGAGGTTGGCTCCGCAGTCCCAGCGGCCCAGGGAGGGGAGTTCCCAGTTGGCAGAGAGAGAGGCAATAACAGAGTAGTGGGTGTAGAAGGTGTGGTCCTCCTTGCCCACGAGGCTCCTGGGAACAGCACCACCAAGGAGGAAGGTGAAGATGTTGTTTCCGATCTTGTAGGTAGAGTTCTCGTCAAAGGTGAGCATGATGAGAGTGTCCTGGGTGAAGTACTCGTCCTCGAGGAGCTCGAAGAGGAAGTCCCAGGTCCAGGTACCGGCGAAAGTGATGTTGGTGTCGTGGGCATCGTTGGTCATGTTGGGGGTGATGAAGGAGTGCTGGGGGAGACGGTGGTGCTTCAGGTCATCGTAGAAGCTGGTGAAGTTCTTGATCTGGCGGAGACGGGTAGCATCCTGGGTCACCGAGTCGAACAGGATCAGAGGGTTGTGCTTGCGAACATAGTCATTCGCACCGGATTCAGGGTATCTGAATCCCTGGTAGCCAGGGTAGGGGAGATGCTCCTGGTACTCGCCCCAAGCAATGCGCTTGGTGTCGAAAAGATCGGCAATGGTAGAGACATTGGCGGGGATCTGGTTGAAGTTGTCATTGTCCATACCAAAGGTGTCACCACCAGCAGAGGCACAGTAGTTGGGCTCAGATGGATGGGTGACAGCCCAGTAGTTGGTGAGGGTGAGACCCTTCTTGGCCAGCTTGGCCAGATGTCCATCGCTGGCGGCTTTGTCATAGTCCTAGTCAAGTCAGCATTTCTTCTTCTTCTTCTTCTTCTTCTTCTTCTTTTTCAACTCAGGCAGACGAGGGTAGAAACGTACGGTATTCTCCAACCAGATGTTGACAAAGCGGTTGAACGACTTGCCCCTGACATTAGAGACAGGAGAATAGGGCAGGATAGAAGCCTGGGCGGCCTCGATCTCAGCAGCAGAAGGATACTGCTCAGAGGAGGTCTGGGCCAAGGTGAGCGACAGACCTCCGAGGAGTGTCACGAGGGCCTTCTTGGTGAACATCGTTCGAGTTCTTCTCTTTTATCTCTTCTCCTTGTAAATGTCTCAAGACTCCAGCGAGATAAAGATGTGAAGGACCGACTGGGCGCGCAGAGGGAAGCAGCTCTCAATCGAATGCAGCTGGGATCTTCCAGTCCTTATATAGCCCTCAGGAACCGACCTCGTGGGGTTCAACTGTCGAGCACACAACAGGCCGTTTGAATCGGAGATAACTCCCACTACCCCTTCTGAGTTTCTAGACCTGTTCTCCAGAGTCCCAGGCCAGTGTCAATCTCCGGTTAATCTAATGCCGCATCGACGATTGGCCACGGCGAGGGCCATGAGGGACACACGACGCTTGCAGGAACTTCGCGAAAAAGTCCATAGTCCCACCTCGTCTGTCAGGAAGCGACGGCTGCCCTGCACGTTGCAGGTCAATCATAGATGACTGGGCCAGGAAGTCTGGGAATCGTGGGATCGCAACATCTGCCAAGTCTCGACCAGTTGCTAAGATGTCTGGTGGTGGAGAGAAAAGAGAAAAGCGGCTGGTCTAGTGGCACACGTGCGGCAGGCGAGCTTATCCAACGGTGCGTCTTTTGTTGCTCCTCATCTCGTTTAGCGACTTTTTGGTGAGCACTGTGTCAGTAGTTGGTAAGATTCGCGCATGCCATGACTTGGAGGTGGTCTCAAGCTTCCCAAGCATCCGGGCTGTGCATTGGCAAGGCTTGTGCCGCCATTATTTCCTAGTATTGTGCTGTTGTGCTTGTACATCGGTCATGACTCGGATACACAGTAGATAAATACGAGATACAGAAAATGCAAATAAAGGTGGCATTATGTTCGCGTTACTCGTCCCCTCGTCAGTACAGTGCAGGTCTATCGTCTATAACTATACTGTGCTCGTGAATGCAACAAACGGTCTAAAAAGCCCCCAACTTCCTCGTAACTAAGACGCTAGACAAAGAACTTGGCCTCGCCCTCCTTGGCCTTTCCAGCACCAACGAGCCTCTTGATCTCCTCTGCATAAACCCCCTTGACGGCAGCAGCGTCCTTGCCTGCGCCCGTGAGACGCTCGGCCAATGAGGCGAGCTCCTCGGTATCGATCTTGCTGATGATCAAGTCAACATCCGTAAGAACGGAGTCGACCTGGGCAGCGGAGGGTTCGCCCGACTCGGCAAAGTAGTTGACATCCTTGACAGAGCCCTTCAGCACACGCTTGTTCTTCTTAGCGGCGTTCTTGGCAGCCTCCTTGGCCTTCTTCGACTTCTCGCGCTCAGCCTTGGCCGCGTCCTCGGCATCCTTCTTGCGCTGCTCCTCCTCCAGACGAGCCTTCTCCTTCTCCTCAACCAGACGCTTAGCTTCTGCCTCCTTCTCGAGACGCTTCTTGTCCTTGTCTGCGCGAGCGGCCTTGCGGAACTTCTTGATTCTATCGTCCTGGGCAGCGCAGTCGTCAACCAGGTGACGCAGACGGGCTGTGTCCTCAGTCTTGCGCTTGCGGCGGGCGTTGGCGTTCTTCTTCTCCACGTGGCGTTTCTGGTCGCGGTTCTCGTTGTCATCCGGCACGTCCTCGTCCAGATACTCGAAAGTACGCCAGCTGTCGAAGTTGTACCAGAAGTTGTAGAAATCATTGACCTCCTCGAAGGTGCTGTTCTCGTCGCCTAGCTGGGGCACGGGTTCAATCTTAGAGAAACGGCCCTCCGCCACGAAGACACGGCGCCACAGCTTGAAAAAGTTGCCCTTGGCAACCTCCTTCTTGGTTGGGGGCTCAACATCAGCGGCCTCGTCGACAGAATCGAACTGGCGGCGCTTGACAGGATCCGTGAGCAGCTCGTGGGCCTTCTGGATACACTTGAAGAAGTTGTCGTTCTCGTCACGGTCGCCCAGGGCTGCCTTCTTATCGGGGTGGTGACGAAGGACCTTCTTGCGGTGAGCACGCTTGATCTGCTCGGGGGTGGCGCGCCAGCGGTACTTGCTCAAACCGAGAACTGCGTAGTGATCTTGGCTCTATAGGCGCATCCATTAGTCGGATTCTCGTACAGTAACTAAAAAAAAAGAGAGAGAGTAGAATATGCATACCTTCCAGTCCTTGGCATCTCTAGCCAACATCATAGAGTCCTCGGGCTCGGAGATCTCGTCATCCTCATCGTCTTCAGTCTTCTTCACATTCTGCTGGGCCTGGATTCTCTCGTCCTCGGAGAAAGTGCGCTGATGACGCTTCTGTAGAGTTATTAGCCAATCTGCGGTCCTTAAAACACTCACGCACGAAAAGCAGTAGAAAGAAGCGGGGTGGACGTACTCTGCGGGCGTGGGCCAGAAAGTGAGGGCCAACAGGCTCCAGATTTCTCTGGGTTGCGGCAGAGAGTTTGCCAACAGCCTTGAAGTCCTTGTCGGCACTCCAGCCAGCGGGCAGGGCTGGAAGGGTAACGTTGACAACCTGTGCAGAGGACATTTTGAAGAATTCGAAGCCAGAAAATTAATTCGCTGGACCCTCACGAAAATAAGAGAGGGAGAGAAGTAACTTCAACACACTGACGAGGGGGAAAAAAAGCAGGCAAAAAGGCGAAATTCAGGCCGAAAATCGAGAACACAATATTTTTTCTGCCGCCCGTGCCCGTCCCTCAATTGGCCAATCAGGCGCTGTCTGTTTCGGAGGTCTTCGCGAACCTGAGATGGCGATGTCAAACTCACTCAGGAAATACTGCTAGGGAGTCGCATTCTTCTTTGCAATTGTTCTTTCACGATTTGGCTACTCTCGAACTACCTGGGTGATTATTTATAGACGGTTTCTCGGGATTCCTGCTTCACAACTCCGCCATCCCGACCCTCTGGGCCGCTCGTTCCTCCAATCCGCCGCACCCCAACTAGGAAGAAAGAAGAGGATTGATAAGTTTTAGATCTATACAGAGCCAGTCTAAGCTCATAATACGAGCAATATACTTCATCAACACTCGCAATGGCCTCACAAACCGCCCTGTCCGCGCGTAGTGCGTACCGACAACTGCTCCGGGCTACACGCATCGCTTTCCAAAGTCAGTCTCTCTCTCTCTCTCTACCTAATCTCCATGAATGACTTGTCTGACAATGCTTTTGCAATTCATAGACGACGGTCGCGTCCTTCTCGCCGCCCGTCAAGAGGCTCGTCAGAATTTCGACAGTCATCGCCGGGAAGGAATAGACACGGCGATGCACATCAACCACGCTATCGAGGTAGCGAATATCTTGCGACATAACATTGTACAAGGGGTTAGGGACGCTGGCAACGAAGCCGCAAAATGGGGTACGTCTCTGGTAATTATGAGCTAGAAGATATGGAGCATTACTGACTTGTTTGCCTTGGGTTGCTAGAGCTCAACATTCACGATGATATCGAGCGCGGCGATAATGATTCGATCAAGATTGCAGGGAAAAATGTCAAGGTTGACAAGCCTTGCTCGGCATAAAGCAAATAGTGCTTCGGTGGTAGTTCATTTGCTATTAACACGTGGCTGGCTAGGGAAGACTACGAATGCTTGCACCTGGTCTATTGTATTATAGTATACCCAGACTTTCTCTCTCCTTTGGCGTATTTTTGGGGGTATTTATTTGTTGATATAAAATGTGTAAAGAATACATACAACAACGCCCGCTTTCAAACATACAATTTTTTAAAAAAAAGCCTTCCCGTTCCATAGGGGAAAGCAAAAATAATAAGGGTATTATGAAAAACTTAGTCGCCAGACAGACTGGAATACTGAACCTCACCACTACCTGGAGGCGGCGCCACAAGGTTGTGAGGCTCCTCTTCTGTCCCGACTTCTCCGCCAGCGGCTGTTATGGCTTTCCTCCCTGGACCTGCGTTTCTCGCGGATCCTGAAGCTTGTCGGCCCTCGCGAGCGTACTTCAGCCGCTCCTCCCGGTCCATATTATCCAGTGGCTTAGGTTTACCCCATCGAATACGCAAGGGGCAACCTTGGATGACAGCTTTACCTTGGCACTGTTTCGCAGCCTCCTCAGCACCTTCGCGTGCGGCAAAGTTCACGAAGGCAGAATGCGCTCGATGGGAGCATATCAATGACCGGAGCTGTCCAAATTGACTGAAAAAGGCACGTAGGGTATGTTCAGGAAGGTCATCTTCGACGCCGGTCACAAACAGCGAGGTGATATTAGGGTCTGCCGGTGGGAGAATATCCTCTTGTGACGGAGGCAGTTGAGCAGTTCCGGGAAATGGTCGACCAGCACGGCCCCCGCGCATTCCTCCCCTACCCCTGCCAGGCAGAGACGTACCTCTTCTGCTCTCTCCTGTTCGGATAGGGCCCGGACCATTTCCGTACCGACTCTGCACTACGGCGGTATCGCCAGCCGTCGTTTTTTCCGTCTCCCCGTCTTGCTGGGTTCCTTCTAGTTGTCGGGGTTTCCGGTAGTACGGTCCGCTTGTTGCAAGCCTCCGCAGCAGCTCACGGGCCTTTTCGTCTGTCTTTTCGTATTCCTCGACCGCTCCGCGACCCTCTTCTATCTCCTTCTCGTGGCCCTGCGCGTAGTATTCACGATTGATCGAGCTCTCCGGACCGGGGGCTACCATCTTCAGTGCTGCATCGCGAACAACAATGGGAAGACCGAAAGACAAATCGAGCATGCAGCACTGGCAGCAGTTTTTCAGCCGAGCACAAGTCAGGCAGATGTTGGTGCGCTTGGTCCTGGCGGTGCGGTCGGCCTTCCAGCGGAAGATGGTAAAGGGACGCGTGCACTTTGGGGTTACCTAGTTAGCACTTTCCAAAGCATTTCGGCTACGAAGGGGATGGACTTACAATCTTGCATTCTGCGCCGTGGTCCTCCTTGAGCATCTGCACGTAGGGATTGTCGGGCAGACAGTTTTCGCAGACTGAAGGGAAATCCGTGGACTCCCAACCGGATCGGTTGAGGTCCTGTTTAATCTGGGGTGGTGGCATGTTTGTTCCTTTCACAGAAGCTGGTGTTCTGACCCGAAGGTTGCAGTTGCAGGTCTTCAGTCAAGGTGAGGTCCAACTTTCGAGTTTCCTCCTCTATCGATAGCAACGTTTGCGCTGTGGCGCTGCGGCGGTGCAATTACATAAACAATAACACGTGACGCGGCGACGATCGGCGAGAACATTCTGCCACAACTCAATAATAGCAAATGATAAATATTAGTTCACTAAACTAGTGTATGAGGATGGACATTCACGACCCAGACTAATTGATAAAGATCTCTCGTATTCGATACGACACTGCGTCCTCTATGCATCTACTCCAGAATCAGTAACCAGTTGCAAGTGCTGTCGATACCAGGGTTGAGTATCATGCCACTCTGTCCCTCACGTAACCGAGTTCCAACGCCGAATCATTCCCTGCGATTGACATGCCTGTTGGGAAGAAATAACAATAGGACGATAGGCAACAGGAAACGAAGTAAAAAGTACCTGTATGGAGTAGAATAAAGACTCCTCCTGGAAGCAGCTCGACCCCAGGTTAGAAAGGCGCTCCAGTAGCGTGGCTGTGATTGGCCGGGAGCCTCAAAATTCTGGCGCAATTCCACCTCCTTTCTTGAGGCCTGCGTATTCACTGCGTATTCCGTCGCCTCCTCTTTTCCCTCCGACCTCTTCGTCTGTTCTATTCGTCTTCGAAGTTTCTTCTTCTACTCTTGTCGTGCGCATATAAACTCCCCCTTGTCTGGAGCTTGCAATTCTTTCTCTCTAGTCCTCAGTTACTTTATCACGGCCTGCGCTTCTCTTCTCTTCCCCGAACTCGCCTCCCCCCCTTTTTTTTTTTGTCCCGCGCCGCCTGCTTAAGTTATCTTCAATTTCATCAATAATGGCTCCCACAGCTCTAGAGAAGGAGGATCATCAGCGTGATGCTGATTTCAACCGTGCTCTCCATGGAAAGTCCTCCCAGTCACAGGGTGGCTTGGCCGCCATGCGTGGAAAGGACGCTGCCGCCCAGAAGGCCGCCATTGACGAGTACTTCAAGCACTGGGATAACAAGGCTGCTGAAACAGAGACAGAGCAGACTCGCGCAGTAAGTGCCCACCATTTTTTTGTTTCGTGGATGTCGTTCGCTAGTATAGTTACTAATAATTGTCCTGTGTCTTAGGAGCGCCGAGCGGAGTATGCCACGTTGACCAGACAGTATGTTTTTCATTAATAGAGAAATTCGATGTAATCTTTTTGCTAACTCGAAGATTCTCAGCTACTACAACCTCGCAACTGATCTGTACGAGTACGGTTGGGGATCTTCCTTCCACTTCTGCCGATTCGCCTACGGAGAACCCTTTCACCAAGCCATTGCTCGCCATGAACACTATCTCGCCCACCAGATGGGCATCCAGTCGGGAATGAAGGTGCTCGATGTCGGCTGTGGTGTTGGCGGTCCTGCCCGCGAGATCGTCAAGTTCACCAATGCTAGCGTCGTTGGCTTCAATAACAACGACTACCAGATCCAGCGTGCCACTCGCTATGCCGAGCGGGAGGGTTTGAGCGACAAGTTGAGCTTCGTCAAGGGAGATTTTATGCAGATGCAGTTCCCCGACAACAGCTTTGATGCTGTCTATGCTATCGAGGCTACAGTCCACGCCCCCGAGCTCGTGGGCGTCTACAAGGAAATCTTCCGCGTGCTCAAGCCTGGTGGTGTTTTCGGTGTCTACGAATGGCTCATGACTGATGAATACGATAACGATAACACTGAGCACCGCAGAATCCGTCTGGGCATTGAGCAGGGAGACGGTATCTCCAACATGGTCAAGGTCTCCGAGGGTCTCGCTGCCATCAAAGACGCCGGGTTCGAGCTTCTGCATAACGAGGACTTGGCCGACCGCCCTGACGAGATTCCTTGGTATTACCCTCTGGCCGGATCCTTCAAGCACATGAGCTCCCCCTGGGATTTTTTCACAATTGCTCGTATGACCTGGTGGGGTCGTGGCCTGGTCCACCGCTTTGTCGGTACGTTTGAGAAAGTCGGTCTCTTCCCCAAGGGCACTCAGAAGACGGCCGACAGTCTGGCATTGGCTGCCGACTGCCTCGTTGCAGGAGGCGAGAAAAAGCTTTTCACTCCTATGTATCTGATGGTCGGACGCAAGCCCGAATAAGGGTTGTAAAAATATGACCAGCACTAGCGTCCTTGGCTTCATTTATGGCGGTCTATTTTATTTAATATCTGCGTATTTTTCCACATTTTTTCTACATTTTTTCTTCTTTTTCTTCTTTTTCTTCTTCCGTATCTCTTTTGTTACCCTTACCCTTTCATCCTGTTACTATAAGAGCATACCGCCTCGACCTTTTGCCTTTTTTCCCTACAGACATTCCTCATCTCATGTCCTGTCCTGTTCATGGTCAGTGTACGAACACTACTGAGTATGCGCCCATGATTGTATTCTTTCACTATTGGCAGCCCAAATAGAATGATAGAAAAAAACGTTTGACATGTGATGCTTTTCAAGAACCGGATGTTTCGCCACTTTATATACACCGTAGTCGAAGGATAATCCACTAGTACTTGGTATATTACTTTTATTATATTTTTAACTATTATAATATTATTATACAATTATAATATTTTGCTATACTATTATAATAGTATATTATATTATATTGTATTGTCAACCAAAATATCGACGCCAATCGGAAAGTGTCGGAGATTCGGCTTTTACATGCCCGTCTCGGAAAGCCACCACCATCGTGGATCCTCCCAACTGCCAACTACCAACGATCAACGACCAACGACTATCGACCAGGCAATTTCCAGACACTTCCCTTCTATCACATCTTTTGTGCCATTGCTTACCAGCTCAATGTCCCCGAGACCATGATTCCCAGCGCCCCCCCTTCCGGTTCCAGGCTGTCCGAAGACCCACTCCCAAGCAGAGTGAAGCGAGCTTCCCGGACTTCTCTGGCATGCGACGAATGTCGTACTCGGAAGGTCAAGTGCAATGGTCAACGGCCTTGTTTTGCCTGTAGCGAAAGCGGGCGACAGTGTGTCTATCGCAAAATAAAATATATGAGAAAATCAGCTGCGTGGAAATCAGCAAATCCTGTCCATAATCAACCACAACAGCAGCAGCAGCAACAACAACAACAACAACAACAACAACAAAAACAACAACAACAGCAACAGGAGCAACAACAGGACAGTCATCTCAAAAACGGCAGTAAAGGACCGGTAACGGGTGCCTCGCCTCGCTTGTTCAATGATCCAATTCAATACAAAAGGCATCGAGAGCTTCGTGCAGGTATTGGAGTTTCCGATCCGCACACAGGCGACTTCCAATTCTACGGTGGCCAACCTTTTTCTGATAGTAACCATGTCAGTTTGTTTGGATGGAGCTGGCTAACGGCTTCATGTAGGACCATCCTCACACTTCTGCTTCATACAGCGAATCTATCAGAGGATTAAACGCAGAACCAATGAAACATTGCTGGTTCCCCATAGTCACTCTGTCCCTGATGGTGTGGGACAATGGGGCCTCGAAAGATTTGTGTTTTCTGTAGGCTCAGACAGAGACGGTCCCAAAGCCCAGCAGAGCGATCATGCCTATCTTTCCCGCGAGACGGGGGAAAGCTTCATCCGTGCTTATTTTGCGATTGTTCACCCTCAGCTACCAGTCTTGAGTTACTCTGAAGTAGTTGACACCTGGGACAAATTCTGGCAGCCGCCGGCGATGCATGAGACCGTAGTGAAGGGTAACGAGATAGTATTCTTGGTTCTTGCTATTGGTTCACAGATCTCCAGCTCTGATATACAACAAGATAGCAATCTATGCCAGCAATGGGCCGAACATTTCTATGGCAAGACATCTGCTGTAACTAATGTTTTCGAGGAGCCTAGTCTGAGGTCTACGCATTTTCTGATTCTCAAGGTATGCCACAGATTGAACCCTTTCCCCTCTGTAACTGTATGGGGTACCTGATTTTGAATACTGAGCGTCAAAGGCATTTTATGCTTTTCTTGTAATGAGACCGAATGATGCCTATCTCGCCCTGGGACATGCCGCTCGGAATGCAATCGCCCTCGGCATTGACCGATATCAAGTGGTAGATGGGACCAACTTTGCAGTGCACAGATTGAAATTGACCTTTTGGACATTGTACTCGTTGGAGAAAGCATCCGCTCTCTTCACTGGCCGCCAATCATCATTCCGGGACGACCAGATCGACGCACCGTACCCGGAGGATTGGCCATCAGAAGGATTGGCGGAAGAAATCGACAGGGAGGCACAGAGTAACCCAGATGCGTTGAGACACTTTCAGCCGGTTGCCGCGTGTGGGTGGGTTCGAGCAATGGCCAGGATTGGCGCTGTTGCAGACAGAATCTTAGTTGATATCTACTCGTCAAAGCATCTTGCACATATCGCCGATGTCGTCAAATCTCACCAGACAGCGACAGAATGCGACTTCGAGCTAGAGTCCCTTCTTCAATCACTCCCACCGTATTTGCATTTTTTTGACTCTTCCTTACCCATTGGCGAGGGATGGCAGGAAGTCCAGCGCATTACTTTGGGCCTCAATTACTACCAAACCCGGATGCTCATGCACCGCCCATCATTGGTTTTTGCATCCTTTTACGAATCCAAGGCAGATGCCCAGAAGAGCGCGGGCAATGCCATGCAACTGACTGAATCTATTGACGCAGCGATGCTATCCGCCAAACGGATCATTGAGCTCGCATACGATGTCCTCTTCCAAAGACACCCGGAGTCGCGATTGGACGGCAGCCTGGCCATATTCTTAATCTGTGCCTGTGTGACTCTGCTTTACGACGTCCTCAACCCCGAAACAACACCAAGCTATGCTAAAGAAGTGTTCACGGTGGTTGAGCGAGGTATCCAGTGCTTGGACCAAATGCAGCATGTTGGCCCGACAACTGGTAAGGCCATTAGTCTTGATATCATGAAAGCCTGTAAGGAAGCTCTGATTACGAAGAGCGACGTTAAGCTTAATGAAACTATCCATGTGAACTTTCCTTGGCTAATGTAAGTCCTTACCCTGCCCTGCCCTTCTTCTTCCTTGTTCCTCTCAACTCTGTTACTGAAATGTGGTAAAGCGATAGAAACATACCCCAAAATGACGCAACTCTCCAGCTTGCGCCTGATAACCACAGCGATACCCAGCCTATAGTATCCGTTGAAGAACAAGGCTCAGCAGAGGTGACTTTCCCGCCAATAACTGCAGATATGTTATCCCCATCTGCGTCACTGCCAGTCCAAGGCATGAATTATCTTTCCCACTGGCTAGAGGGGGGATTCGACCCGGCAGAGATTCCCGATTGTCTGTTTTGACATGGGCAGCCAGTCAAGCTTTGGAGGATTTGGTCACTCACTATAAATATATACCTGCTCGATCTAGTTCTTAATGACCATTAGATTAATGAAATGAACGCTATCTAGGTATTAGAGAGTGATAAAATCTATCAACATTTCCCCCACAAAATCGAAGACCAAAAATCGTAAACGTAAAATTCGTATCCCCTACTTCCTCATCCGCCTAATAAACACCCTCATCATCCACGTAACAAAAAAGATCAACATAACATTCGTAACGCAAAACCCAATGAAAACAGCCAGATCCCTCCAGCGATCCCCATACCGAAAATCCAGTGTCTCCAGATAATCATCCCCAACCGAATAAGGACAGTACTGACACCCCGCAGTCGCATCCGGATTAACAAGATACCCCGAATGATCAGCTATATAGCCCTCCATGTACTCCCCACAGGTTTCCCCTCCTCCGGGGGGCTCAAAAAGCGCCATATCAGAGACCAGACACTGGGCGCGCACACCATGGAGCACAGAGGAAACCGTGCCGCCAAAGTAGTACCGCATGGGATCAGCCCAGAAAATCCAGGGTCTGTAGAAACCATTGAGAGATTGGTGGGGGACCACGACGCCGGAGAACATCATGAGGACGACCCAGAAAAGTGAGTTTGCGTAGCCCGCGGATGTTTCGTCGGGGAAAAGGGCGGCCATGAGGTGGCAGAAGGAATTGCAGAAGAGGGAGAGGAGGAGGTACATGAAATAGACGAAGCCTGAGATTGCGGGTTGGTTGGTGAAGCCGAAGGTCCAGTAGCTACAGAAGAAGGCTAGGGTGAAGAGGAGGGCTTGGGAGGGGATTTCGACGAGGATGAGGGAGATGAGGAGTGATTTGTAGCTGTAGATACCGTTGCGCTCGCGGGCTTCGAAGATGGCCCATTTTTCGAACCAGATGGCTTGGATGTCTGCTGCGATGGTTGGGATGATCCAGGAGCCGAGGAGGAGGGCGAGGCCGTGGTTTTGGAGGCCCTGGACGTCTTGGCCGACGTGGAAGAAGGTGAAGGCCATGAAGAGCATGAAGAAGCAGGACTTGAAGAGTTTGCTGAAGTTGTAGGGTCCGTTTCGCCATACTGCGAGCCAGTGTCTCTTGAGGAGGAGGATGGTTTGTCTGGTGGTGGAGAGTGCGAATTGCTGGTTCCCTTCTATTGGAGGCGTCGTTGTGGTGGTAGAGGTCATCGCCTTGACGGAGCCTTTTGGCTTCTCGGAAAACCGAATCACCTTCTCGTCGAGAATCTCCTTTTCAGGCGAGGATGTCCAGAGCTGTGGCCAGTCTTTCTCCTTTGCTGCGACGGTGGAGATGATAAACTCGGCTGGGTTGTCGGACTCGCTCATCGTCGCACCGTTTCTGGCAAAGTAATCGGTGATTACCGACGAGTGCAAGCCAGTTTCCCCAAAGTAGATTGTCCGACCGCCAGGGGCTAGAATGAGGACATGATCAAACATGCTGAAGATGATCCCAGAGGGCTGGTGGATGGTGCACACAATCGGGATTCCTTGCGCGGCAATCTTCTGCAAGCAAGACACGATGGAGAAGGCAGCTTGGCTGTCCAAGCCAGATGTGGGCTGTGTGATTTGACAAAGCGGTTAGAGAATTCCATTTTGCATGAAGATGAGTATAGAGTAAGATCTTACCTCGTCCAAAAATAAAAGCGCAGAAGGTCGAGCTGCCAACTCGACGCCGATTGTCACTCGTTTCCTTTCCTCGACGCCCAGCGACCCAACCAGAGCGTCTGCGATAGATTCAAGCTCTAAGAGTTCCAGGACATCATCCGCATATCTGAGCTTCTCGTCTTCCGGAATATGGGCCTCCTGTCTCATTTGAGCGGAAAATCGCAGCGCCTCTCGCACCGTCGCCGTTGGCTCATGGACATCTTGTTGCATACAGAACCCGCAGGATTGCGCAAAGCGAAGACCAAGAGGCTCCCCGCCAAGTCTGAGGTCCCCTTCAGTTCTTCCTTCAGCCTTTCTTTGGGATATTGTCTCGAGCAGGGTTGATTTGCCCGCACCAGAGGCGCCCATCAAGGCCGTGAGCTGGCCCGGACGAACATATCCCGTCACGTCCTGCAGAAGACGTTTCTCCTGCCCTGCAACATTAACAAAGTAGTTGACGTCTTTGAATACAAACGTCCCTGCGTGGTAATCCAAATGTTTGCTGTTTTCGGCCAGTGCTGGGAGCGTGGCTGTAGATCCTCCTATAGGGGAGTTTAAAGCAGTAGGAGCCGTGGAACTAAAAACCTCTCCAGGGTCTTCAGGATCCTTCTCACCTGCATACTCATTCTTCAAGAATGCAGGTTTCTTTGGTCCTCGTCCCCATTTGAAGGCACCTTTCTTGAAGACTCGTGCACTGGACGTACTGCTGTCTCGCGTCATGATGCCCAGTCCGATTGCAGTTAGCAAAACGTAAATAACCCACATGGCTATGATGATACCGAAGTCCCGCCAGAGATTCCTCCATTCGTACCCATACTTCGCGCTGAGATAGATGGATCCAGGCACGGTATTGGATCCCGGCTGGGCCCCTGCCATGGGACAGCCTTGGTTGTGCAGGGTGCTGTTCTCGTACCCCTGGCCACTGGGGACAAGCTCCGACGAGGTACATTCAAGAACAAGCTTGGAGAACTCATTGCTCATCAAAGCCTCCATGCCGAAGGGCGACGGGGAAGTGCGTCGGATCCATGACCCCCAGCGGTGCATTGTCGGGATTGTCGGGGCGAATCCTGAATAGACGCAAATCACCGGTAGGGCACTGCCGCCGGCGAGGAGAGCGACACTGAGATTAGGAGACCAAGCTCCCAGCATACGGAAGAGAGAGGAGATGGTACAGAAATGCGCAAAGACAATCAGGACGAAGATCCAGAAATTTGATGCAGTGTTCTCCAACCCGACGGTGAAGTAGTAGCAGCACGCAAAGACCAGAGATTGAAGGAAAGCGATGGGTATATCAGCTAATGTCTGAGCGAGGACGAAGGCGCTTGGATGGAGAAAGCCTAGTTTGTGCTGTTTAAGCAGGATCTCCCGCGAGTGGACAGTTTTGGAGACTTCGGTCATCGCGTTCAGTGAGAAATAGATCAAGGAGAAAAAGAGGGCTCCGCTTCGTTCGTAAGAGCCCGTTGCAGTGGCCGGTGCATGGTAATATGCCGACGCAGTAACCACAGCGTTTATTGCAGTTAGTATGAAGACGGTGTATAAGATGCGACGTTCGCCCCATTTCAGCTGGTACTGGCGACGGATATCGGACAGAGTCTGAGTCCAGATTGCTGCAGGCTCGATTGCAGTCTTAACGCTTGCTCTGGACCTAATACTCTGGGCAGCAGCTTTGAACGCACCCCTAATAGACTCATCAGAAGAGACCTGCTCGCGATATCTGGCGATATCTTGCTGCAGCTGCCCATAGTGACTGCTGTTGCGAAAGGCCTTTGCCAGAGAATCTGCGTTGACTTCCGTAAGCAGCGTCTGCTGGTCTTTGCTTGGTCGAAATAACCGTTCAGCGGGGGAGGTGATGCCAGTCAGAAACTCGGGAATAGTCTGTCTCTCCAAGGCGTGGAACCCGAGGGATTCGAAATAGTGTTTTGCGCTGTTCGCTGCACCAAAGAAGATCATTTGGCCCTCATACATAACCAGCACTCTATCAAACATCTCGTACATTGAGTCTGATGCTTGGTACAGCGTGACTGCATTTGCCATGCCCGTCCTTCGACTCATGTCGCGCACCAGCCGAATGAAGCTCAAGGCAGAAGAGCTGTCTAGTCCACGGATTGGGTTGTCCCAGCACGCAAGAGCAGGATTGACGGCCAGAACCTCTGCGAGCGAGACTCGCTTTCGTTCTCCTCCAGAGACGCCGCGGACAAAGGCGTCTCCAACGATGGTGTTTTTGGTATGGGAGAGACCCAGAGATTCTAGGATTTGGTCTGTCAATTGACCCACGAATTCCCCAGTAGATCGGGTGTCACCGCGAGGTTGTCTCGCTCGTAAAGCGAACTCCATGGTCTGCTTGACTTTCAGCCGCGGGAAATGGATGTCGTCCTCGGCATTGTACACAACCTCGGATTGGAAGTGCTCTGACATCTCCTGTGACGAGATGCCAGCATATTCTACTAAACCCTGGACGGTTTGGAAGGCTTCCAAGTTGTTCGCTAAAACCTTTAGAACGCTGGAGCAGCCTGCACCAGGTCGTCCTAGCACCAGTACAGTTTCTCCAGGGTAAATCACAGCTGATACATCGTCAATGATTGTTTGGGATGTCCCTAGTGTTTTCTTCTTCCCGAAAATGCCCTCAATGGCCCTGAAAGTCTTCACCGGCAGTAAAGCGAGATCGTACAAGATGGCAGGAAGATCGGATACAGTCTGCGAAGACATGTTCGCCCCGTAGGCCGAAACATGCTCCACGAGGACCCCAAGTGCACGTCCATCTCGCCGGTAGATGGGCAAGGAAGGCTGATTGTCTGAAGGCTGACCAGAGCTCTATATAAATGGCATATTAGTGAGTGAAATGATTGAATACATTGATGGATATGCTCTTACAGCGACTTCTTCGCGATACTCCGCCATCTTGCCCGCTCGCCATGCACTGTGGATTTGAAGCTTCAGTGAGAAGAGAATAACGAAAGGAAATACGGGATTCATATACAATGCATACTTGGTAGCAGACGAGCATCGGGCCCTCCCATACAACACGGCTTGCCGGCATTTCGGGAATTGGCAGTTGGGCCTCAAAACGGCTTCGGGATTCGGCACCGTCACTAATCGGACGCTCTCGGTGTAGAAGAGTCATCCGGTGAGATAGGACTGAGCCGGGAGTTCGGTTGTCTAGAGCTATTCGAAATCTAGACTTTAAATTGCATGATTGTGGCGCGAAGAGCGGCCAAACTTACGGTGAGAGACTTGGAAGACGCAGCAGGAGTCAGAGATAACACGAGAAAATGATACTAAGCACGCTAGATGGAGGCAGTCGGCTAGTATGACGGTCTAGACCAGACTCTCGCACTAGATTGTACTTTGCATGCAATGATATCGGAAATCAGACATGAAATGCTGAATATCATACGAAATACCGAGTCTTTTCTATCGCGATGGATCTCGCTAAAAGCGGCACCGGATCGGCCCGAATGCGGAAATGAAGTTCGTCCGCCGAAATCAACAAAGCGAATTCGTTCATTCTCTCCATCTCATCTCAACTCCCGACATTTGCTTCACACTTATATCCCTTATCGACCACGCGGAAGCTAGACGAGTCTATGGTACTCTTGGGATGCCGAGGAAACTGCCTCGCACTGAGCCCATCGTCCGCGTGCGCACTGGCTGCTACACCTGCCGACGCCGCAAGAAAAAGTGCGACGAGACGAAGCCCAACTGTGGCGGGTGTGTGAGGAATAAACTCATCTGCCACTGGCCTTCTAATGTTGGGGAGCCATTGACATGCCCTGAGGCTGTCGACGATCAGCAGCAACAAGCTCTGGTTGAGGCGGCGCATCATGAACGATCCAGTTCATTTACCTCGGGGTCCTCCCCATCACTGCCTCCTGCAGCGGGGATGGTATCGCTGCATACAGAGCCTCTCGAAGAGTTTTCTCCGCTAGATCCGGAGCTGGCGTCGCTCGTGCCGCTGGGTCATGGACTAGCCGCCGCCTCTCGTATGTGTATCGGGGCGGTGATGCCGCGGAGTCTGTCCATGCTGCCTGGATATAGTCTTGAATCGTTTCAGCTGCTGAGCCACTACCTGGATACCACTGCCGAATGCATGGCCAACGGGTCGACCCCGATCAATCCGTTTTTAGTCCAGATCATGCCGCTGGCATTCACTAGTAATCTGCTTCTCCAGCTGGTTCTAGCACAGAGCGCTGCCCACCGGGCCTTCCGCTCGAAGAAAGACGTAGATGAGGTGGCTGATAGCCACTACACCAAATCCCTGAGGTTGTTCCGCAAGAACGTTACTGACTTTATCGATGGGAAGGAGTCCAGTCCGCTTATGCTGACGGTTGGCGCGCTCGTGATGTGCTTTACAGAGGTACCATGAGCATCGCCCATCGTCCATTGCCCATATTGTAAAGGGGGGCTAGAAATAGTGTACTATCAAAACTAAAGCTAAAAGCTGACTATTTATCGCAGACAGCAAAGGGAGACATGAACGGCACGATCTTCGACCATCTATCAGCCGCAAACTCGCTTCTAATTCGACTTCTCTCGCAGAGCGCACACGGCCGTGCCCAAGGATCTCAAGGACTTTGTCATCGAGTACTACACGTACACGGCGACCGTGAATATGACCTCGATCGACGCCCGCGTCATCGCCCAGCTCCTGCTCAACTTCGACCTTGAACAGCGGGCACGGCAACTCCTAGCTTCCGAGTACGTGGGCAATCTCTCCGGGTGCTGGTTGGAGCTTTTGCTCCTAATCCCCTGAATCTTCGATCTGGGACGGCAATTGATGATGCCACAGGATGGCCAGCCACCACCACTCCCAATAGCAGACGGCATCGCCATGTATGGCTCGCTCCACGCCAAAATCCTCCAATGGGCGCCTTACCCCTTCGTCACCCATGAGGTATTCCTAGCAGGACGTATCTTCCAGCAGGCGATGCTCCTGTACCTTTACACTGCGCTAGGGTCGTTCTCGCGAACAGCAAACGGCATGCACCAGGCGCTCGTGGAGTCTGCCATCTCAGAAGCCATGTCCCAGCTGTGTCGTCTTTCGGCTACGGTGCGCATCAACTCTGGTCTCTGCTGGCCTATCGCCGTGGTGGGGTCCTGTCTTTGAACGAGGAGCAACAGGTCGAGCTCCGGCGCCGCCTAACCACCATGGTGAATACGTTTGGGCTGGGGAACATGCAGCGAACTCTACTCTTACTCGAGCATATGTGGAACATGGCACCCGACGAAGCCGGGCCCTGGAATATCTGCCGCGTGATGCAGGAGAAGCAAATCTGGATTTCATTTGCATGATGGAATAGATACGAACTGGAAATCCATGGATTTCTTCAATTGTCAGAAACGATAAACGAGAGCTAGGCTGTGATCTCTTTTATCTACTGGCCCAGGTTCTTGGGTGCTAGGGTAGCTGGCCCCTCGGGAGTCACACACGCCTTGGTCAAACCACCGTCGACCACAAAGTCCGCGGTGTTGACGAAGCTGCTCTCGTCGCTGGCCAGAAAGAGGCGTGGGCCTGCTCGATTGCCTCACCAAGTCTACTAGTGGGGAAATGCACCTCGCGACGGAAGCGCTTCGCCTTGTCATCCCCAAGCCAGTCCTGCAAAAGGGGGTGCTGTTTGGTTTAGCACGGGCAAGAAAGCATATCAGAGCAGTAACAGGCAGACTTACTTTAAAGACGCAGGGCAGAGGAAATTAAACCGGAAACCTAGATTTCAGTCAGCCCCTACATGACTGCAAAGCAGGACGAAAGAAGGAACTCTCCCGCGCATGAACAATGGCCAACTCCCTCCTCATCGCCAAAACACCCCCCCTTACTCACCGTATAAGCCAACAAGAGCAACCATACTCGCCCGTGTTAATAACACTCCCCTTCTTCTTCCCATGTCTTCACAGCCTCCCCACCGCATGTTTCGACCCATACCACACACACCCCCTTCACATTACCATTCATCGTGAGATCCCAGATCGCTCGCCTCGGGCGTCTCCTCCGAGTCCCCCGTCCTGCGCGCGCATGAATACCCGCGTTATTAAACATGACGTCGTCGACGCCGCCCCAAGCATCCAGGTTGCGCGACTGTAGCCTCGACATCAGATTCCCTGGAGACGGTCGACGACCCGGAATTCGAGTTTTGGCGGTGTGTTGGGGGACGACGACGACGACGGACCTCGGTGAATTTTTGCAAAGGCGCTTTCGTGTCCTGCGGGAGATATCGCTGAGGCGTCTTCACGGAGCATGAGGATTGTTTGTTTCGAGGCCGATGCTGCTTTTTTCCCCTCCACCTTAGCTTACACTTTATACTTTATTTCTTCGAAAAAGAGAAAAGAAAAGAAGAGGGGATACCGGACGATGGCGTTCTTGCCAGCGAGACGGCCGGTCATTATATAGCGAGTGGGTATTAGATATATATTCTGAATATATATTCGAAATGGTATATTTGCAAAGGAGCGAAGACGACGAAAGGCTATAAACAGGACTCTCTTATAAAGGGTAGTCTCAACCCGGCCAGCCAGCGTTATGAGCGGCGGTGAGGCTGTTATTATTATTATATTATTATATTATTATATTATTATATTATTATTATTATGATGATGGTAATCTTGACGAAGAAGAATAATAATGAGAGGATACGACAGCGCGGTCCGGGAACGCGCTCTTCCTCTTCTACGCAAGAAAATCTTCTTAGGAAAAGTTGACTAGTACCAAGTAGAGCAAATCTAGATAACTGGTTATGTACAGATTAACCCTGCGACTCGCGGATATGGAAGCTCTTCAGCTTGTAAAACGCATCGAAGCCCTGGGGTCCCAGCGAACAGCCCAATCCCGAGTTCTTCCAGCCGATCCACGCCAGGTCCTGTGGCAGTCAGTATGTCTCAGAGGTGGAGAATAGGCGGAAAAGAAAGTAGGAAGGAGAGAGGGGGGGGGAAACACACTGGACTGGGATAATCGCATCGGTTGATGAAGACGGTTCCGGCCTCAATTTGCTCGATCAGGTCCTCGCCACGCTGGATATCCTTTGTCCACACGCTCGCTGTTAGGCCGTACTCGCTGTCGTTCATGAGGGCGACCGCCTCCTCGTCGCTGGAGACCTTCATGATTGGGATGACGGGTCCAAAGGTCTCGTCGCGCATGACGAGCATGTCGTGCGAGACGTTTGTGAGCACCGTTGGGGCGAGATAGTTGCCGTCGCTGGGAGGTGCGTCAAAGGTAGGGTTCTTGGGGGTTGCGTTGACGGCGCCCTTGGCGAGGGCGTCGGCGATATGCGCCTGGATGTTCTTGACGGCCTGCTGGGAGATCACGGGGCCAGTGGTGGTTGCTTTGTCGAGGGGGTCGCCGAGTTTGTAGCTATCAGGGCAATTGTTAGAGCAGAGTTGTGATTTTAGAAATTTTAGAACATAAGAATGGAACGTACGAGGCCAGCTCCTTCTGCACCTCGGCGACAAAAGCATCGTGGACGTCGGCATGGACGTAGACTCGCTCAATTGCACAACAGCTCTGGCCCGAGTTGAATACAGCACCGTCGACCACCTGCGCTGCGACGTATGGCAAATCTGCATCGGAACGAACGTACGCCGGGTCGTTGCCGCCCAACTCGAGATTGAGGGGTAGGATTCTGTCGGCGGATGCGTGGCGGAGACGGAGACCGCCAGCAGTGGACCCGACAAAGGAGACGAGCTTGATCTGGGGGAGCTTGACAATCTGGTCGAGGAGGTCGAGAGAGCCGCAGTGGATAAGCTGGAGGACGTTCTGGGGGAGACCAGCCTGGTTGAAGTAGGAGACGAGACGTTCGCCGACGAGGGGGGTTTGGGGAGACGGACGCAGGATGACGGAGTTTCCAGCGAGGAGCGCGGGGACGATGGCGTTGATGGTGATCAGGTAGGGATACTAGAGTCTACTCAGTCCAAGAAGAACAACACCCTTCGGAGACAGACAGACAGACAGACAGAAGAGAGGGCTTACATTCCATGCAGTCGCCAGCAACACTGGGCCGACCGGCTCTTTCTTCACAAACCGGCGGAATCCATTCTCGGGCTGCCCCGCGATCGTCTTGAGGCTGTCGTCGGCGATGTCCAGCAGGTAGTCGGCTCGCTTGCGCATGGTGGTGATTTCGCCGGCTGTGTAGGCGATGGGACGTCCCATCTGGGAGGTCAACTCGAGGGCGAGCGAGTCCTTGTCGGCGTCGATGAGATCGAGAGCCTTGACGACGAGGGTCTTGCGCTGGACGAGGGGCAGCTGCTTGAAGGCGTGGAAGGCATCTTGGGAGGACTGGGCGATGCGACGGACCTCGTCGAGGGAGAATCCGGGATGCTGGAAGATGACTTTGTTGGAGGAGGGAGAGAGGGTGCGAATTTCGTTCATTGTGTTGGTAGTGAAGATGGAGATGTGAAGCTGGTGAGGAGAAGAGGAGAAGAGGAGATGAGATGAGGAGATGAGGCGAAGATGAGGTTATACAAAGACAATGCAGCGCTGAAGAGATGCCGCTCTTTGGTTATTCTCTTATATCTATTAGTTATCTTCTATTAATTATCTTCTCCTTATGATTATAATAAACCTAATTATCGTATTAGATCATTATCCTGGTAGACAGAGCGCTCCGCGGTCGGCGCTCCAGCTCGCAGTTCTCATCCACCACGTCTACAATCTACAAACTACAATCTACAATCTACATCTACAGCATGTCTACTCCTCCACAGTTCTGTTACCTGATTACACTCATCCGTCGCAGTGGATAATTGAGTGCACAACATGCTCAAACACCCCAAGTCCTGTCAGGCCTCCTCGCCAACGACAACAAGGTCAAGGTCGCCGACATCGACTGCGATGGCATCCTGCGATTGCATCCTGCGAGGAAAAGTCATGTCCAAGGAGAAGTTCCTGGGAATCGCACAAAAAGGCCTTGGATTCAGCTCTGCCGTCTTTGGATGGGACATGCAGGACGTGCTCTACACCAGCGACGCCAGAATCGCTCCTCCAGAGTCTGGCTATGCCGACTTCATCGCCCGTGCCGGATCTCGACTCGTTCAGACGCATTCTCTTCTTCCTCGTCCGTTTTGTGCAGAACGACAACAGGCCTGTCTCTGCAGATGGTCGCAGCATGCTCAAGGCCGTGTGCGACAGACTGGCGGCCTCCGACTGCCAGGCCATGGCTGGAGGTGAGTTGGATTCTTCTCCTACACTTACAGCTTGCTCGAACTAACTCACGCAGTCAAACTCGAGTTCATGAACTTCCAGACTCCCTCCCAAGACGGATACGGCCCCAGTGGCTCGCAAACACAAGATCTCGCAGCTTTTCTCGAGAGGAACGCCCCCTGGTCTGATGCGGCTGGACTGTCAGACCTGGGACGACACTTCCTGGCCGGTCTCCTACAGGCTCTCCCCGACCTCATGCTGCTCTTCGCGCCCACAATCAACTCGTACAAGCGTCCTCCTCGCAGCTGGAGCATCGCGCGTGAGATCCTAGACAGCGACTCGCGAGCGCGAGCACGAGCTACGAGTCTGGCGGGAGGCCGTGACTACATCGAGACTGTATAGACTAACGTATGTCGTTGAATCTCGATCGGATCGTAGATAAAATAAATAAACAAAGTAAAATAAACATAATATAAAATCAAAATTGACAGACATAAAGAATGTAATTCCTCGTGGAGGCTGGGACCCCGCTTCTACCCCAATTCACCTCTCATCGTCTCTCCATCTTCTCTCCATCTTCTCTCCATCTTCTCTCCATCTTCTCTTCTCATCTCTTGTCGTCTCTTGTCGTCTCTTGTTGTCTATCATGGACTTCTCCCTCAAAGCCCACGACTCCTTCATAGGTCGTCCTGCCGCCGACCTCCCAACCCCAGCCCTCGTGCTCAGTAAACCCATCCTCGAACGCAACATCAACCGGCTGTTCGAAGATGTGCAGACTCTGGGAATCACCTTTCGCCCGCACGTCAAAACCCTCAAGGTACATTCCTATCCCGGGACCAGAAAGAGAACTAACACATCCAGAGCCTCGAAATCACAAGAATAATGCTGGCCAACGGGCGACACCGCAAGATCGTCGCCTCCACGCTGAGCGAGATCCACGGCGCCCTCCCTCTCGTCCAAGAGGGATTGCTAGACGAGGTCTGACTCACAGAAAAGAAAGAAGGAAAGAAAGAAAGAAAGATAATTAATAAAAAAAAAGTGCCTCTACAGCATGCCCATCTACCCAGGCATCCTCCCCCGCCTCGCAGACCTAACAAAATCCCTCTCCATCTCCCTCATGATCGACAACGAGCAGCACATCGACGTCCTCGAGGCCTTCGCCGCCACCACGACAACAACGACGACACTCCCCTGGCCCGTCTTCATCAAAATCGACGTCGGCACGCACAGAGCAGGCGTTGAACCCTCCGCCGACGCCCTCCCGCGTCTCGTGCGTCGCGCAGAGGCATCGCCGGCCGTCCACGTCTCCGGGTTCTATTGTCACGCAGGCCACTCGTATGCATGTCGTTCAACGGAAGCCGCAGCCTCGGTCCTAGAGGCCGAGCTTGAGGGCGTGGTGAGTGCGTCGGCGAATCTGTCTGATCCTACGCGCAAGGTGGTTGTTTCGATTGGCTCGACGCCTACGGCGCATGTTGTGCGCTTGTTGAAGAGGAGTCTTCCTGAGAATTTGGAGGTGGAGTTGCATGCTGGTTTGTTCCTCCTCCTACATTCTTCCTCCTACCTCCTACCTCCTACCTCCTACCTCCTACCTCCTACCTCCTACCTCCTACCTCCTACCTCCTACCTCCTACCTCCTACCTCCTACCTCCTACCTCCTACCTCCTACCTCCTACCTCCTACACTCCGTCTGTCTTACTACGCCATTGTTGGATTTGGATTGTTGACCAAGTGTTGTAGGCAATTTCGCCTGTAATGACATGCAGCAGGAGTCAACCGGCCTCATTGGATCGGACCAACAGGCCTTGAGGGTGCTTACGGAAGTGTGCAGCGTGTATCCCGAGCGTAACGAGGCCCTCATCAACGCGGGGACGATCGCCTTGTCCAAGGAGACGAGCGCTGTGCCTGGGTTCGGGCGTGTCGTGGGTCTGCCGCAGTGGAATGTTGTGCGGATGTCACAGGAGCATGGCATTCTGGGGTTGGGTGCTGAGACGAAGGGGGAGAGGGCGGACGAGACGTTCAAGGTTGGACAGAAGGTGTTTTTGCATTGTCAGCATGCTTGTATTACGGCGTCGGCGTACTACGTGTACTATGTTGTTGATGAGGGGGATATTGTGCGCGAGGCGTGGGTGCCATGGAAGGGTTGGTGAAATTATATTAATATAACAGGAAACACATCCAACTAGAAAACAAGCAAATTGCCTAAATAGACATAAAAGACGATGGTATATCATGCTTGCGACTCGTCCCCGTCCCCGTCCCCGTCCCCGTCCCCGTCCCCGTCCTGCACTGATGCCTTCTCCCCGTTCTGCGCCGGCCTCGACCGTCCTCGTCCTCTCCTGATCAACCTGTTATGGTAAGCTGGCTCGTCCATCTCCGGATCCTCGCCCACGATCCTCTTGGCCGCCTCCCTCCCAACAACAGGCACCCGATCCGTCACCCCCTGTGCCCCCTGCGGGATGAGCTTCGGATCCAGCAGACCAACCTGAACCAGAACACTCGCCTGGTCCCAGTAAACATGCTCCGAGTAAAGTCTACCCCCGCGCAGACAAACAATGCTCACCAGCATAACCTCAACTTTGCGGTTCGTCGCCGCCACCCCGGGCAGCAGCCAGGGCACCTCCTTTGTATGCTGGAACGAGACAAACAGCTCGTCGACCACGCGGTCTGCGCCCGTAGTCCGCGAGATGAGTCGCAGCTGCATAGACTCGGGCAGTTCATGGAGGAAATGCTGCTCGTAGAAGCGACGTAGGGCGCGCTCGCCCCTCCCACCGCTCAGAGTAGGCACATAGGTAACGCTAGGCGTGAGAGACTTGACATACGGCTCCATGACATCGTCAATCTTCATCGAGAAGAACTTTCCTATCGCCATCGAAGTTAGTTCCATCCCAAACCAACTCAACAAAATGAAAGAAAAATCAAAAAAAAGAAAGAGAGAAAAGGGGGGAAGGAATACCCTCCAAATGCCTCTCCCAACACCCTTCCAATTCACCACCCCCCCCAAACGCCCCCCTCAACTCCTGCAACGTCCGCGTAAACGCCAACTCCGCCGCAACCCGCTCATACTCCTCCAAATCCTGCTCTGCGAACCCAGGCCGCACCGCATCCCCATAAGTATAAGCCTTATGCCCGATATCCAGACGCTCGCCCGTCCCCAGCCCAGCCCTCACCTGCCTCGTCTCCCGACGCTTCTTCTTCCCCTGTAACCCCAACACAACAGGCACACTAACCACCTCGACCGTTGGGCCGGCTAAATGCGTCAGCACACGCACAGTAGACGGGTACGTTGAGCGCGGATCCGGGATGCTGGGTGGGTAGTAGGCTATGAGCGCGGAGAGACGACTCGCATTATTAGGGCGGAGGTAGTAATCCAGACAGAAAGACGCGGCTTCACCGAAGGCTGCTCATTCCAATTAATACATATTAATACCATTACAATCTACCAACCGGGATAACGAGGAAAAAAAAAAGAAAAAGAGAAAGAAAAAAAAAAAAGAGAGAGAGAGAGAGAGGGGGGGGGATATCACCAATAACCCCATAGTTATCACCAACTCCCAACCCCTGCTTCACGGCCATCAGACGACGCACATACTCCTTCCCCTCCCTCCCCTCCGTAGTAAAGGGTACGTAGACGACGCTGAACCCCTCATTCTGCCAGGCGCGCAGAAACTCAGGGTCGAACTGGGGTGTTTCGGCGGAGATACATAGACGCGCTGTTCGCGGATTCGAGTAGATGAAGCCGTTGGTGGCGCTGGGGGTGTTGATGGATACCGTGGCCATGAGTTGTATGAATACGTGAAGGTAGATTACTAGGAAGAAAGGGAATATTTGACTTTTATGTTCCTTGGAACTGGAGAAGAAGAAGAAGAAGAAGAGAAGAGAAGAAGAGGAGGAGGATTTGATTTACTTTGATTTGCTTGCGCATACGTCACAGCTTCTACGTCATCGCCAGCTGTCGGGCTGGTTTGACTTGACTATTTCAACGCATGTTTGATTAGCTATTAGAGTAGGTATGGCGACAGTTGAAATGACTGCATTACGAACTAAAGTACTCGTCCTCTTCCGGAATTAGCCTCTGTTCGTCCTCGCCCTGTCTCTTGAGTCGCTTCCCTGCAACAGACACAAAACCCACCAGGATTGACCCGACGACGAACCCAGCGCCTGCGAGGATCGCATTGATGGGAATCGGGTTACTCTTGAACGGGCCGTGAGTCAGAGCGTCCAGGCTATACTCCGAGAAATTCACAAGGCCCGAGAAGCAGATGATGGTCCCGTACACGCGCCCAAATGTCGCAAAGCCGAAGACTTTGGTGGCATAGTCACTAGTATAGGTACTGTTAACATGTTGTTTCCTTTAATAGGATAGGAGAGAGAGGAATATCATGCATGTACATACGACATGGCCGAATAGTACAGTGGCCGCAGCACCACAAACAGCACGACTGTCAAGTAGCCCGTCCACAGCGCAGGCACCGAATTCAAAGCTCCAACTGCAGTGGTCAGAAGCACGATCGTCGCCAGAGTAGCCGGGACACTCAGACGATCCAAGAGAAGGCCGATAAAGGGCGTAGAAAGAACCCCGCCGACTGGTAGCGCAACGTCAAAGAAATTATTGATCTGCGCCGCCCGATCCTCGTCCAGCATATACTCGTACTGAGCTCTGACAGTCGCGATAAAGTAGTTCATCCGCAGCATCTGCAGCACCGTCATCAGCGTGATAAGCACAAACCAAGGGCTCGCCATCTGTTTGTGCGCGCGCTGGCCGTGGAGAACGCCCCAGACGGCGCTGGCAATCTGCCGCTCTTCTTCGTGCTGCTCTCGCTGCTTCCGCTCACGCTCGTCTCCCAGGACCTGGTCGATTTTGCGTATTTTCTTGCGACGACGTTCGGCGCGCTCGCTGCGGACCCGTCGGAGCTCGGCATCGCTCTCGATCTCCTCATCAGAGTCGTGGACGTCCTGCGCTGCGTCCTCTGCTTGTTCGATTTTGATCTCCAGCTGGTGGGTGCTCTGGTAGTCATGCGAGGGCATAACGGTAATCAAAGCCAGCAGAATCAACGCTGGGACCAACAGATATGTCAGAAAGAACTTGTCCGGGGTAAACCTGTGATTTGTCGCTTCGTAGAGCAGCCGGTAAAACAGATACACGGCTGCGGATGCGTCAAAGGCACCGGTGATAAGAGCGACTATGGTGCCTGCATGCTTGGGAAAGGCATTGGCGATCTGGAAGGACGGGACGAAGAGAAAGGTGCCCCCGAGGGCAAGCAGGAAGTTTGCTACAATGTATCCGTGAACCCATGGTTTAGAAAAGGAATAGGCCATCAACAGACTACCAACTGCCAGAACGATACAACCGACAACGCCACAGATGCGCGAGCCGTAGCGATCCAGTATGGAGCCGACCGGGAGAGCAGAGACATTCGCAGTGATCGAGCCGACGGTGAAGAACAAGTTGAGTCTGTTTGCGACAATGCGTTCGTTAATGAAAGGAGAAACAGCAGCAGAACATGACGTAGGAGAAAAACGAAACACACTGTAGTTCCTGTTGGTAACAGGTGTCAGAGTCTGTAGTCGACTGTTCTGCACACAAATCTCGATAGACTCCTTCTGCAACGAGAACCGGCTTGAGTGCAGCAAAGCCAAAGACAATCCCTGCTCCAAACCAGCACGCCAGCACAGTAACGACAACCTGAGCTGTAAGAGTCAGTAGACAGGAGAATCACCTTGGAGACGGAGAACACACCGAGCCGCTTCGCAGTCGAGACTTTGTAGGCTGGAGTGGCCAAGCTGTCCTCTGCTACCAGCACAGACACAGGCTGGGGGAAGACATCGTAGCTGAGCTTACGACGGACGGGTGCGAATGTCTCGTAATTATAGATATTAGAAGCAGCGCTGGAGTCGAGTTCTTCATGAGCGTCTGGTGAGCGGTCGACGCCATCGAGAGCGGAGACGTGCTGCACCAGAGACATTTGCAGAACAGAAACCAGCGAGCTAATACTTGATCTTCACGCCTGGCATGGAGATGAGAAGATAGATATTCGTACTGGAGGGATGATGGACGATGGATCGATGCGCAGCTCCGAAGCTTACGGGTTTATGAATCTAAGGCGGAGTCGCCCCTCGTTTAATCAAAGCCTTCAAGCTTCATATATTGTATTGCAGTCCTCACAAGAAAGAGCCAAGTACAGTCTACACTCATCAAATAGCCAATCTTCCCAATCCTTCTTCCAAATCGTTCGCTCGCGTCACTCCAGAAGTGGTCTGATGATGCTGGCCTCCTACAGCCGCGCCACACTCCGGACATGTCGACAATTCCATCGCTCCACCACATTCTCCAATCGTGAAGGGGTGTCCATTTTGGCAGTAATACCAGTGTCCAGTCCCGGCAAACTCGCGTGCCATCGCCGCTACCACGCCCATCCGCTCCTCGTCCGTGACGGGGGTGTAGAAAGTCGTTCCTCGGAGCATCTTCTCGGTCCCTGAGATTTCACTCTGCATCCCATGCGTTAGTTGAGGATGACGCGCTACAAGTTCCTTCGCCGCTACCACCGCTTCATTTCCTTCTTTTAAGAGAGCCTCTGTCTGGGTTTCGTCGTTGCGCCGCTGCATCTCCAAGGCGCACAGTTGAGCCAGGAACAGATAGCCCTCCACCTGGGGTAGCACACGTCGCGCACCGGCTGCCATCGTGATGAGATTTTTGGCCTCCAGTCTGTTGGCCTTGAGGCTCACTAGTAATTCACTGTTGGAAGCTCTCGCATCTACCCGGGCTCTTAGAGAAAGGAAGTCCGCCAAAAGAGCCGTGTCCAGACGGAGAAGCAGAGCAGTCGCCTGAATGAGACCCTTGGTCTGGAGTACACTTTCGTCGAATTCAAACCGTGATTGTACACGCTGTTTGCGTCTCCGTACGTCTTCGACCATATTGCGTACTTGGTTGTATGGTTGCTCGTCCACCTTCACTCGATCGTAATACTCCAGCAATTGCTGTCGTAAATGCAATATGTCTCCCCATCGTTTCTTGTCACACTTCCAAATAAGACTACTCATAAGCCGCACCTGATGATCCCGGGGACCACCAATCATGACGGTACCGCCGTTTGGAAACGGATTCATTGTTGCAGTCTTCTCAAGCTCCTGGAGACGGGCTAGACATTTCGGCAACTCCTGGGCCAATGGTATGTACCTTTGGTTCAAATACAAGATGAATTTTTTAGTAGATTCATCCAACAAAGCACGCCTGACAAGTCTTCCATATCTCGAGATACTTCGTAGAGACCCTCGGCAAGTGGCACAACTTCGAATATCAGTAATGGAGAAGGGTTCCGATGACGTGGCAATTGCCACAGGCTGCTCCTTCTCGTTTGTGATATAGTGCTTCTTAATATCCATTTGGGCGTCCATACTTTCCATCGTCAAAAAGTGCCCACACGGTGGGAATATGCAGGGTGTTTCATTAAGATCAATCTCCATATACGACTGGCCCAGGATAAAGTCGACTGAGGTGTTTTTGATCTCGTCTGTAGCACAAACTTGGCAGAACTTCCCGTCAGGGCAAAGCTCACCACAGACAGATGGACACTGATGACCACATGGTAAGGCCTTGCTACAACGTAGGGAACATGGTACATGATCACAGGGAGCAGCACAAGGCATGGAGCAGGCACTATGGGCACAAGCAGAAAGGCATTTGGGCACGGCACATGGGGCGCATGGTTCAGAGCATTTCCGAGAGCATCTGGAATGGCCACACTGTACATCACACTCGGAGGCACAGGGCGGGCAGGGGTTTTCTCCATGGCACTCAGAGGCACAGACATGTGCACAAGTGGAGTAGATACGACCGCATTTATGCCTGCAGCTCCCATGGTCGACCTGGACGCCTTCCGGGGTGCGGATCCTGCAGTCTGAACATCGTCGCTTGCAACTGTGTCCACAAGGTAAAATCGTCTGGCACACGCTCTTGCACTTGTAATCTGGGCCTTGGACATCCACATGGCAGAAATCGGTCACACTGTGGTTGCAAGTCGGGACTTTCCTTTTCACATATGTCGGGCATTTCACTGTACTGAGGTCTTGCGATTGCCAGCAAGGAAGGCTAGCCATCAGATGGCCACAAGGAAGAGTACGGCCTGCATCAACCACAGACACTAGACACTTCTTAGGACATGGATCTCCACAAGGCTTCGGGCATGGGTGGTCACATCCCTTTTGCGGCCGAGGACATGGCTGAATACAATAGACTGCTTTATGGAGCAGGTCTGCATGACATTTCTGCTTACATGGATGACCACACTGGAGGCGCTTGCCACACACGAGGCTACACCCCCCCTCTGGTGAAAACTGCACAAAGTCTCCGGGTTCTGACACCGCAATGGGGGTGTCTGAATGGCGCGGGCATTTGAGCTCTAGCGCGCTGCCAAAATTTTCATGCCTATCCAGAATCTCAACGGTCTGTCTCCACATTTCAACCCCTTTCTCAGCGGTCTCAGAGTTTCCGATGATATACATGCCATGTTTTGCGCGTGACAAAAGCACATTGATCCGATTTGGTGTACGGAGGAAGCCACAGCGGTTCTCATGGTTGCTTCTCACCAGAGAAATCACCACTACCTTTGCCTCCTCGCCCTGAAAGTTGTCGATCGTCGCCGCCCTTAAAGTCTGAAGAAGTGTTGACTTGGTCACCTGCATCTTTGGCAGCTGCGCATTTTCCTCTGTGAATCCTGCTTTGTCAAGGTCTTCTTCATCTCGTTCTCCAAGACTGATCATGAATGTTTGACTCAATTTGCGCCGCATCCGGTGCAACTGACCTAGATAAGGGGTCAGGACTGCAATATCGCCAGATTGATAAGTCCCTTGCCGGAGGAGGTGATTAACTAGGCCAACCGTCATGTCTATCTCATAGTCATTCCAGTGAGATGTTGCCATTGCATCATGGTCAGAATTGCCTCCCTCGTAATGCCGATGATCGAGCCAGAATAGTCTTCTCCTCATCCCCATTACTTCTGGATATTCCGATACGGAGGGCGCGTCTTGCAATCGGGGGTATAATGTCTCTCGAACAAGCTGTGCAATCGATGGATGCATACGACGCTGTGTTTCAAGTGTGCAAAACGGAATGTGAAGTCCAGAGCCGTCATCCGGATCAACAAGCCTCTCAAACAACGACGTGTCGAGTGAGTATTGCTGTCCATCTTTGCTTTCCCGGGAAAGTCCATAGTTCTGGATCTGTGGTCGAAGTTGCTGATGGTCTCCGATCAGGATCACATGCTCTACAGATGGCAGGAATGAAGTCAGAAGATGAGGTTCCAGAACTTCGCCGGCCTCTTCGCACAATACAACTTTAGAGTGAAGCCTTCGTAACATTTCCAGGTTGCGGGCTAGCCCTGTGGTTGTCACGCCGATCACGTCTGCATCACGAAGACATCGCAGGTCCAGTTCGTCGCGAACCGAATCCAGGCCAGATCTAGTCTTCTGATGTTGGCGTAACAAGTCCTGGACTTCTGAATGTAGTTCCTCCCTTCTTGTTTCCACCCAGTGACTATGAAGAGTCCTGCGCTCCACGGCTGACATACTGTCAACATGACTCTTGAGCAGTATGTCTAATTCTCGCGCCTTGGCGCTATCATTTTTGCCGGAATAAAGCCACGACCTGATGATTGATCGTGGTTTTCCCTGTTTCTGGAATCCCATTTCGTCTTTCCCAAAGAACTGGTTATAATGGTTCGGATGTGCTGACTTGAGATACTGGTTTAAACGTCCGTCGGGCATGTCCATATCTGGTTGGAGCGTGCTAAATGATTCCTCATATTCGTCCAGCCTCCTCTGCAACTCGTATTGTCTGGATTTTTCTAGTCTTGTCTTCACAACATTCCTGGCCACTGCTCGAAGATTCAGAGCTTTCAAGGCCTCCGATTTTGACTGCGACCCGATTCGGATAATCTGAGAAGTAATGTCATTGTCTAGAAGGTCCTCCAGCAGTTGGTCAAGCGCATGGTTCGTATAACAAACGCAGATAATAGGTCCTAGTCCAGGTCTCTTCACTTTTTTCTTGTTTGCTAGAAGAACTTTGATCAGTGCCACACCGGTATAACTTTTTCCAGTGCCTGGCGGCCCTTGGATCAATGCAAGCCGTCGTTGGAGAGAGTTTACCAGGGCAGCAGCCTGTGCATCATCTAAGGTGGAGTGCTGTTTTAGTTTCCCCATATCGACCGGCCGAGACGCTCTAACTTTAAGGCTTGACTTCTCATCCATGAGACAGCTTAAGTCAAAGCTGAAATCCGGCGCCATTGCGTAGGCCGGGGGACGCACATCGACCACGCCAGAAGAGGTGTTTATACTAAGGGGGACCACAAAGTCGGCCATGGGAAGATCGGCGGCCTTTTGCATTTTCTGGAGCGCCAGTAACGTTGGCTTAAATGAAGGTAAAAGAATCCCAGGGAATTCCACAAGAGAAAGGAATGGGCCATTCTTCACTGAGTAACAGTCTAAGATATACTGCTGGTTTCTCTCGGTTTGGTCAACCAGCTCCAGACTTACTGACGCCATTCGAGAATCTTCCCAGAGCGATGCGGTCTTAGTCACTTTCTGCTGTATATTCAAGTCAGAATTGCGATTTTTCAGTGGTTGCCTGGGCCGGTCTGCCACTGTACAGAATATGGCGAACCCCCGGGAATCGGTCAGGCAAACGAGGGCACTCGGCTGAAGTCTTTTTGACAATTCCCACCATTCTTTCTTCTGCTCTTTCCTCATGGCCTGAACGTTCGGGGGCTGTGCGAATTGGACGAAGAATTGCAGGCCGGTATATCGGTCGAAAATAAGTTCCTGCACCTTGGCCTGTTGATACACATTGGTCCTTACCTGACTTCTCTGCAAGCCCCGTGAGTTTTTTGAGTTTAGTTCTTTATGTATGACATCCCTTAACTGGCCAATGGTATCTTCTCTCAACAGCCGGAAATTCCTGTCCAAAAGTCCAGCGAGACCGCTGAGGTGCCACTGCACCGGATCCTTTGAAGGAAGATATTCGGATTGCGGGGATAGTATTTCCTGGTATGTTGGCATGATTTGTATCTTGCAGATGTCTGCGTGGTCATTGTTGTGACGGCCCCCCGCGGGTGCTTTCGCGATGGTAAATGTCGCTGGGCTTCGGTTTGCCAAAGCCGGCTTTGGCTTTTGAAACAGCTCCGGCAAAGAAAGGCCAATGTCAAGGCGACGCTGAAGGTGTTTCAAGTGAATATGTGAGCTCTCAAGCTGTACTTCAGTTTCTGGGGTCCAAAGAGTCATGAAAAGACTGTGGAATCTGACAGCTATTTCTTTCAATGGTTCGTGCACGAATGCGGTTGAGTTGAGTTCCACGATCTTGGAAAAAACAAGGACTGACATTTCAAGTGATGAAGTAGCGTCGCCGTCATGGCGCACTACTTTCTGCTGTACAGCTTCAGCGAGAAAGTTCAGAAAAGGCTCTCCTCTGCGGCCCATCGGCCCCCAGATACAGTTGTATATGGTCACGACAGCCTGTTCTACAACCAGGGAGACGAGGACACCAGGGTATGTCACTATCTCGACAAAGGGCAATATCTGATCTTGAAACAGGTTACGCTTTTGAGCATCGGGTATGTCTGAATAGTCTCGTTGAATGAGCTCCTGGATTCTCCTGAGGCCACCCTCTGAAGACAGAGAGTGGATGACCTCTTGTAGGGCGTCATCGCTTGTTGTAATGAGTTGTCTCCCCCTTTGGAAGAAAGATGCACGCCCCTGACCTAGAAGTCGGCCATGCTTTCCCTCACGTGCTTGTCTTCTCCAGGAATCCAGCTCGCTATGGTTCCTGGTTGTATTTCGATCCCATCCTCGCTTTGTAGCTGAGATTTCACGCTTGTTTGTTGAGTGACTAGCGGAGTGCTCGAATTTACAGTTCTTGAAATGACAGGTACCTTTTCTTGCAAACTCACGACAGATCTGTCTATTCAGGAGTCCAGTCAGTGGCAGATCAGAGGATGGGGAGGGGGGAACAATAGCTCCTTACTTTCTTGAGTTCATTTTTTGGCAGGATGGCAGCACCAAGTCTGTCGATGAGGTTTGGTGAGAGAGGTAACAGGTACCTAAGTACTGGTAGCAGTAGAAGTAGTGTACATGAAAATAGAGCAAAGAAGACTGAAAGACAGACAGCAGAAATTGAGTGCTTTTTCCAAGTTGAGATTAATGAGTTGTTGTCTTCCTTCCTGTTGTAGGAATTTCCTTCAGTCTTGTGTGGGAGGGAAGACATCCATGACTGATCGATGATGGACATATAAAGAACTCATTCACTCGCATGACTCAGTGGACTTGAAATTGCACAAAGACGCCTCAGTGAATGCACTGCTTATCTCCAGCGCAAATAAAGTAAAGGCAGCATATCAGCATCCAACACAATACCAATCAGTCCAGACCTGTATGCCTCTACCGATGACAAGGGGCTATGTGGCTATGTTTGTCTGTAATCATTAGTAGAACTAATGCAGTATTCTCTGGTTATACAAGAACCATGCATTGTGCTCGATCAGTACTGTGAGAACAAGTGGACAGGATTGTTTGGATTGAAATGTGGCACAGCAGCCTTGCAGATGGAAGGCCACCTCAGGCTCAAAGGACAGCCTTGAAATGTCGCAATGCGGTACTTTTTCCCTTTCTTTTCTTTTCCCCATTACCCACAGAGTACACACACCATCCAACATTACCTACTCCTATATACCAAGTTCCTACTGGTAGAGGGTAAGTAGAAAGTGCAAGGCTGTTTCTTGAGATGATGCCTCGTCTGCCTTCTGTTGGACACACTCGCCTGATAGCTAAGCGCCTCCATACATACAGACGGGCCCAGCGCCTACTGAGGTACGACAGGAATTGGACTGGATTCCGCCTTGAAGAACTGGGCTTCCTTGATACTGACGTGATGTTTGAGACTCCTCTTCAGATGTCCAGACCAAGGCTAATGAAGTATAAGAAATAGCTTTAAGGATGTTCATCTTCGGCAACAGTTGACTGTAAACGCCTTGAATTTCACAAATGCGAGAAAGAGAAGGAGAAAGGAAAAAGAAACGAAGAGAAAGAGACTCCCAGTGAATGGCTCTTGTCCAAGACAGCCAAGTCGCTAACAGTCACCTTCATCCAGCATCCTCCGTCTAGACCAATCCGCGAGCCCAGTATACGAATAGGAAGCAGGCAATGGGAACAGTGCCAAGGTCGCCAAGGTCGCCAAGCGCAAGTCTTGATGATATCAGGATAGTGAAGACTCTGAAGAGTATCGCGATTCCCCGCATCTAGTCACTTCCACAGATTCCATGTCTCCGCCCAACTTCTCCATCCGGGGAAAAATGTGGATATTCGCACATCCAACTACACAACTGTTTCTACTGCGACCGAGGTAGTTTCCCAGTCCAAGCCGGCTATTGTGCTACTGGACTGCGTCAGCACCTAGAAAGTGTCCTCCCAGGCAATCAGCTGCTATTGAAGATGGAGCCATGTGGCCCGATGTCCTGCGTTGTGGAATTCTGGGGCGATGGAGGGGCTTCAGTTCTACCCGCTTTATATAACTAGCACGCGCTGTGACGGATTGCAGTCCCCTCCAGTCCACTCCACTCCAATTCATCTTTTCTCCCTCCTCTTCTCTCTGTTGAGCTGCTTCAACATGTCCCCCACAAGTAGCGACAAGCCTCCCAGTGTGGAGAAGCTCGAATACGCTAACCAGCCTGCCTTGAACGTGCTGGACTATGATGAAGAATTCACCCCTGAGGAACAGCGCAAGATCATCCGGCGCATTGACCTGCGCCTAGTTACGATTACTGGTCTTGCATACTGCGTCTCGCTGATGGATAGAACAAACCTCAGTATGGCAGCTATCGCGGGCATGGTCGTGGATCTGGAGCTCTATGTCGGATACCGATATGTGTGTTCCTCTATCTATTACTATTTTTTATTTGTTGTACTGATCGGGTCCTATGTACTTAGTCGATTGTCGTACTCATGTTCTTCGTCCCTTATGTGATCTTCCAACCGCCCATGACTGTCATCACACGGAAGGTCGGGCCAACCTTGTTCTTGGGGAGCATTGTGATCTCCTGGGGTGGGATTTTAGTGGTAAGTTTTATACTACCTTGCTATTTTTTTGTGTGTAATTGTGTATGCTAATCTTGTAGGGAATGGGTTTTACCAAAAAATGGCAGCAGATGGTGGGATGTCGTGTCGTCCTGGGTGTTTTGGAAGCAGGTAAAGTAAACTGAAACAAAGTCATTCATTATATGCCAACACAACACTGCAGGATACTTCCCAGGCTGTGTTTATTTGCTATCCAGTTGGTACGCTCGATGTAAGTCTCCCTCCAAATTTTCCAGGACAATACTGAGAACAGCGCAGACGACGTGCAGAAGCGGTTCTCCATCTTCTACCTGATCGGCTGCGTAGCCTCAGCGCTGGCCGGTATCCTTGCATTTGGATTGATGCAGTTGGACGGCACCCAGGGTCTAGAGGGCTGGAGATGGATATTTATCTTGGAGGGAGTGGTAGGTGAAGGTCCATTCAACATTTACCTAGGTAATGTATAGCTTAAAGGGGTCAACAGATCACAGGCGCAATCGGCATTCTGACCATTATCTTCCTGGTTGACTTCCCCGACAGAGCGCACAAGTCGTGGAGGTTTCTGAGCGAGAAGGAGTGTGCCTTTATTGTGCGGCGTATCAACCGTGATCGATCCGATGCAGACAGCGAGCCCTTCTCCTTCAAACGCTTCCTCGCCCCAGCTCTCGACCCGAAGATCTGGGCATTCGCGATGCTTTTCTTGTAAGAGATCTTAATTTCCTATTTTCTTTTTTTCTTTTCCATTTGCTTAAATATAGATTTAGCTGCACTACAACCGTCACCTACGCAATCGCATACTTCCTCCCCATCATTCTGGCAGAAGGCATGGGCTACGACACAGGCACCGCACAATGCCTCGTCGCCCCTCCATACGGTCTCGCCGGAATCGTAATGTTCACAACCTCCTGGGTAGGCGATAAATACCGTATCCGAGGCCCCATCCTAATCTTCAACGCGCTGCTATGCATCATCGGACTCCCCATGATGGGGTTCGCAAAGAGCCACGCGGTGCAGTACGTCGGCGTCTTCTTCACGGTAGCCGGGGCCAACTCCAATATCCCCGCTTGCATGGCGTACCAGGCGAACAATATCAGGGGACAGTGGACGCGTGCGCTCTCCAGTGCTACGTTGGTGGGTTTTGGGGGGATCGGGGGGATTACGGGGAGTTTGGTGTTTCGACAGCAGGATAAGCCGGAGTATCGGCCTGGGATTTGGACTGCGATAGCGTGAGTTTCTCTCGTTTTTTAACCCCGAGTTATTTATTATGGTTCTGGTTTGATTTTAATGTAATTGGCCTGATAGGTGTAATCTGCTGTTGATGACCATTGTGTGTCTGTTGAGTGTTTGGTTTCGGCGGTCGAATAAGCAGGCAGACCGCGGAGAGCGGGTGATTGAGGGGGCGCCTGAATTCCGGTATACTATCTAATACTGTTTGATAGGCGATTATTTGAGTAGCTGCTAGTTTTGATAGCCGCTACTAGAGTGTGTTTCTATCGTTAATATAACTAAAGTGACGATACAGAATTAACTTGAATGGAGAGGAGGAGAGGGCTGGCGGCGGAGAGACCCGGCAGAAAGTGGACGCCAAGACCAGAAATTGGCCTGAAATCACGGAGGACGCAGTGGAGGATCAGCTTTGAGGGAGACAATATCGATAATATGGAGGATAGGAGCTAGTAGGGCGATAATAGTAGGTGTCGAGGCTCATCTATAACCTCCATATGGCATCTAGCTCAGGAACCTGGGATCTGCCTCTACAGCACTTAAGCATCCAGTTGTTTGCCGTGCTGTCGGTCTACCGGAAAACACCGTACAAAGGGTTCGACTTGCAAGTCTCCTTCAATTGCTGTCTTCACTTCGAAGTATCCTACTGAGTCTGTTCTGGCAGCATCAATACACCTCCTCCTACTGCCATTCAACGCTGAAGCCCAAATTCAGCCGATCACGAAATTGGCCGACGTGTTTCGAGATTTCCCGCGGGAAGACAACGGCGGCCGTCTCGTTCTGCGTTCCGATTGGTCCGGGGGACGCGTTATCGCGAGTTTCCCGTTTGGCCGCGGTTTTCTTTTATCTTTAGGGATTTTATTTCCGGCTACTTTTGCCCTCTATATTTTCCTTCTCTCCTCTTTCTCTCTCTCTCTCTCTCTTTCTCTTTTCTCTCCCTTCATTCATTTTCTTCTATGCTATAGCTTATACTCAGGATGGCATCCGCACTGCGTGCCTCCCGTCAGCTGGTCCTGCGCCCAAGGGTGCGTGCTGTGCCCTCAATTGCTCTGCGCAGACCCTCTCCTGCCTCCCAATCGCTCTCCTCATATCTCAGAGCCCTGCATTCCACTCCCCAGAAGCAGGCTTCTCCCTCCTCTAGACGCCCTGTCTACACCAGTTCCGTCGCTGATCATGGAGATCCTCACCCCCGCGATGTTTTCCAGCCCCTCGATACTTTTCCCCGTCGCCACATCGGGCCCTCACCTGATGCCGCACAGGAGATGCTCGCTGCTCTTGACCCTCCCGTGGCCTCGCTCGACGAATTCGTCAAACAGGTGCTCCCTGCAGATATCCTGTCCAAGAAGGACCTGACTGTCACCCCTCCAAGTGCCGATATCGATCTGCCCCGCAGCAGCGTTCACGGTGGCCTGGGAGAGACGGATATGCTGAAGCTGTTGGATACCTATCGGAAGCAAATTGACGTCTCGGGCAAGACATACATCGGTGCGGGCTACTACCCGACAATTGTGCCTCCTGTTATTCTCCGTAACATTCTGGAGAACCCCGCCTGGTACACGAGCTACACTCCCTACCAGCCTGAAATCAGTCAGGGTCGCTTGGAGTCCCTCCTCAACTTCCAGACATTGACCGCTGATCTGACCGGTCTCCCCTTCGCCAATGCCTCCGTTTTGGACGAGGGCACCGCCGCCGCTGAGGCCATGACCATGTCTCTTTCTTCCCTGCCAGCGGCAAAGCAGAAGAGGCCCGGTAAGGCTTTTGTTGTTTCGCACCTGTGTCACCCTCAGACTATTGCTGTCATGCGCTCGCGCGCTGAGGGCTTCGGCATCAACCTCGTTGTGGGAGATATCCTGGCAGACGACTTTAAGCTGGTCAAGGACCAGGGTGATAACCTCATCGGTGCCCTTGCCCAGTATCCCGACACTGAGGGTGGTATCTACGACTTCCAGGCCCTGGGTGACACCATCCACGCCAACGGTGGCACTTTCAGTGTTGCCACCGACCTGCTCGCCTTGACCGTCCTGAAGGCGCCCGGCGAGTTCGGTGCTGATATCGCTTTTGGCAATGCCCAGAGATTCGGTGTTCCCATGGGTTACGGTGGACCCCATGCGGCCTTCTTCGCCTGCGCTGACAAGTACAAGCGCAAGGTCCCCGGCCGTGTCGTCGGCGTGTCCAAGGACCGCCTTGGTAACCGTGCGCTGAGACTGGCTCTCCAGACCAGAGAACAGCATATTCGCCGCGAAAAGGCCACCAGTAACATTTGCACAGCTCAGGCTCTTCTGGCCAACATGAGCGCCATGTACGCTGTCTACCACGGGCCCACTGGCTTGAAATCCATCGCTCAGCGTATCATGTCTATGACTACCACCTTGCAGACAAAGCTCGCCGCGCTAGGCTACAATGCCCCCATCAAGTCGAACTCTCCTGATGGCGCTACCGTCTTCGATACCGTCGTCGTTGAGCTGTCCAACAGTGATGAGGCGGACGCCATCATTGCCGCTGCTCGTGGTCAGTCCCTTTTCCTCCGTCGCGTTTCTCCCACCAAGGTCGGAATCTCTCTCGATGAGACCGCCGGACGCGATGAGGTCAAGACCATTCTCCAGGTGTTTGCTGCCCATTCCTCAAAGGGAGAAGTTATCCTGGAGGAGCAGCTTGGTCTCGCCCCCATCCCCGCGAGCCTGGAACGTACCTCCGCCTACCTGACCCACCCTGTCTTCAACACACATCACTCCGAAACCGAGATGCTGCGGTACATCCATCATTTGGAATCCAAGGATCTGTCTCTGGCTCACTCTATGATCCCCCTCGGCTCCTGCACGATGAAGCTCAACGCAACCACCGAAATGATTCCTGTTTCTTGGCCCGAATTCTCCCAGATGCACCCATTCCTCCCAGCGGATGTTGCCAAGGGATACACCCAGATGATTGACGACCTGGAGCAGCAGCTTGCAGACATCACGGGTATGGCTGAGGTCACTGTGCAGCCCAATTCGGGCGCCCAGGGCGAATTCGCCGGCCTGCGCGTCATCAAAAAGTACCAGGAAGCCAACAACGGCTCCAAGCGCAACATCTGTCTGATCCCGGTCTCTGCCCACGGAACGAACCCTGCCAGTGCCGCCATGGCCGGTATGAAGGTCGTCACCATCAAGTGCGACACCAAGACTGGCAACCTTGACCTGGAGGATCTCAAGGCCAAGTGCGAGAAACACAAGGACGAACTTGCTGCTATCATGATCACCTACCCCAGCACCTTTGGTGTGTATGAGCCCGGTGTCAAGCAGGCCTGCGACCTGGTTCACCAGCACGGCGGCCAGGTCTACATGGACGGCGCCAACATGAACGCCCAGATCGGCCTCTGCTCTCCTGGCGAGATTGGTGCGGACGTGTGCCACCTGAATCTACACAAGACCTTCTGTATCCCCCACGGCGGTGGCGGCCCTGGTGTTGGCCCCATTGGCGTGGCTGAGCACCTCCGCCCCTTCCTCCCATCGCACCCGGCCAGCGAATACCTGCAAGCCAAGCGCTCCGACTCCTTCTCCTCCCCGCCCATCAGCGCCGCACCCTGGGGAAGCGCCAGCATCCTCCCCATCACCTTCAACTACATCAACATGATGGGCGCCAAGGGATTGACCCACGCGACCAAGATCACTCTGCTCAACGCAAACTACATCCTCTCCCGCCTCAAGGAGCACTACCCGATCCTGTATACCAACGAAAAGGGCCGCTGCGCGCACGAGTTCATCCTCGATGTGCGCCAGTTCAAGGAGACATGCGGCGTCGAGGCGATCGACATTGCCAAGCGTCTGCAGGACTACGGCTTCCACGCACCAACCATGTCTTGGCCCGTGGCCAACACGCTCATGATCGAGCCCACCGAGTCCGAGAACAAGGCGGAGCTCGACCGCTTCTGCGACGCCCTCATCTCCATCCGCCAAGAGATCGCGGAGGTCGAGAGCGGCGCCCAGCCCCGCGAGGGCAACGTGCTAAAGATGTCTCCACACACACAGCGCGATCTGCTGGCCACCGAGTGGACGCGCCCTTACACTCGCGAGACCGCAGCCTACCCTCTGCCATACCTCGTGGAGAAGAAGTTCTGGCCGTCTGTGACGCGTGTTGACGATGGTAATTCCCCCCACCCCCACCCCCCCTCCCTCTCTTTGTTCCTAGAATTTTCCGAGAGATGTATGTGAAGCTAACGATCCACAGCATACGGCGATCAGAACCTGTTCTGCACTTGCGGCCCCGTTGAGGACAGCGAGTAGTTCCTAGTTATGATACCCATGTTTCATTAATGACCTACCTTATTAGTATTAGTATTATTGGGAGTATAGTTGTATATACCCCCCCCCCCTCCCCCACCGAGTACGTTCAACACTCGGGGTTGCGGGGGGGACTTGTGGAGTGAGATTCAACATGGCATAGACGGCGTTTGGGTAGAGTTTGTTTTGTTTCAACCATCATTGCATAAAATAGATATCTTCAACAGTCACCAATAGCTATATATTTAACAACCTTCCTTTTATTAAGTCAAATACCTCGATCGATAATGACCGTCGTCACGTGCGCAGCTTGAGATGGCGCAGCTCAAGTTAAATAAAGTATAGATATGGGCAAATGCTTGGCCGAAAATTCTAGGCTGTAAGGAGTGAATGGGATAATAATTGTAGATGGGTGGTCTGGAACTCTTATTTCACCTTCTCTAGATAGTTATATATTGAAGGTAGTATTCAGCTATAGCTATTTAAGTATTTTACCTACCTAGGTACTATCCCTTACCTGTAGATTATATCATGACCTCTTCGTCTGGTTTGTCTCTAGGTTTAAGGCGCTTTTCTTCCTAGAGGGAAACTTGGTAATAATCTCATCCCAAGTATACCCTTGCTCCTTTAGTTGGAGTGGCCCACGAGTACTGTATAGACCATGTGAGAAGGAATTTTTTTTTCCCACTACACATGCGGCCAGGCCATGTCATCTCCACCAGCATAACAGTCAAGATGTCTCTGCACTGGTAAATGAGCAGGCTCTGCTGACATGCTGATCTTGAGGATAATAGGTGTATCCCAATCTTAACCAAAAGCTCAGAGGAATCTGCGCCATCAGGTTGAACCCAACATCTTGTAGCCATCAGATAACTAGGTCATAAACAGCAAAACTAACCAGAACAGATAGTTAATTCATATGTCCTCGCATTATAAATCCCAATCATCCATATCCAAATAATTCCCCGACTCCCCAGTGCGTGCAAGATTCCAATCAATGTAGATGGCGTCTTCCCAGGCATCTTTCTCCTCCGCAGGCTGACAATACTCCCAGTCAACCAAATAGCTATCATGTAAGAACCGGGTCAGAAATCTGCATGAACAAAGGCTGGGTGAAATGTGATGCAGGACAGTACTGACCATTTATTACCCTTCTTGTCCCAAAGTAGGTTGCGTAATGCCGCATCAGTGTGCCTCCATCCGCAATTAATGGCCTCGCTAGTAATAAAATCAGTCTTGCTAGGTTATTGTCTATGGAAGGGAGGACAAACAGCCATGCTATCTTGAAGGCCGCCCGCAGAGCATCCCGTTCAGCACGCTCCATTCGACGGCTAATAAACAAGTCAGATGGGTCGGACCCTGGGAGCTGCTCCATCAGGATAGACAACTTATATCCACCCGGGACCCATTCATCGATCTTCTGCTGCTCCCTTTTCCAGTCGATGAGAGAAGGGGTGGAGGAGCAGTGGGCCTTTGTTAGATGGGGCAGGGCATCAACTTCCGTTTCGAAATTTTGGCGGGGTTCTGAAGAAGCCTGCTGCGCACGGATAGCTGGTGCTTTTGTAGCTGTTCCAATCCAGGGAATCCTGATTATCGACGCTAGTACCTCTATATGTTGCCGATGATGGCATTCTGTGGCTGAGAGACACTAACTGCAGGCGAATCTTGAGTATGGCCGTCGATGGACCATCACCAGATACCTTGGAGCAGGAAAACACCCCGCGTGCCTCGGACTGGATGCCCAACTCCTCAACGTCAATCTGGCCCTCGTAATATTCGTGCTCTACGATCTTGGTGTCTAGGACCCACACCGAACCGGAGGCGAGAGATACCTTTGTCCCAATATAGTCATCATCTTCGAACCAGGTAATATATGATTTAATTTTCATGTTTAAGTAAATGCTGAGGGAGAAACGAGACTTCCCTACCACAGCGTGAAGTCCCCCTGATTGAGGTTCCAAGTTTGGCGCGTCAGTGTCCGGCGATCTGTTACGGCTTCTTGATTTGCCCGAGTGGTTGCAATCGTCCGCCATAGTGAGCATCCACCACGGCGCTTCCCGAGCCAATCGGATATTCCTTCCTAGCCGGTTGCGATTTTGGTGCGGGGACCAATGGCCACCCACTCGTACCTTAATTCGAAGTATACCCAAGGTACCATGCTGATATACCTACCTAGGTACTGTGGCTCGCAAGCCTAATCGTCACCATAATTCAGGAAGGTGGGTGGATAAAAAGGGTCAATTTGAATTCGCTAGAGTAGGAGGTAGTAAAAAGATATTAATCTAAAATCTGTTGGCCGGAGGTAAGCTCCTTTATCACATGGTTTTCTCTTGCTCCATCGGGAAGGTCCTAACAGGACGTTTCAACTACCGCCTGAAGCAGGGACCTCTCACCAATAGAGCTCGGCCAAGCCCGTTTTGGTGCTTAAATCCTCCATCAGTGTCTCGATACGCACCCGACGAACTTTTCAACACTTGGAGGCGAGACCGCCCCGTGCATGTATAGGAGCCGTTGAATACCGCATTCAACGATCCCGTTTAGACTGTGCCCTTTGCCTTGACTCACCTGGACTCGCTCAGCTAATTGGACACCAACCAGATCATCTTCCATAATGCCCCTTAGGTGACTTTGGCGCTGGAAAATGGCCTGTTCGGTTCACAATGCGAATAAACTCCGTGGCTCAATTTGCCAGTTAAACAACACCCTATATTTAGAACCGTTGGTGGACTACTGGAAAGATTATGGCTTTGCCGGTCTCTTTGGCGTTAAATGAAACAAGTGATTGTATGAATAGAGCGCTATCCATCGCAGTGCTAGCAAGCCAGCACCTAGCAATCAACTTATAAGAAGGGGTCAATCGCCCACCAAATTGAAAATGGTTCTGCATCTGACAACTACATTTTATTTTATTACTTTTTGATACACCCTCACCCAAAAACGATGGCCAGAGAACTCACTGCTCGAGATTTGGTGTACTCCCCAATCCCTGAATTGCTCACTGGGCCTGGCTCCACAAAGTCAAACTCTACCCATGCCCTGGAATTTGCAGGGACTCTTGTGCACTGGACATGCTTTGAGAAAGAGGTTCGCACCTATGTCAAATAGTGTGAAATGGCAACGCTTTTCTTCTGTAATTGCCTACGCACCCCCCAGAGAGCATGCTGGGGCACATCACACCTACTCAGAACAACTCTACTGCGGAGACGAGCATAGCGTCGTAGCGCGCTTCGGGCAAAATATCTGTCATGTCATGACTGCTGTCTTCCGCACCTTGGGGATCCCTGCCAGATTTGGAGACTTCAAAACTTGTTCGGATGGCAGTCTTGGGGGAAAGATCCCTGACATCGTGGTCCGGAGTGAGACGGGTGAATTGCAGATAGTGGGAGAAGCCAAGACTCCATGGATACATAACCTGACTGACGCCATGACACGTGACCAGTTGAGCTTCAGGCATTCCCTAGGTATGTCGGCTTTCGTCATATCAAGTTAACAATACTGTCATGTTCATGTTTCCACTCTTGTCGCTGTTTTCATTTTTATTTCTCCTTGTAACAGCTTATTGATGGGTCATTTTAGGTCAAATAGCACGCTATATGTACTTCGCCAAAGCGAAATACGGATTTCTTACCACATATGACGAAACTATATTTCTAAAGCAGGATGCACACCCCTACAATCCGAAACAAACTGCATTATGGTACTCCAATGTGATATTCCACGACACAACATCTTTGCAGCCGCAAGGCTACACTCCTATGGCAGTGTCTCTCCGCGAATGCTTCCTATTTCTCGGCTGGAAGATTCAGATGCGAGAGTATCGGTATAATAACCCTATCTCTAGTCGTCGCTGGGTGGGTGATCTAGGCGGTAACAGCTACGGAGACGAAGACCACATATCCCCAGACGAGTCCTCTAGCTCCTTTGAAGAAGATTCTTCTTCCAAAAGGCCCGCTCGCATGTCTGGCCGGGATCGCCTAGCTCCATCGACTACCACGACCGGCCAAAGGACGACTCGATCCCAATCACGGGCCCGGCATGAGCTGGATTTGCGGGACCCAACCATGCAAGAACGACTCCTACAAGAGCGACAGAAACAGCAGATGAGGGACACACTGCAAGAACGAGAAATGCAAGATATAACGGCCAGAACACATGCTCTCGGCCGAGGCCGAGAGCGTCAACGCACGGCTTCGCCTATTCCCGCTCATTTCGATTGAGAAACGAACCAATATTATGTACACATCGATAATCGCTCAACCTACGTCCAACCAGTGGAAGATAGGCATGGAGAATGGTACTATAAAACTACTTCTGGGGATCGTCAGTATCTAGATATGCCACGGCGACGGACGTGAGGATTTTTTTTGTTTCACTTGCGCGTTCGACCTGCGGATTCCAAGCGTCCTGTCTTGTTTGCTACATTCCAATACAGATTATAAGTTTAGTTTTCAATTCAGTTAAGGGCAAGATAGACTCACCTTGCGGGTGTGATTTAACGGGTAGTACTGTATGTATTATTAGATCGCGCGGTAGTAGTAGGTTCCTGTGGATCGACTGGGTGCGTATCTGTTGAATCAGCTCCATACAGTCAATTTTTGACAAGGAAATTGGAAAATGATAAAAGAGAGTGGCGATGCTTCGTAGAACCTAATGGTAGGATTTCATATCCATGGATATGCAGATGAGAACAACCTCCTCTTATTAAGTACTAGTAGTACCTCGATAGATAATGAAGTCGTGAGCCAGCAGCAGACAGAATCATACCGTACGTGACAATACATCGGAGCCTGCCGTCGTCCGACAGCGGGCTCGTCGCTGATTGGCCGGAGATCGCCATTGTGTTCCTGAGGCAGAAAGCTCCACGTGCGTCTCGATTCTTTATATTCGGCTTCATTCAGTCGGTTCAGTTCAGTCGATCTCAGCTTCAATCTTGGATCCAGTCTCCGGCGGTTGTTTCGCTGTTTGTTCGAGTATATGTCAACTGTAATGTCAGTAAGCGCGCCGTAAACCAGTTGGCCTAGACTAACTGTCAACAGCTCTTACCTTGTTACCGTGTCGTCTTGCCCTTGATCTAGGGCTCGGTGGTAACTACTTAATAGGCAGTACTAGGCAGTGCTAGACAGTACTAGTAGTACAGGTAGTACTAGATGGCGACGATTATCCTGTTTTATGGGACTTTCGTCCATCTTCCCCAGACCAAGTCCCCGACCAAGTCCGGGGACAAGCTTGAGCTTGCGATCCATCATGGCGCGCTGTGGGTGTCGCCGGCTAGTGGTCGCATTGAAGGGTTCGATTGGAGCGTTTCCAGTGAAGAGGAGCTGGAGGCTTTGATTAAGAGGAAGGGTTGGGCTGGGCCTACTGTGCAGATTGTCAGAGCGTCTGCGGAGCTCAACGAATTCTTCTTTCCTGGGTTTATAGGTATGTGCTTTCTGAATAGCGCCAAGATCAGATAGACGCAGGGCTAACGTGTGTCTAGATACACATATCCACGCACCACAATACCCCAATTCAGGCCTCTTCGGGTCATCCACTCTACTAGACTGGCTATCAACCTACACTTTCCCCCTGGAGAGCTCGCTCAGCGACTCCAGCAAGGCCCACGGAATCTACAACCAGGTCATCTCCCGCACGCTCGCCAACGGCACCACCTTCGCCTCTTACTTCGCAACCATCCACGTCCCCGCAACCAACCTCCTAGCTACCCTGTGCCAGCGCCGCGGCCAGCGCGCCCTCATCGGCCGCGTCTGCATGGACAACCCAGACTTCTGCCCAGAGTACTACCGCGACGCCTCCCCCGAGACCTCCCTCTCAGCAACAGAAGCCACAATCACCCACATCCACTCCATAGACCCAACAGGTACCCACGTAAAACCCATCATAACCCCGCGCTTCGCACCCACCTGCTCCCGCGAGGCCCTCACCTCCCTAGGCGCCCTCGCAGCCTCCCACTCACCCCCCCTACACATCCAGACCCACCTCTCCGAAAACAAAGACGAAGTCGCCCTCGTCCACGCCCTCTTCCCCGAATGCCCATCCTACACAGCCGTCTACGATACCCACGCCCTCCTCACCCACCGCACAATCCTCGCCCACGCAGTCCACCTCACCCCCGCCGAAAAGGCCCTCATCGCAGCCCGCAACGCCAAAGTAGCCCATTGTCCCGCTTCAAACTCCGCCCTGGGCTCGGGTCTTTGTCCTGTACGCTCCCTACTCGATGTTGGTATCACGGTCGGTCTAGGCACAGACGTTAGCGGCGGGTATAGTTCTAGTATCCTTGAGGCTGCACGACAGGCTTGTCTGGTTTCGCGGCTTGTGCGACATAGCGCTGGTTTTGACGATGGTGCCGGTGCGGAGAAGAGTAGTCCCGTCCTCAGCGTCGAGGAGGCGCTGTACCTCGCCACGCGCGGCGGCGCCGCAGTCGTTGATATGGCGGATGACCTGGGCGGGTTTGAAGCTGGTATGTTCTGGGATGCGCAGCTTATTCGGTTGGGGCGGGTGCAGGAGGAGGGGGATGCAGCAGAAACGGCGGTTGATGTCTTCGGGTGGGAGTCGTGGACGGAGAAGATCCATAAGTGGGTGTGGACTGGGGATGATCGCAATGTGAGGGCAGTTTGGGTTCATGGGAGACTTGTTCATGCTGTAGGGGAGCAGGTGTGCAGTAAGACGGGTTTCTGGGGATGGGGATGGGACTGGAAGTGGCTCTTGGGGGGAGTGAGTGTGAGTGTTGGGGTTGGAGCTGTGGCTTTGGTTTTGGGGAGGAGAGGTTTTTGATTTCTTTTCCTTTGTTTGGTTTGATTTGGATTGATAGACTAGGTATACTTGGTTCCCATAGATAGACACATAATAAAGAACTTATACTATAGCATCACATACTAGTATAGACAACATCCCCTCAGCTTCTTCAGCAACAGACCTGAACAACTCCCCTATTTAATTATCAACCACCTACTTCGAAGACGCCTCCCATGTTTGACAGGCCCGTAGCAAATATGCAGCTCTAGACCGACCCTATTTCGCAGCTGCGCCATAGGGGGAGGTCAAACTCAACACTGCAAGAGATTGCCCACGACAGGAATATGTCGTCACCCGTCATTCTTTGTTCCGAGAAGCTCCATCTTGGTCTTTGATTGGCGCAGGCGCAACATTCCAGCTGGGTTCGTTCAGCCTTGCATACCAGTGCTATTTGGAACCTCGGGATTCCGTCTCGACTGCTGAGAAGCTGTGTGTTTCATCAATGTCTTGCGATTTTCGGTTTTCTAATTGTCTAGAAGTTGCAAGGCCTATTTAAGACATCTGTCAGTGGCTATCTGGTCCTGTGGTGCAAACTGAGAGAGGAGAGGAGAGAGGAGAGAGTGTAAGACAAACTGGACCTGATGGCTGTGAAACATCATATCGAGCTGGAAATTGCTCAGGATCAGGGGTTAATCTGGTTATGATTTACTCCTGAATAGAATACAATGCAGGAGAAAGTAAATCAGGAGATGGTGGTGGGAGAAGCCAAGGAATGTGTCAGTCTGTTTTCATCTTCCGAGTGCGTCTGGTGTTGAAGTGTTCAAGTTTGCAGCACAACAGCCCTCCGTGAAGAAAAGACACGGGAAATTCTTGCAAACACCGAGAGCCTTTTCTTCTTACTTTTTATTTCTATTTTTGGTTTTACTTTTCATGGTTTAAGTTCTTCATATTCCTGAGCTTTTGTTGTCTCTGCCCAGTACTGATCCCATCTATTAATACCAAATTCCGTCTGACATTCCAGAACAATCTCGTCGATCCACCACAAGCACAGCGACGATCTCTCCGAAGGCATCGTATTCTCCGCCATAATTGACTTCAGGTTATCCGCATCAAGCGTCTGATTGTCGTCTTGTCTGATCGCACCTGCTGGGCCCTTCCTGCCGCAGCCGATGTGCCTGTCTCGGCTGAGCTGGCAGGGCCTTGCTTTTTCTTTGTGTTATACTGCTGCTTCTGAGCAGTAGGCAGTCCAGGCACTTGCCTGTTGGCAGCGATGAAGACTGCTATTTCCATGGCCGCAGCCGAAGCCGTCATGTCGGCTGGGGAGTCGTTGAGTATCCTGAGATGGTAGAAATACACCCATCCTGCCCAAGACAACTCCTTCTCTCAGGGCCCTCAACCTTTTATGAGCTGTCACTCTTTTGAGTCTCTTTATCCTCATTTCTCCTACCTAAGTCATTCTCTGTTCTCTCTTTTCTTCTCTCTGGTTGTATCGAAGTGTGGCTGCTGCTCTTCGACCACCACTCAACACTCGTCTGAGGACAGACAAGATGCATTCCCATTTGTTACTTGTGCTTTCAGTCATTACCTCGTTCTCCAGATCTGTTGCTGGTCTGAGTCTTTTCAATAATGGCTTGACAAAAGAGTTACAGCTTTCTGCGCTGTTGGGTTTGGACCCGGATCTTCTACTGAAGAACCAGCGCGTATTCCATTCTCTAGTCTCAGAGTCCAGAAAGTCTACTACCATTCCCACAGAATATGTTACGGTATGTTCTGTGAGACCATGCTTGTGTATGACTGCAAAAATAGGCTTGTTGGCTCTGACACTGTTTCTTTCCAGATACCCATTGACCACAACAATGCTTCAGTTGGCACATACAGTAATCGATTCTGGGTAAATGCTGAGCACTACTCACCTGGAGGCCCAGTTTTCCTATATGACGGCGGAGAGTCCAATGCAGAGTCTAGCACTGCCCACCTTATCTCCGACTCATCCTTTTTCAAAAGTCTTCTCCGGGAATTCAAGGCCATAGGGATCGTGTGGGAGCATCGGTGCGTCTATAATTTTGAAGAGCGTTCGATATCATTGTACAAAGCTAACAGACGGTAGTTATTACGGACAATCACTGCCATACCCCGTCAGCAACCATACTCCACCAGAGCATTTCCAATACCTCAATACCAGACAAGCTCTCGCAGATCTGCCTTACTTTGCCAATAATTTCAGCCGTCCAAGCTATTCCCACGTGGATCTGACCCCAAAGTCAACGCCTTGGGTTATGATTGGCGGTTCATATCCTGGAGCAAGAGCCGCGTTTGCTCGCAACGAGTATCCAGACACGATCTTTGCAGCATTTGCCGCTTCCGCTCCAGTCCAGGCACAGATTAACATGAGTTCTTACTTTGACCAAGTATATCGCGGAATGGCCGCCAATGGACTCGAAAACTGTGCCAAAGACTTGCATGCTGCTCTGGAATACATCGACGATCAGCTCGCTGTTGAGGATACAGCCAGGTCGCTGAAGCAGCTATTCTTTGGCTCGGGTGCCGAGCAGAACTCGAATGAAGACTTCACAGCAGCACTTGCGGGAGTTTATGGGTATTTCCAGAGCCATGGAGTTGGAGGAGGAGAGGGAGGATTGAGTGAGCTCTGCAAGCACCTCGAACTGGATCCCAAGACAAACAAAACTGCCGGCCGCGATGGTCTAGCTCCAGCCTATGGTAAGCAGTATGTTGCTGAGCGCTGGGCCGCATGGCCAGTGTTCACCGAGGTGATCAACTTCAATATGTACACAAACTGCAGAGGCCTTGACGCCTCGACTCCTCCATCTTGCGAACTGAACAAACCCCCATCGGAGCCAGATGCCATTAGCTGGAGTTGGCAATATTGTTCCGAGTGGGGATTCTACCAGAGCAATAACGTTGGGGTGCATTCGCTACTCTCCCGCTACCAGACCCTAGAGTTCCAGCAAGTTCAATGCGAACGGCTCTTCCCCGAGGCTGTAAAGAGCGGCTTGCTGCCCCCGCAGCCACGAACATCATCCCTGAATGAAGAGTTTGGGGGTTGGGAAATCAGACCGTCTAATGTGTACTTTAGTGCAGGAGAGTTCGACCCATGGAGAACGTTGTCCCTCCTTTCCACCGAGGACTTTGCGCCCCAAGGAGTCACGGTGACAACTGAAATCCCTAAATGCGGAGTTAAGACTGGGAAGGACGACATCTTTGGATATGTTGGACCGAACTCTGTCCACTGTTTTGACTTCCAGACTGGCACGGCGGCCGGGGACGAGTCACGAAGCTACTTGGTCAAGGCGCTCAACGCATGGCTCCCTTGTTTCCAAGCGCAGAGTGGCGTCTGAGACTTGACTATGAGACTCCAGCGTTGGGCGATCATATGTCATCAATATTGCGGAGGCCGCGGAACGCGTATTGAGGCGTGGTGTGTATTATTACACAACAACAAAGTACATACATGCATATATACATACACAATATTCTTCTGAATCCACTCGTGGAATTACTCTCAAGTAATAACTCTAGAATAATACCATAATAGTTAATGTCAGTTGTTAGTTACTTGAAGAACACGATGAATAACAAGGCAACGCTAACCTGATCCAGGCCTGCTTGCGACTTACCCGTCGCCTCTCCGCTCGTCCCAATGATCTTCTTCCTCCTCCCCCTCCAAAGAAGCCAAATCCCCTCCAGGAAATAATAACAATCATCAGTATTCCTTCTCCGGAGTATGGGCGATGGACGGTCCTCGGCTCTGTCCCATCGAATGGCCTCCTCACATGCGGGTTTCAGCCGAGGCCGCCCTTGTCTGTCAACTCTGCCTGACGCCTTTGTCTTGCCAGTAGTATAACTATGGGCACAATCCCCTCTCTCTCATTGACGTCAATGTCAGCCACCCTTGGTTCGCAGATCATCTCTCGCGCTCTGGACACTCTGGACACTCTGGCATCATGTTGGCCCCTGTGGTTGTACTATTCAGCGCCGTTTTCCTGACATTCTTGGTCTTGCAATACATCCAACAACTCTATCAGCATCGCAGGAAGGCAAAGACGCTTGGATGTCAGCCCCTCCCTGTAAACCCTACTGGTGTCTTTGGTATCCCGGCCTTTATCCGCCTGTCGAAAGCTGTCAAGGAGAGGCGCTGGGTCGAGGAAATCTCCGAGCAGTACAAGAGCAATGCAAACACCTATCAGCAGCCTATGCTGGGCCTAACGTTGATCTCTACCATTGAGCCGGAAAACCTGAAGGCGCTTCTCGCCACCCAGTTCAACGACTTTTGTCTGGGAACTCGACATCGCGAGTTCTACCCTTTGCTTGGTGATGGTATTTTTACACTGGATGGCGCTGGCTGGTCGCATGCTCGTGGTATGCTACGTCCACAGTTTACTCGGGACCAGGTAGAATCACACACTCTCTCGATCTATTTCTCTTTCTATTTCTCTTTCTTTTTCTCTTTCTTTTTCTCTTTCTTTTTCTCTTTCTCTCTCTCTTTCTCTCTCTCTTTCTCTCCAGTCTAAAGTACTGACTCTTATGTAGGTCGCTGATTTAAATCTCATGGACTGTCATGTTTCGCGCCTGATCGACCTTGTTCCGAAGGACGGTTCAGTCTTCGATATTCAAAAACTCTTCTTCCTCTTGACGATCGACTCTGCTACTCATTTCCTGTTTGGCGAGTCCGTCGGCTCCATGGATAGTGGCAGCGTACTCGGGAACTCATCTGTCGGTAATGCGCAGGGGTTTGCTGAGGCATTTAATACTGCCCAGGATTATCTGTCGACCCGGTCGAGGGCTCAGAGCTTCTACTGGATGGTCAATCCCAAGGAATTCCGAGAGGCCAACCGCCGCGTCCACGAGGTTGTTGATCACTATGTTCGCCTTGCCATCGAGTCCAACAAAAATCCAAAGAAGCAGGGGCAGCAGCATAGGAGATATATCTTCGCGGAAGCGCTAGCTGCGGAGAGTGACAACCCCAAGGTCCTCCGAGACCAGATGCTCAACATTCTCTTGGCCGGTCGTGACACTACAGCCAGCTTGCTGAGTTCAGCGTTCTTCTTTTTTGCACGAAATCCCAATGTTTGGGATAAGGTTCGACGCATTGTCATTGAGGAGTTCGGAGATAGCCAACATCCCAGGGGGGAGATTACGCACGCCAGGTTGAAGGATATCCCTTACCTCCGATACGTTTTGAATGAAGGTTTGGCGGCCATCACTACCCCTGCGCAGTCTTTGTCTAGATCTAAATTGCTAAGCTGACTTGATCATCACAGTTCTCCGCTTGATGCCCCCTGTGCCCTTGAATTTCCGCGTTGCAGTCAAAGACACCTCCCTTCCAGTAGGCGGAGGGCCAGATGGGAAGTCTCCAGTCTATGTGCGAAAGGGACAGGCAGTCATGTACAGCGTCTACGCTATGCATCGACGCACCGACCTATACGGCGCAGATGCCGATTCCTTCCGACCAGAGCGGTGGGAAGAGAACGGAAAGCGAGGCTGGGAATATTTGCCGTTCAATGGAGGGCCGCGCATCTGCCTCGGGCGTAAGTCTTTCCCTTCCCCCCCTTCTTTCTCTTAGGTACACAAGGCGAGACATAGCATGGGATAGTCGGTACTAATCAGTGGATTTCTAGAGCAATATGCCCTCACAGAAGCCAGCTACACACTGGTCAAGCTCATGCAGCGGTTTTCGACAGTCGAGAATGGCGATCCTGGCTTGCAACAACCTATTATCCAATCGAACCTAACCATGTCCCATGGCGACGGAGTGATGATCAGGCTTTATTAGTGCCTACCTACCTAGTTTCATGTATTGGGATGTCAATGTTTATGATTTCCATAGTTGTCTATATGAGTGTATGCTGCTCCGTCAAAAATGCATTTCATCTCCCTTAAATGAAAAATACGATTAGCCACGTATCCTTAAACATATCCGACCCCAATACCTCCATGTTGCTACAAGAACTGCTCATCCACATGACTCAACGTCTGTCCCAATGCGGAAGGCGCCTCAGCCACAGCACATGCGGTGTGGCTGGTGGACGTGTGGCGCCTCCCGCTCGCCAACAACAAACGCAACAAACGCCGACTTCTCTTCGGATCATCTCCCATCTCCAAGCCAGAATCACCATTTTGTCTTCGGTGCTCAGTCACTAGCTTGATGAGACTCCGTACTTCCATCCGGCCTCCTGCTCTCGTCTAATACTAGCTAAGCGAAATGGCTGCGGCCCAGAAGGCCACTCCAAGGCTTCCTACCGTAGCCATCGTGATACCAAAGAAGGAGACCTCGCCGTCTATGCGGCCCAATGAACTGAAAAAGGCCAAAGAGGGCCCTGCCAATAAATCTGTCGCTGCTACTCCTAACACAGCTACTGCTGAGACTGTCTCTGGTGTTTCAAGCGTCCCAGGAGTCGCTCCCGAGCAGAAGAGAATTGTACTTCCTTCGCAGCCCAACATGACCAATGAGATCGGGGAATCCGAAATGGAGCTTGTGTCTTCTCTTGCAAAGCTCCAAAAAATGGAGGCAATGGTAGGTGCAAGGATTTTCTCCCAATTAGTCTATTCTATTTTCGCCCCTCTCTCACTATGTATCTTCTCGGACAACAGGCTCATTATCTCTAGATTCATCATCTTCGAACTCTGCTCCCTGAACGCCTCCTGGAGCCATTGGCGCCAATTGTCAATCCCAGAGGTACTGCGGGGAAATCCATCCCAACTTCACCACAGAAGCTGTTTGAACAGCTCTCCCAGGCCGCACGCGCCGGGGTTGCAGAAGTGAGCGAGTTTCAATCTATGTGGCGAAGCCCGGAAATGAAAGCCGTCTGGGATCGTGTCGATACAGGGATCAAGGAAAATGGGGGACAGCTAATCCAGCCCTCAGGCATGTGGGAGCAGGACTACGATATTCTCCTTGACAGTCTCACGAAGCAGGATAACCTCCAAAAGGACCAGGATCGGAGATCCAAAGAGGAGCTGGAACGCTCAAAGCTTCAGTCTACGGAGGGAGGATGGAAAACACTTGTCGACAGCTTTGCCCAGCGGAATGTGCCAGGAGTGCGCATTCTGCCTAGTAAGGACGATTCGTCCTTTATTGTTCTACTTGGAAAGGCCGGGTTGGCGTTCAAAGTACAGACGGTGGACGCTATCCAGGGAACTGGGCTACCTGAATGGCAGGTTTCCAGTCAGACAACTCCAGGACATACGGCATCAAAGCTTGAAAATGCGGTACTAGATTGTCTCAACTCACGTCCAAAGAAATGGGACATGCCCTATCTTCTCGTAAGTCATTCTTCCGCAGTTCAGTCTTCAACAGCAAAAGCTTACACAACACTCCAGGACATGATTTCCTCATACGCCAACATAAAGCAAACGCCTTGCAATAAATGCAGCAAAATGACAGACAACATGGCAAGTCTTCCCGTAATCCGTCGCCCAAAAACAACGGAATCCCCTGGTGGACCATCACAGCCCACCACCTGGGACGCATATCACCCCACATGTCTGTCTGAATGAACCTCGAAAAAGCTATTCTCGGAACATAAGCAAACCACCACCTTCACCAAAGGTCTCTCCTAAATCCATCAACGTCGATCTTCATGAGCTCCGTAAACAGAATCATGCCAATGAATCGCCGGGTATTCCCGCCCATGGACATCCCAATACCTCCTAGGAATCAAATGCTTGCCCCCACCCTCCTCCCCTTGCTCATCACAATACTCCACCCCACGCCAAGTCCCCACATCGGGGATCCCATACTTCCTCTTCCGAAAATCGTATCGCTCACCCGGCTTTCGTCTCGCCCAGGGAAACGGACTCTCGACATCCGGACTCTGGCCACAACAACCACAATCACAACACTGGTCCTTCTCCCATAATGACCACCTTGTACTCGAATGTCTGTGTTTGCTTTTGTCTTTATGTTTATGTCCATGTCTATGATTACCTGCCGAGGTAGAGGTTGCGGTAGAGGTATCACGAATCTTCCCAACGAAGATATCGGGTCCTTCCCCGGTAAGGACGTCGAAGAGTCTCCAGCGACGCGGCCAGTGTTTCGGTTTTCCCGGTCTAGGGTCTTTAGGCCAGATCCAGGCCATGGTCGGGGCCATTCCTTTTCCTTTTCTTTCTTTCCCTCCTTTCCTTTTTTTCTTTTTTTTCCGAAAACGTTCGAAAATGGTCAAAAATGAAATGAGATGTGTTCTGGAAGAGAAAGGCAAGGTAGCTTGAACAAGGATGGGAGGGAGTAGGACGGAGGGAAAGGGATGAACAGAAGAGACTTCAGGAGACTGGGTGAGTGACACGCGATATCAGCCTTAATTTATAAATACATATACATAGTATTAGACCTGGGATATTAGGGGGCCATTATCATCCGTACTTAGGTACAACATGACATCTATCTCTTTGTCTGGTGGATTGATAACTGTGTTATCCACCAATATGGTTATAATAAAGAAGGTTAGGTTATAAGAAGGGTGTTTTCATCAATCAATCAATCAATCAATCAATCAATCAGTACTACTTATTGGTTAGTTGCAGATAAGGAAGTGCAGGATGTTTTACTGTGATGGTAATGTTAACTAGTTGTAAAAGTAGCACAGTGTTTCTTTATTTTATACATCTAACCATGTATATTTACATGTACGTATACATATATGCATGCATGCATGCATGATATGTGTAGCGATAAAATACTTTGCACATCATTATATCCTAATAGACCTTCCTATATACATCTCTTAGATAGATACCATTATCAAAAGCAGGCAATCAATGAATCAACAACTCATTATTAGTGAGGACCGGAGTATGCCTTCATCAGGACTATTATACCTTGGTCCTGCTATTGCTCAAGGTAAATAATAAATAGTAGTAATATAAAAACACAAAGGATAATAGCAAAACAAGAAGAGAAAAGAAACAGAAAAGAAGAAAAAAAGGGAGAGGTAAGAGTAAGAGATAGATATAGGAAACATTCCAACCGTTTTTACCACAAAAGTAAATTCGAATACAAAACACGCAAATAACGCCAGTCCCTGCCCTGCTGATAGATCGCTCTTATCATAACTTAGAATGTAAATCGCTGGTGCAATGCAACGTTTTAGAATGCATAAAATGAAAAGTAAAATATTCATAACCCCAACTTTGGAGGATATTATGTCGAGAATACACCAAAGCCACCGGCAAACCAGGTGAATGATGCAACTGTAATCGCGGCCATTCCAAAGGCAAATTTAAGAGCTTGGAGCTCGGTAGCGGAGAAAGCACTGCTGCATGTGGCACAGACGTAATCTAAAAGAAAACAAGGTCAGTACAATGGTTTTGGGAAGATTATTTCCAAAAGACAAAAACAAGTACATACCTGAGAGTGGTGTGTAAGGTTGTGGGAGATACATTCCAAAGTAGTAGCGGGTCTGCGAGCTCAATTCACCCGCACTAGCGACATCGTCGATGTCCTTGCTCTCATCGTACACGATAAGGGTGTATGTTGCAGTAAGGAGGGGAACAGTCGCATTGGCTTGATACTTCTTAGTGTCCCAAACGACGCTCCCGGTCTCCGAAACACTCATGTTGCTGGTAATGGTGTAGATATGATTGTTCAAGCTGCATGACGCCACAACATTCACTGCGGAAGGCGTAATAGACAAAGAGGTGTAGTTCCAAACGAATGTAATCGGGTCACTAACCTTGAAATAGGTCGTCGAAATGGCGGACGGGGTGAGCATAGAGATACCACCGGCAGGAAGGCGCGGGTCCACTGATATGGATGTGGTTCTCGTGGAGTTGCCAGTATGTGTCGAGTTACTCCCAGCCTTGCTTGTTGTCTTAGCATGCGTCCCAGTAGTAGTGGTGGCAGAATCAGTAGTCTTGCTTTCACTGTCAGTAGTCTTGCTGTCACTGTCGGTGGCCGTTGACGAAGAGGTTTCAGAAGCGGTATGGTCCGAAGTAGCAGTAGCGCCGGTAGTTGCTGAACTGGTTTCAGTGGCGGTTTCAGTGCCTGAAGAAGGTCAGTACGATACATTATCCAGTACCACTGGAGAGACACTGACTATCTGCTCTAGGTAAGAGTTGGCCATGGACCATCTGCAACCCGCTGAACTGCCATGCTGTTGAGACGATGGCTAGCAAAAGGAGAGATGCAACAACGAAGAAACGCATGATGTATGTGTATGATGAGTACGTGTATGAACAAGGCTAGCCTGTTTATATACGAGAGAGATCAGGGTTCGCAATGATCCCCTACAATTGAGAGAGGCTGACTTCCGGCCGTCCTCAAACGAGTGTTGACGGTCCGCGAATGAGGGAAATCTGACAGAGGGGGAGAGTCGGATGCTGAGAGCCGGTTATAAACAAGCGAGAGAGAGAAAGAGGCGCGGGTGTAAGCAAAGTCTCCTGGAGGGGGCAAGGCCGTAATTTATTGATTATTATTGTCTGATGTTGTTGTCGTTCAGGATCAAGAGGGTCCAAAGGGTCCCAAGGGTCCGAAGGGAGTGGTTTGGTGGAGCCTGGGAGAGTAAACAAGCGAGCGACTGGGACGAGTTTTGTACACACGGGTGGAGGTGGGGGAAACAAGATGTAAAACAGATGCAGAGGGTAAACGACAGATCACAGAAAGGACGAAGACGAGGAGCACGAAGGGGAAAACGACAGCAGCAGCAACGCAGGAGAGAAAAAGAAGGCGAAGACGAAGAAGTCGAAGCGACTGCGAGATCAGGTGGCTGCCGGTCTAGCCTCTTTGGGACTGCATGTGAGACACGCTCTATTTTTGGGGTGGAATGCCTGAGGCGGCGCCAGTGTGTTTTCTCTTCTTTTTGTTGTTGTTGGTGTTGTTTATTTACGCACATTCTTCTTCTTCTTCTTCTTACTCTTCTTATTCTTCTTATTCTTCTTGCAGTCTTGAAATCTCTTTATAATTTCTATTCTTCTGATGTCTCAGGCTTGATTCTTCCGACATCCTCGCGTGGACCCTACCTACGTAGTAATGTCCTGTCAAGCCACAATCTCGCAATAGTCGCTACTAGCAGCGACTATTGCCAATTATCGATGCACAAGCATCGGGTCCCCCAAGCGGACACTTTACAGAGTATACTCCATAGTCAGTCTGTATTTGTTTAACTCCCAACATCATTTCACAGGCCTTCCATCCAAATACGATGACATGACATGAATGGCATTATATATCATCACAAGCCCAGTTGCCCTGGAACTAATCATAAATTAACAAGAAACGAAACAGGTACACCATCACATCAGATGCTTTCGGGAAGCCCATTGTACCTGTCCCTCGGTGCTGCTATGAATCATCACTCGCGCCACGCGCGTCACGAGCCGCTGAGCGCAAGAAGTGGCAAGATCCCCGGTCTGATTCAGGCAACCGGCTCGACCTTTAGGTTCACCTCGCTGCAGGAGCTGGGGAAGTCGGGTGTGTAGTAGCGATAGATGTAGAAAAGCTGGGGTGCATTGTGATACCAATCGCATACTAGGATGCACGTCAGTTGATGCACTTTAGGTTTGTTTGTTTCTCTGTCTGTCTGTGTGGGATACACTTACCCAGCCAGCCTCCAAAGCCATACTCCGCCGACCATTGCAAGTCAGTGCCGTTGATGGAGAAGCCGGTAGCACCGTATCCGGCGTTGATTTCTACGGGCTCCCACGCTGTTCGAAAGGACGTTAGCCTCTACTCTATTTCTCATGCGACGTAAGGTGCGGAATTAAGGAAATCCTCACCAGCATAGTTGGTATTGCCTATCGGCTGCAGACCCCAGGGAAAAGTAGTTCCGTAGTCGAACTGGACTCGCGTGCCGTTCAGGAAGGCCTCGCTGGCGGTGTCCACACTGGATGTGAGAACAGCATCGTTTAATCCAGCGCCGGTGTGATAACCATAGACATAAAGATTGTTGTGATCTGGGCTGTGAGCTCCTTCGGTCTTCAGACGAAATGTTTTGGTGGCCTGGCGAGCACTATGACTATGCACGGGACTCGCGGCGACAGCGCAGATCAGGAGCGAGAGTGTAGAGAGAAGCCTCATCTTGCGAAAGCGAGCGAGGAAAAACGAAAGCAAAAAGAAGAGAAAAGAGTGGATAAGATATTGGGGATAGACAAATACCCAAAGAATGCGACTGAGGAGGTAGATAATGTTTGTGTCTGAAGAACGAGGAGAAATGACGATTGATCAGGATCAGGGGACGCTCAGTTTCGGTGGCAACAGAACTCAGAGGACGGTTTGGTTAACTTATTTATATCCAACTTGCGACCGCGCCAGAGTACAGTGGTGGATCGACGAAAACACCCCGAAATCTTAATTCAACCAAGCAAGAGACAGGAATCGGTGTGTTTTATGGGGCTCATTGAGACATGCAGCCGAGTAAAGATCGACAAGTGGATGGATGGACTCTTCTTTCAATAATGGGTCTCCGTTTCTCCGCATTACTCTGTACTGTATGATGTCGACTAAGTATCTCTGTATCCATGGACAGTCATTAGCAATATCCAGGCCTCTTGAGATTGACTAGCTAATACCCCAGCTGTGTTGACTACATCATACATTTGCCTTGCTACTAGTAGACTAAACTCCTTGAATCAGACCAAAAGTAATGTCTTTTGTTGCTTAACTGGATCTGACGAATGGACTGTCTGTACTAGAAAGCATTATTTGTATACAGGAATTATCATAGTCAGCATTGAGGGAGGCTATCGATTATAACTTGGACGAGGACTAGTGGACAGAAGGTAGATAATCGCCTCATTGCATAAAAGTGAAAGGCATAATACACTGGTAGGTAAAACATAGATTATCCAGGTCAAAGGGCGGATATCTAATTCTAGATCTTCATTAAGCATGTCATCATATTTAATAAACACCTGATAAAAGCCAGGGTTTAGAGAGAAAGCAGGCAAATGATCATCTTACTTTCGTATATTCCGGCTTGAGTGACCATTTGCCTCGTCCATTTCGCCCGCCCTTTTCCAGGACCGCAATCATCTTCAGCATCTCCTTAAACTCGGCCGACCGCTGCGGAGTGGTGCAGAAGTGGTTGAAATGATCGATTAGCATCTGCGTATAAACAGACCCACCCTGGGAAATGATGAAGTCCCGAATCATCGTGATGAAGTCCTTCCCGCTCGGACTGTGAGATGGAGCAGGACTGCTCGTGCCACTTCGAGGAGAGGATGTACGGGACGAAAGATTAGCCAGGATGCTTGCTGACGAGGGACCGGCGAAAGCCCTCCTGGCTGTGCTGCTGCGTCCTCCTGCTCCACCACTACCAAATGCTCGAGATGGCGGTTCCTCGGGCTTCCCGGCAACGCCAAACTGTCCTGTCCAGGTTGGGGTTCCAATGGGTATAGATCTGGCGGCTTCACCTGCCCGGCGTAGCTCCTCCGCAGCCTCTGCGGCAACCCTCTTAGCTTCCGCTTCGATAATCTTAGGGTCTGCCCGGACAATACGTTTGCCGTTTACGATATGGTCATGCTCTAGTGCCGAATGGACTCCAGATCGGGCAAATATGCCTTCCATGATGCGTGATTCTGAGTTCGCACCCGGTGTGGACTGGTCCTGATTGGTTTGGCGGTCGGGTTCGCCTTCGAACTCCTCTATCGAAGCAACGCCTGTTACTTTGCTGATATCTTTCTTTTCCGGCTGGAGATCAAGGTGGTTGTTTTGGTTGTTCCGCCCATGCATTGTTGTAGCAGCGCCATCGCCCTTCTCTTCGTAGGTGACCTCAGCCTCCTTAAAGATTTTGCTCGTCTCTGTTGGTCCTTGATTTTCATCCCCAAGCGAAAAGAGATCATGCAAGTCGCTCATCTGAAAAGTCTGCCGCTGTTTCGGATCTTTCAAAATTTTGTTCGTGAGGAATTGCTTGAATATTTGACGATGATATATCTTCTCCTCGATGGTTCCAGCAGTCATCAGGCGGTAGATAGTGACATCGCGCTTTTGCCCAAGCCTCCATGCACGCTCTCGGGCCTGCACATCCGTTGAGGGGTTCCAATCGGGATCATATATGATGACTCGATCCGCGCCAGTAAGGTTCACTCCTAAGCCTCCAACTTTGGTGGTGAGTAGGAAAACGTGCAGACTGGGATCATTATTAAACTCGTCAACGAGGGATTGCCGGTGTTGAATAGGCGTGGTACCATCCATACGACGGTAATTAAAGCCCCCTAAAGATCTCACGAATTTCTCTAGGATGTCCAACATAATCCGATGTTGTGCGAATAGCAGCGTCTTGTGGCCAGTATCTTTCCACAGCTCTAAAAGCGACCTAACCACTTGCATCTTTCCAGACCTCGTGGCACTCCCATAGTTCACCTGTGTGGATTGGAGCTTATGATTTTGCAAATCTGGATGATTGCAAATTTTTCGAAGAATGTCCACTCCATATAGAACCTGTCTGCGACCTCGAAGAATGGATTGCATCTCTTCCGATGCGAGGAATGCCATATACGCTTGCCTCTGTGGCTTTGTCAGTCTGCAGAAAAGGACCTGTTCACTCTTTTTAGGGAGGTCAGCTGCGACATCAATCTTGAATCTCTGCAAAAGATATGGGCTAATGGCATCCTTCAGAGTTTCTGCGCACTTGGCAGCGGTCTGGACCTGCAGGTTAGACGCATTCGCATAGCCTCCCTGCCTAATAGGAAAGTCGAACTGATTCCGAAAATTCACCAAAGTCCCAAGGCGCATCGGGAACACAAAGTCAAACAACGACCAAAGCTCAGTTAGGTTGTTCTGCATTGGAGTCCCCGATAGGATCATTCGGTGCGGAGTTCGAAGTTCCTTGCAATGAATGGTAATAGAAGTATTCGGGTTACGAATCTTGTGTCCCTCGTCAAGGATGGCGCATCCCCATTCGATCGGAATCAGAAGAGAGGAATAACTCTGCAGCCCTGAGTAGGTGGTCACCAAGACATGCCCTTCTTCTACAACTCTTTTCACAACTTTTCTAGCCGCCTTTAGGCCACTGCTAGAGCTGCGAGAGCCAGAGCCACCCCATTTCTCCGACATCAGTGCATCTTCACGACTACTCTCACTTCTGATATTGACCATCCCACTCCCGGACGTGTGCAAGATGGACACACGGAATGGCGGCCACCAGCGATGGAATTCGTTGACCCATTGCTTCATCACGGTTGCGGGGCAGACAACAATCGCCGGTTTGGTTAAATATTTGCTATAATGGAGTCCAGCCAAAAAAGCAATGACTTGGATTGTCTTTCCAAGCCCCATTTCATCGCCAATGATTCCTCCTACCTGTTGTTGGTATAATTCCCAAAGCCACTGTACCCCGGTTTTCTGGTAATCAAATAAAAGGGGGTATATATCACCTGGGAGGCGGTATCCATTATCTAGGTGCAGGTCCGGTTCGGTGGGATGAGACATAAACCATTCATCCTCTTCTTCAACAACATGGGTGGCTTCCTCGTGCAGCTTTAAAGCTCGCTTCCTAGCTGCACTTCTTCGGCGAACCCAAGTTTCGAGCCTAGATTGATAGACTTTCTCGTTCCCATCATCCAATCCACTGAAATCTTCCAAATCATCTGTGCTCTTCTTGGCTCTCCTTTGGACCGCAGGCCGCGTGGGCACCTCTTCAGGAAGGAAATCATACTCATCTTCTGACGAAGACTGCTGATCTTCAGGTTCCACATAACTCGCCGAATCTTCATGGTCTTCGGAAACCTCGCCCTCTGATGGAGTTTCCATAGCCACATCTGGGCCTGGTTGATCATCGGGCTTTTCCATCGGGGGAAAGTCCTTTTCCAGCTTTCTCCTCTTTCCAGGGCGATCAGTAACCGGTTCCTCTATGGCACTAGAATCACTAGTTTCGTCAAAACCAAAGCCTGGGCGTGCGAGGTTTCTATGAGACACAGTAGACCGAGCTTTAACTTGTTTTAAAGCCTCCACCTCATCACGCTCGTCCTCTGCGTCAATCAGAGCGTCGTGAAGGCTAGCCAAATGGCCCTCGTTCGGGCCTGTTCCCATTTTAGAGAAAGGCGTGATCTTTCCGGTCCTGATGAGATAGTCCCTACGGGACTCATTAGGCAGTCGACCGGTTCCGCCGGCCTCCAGGGCAGTTCCCTGCTCTTGACGCCTATCATCAATCCGCTGTTGAATCTCCTTGAGGTCATTTGCGAGGGTGGAGTTACGTGCTTCTAGCTTCTCTATGTCATTTTCTAGACGAACTCGAGCTGAAGTGCCGACTGGTTGTGCAAGGCGTTGATGTAATCTCAAAATTTGAGATTCGAGTTTTCTGAAATGAATCGAATAAGTATACTGTTTTCACTTTCTAAAAGCATAAAGTCCATACTCTTTTTCCAGCCTGGTTTTTTCTAGTCTCCTATTATCCCGTTCATCCGCTTGCTCCATAAGTACTCTATCGGCCTATAGGCCTAGTCAGAATGAGCTCCACATTGGTGTAAGTTAGGAGCGTACCTGGCGTGTTATGTCTCTCTCAAGATCATCCTGGTCGCGAATATCAGCCTGGAGCTCCCTCAGCCTGCTCGCTTCATCTATAGCTGTTGAAAGACTATGGCCGGTTTCATCCACGGGATGGGGACTATCCGAAGGGCCCATAGTCGTATCTGGTGGTTCACCCCCTGGAAAGGATTTTCCAGAGGATTCATCTTGCTCCGTCTTTATATCCTGATCCATGATGGTAATAATGGTAATGATGTCAACGGTTTAGATATTGTCGAGATAGGACTAAATGTCAGGTAGGTTATTTGTCCCCAGCAATACTAGTGCCTAGTATCTGAGGAACGAAGAAAATGCAGAGTTCTAACACAGAACGTAGTGAGAGCCTCCCAAAACGACGGCTGTAGCTTTAGTACTAGGTAGTCGCTATTCCGGAACCTCGAAGAAAAAACGACGGTAGAGCACGACCCTTACTACATAGACACTCCCCATTCAGCTGCGGATAGATTTGATGGAAGACAAACCAACATGTTGTGATGCCCGACAGCTAAACCTTCCACAAGCAAGAGGAAAAAAAAATCGTCTCCTCTGGTTCCTCTTGCTTGACTCGACGGGATGCTTCCGCGGTGATAGTTCGGGTCGCTGGCTGATCATTCGATAGTTGCAGCCTGTGACTCACCGCCTTGCATGCTTGGCAGAATGTTAGTCAGCAGGTTGCGGGAAAACAGCCTCCCACGTCACTTGTCGTTCTGTACTGTCCAGATCACAGACGCCCTCGTTGGATGACCATCGCTATAATCAACGTGATTATTTCTATTATTATTAATAATTTCGTCACTCGCTCGTTTAAGGTTACTGGTTTGCTTTCATGGTTCTACACTCTGTGTGGACTTTAGAAACACGAGGGAAGAGATCATAGCAGGATCGGAACAGCGTCCTCCTCTATACACCTGCGAGGAGTAGGTATACGAGGTGACGATGAAATTTCCCTGCCATGGCAACGACAAAGGGAACATTATCATCATGCCGACTGTCGAAACCTTGAGGATTATGATTTGCTTCCCTTGTGGCCGATATCTCGAATTGAGAATTAATTAGTCGACGACTCAAGGGGAAAATTGCGCTGCAGAGAAGATTAAAAAAGGTACTTACTATGTAGTGGTAAAGACATTACATCAAGATTAAATCTCACCGGGTCTGTCGCTTAGTAGTAGATCTCATCTTCAGCCTTCAGAGCCCAACTCGAAGTCGTGAGATCAGCGATAATTGGCCCACAGGCTGACTCCCGGTTCCAGTTCTCGGCCAAAGCCCAACTCTTGTATTCTCTCGTGCTGTGTAGTTCTAGAATAATAATTGAATAATATCTACTGCTACAGTGTAGTTACTGTGCTTTCGTAGAGTCCGCTCGCTGCGGATGTGAAGCATCTCCACCTCCTCCTCCTCCTCCACGAACACTCCTCTTTTCCTCTGTTTCCTCTCCTTTCTTCCCCTCCTCCTCCTCCTCCTACTTTTACTCCGGACACTTTTCCAGTTGTGCCTTTTTTCAACTGTGTGCCTTCTGTTTGGACTTCCCGTTTATCTCGGGGCTCCGACAGTTGTCACTCTTCTCTCCCCCTTCCTCTAGAGTTCACTCCCTCCCCTCCCCAGCCCCTTCATCTCTGCTGTGTCGCACTCTCTGCTGAATAGCGACCGCCCGCCCATCTCCCCTCCCCTCCCCCCAATATATACCCTACGCATACCCACTCTTCCATGTCCTTGTGGTCGGCTTGTATTTCTTCCAGAACCTCCTCCGTTCACGAGGATAATGCAGTACGCCACAACCTGCCATTAAGCTCAATTCCCTCGTTTTGCCTTTCGAACTCTACATCCCACTCCCAGAGTCCCAAGTGTATCAAGCCTCACTCGTATCCCACTTCGTCTCCGCCCGACTGCACTACGTACGTGCGTCTTGCCATCCCCGCTGTTGTCTAAACCAAATCTCCTCCCTCCCTCCCTCTCCCGATCGCAGTGCATGTGCGCTGTCGATTGTGGCAGGCGATCGTCCTTTTTCCGACACTAAAATACCCTACGATTGCCCGAGTTGTCGTGGAAGACGAGACGAGACGAGAGATGGATTCACAGTGGCAACCTTATAAAGATCCCTCGATGGGCCGTCCTCCGCAGTTCAGCAACACTAACAATAATGGGTTGTCATCGAATCCGAATCCCCAGCAGCAGCTGGCCTCGAAATACGGGCCCCAGCCACAGCCATCACAACTCCCTGTCGGTTACACCTACGAGACCTACCAGACGCCAGGTATTGCAGCCAAGCCCTCCTCCATCGGCACAAACTCCAAGTCTGTCTCGATGGCGTCGTCTCCTTCGGCAACACCACGTAGTCGGGATTATGTCACTGATGCGGATACCACCATGGAGGATGCGGATCCTTACAACCGGGCCAAGTACCCTACGAAACCTAGCCATCACAGTCGACCTTCCTCCCAGTATTTTCCGAGTGAAGAGTCTTCTGCTGCTCGCAGATACTCTCCCATGAGCGTTTTACCGCCAACAGTGTCCTACAATTCGAGCCCTGGGAAGTCGAATAATTCCTACGCCTTCCCGCCCGGGCCAAACCAGCCTCAACGGTCGCCAACGAGGACGACAAATTACTCTTCGCCTCCCCAGGCATACCAGTCTTCTCCCTGTGAGTTATTATTTCCCGCGGCGGAATACAGCTCACCGTCATGTCCTGATAACTGCGAAATAACTGACACCTGACTGTCTGTCTTAACTTTAGCTGGATCGCGTGCGCCTAGGCTCCCTCCTCTGGAGCCCACCGACATGAGTTCTGAACAATATCATTCCCAACTTTCAGCTCCACAACTCGGCTCCGCGTTTGCCCAGGATGGAAGGCTACCACACCCTGGATATAACTCTACGGGGAATCAACAACCCGGCCGAGGTCCAGTTCCGAAATTCCAAAAACTCAAGTCTGTCCAGGAACTTCGCCCGCGCATCAATGCCCAGCCTCCCTATAGGCGTGCCAACCCTGAGGGTGGCTTCATCAGCGTAAGTGCTCGCCCGATTTTATCGAGCTGCTACAAGGCTCTCTAACACACATATATGTAGCCACTCCAAGCATTGACAACCCATCTTCCGTCCACTTACCGGATATGCAACCCAAACTTCAACTACGAGTCGTCTAGGAATCCACGGCGGGTTCTCACCAAGCCCAGCAAGGGAGTAAAGAATGATGGTTTCGACAACGAAGACAGCGACTACATCCTATATGTTAACGACATCTTGGGTAGCGAAGAGGCAGGCCATAAGTTCGTCAACCTACACGTTTCCATCCTCTATTTCACATCTCCAGTTCATTAATCTTTTGTCCCCCTAGAAATCGCTACCTTATCCTCGATGTGTTGGGTCAAGGAACTTTCGGGCAAGTCGTGAAATGCCAGAATTTAAAGACGCAGGAAGTTGTAGCTGTCAAAGTTATCAAGAACAAGACCGCGTATTTCAATCAGAGCATGATGGAAGTGTCCGTTTTGGATCTGGTAGGTTACTCGTGACCAACTCTGTCTGGATTTTTGCTCACGACTTCCCCTTTGTAGCTCAACAGCAGGTACGACAAGAACGACGACCACCATCTTCTCCGATTAAAAGACACCTTTATTCATCGCCAGCATCTTTGCTTGGTATTTGAGTTGCTCAGCGTCAACCTTTACGAATTGATAAAACAGAACCAGTTCCGTGGGCTTAGCACTACCCTTGTGCGTGTGTTTGCCCAGCAACTTCTAAATGCATTGAGTCTCTTAAACAAGGCACACTTGATTCATTGCGATCTTAAGCCCGAGAATATTCTCCTGAAGAAGTTAGTTGTATGCCCTTGACTCACGATCTGTTCACCGCTGATCTTGAGCTTCCACCAGTCTTGAAAGCCCCATAATCAAAGTTATCGACTTCGGATCTGCTTGCGACGAACGACAAACAGTGTACACATATATCCAGTCCAGGTTTTATCGTTCGCCCGAAGTGCTACTTGGATTACCGTATGTGCTCCGTTCTCTCTCTCTTTCTCCTCTGCGACTCAACTTTCGTCGTTCTTCTCCATTTCTTTCTTTATTATCCAGAACAGATACTAATTGTCCTCATGCTACATCAGGTACTCTTCTGCGATTGATATGTGGTCTCTAGGGTGTATCGTCGTAGAGCTTTTCCTTGGTTTGCCGTTATTCCCTGGATCTTCCGAATATAATCAGGTGTGTCGAATCGTGGAGATGCTGGGTTTACCACCTACATGGATGCTGGAAATGGGCAAACAATCCGGCGATTTCTTCGAGAAAACCCAAGATGAATTTGGAAGAAAAACATATCGTCTGAAGAGCCTAGAGCAATACTCACGCGAGCGCAATGCCAAAGAACAGCCCAGCAAGAAGTATTTCCAAGCGTCAACGTTGGAGGACATCATTCGAAGCTATCCAATGCCCAGAAAAAATATGAAACAGGCAGAAATCGAAAGGGGTTAGTCTATTTCATTTTTATTTCTTGAAATTTTTTTTCTGGTACTTACTGATTAACTTTTGCAGAGGTGAATAACCGCGTTGCTTTTATTGACTTTGTCCGGGGTTTATTGGCGATCAACCCTCTCGAGCGTTGGTCGCCCCAACAGGCTAAGCTGCACCCCTTTATTACGCAGCAAAAATTCACCGGACCCTTTGTGCCTCCGATGAACTTGAAGTACTCCTCACTTAACAAGACCCTTGCGCCTGGTATCCAACAGCAGCAACAGGCAGAGGCAGCTAGTAAACAGAGGGCGGCACATGCGGCACATGCCCAGTCTGCCGCACAGAATGCGTACTCAATGCAGATCAACCAATATCACACCCCACCACATGCTCAACCACCCCCACCACCAATGTATAATGGGATGTTCACTGGCCACCAACAAGGTGCGCCTCCACCATATCCTACACAGCCACCAGCCTACGGTCATCAAATGAACGTCATGCCCGGTCAAGTCCCTCAGGCACAATATGCTCCTCAACAGAGCTTGTACGCACAGGCGACAACAAGGGCTGGCCGCCAACGCGCGTCCACAATGGATCCTCAAGGAGTCCCGCCTACCATCCAACGAGTTGCCAGTCACCTCGACCCGAATGCACCTATACGTTTGCAACCAAGCCCGGCCTATTATCCGCCACCTGCCGATGGGTACGTTGATACCAACTCTGCAAACCAACGGCGGCGTGGCAGCCGTGGCGGTGCCACACGAAACCGGGATTTTATCCGCACACTTGAAGATGGTGTCCTCGGAGATGGTTTCATGGGCCAGAACCAGTGGCACTAAATGCATGCACGTTGAGGTTGAATGGAGAGCAACCTGTCAGTTGCATAAGCATCGTCATATATTAGCCATTTCTTCTTTATCAGGCACGGGCACACTCTATGTGCGTTATTCACAATGATATAAACGCAGAGTCGCTCCAAGTACTGTCATATTTGCTTCGGCATTTGGAGTTCACTTAGTCCCCCGTCCAGTTCCTTTGTTGTCTGCATTAGTTGCAACCCCCTTCCAACCTGGAAACGCGGCGCCGTATCATTCCCTAGCGCGCATACGATCTCCATCGATTTATACCGTTAAGTATATCGACGTTTTCGTTGTCAGGCGCGCAACAGAGTGACCAGAATTGGGGGTAAACTGCAACATCCCCCACCGTTGGTGATGAGCATGCAGTTTGCATGTGGGCGCTTTAGCGAAATCAGGAACATTTACGATGTAATATAGCTGGTTACATCGTCAAGCGCTTCGTTTTTGCAGGTGCCCACCCTAGCTTCATACACTGTCCGTGTCCAGTTATCCCAGATTCATGCATGGACTGTTTCCGACATGGTCAGGTGTATTTGGAAAGATCGCGATTTATGTTCATTGTTGTGTTAAATTTATTTTCTTCCTACCTGTTATTCTTACAGCAACACAGCTGTTCACCATGTGTGGTCGTACTTCTTTCCTCTTTTTTTCCCCCTTCCATCTCTTCTATCTCCTTTCTGCTGGATGGGAAGCACTGCTATAGCTTGGATACTCAAGTATGAAATGTCACTATATACCACTCAAAAGCCCCCCTTACTCGCTTTTTCCAACACGTCTACTCAATCAAAATTTAATGGATATCCTGTTTGTAAGACACTGCTCATTACATGAGGAGCGCAGCATTCTACCTTCTCCGTCCTATAACCATAGCCATACCCACCTCGAGTTCGAATTGAAATTGAACTCGAACTCGAACTCAGGTTGTTTGCATTCGCATGACGAGACGCCGAAATAGCCAGACTACAGATCCATATCGTGTGCATCTATCCCCACGACAAAAAAGACAGATACGTCATGATTTACTAGACTATAATACGTTTATTATCCTGAATACTGAGGTAGGTGTCCTGTGCTATGGACATCTGCACGTTTGAATATATATATCCAAGAGGACGGGTATTTCGGGGCTGTTATCATAATGGATTACTCATAGACAGAAGAACCCAACTAAGAATACAATATTAATCGGCAATGTTTATTTTGAGACCCAAATATTGTGTAAAGTAAGTTGAGGCTGCTAGTTTACCTATAGATATGTATTTGCCGTGTATGTAAGGCTGGACTTTCTACAACTATACATCTCCCCTTCACAGCCCTAGTAGCGCGCTATATAGAGCAGTATTGAAATATTTGCCCACTGCATACTGTAACCACCGCCATAAGGGCGCCCGATATTCTCCCGCGCACTAGAAACCCGACAATAAACCCCTGATGGTAATAATATCAATACTAAAGAGGCACGAGAGAAAGCCTGGAGAGCATACTTGATTACCCGATCTGGTTAGGCGCGGGCTCGCTTAAATTTCGTGTGTGGCTCGCGTCGCCCAACGTCGTTCTCTCACAACGGATTTTCCGAACCAAGAGAAGTTGCAGTTGCACCGCTCCACCCCATCCCTCTCTACATTTACGACGGGATAGGCATTTCCACCCCTCGCGACATCCTCAGATTCTGTCATCTGAAATATCCGCAATCATGTCGCGTTTCTTCTACGGTGATAGCGATAGCGACAGCGAGAGCAGTGGCTCCGACGAGGTGGAGCTCTACGGCGACCACGACGAGGAGGAAAAGTCTGAGGATGAATCTTCTGAGCAGGAAGAGGAGGAGACTTCAGAGGAGGAGGACTCCTCCGATGAAGAGGAGGGTGGTAAAAAGGGTGCAAAGTTTTTCATGAAAAATGCGGAGGAAAGCGAGGAAAGTGAAGACGAGGAGGTGGTGAAGGTTGTCAAGAGCGCGAAGAACAAGAGGCTGGAGGAGCTGGAGAGCACGATCAAGCTGATTGAAAATGCGGAGAAGATCAACGACTGGGCAGTCATTTCAGCAGGTGCGTTCGTCCGGGTTGATAATTAGGAGGATTTTCTGGCTCCACTGGAAGAAGAAGGGGGGAGAGACAGAGGAGGAAGCAGTGATACTAACTTGATCATCTAGAATTTGACAAGCTGAACCGTCAGATCACCAAGGTCCTTCAGTCCGGTCCTGTGCCTAAGATCTACGTCAAGATTGTTGCGGACTTGGAAGATTTCGTCAACGAGAGCGTCTCCAAGCAAAAGTCTTCCGGCAAGAAGATGAATGCGAGCAATGCAAAGGGTTTCAATGCCATCAAGCAAAAGATCAAGAAGAACAACAAGGATTACGCTACCCAGATCGAGAAATACAGGAAAAACAAGGATAAGTTCTTGGAGAGCGACGACGAGGAGGAAAAGCCAGTTGTCTCCGCGCCCCGCGTGACAAAGCTGGAGCTCGTTGAGGCTCCTGCCGCGGTTGCTGGCGATGATGATGGGTTTGCGACAGTCGGCCGTGGTGGAAAGACTCTTCAGTACACACCAGAGAGTATTCTAAAGCACCTGCGCGTCATTGTCGAGTCAAGGGGAAAGAAAAACACAGACCGCCTCGAACAGATCAAGACTATGGAGAAACTCCTGGAGGTTGCCCAGACTCCCTACCAGCGCATCCGTATCTACCTCACCCTCATTTCCACCCGCTTCGATCTCACTTCTTCCTCCTCCGCAGCCTACATGAGCGTCGACCAATGGAAGCTTGCAGAGCAGGAATTCGCCACTATGCTTTCCGTCCTCGAGACCAACCGCAACTATGTTATCAGCGAGGGAGCTGAGGAATGGGAGGATGACGAAAAGCAACCTCAAGTTGCAGATGGCGAGACGCTATACATCCCAGGTAGCATCGTCTCGTACGTCGAGAGACTGGACGACGAGCTCACTAGGTCTCTTCAGCATATCGACCCCCATACTGCTGAGTATATTGACCGTCTGAGCGACGAGAAGCAGCTTTACACCAACCTTGTCCGAACTCAAATCTACGTTGAGGCTCTGACCGCATTAGAAAAGACTGGCCCCCGCCAGGACAGCCTGAACCGGGTGGTCATGAGGAGGCTGGAGCACATCTATTTCAAGCCCTCTCAGGTCGTCACAATATTGGAGGATGCTACCTGGAAGACTCTTCCCTCCGAATTGGAGTCCTCTATCACCGCTCGCGGCGGCAACGACGATATTACTGCCCTTGTCCAGACACTTTGCAACTACCTGTTCAAGAACAGTGATGGTATTATCAGAGCGCGATCTATGCTGTGCCAGATTTATTTCCTCGCCCTTCACGACCAGTACTACCGCTCTCGCGACCTGATGCTCATGTCCCATCTCTCCGAAAACATTGCAAACTTTGACGTCAGCTCTCAGATTCTCTTCAATAGGACTTTGGTTCAAATTGGTCTGTGTGCTTTCCGGGCTGGCCTTATCTACGAAGCCCAGACTACTCTCTCCGAAATCTGCGGTAGTGGACGTCAAAAGGAACTTCTGGCTCAGGGCATTATCCTTCAGCGCTATTCCACCGTCTCCCCTGAACAAGAGCGCCTCGAACGCCAGCGCCAACTCCCATTCCATATGCACATCAACCTCGAACTTCTTGAGTGTATTTACCTCACTTCAAGCATGTTTTTGGAAGTTCCATTGATGGCTCAAACTTCGTCGTCCCCGGAAATGAAGCGTCGTGTTATCTCCAAGACCTTCCGACGTATGCTGGATTACAACGAGCGCCAGGTTTTCACCGGACCTGCGGAGAATACCCGTGATGGCGTCATTATGAGTGCCAAGTTCCTTGCTGCAGGTGACTGGAAGAAGGCTGCGGAGATGCTCAACTCTATCAAGATCTGGGACCTTATGCCCCAACCCGAGAAGATCAAGGAGATGCTCTCCCAGCAGATTCAGGAGGAGGGATTGCGAACGTACCTCTTCACATATGCCCCCTTCTACGACAGCCTGTCAATCTCTACCCTTGCTACCATGTTCGAGCTTCCTGAGAAGAAGATCGCGGCCATTATCAGCCGCATGATCTCTCATGAAGAACTGGCAGCTGCCCTTGACCAGGTCAACGACGCCATTGTTTTCCGCAAGGGTGTTGAACTGTCACGTCTCCAGTCCCAGATCGTTACCCTTGCAGACAAGTCTATGAACCTTCTGGAGGCCAACGAAAAGACTCTTGAGCAGCGCACACAGGGAATGGCCAATGCATTCCAGCGCGATCAGGGCGCTGGCGCCCGCGGTGGCCGTGGCCCTGGACGTACAGGCCAAGCCCGCGGCGGGCCCCGACTCCCTGGTGGCCAACAGGGCCGCCGACCTGGTGGACAACAATTCAGCGGTGGTGCATTGGGTGGAGCAATCAAGGCTTAAAAATTGTGTTGTAATGGCATTCTTTTCTTTTCATGGTTCTAATGTTTCTATTGGAATTTTTACTACGTATGATCATTCCCATATGCTCTTATCCTTCACGGTTGTCTACTTTGCTTGCCAACGGGGGATTACTGCATATTCTTCACCTTTCGTCTTTCTACATATACAGATGAGATTCATGTTCGGAATAAATGAGGGAAATAAAATGAATTACCAAAAAGATACAGGAAAAAAAAAAGACATGGTGCAGTGTAAATCAAGCGTGCTAGATGATGAGCACGGGACTCATTAAGTAGTGTATGAAGATTAAACTACATTGATGGTTTAGCCATCGAAATCTCCTTAGCTAATTCCTCAATCCCCACGCCTCCGATGTAGTTGTCTACTCCCGGTTCATAATTCAATGTGAGAGTATATTCTAGTGGATTTCACTCTGTAGAGCTTCGGAGGTTTATGCAGCCATCAGTGGCCTAGATGGTATGTCTTTCCGGATCCCCAAACCCCACCATATGAGGATGAGACCTACTTCGTGGTCTCAAGTGAGCACTCTGCTCAAGGGCTCCGAAACCACCGTTGAAGGTATGGGTGTCATGTTGGGTACTGTCCGTACATAGAAGGGGTGGTCTCCTGGTAATAGTTGCGTCTGTAATAGCACAAGGCAGATAACGAGCTATCAACTCTCGTCGTCATCTGCAAGAAGTACTTGGGGTGACCAGTATTCTTTCTCTGGGCATTGGAGATCCACCCAAACAAGGCCATCCGCTAAGAGATCATCCATCACAGTCTGTGCGCGAGCCTTTTCCCACTTCAAATTCAATTGCAGCATCGATACACTCACATATCCTAAGATCTGAATGACGTCGAGCACCGTAGCTTGATCTGTGTTGAGCTCCTTCGGGACAGAGCGAATATATTGCTTACTTCCCACTAGGATTATGGAGAAACCAGACCCCAACGGCTCGAGGGATTTTACAGCACGGAGAACGTCGTCACTAGAGGTTGAAAGAATGGAGTTATTAGATGCTGCGCAGGGTACTAGACCGAAGGGAGAACCAGAGGGAGAGGGTGGGGAGAAGGGGACCTACTCTGTGACTTCAAGCCCGCTTCCAATCGCCTTACCCTTACCTACGCGTTTCCGGCACTCCTCGACGCCGATTAAGCCTCCATTTTCGCTTCGAGTCTCACGGCAGAGCTCCACTACTCGAACGGCGACCTCGAAATAGAAATCATTCATGTCCCCTCCCATTATCTGTGTCCAGAAGCTGCCACTTTCACCTGGCGCCTTCCGACCGGTTTTCCCCTTCACATTGCTAGCTGCAAGTGGATCAACGCCGATGGCGGTGCACATTCGGGCGAACTCAGCTCGAAATGTCGGATTGGATTTGATGGTTGAGCTATGTTCTAGTGCGAAGGTGTGGAGTAATGATTGGAATACGGATAGTTGGGTTTGCAGGGAGGAGAGGTGGGTAGAACGTAGATTTGCGCCATGGTTTGCATAGGATTGACTGGTCTGGGTACGATTAGCAAAGGCACCAAGTCCGACGCCCCGACGAGAAGCCATAATGGCGCGTTGACTGCACTTCTCAGTCGTGGGTTGAGATTGCGGGGGAGGAACTGTTGTAGCACGACCGGAGTAGGTACCTAAGGCCGTGCGCTATCTGCTTATCGCGGCTGTCAGCTGATGCATCTGTGCCCTAATTTCGATAAGGGCAGGCCTATCCCAAATAGGGAAGGTTGCGTGTATTATAAGCGCTAGCTGTATTTGGCTAGTGCGCTGCCTCCACCCACACAACTGATTTTCTTCTTCACAGGAAATTTCTCTCCTTTCTTGATTCTTTTCCAGTTCGACAGCTTTCGCCAAATCGCCCAACTCGCGAACCCAAAGGACCGTCGCAATGGCCTCGACTGCTACGTATGATCCCTTTTGAGATACCCCCTTCGACTTATTCGCTCTACGAGCCTGTGAGGTTCGGATTATAGTCGTCCTTCTCGCTGGAGATGCTGCGATCAGAATTGGTCGCAAGGCACCAGCTCGATTTTTCCCGCGACCTTGTCTCTCGCCATGGACTCGCATCTAAAGACTCGTTAGAGGCACCACCTTGGTATGAGAGACAGGTTATGGGGTATTGAGGTTGAAAGCTTGGTTGCCTTCTCCTTTAAAATAATTGTTGTGAGCTACCGTTTTTGCCTGCTTTGATTCACCTCCGTGGGCGGCAATGGCAGAACGAAAAGCGTCAACACCAATTCCTGGGCGTTATGCTTAGGGTCTTGTCAGATGAGGCTTGCCGCCATTGTCTTGAAATCTGCGAACACATTGTTGAAAATACATTGTCAGTAGTGGTAGCGAAGACACGTTTTGGCTGGAAATAAACTTCACTGATTAAATAAATCTTGTCGGGTGTTATATTTTTTTCTTGGCCTTCAGCATGAGAATGTGGCACTGTAGCCGCAATTCTTGCACTCGGCAGAATCTTGTTCAGTAGTTGCTACGGACAGACTATACTGACCTTACCAGCACCGTCCCCACCCAGAACCAGGTCCTGGTCCCTGAGACCCTCCTGAAGAAGCGCAAGAGCCAGGAGCAGGCTCGCGCTGTTCAGCGTGAGGAGGCCCAGAAGAAGAAGGAGGTCAGTATTACATTTTACTATTTTTTTTTCATTTTTATCTTTCAACGGTGATGACAACAAACCACAACGCGACTAGACCTACCAAGTCGATGCTGTCGCTTCGTTAACCATCTTTCGGGGCTGACGTTGCTGCCTTAATTTGTGTTATTTTGTCAATTTCTTTAGTGACTCGATTGCTAACGAAAGACTCAGGCCAACAAGGAGAAGCGTGCTGTTATCTTCAAGCGCGCCGAGTCCTACGTCAAGGAGTACCGCGATGCTGAGCGCGAGAAGATCCGCCTTGCCCGTGTTGCTCGCAAGGAGGGTAACTTCTACGTTGCTGATGAGCCCAAGCTTGTCTTCGTTGTCCGTATCAAGGGGTAAGTTTAATGACAGCCACCGAGTCATGTTTTGAAGGACTCAACATTAACCCAATGATAGTATCAACAAGATCCCTCCTCAGCCTCGCAAGATCCTGCAGCTCCTCCGCCTGCTCCAGATCAACAACGGCACCTTTGTTCGCCTCACCAAGGCTACCCAGGAGATGCTGACCATCATCAACCCCTACATCGCCTACGGTTACCCCAACCTCAAGAGCGTCCGTGAGCTCATCTACAAGCGTGGTTACGGAAAGGTTGACAAGCAGCGTGTTGCTCTCTCCGACAACCAGATCATCGAGGAGAACCTCGGCAAGTACGGCATCGTCTGTATTGAGGATCTGATCCACGAGATCTACACCGTTGGCCCCAACTTCAAGCAGGCCAACAACTTCCTCTGGCCCTTCAAGCTCTCCAACCCCAACGGTGGCTTCCGCACCCGCAAGTTCAAGCACTTTATTGAGGGTGGTGACTACGGTAACCGTGAGGAGAACATCAACGGCCTCATCAGACAGATGAACTAGATTTTCTTTTGCCTGAAGAGTTGTTGCCTGTTTTGCTCGTAGGGAAGGCTTAGACTACTGGCTAGTTGTCGGTATAATGGTCTGAATTCCGAGTTGAAAAAAATTTAAAAGCTTTTGAGCACGTCATGATTTTACACGTTTAATATCCTTGGGTTCTTTAGTAGTTGTGCATGGCTTCATCACCATCGATTCTTCATGCTGGTCGTAATTGAATTGAAGTGATGATTTACGAATAATTATCTTTCACCTCGTACTTAGTAGACTCCTGCTTCGCCGTGTATTGGCATCATGAATCGACTTTTCTAGAACATTTAACTTTTGAAACTCATGTGCAAGTTCTAAAATCTATGCTGTATGGACATTGCGATCATTTGTATCCACTCCGTACAGCGAAGGCCCAACCTTCAATATAAATATATATATATTTCAAATCCGGATAACCTCCTGAACCCTTCTGTTCTTGTTGACTATCAGACGCAGCTGCCTACCTTCCCAACCCGAAGGCGACGCAGACGCTGTCGTCGAGTGGGGAACAGGCTTGAAAGCGCCTTCGCGGAGGGTCTCCGTATATAATTCGTATGATGGGTAATCTAATATTGTTAGACAATTCTCCTATACTGCATAACCTTGCAGGTGGAACACATACAGCCGTCAACAAAGTGGTTGACCTGCTCTTCTGTCATGCCAGTGCCCTTTAGTGCACGAAGGGTGCGTTCTTGTTGTTGTCGCCAGTCATAGACAAAATGGTTGTCCTGGGCGTCACTGTTCCACAATAGTAAGCATTTATCTAGGAGGGAGGGAAACAAAAAACAACAAGCAAGGACATACATATGAATCAACGCATCTAGCTGACTGTATGGAATCCCTAGTTAGCCAGGGGCTAAGTAGTAAGTGGTATCTCCACAGTTCGAAAGGAGAAAGGGGAAAGGGAAAGACAAACTCAGTTAGAACGTCATATTTCCTCAATGCATCGTTAACGGTCTTGATATCCTCGAACTTCACATGGCCCAAACGTCCGTTATAGCTCCCCTGCTCCCTTTCACGGACCGCGGCTTCCCACTTTTCTCGGAGGACATCGTCGTCCCACGCGCGGAACCCGACACTCCATCCCTCGAAGATAAGAACCTTGATCTTTTCCTGTCCGTCACCGTTGACAGTCTCCCAGTTGGACTGGGGTACCCGATCGCCCTGCCCCGCGAACGCAGATTTATCGTACTGCGGGATTGCGGTCGGACGGCCCGAACGCAGAGACTCGAAGACTTGCTCTGCCAGCGGGAGGTCATGGGTAGCTGGTTGGCCGCGGTGCTGGAGGAGGGGGTTTGTCGGGAAGGTCTTTGCCAGGTTCACCTGGTCCTCGTGGGTGAGGTAGAGGTCATCGAGGGAGAGGGTCACGACGGGGAGAGAGTATGGTGGGGAGCGCAGGGTGGATTGGAGGGTGGACACCTGGACGCCCGCGCGTGAATTAGCATCAAGCAGAGAAACAAAGAAGACACTTGAAAAGCCATAATTGAAGTCAATAAACGATAATGGCTTACCAGGACCGTCTTTCCAGCGCCTTGGACCCCGTTCAAGCCTAGGAAAAATGGCGGGGTATTTGCTGGGTCGTTTGCATACTGCGCTTGGTGGGCTTTGAGTCGCTCGAGGAGGAAGGGTATGCAGTGCTGGGATTTATCGTCAAAGATTTCAGACATGTTGGTCGGATTCTGCATCTAAAGCATTCTACTCTTGCGCATTGGAAATAGCTACTACTGGGTGTTTATAGACCTACAGCCTCAATAATTTCAATTTTACTCCATTCTTGGCAAATATCCGACCCGCCGGACTTTCAACCTCCGGTGGTTGAGTGAGAGTTCACGGGCGACAGCATATCGTCCGAGAAACTTGATTTGATGTGCGCGGGACATATATAACATGCAACGAGTCTGGATCTAGAGTGATTTAGAGAAGATCAGGCAGAGAGGAGATCAGAGACCTCACAGAATAATACAATAACTAAATACTAACAAGCAGGAGGCAGCAATCACATTTGAGTACTTTTTTGGCCGAGGTCGTGCATGTGCTGACTCAGCTCGAGTCAAATAATCACGTGATAGGCCCGTCGGATCACATGCGCAAGTGGCTGAGTCAGCAGACCGGGGAAGGGCGCCTTACCAAGACAGGAATAGCGCGGCATCTGTGCCTGAAAAGGAAGGAGCGACTGTCATTTACGATCCTTCTGAATGCGGAAGGCAACACCAGGACGGCGATAAATTCTCAGGAAAATAACTGAACTACTGAACTACTAAGCTAGTGAGGGCGTAGTAATGGGTTCTTCATTGCCAAATAGAAATGAAAGTATGTGAGAACTGTCGGCATGTGAACCCCAGTGTCTACCTTTCTAGATCCGCCTGGTGTCCGAGCTTCAGGCGCGCAGAGATACCGAGGTTCGCCTTTCCCAGCTTGCCGAGCACTGCGCCCGTCATCGCTTCGTCTCTCCCCCAGATTCATCTTTATTCTTCAACCCGGCTGCCTCCCCAGATACGCCTCCGGTTCTTCTCGTCTCTCACTTCATCTTTAAATAATCCCTATATCTCTATTGTGTTCCTCCTTCATTTTTTCTCCTCCTCCTCTGTTGCACCACTCCTCCTCTATTCCTGACATCCCCCTCCTCCTCCCCTCCCTCTCTTCAACTCGTTTACAAGATGTCCGAGTTACGCTTTGACAACCAGACTGTTGTCGTCACAGGAGCTGGTGGTGGCCTAGGCAAGGCATATGCCCTTTTTTTTGCGTCAAGGGGAGCAAACGTCGTTGTCAATGATCTCGGTGGCTCCCATAAAGGCGAGGGCAAGTCTAGCAAGGTGGGTTCTATTAAAGATCACATGCATTTTTTTTTGGATAAATCAGTATCTGACATGTGCAATCTCTGTACATAGGCCGCTGATGTGGTGGTCGACGAAATCAAAGCCGCTGGCGGCAAGGCTGTCGCCAACTACGACAGCGTCGAGAACGGTGAAGCCATCATTGACACAGCCATCAAGGCCTTTGGCCGGATCGATGTCCTCATTAACAATGCCGGTATCCTTCGGGATATCAGCTTCAAGAACATGACGGATCAGGATTGGGACCTTATCAACACAGTTCACACCTATGGGGCTTACAAGGTGAGATCACGAAGACATGCCATTGGCTTTTCCCACCGCTCCCAGCATTGCTGACCATATACCTTTCGATGTGTGTAGTGCGCAAGAGCTGCTTGGCCCCATTTCAGGAAACAAAAGTATGGTCGTGTCATTAACACTGCTTCTGCGGCCGGTCTTTTCGGTAGCTTCGGCCAGGCCAACTACTCAGGTAAGTCGCTTGGGCTGGTTGAATTATTGAGGAGAATACTGGCTGACGAAACAAGCTGCCAAACTCGGCCAGGTTGGCTTCACTGAGACTCTTGCAAAGGAAGGTGCCAAGTACAACATCATTGCCAACGTTATTGCTCCCATCGGTATGTTGAGAAAACACTTCATACCTACTCGTTTCAAGGCGGGTGACTAACTTTGCAACAGCGGCCAGCCGTATGACGGCTACTGTCATGCCCCCTGATGTTCTGGAGAACCTGAAGCCTGACTGGGTTGTTCCCCTGGTTGCTGCATTGGTACACTCATCCAACACCACGGAGTCTGGCTCCGTCTTCGAGGTCGGCGGCGGCCATATTGCCAAGTTGCGTTGGGAGCGTGCCAAGGGCGCTCTGTTCAAGCCCGATGCTTCTTTGACTCCTGGCGCTATCGCTAGGAAATGGAACGATGTTAATGACTTCTCGGAGCCCGAGTACCCCACGGGGCCTGCCGATTTCATGGGACTTCTTGAGGAGGGCTTGAAGCTTCCAAGTGCTGCCCCAGGAGAAGAGCCAGACTTCAAGGGAAAGGTTGCCCTCGTTACTGGTGGTGGTAACGGGTATGTGCTCCAAAATTGCAGTTATTATTTGGAAAATATAGAGGTATTCTAACAATCTCTAGTCTCGGTCGTGCTTACTGCCTTCTGTTTGCCAAGCTTGGCGCGTCTGTCGTGGTTAACGATCTAGTTGACCCTGAGCCTGTTGTCGAGGAGATCAAGAAGCTCGGTGGACAGGCTGTTGGCAACAAGGCCTCCTGCGAAGATGGCGATGCTGTTGTGAAATCTGCTATTGATGCCTTTGGACGTATCGATATCCTAGTTAATAATGCTGGTATCCTGCGTGACAAGGCTTTCGCCAACATGAACGATGACCTGTGGAACCCTGTCGTCAATGTCCATCTGCGCGGAACCTACAAAGTCACTAAGGCTGCCTGGCCCTACATGCTTAAGCAGAAATATGGCCGTATTGTCAACACTGCTAGCACCAGCGGTATTTACGGAAACTTCGGCCAGGCCAACTATGCCGCAGCAAAGCTCGGTATCCTTGGATTCTCTCGCACCCTGGCGATGGAGGGTGCGAAGTACAACATCAAGGTCAACACGATTGCTCCCAATGCCGGTACCAACATGACCCGCACTATCATGCCCGAGGAGATGGTCCAGGCATTCAAGCCCGATTACGTTGCTCCTCTGGTGGTCCTTCTCTGCTCCGATAACACCCCCGAACCCTTCTCTACCAAGGGGTTGTTCGAGTGCGGCAGCGGCTGGTTCGGTCGTACTCGCTGGCAGCGAACTGGTGGCCATGGATTCCCTGTGGACGTGAAGTTGACCCCTGAAGCCGTTATCAAGGAGTGGAAGGACATCACTGACTTTGATGACGGACGTGCGGACCACCCAGAGGATGCCCAGGCTGGTACTGAGAAGGTGATGGCTAACATGGGCAACCGTAGCGACGGCAGCGGCAAGGAGATCATCAATGCCATTGAGGAAGCTAAGAAGGCTACTACTGATGGAACTCCCTTCGACTACACGGACCGCGATGTCATTCTCTACAACCTGAGCTTGGGAGCTAAGCGCACCGACCTCCCTCTTGTCTATGAGAACAACGACAACTTCCAGGCTCTCCCCACATTCGGTGTTATTCCTTGGTTCAGCACCACTACTCCCTGGAACATGGGAGACATCGTCAAGGATTTCTCCCCCATGATGCTCTTGCACGGCGAGCAATACATGGAAATCCGAAAATTCCCCATCCCCACCGAGGCAAAGACCCTAACCTACCCCAAGCTCATTGATGTCGTTGACAAGGGCGCTGCCGCGCTCGTCGTCGCTGGCTACACCACCAAGGATGCCAACACCGGCGAGGAGCTCTTTTATAACGAGTCCACTGTCTTTATCCGTGGCAGTGGAGGATTCGGTGGTTCTCCCAAACCTACAGCTGCTCGGCCCAAGGGTGCCGTTGCCTCTTACAAGCCTCCTCAGCGTAAGCCTGATGTCGTTGTCGAGGAAAAGACCTCTGAAGACCAGGCTGCCCTATACCGTCTCAACGGCGACCGCAACCCCCTCCACATTGACCCTGACTTCAGCAAAGTTGGTGGGTTCAAGACCCCGATTCTGCACGGTCTGTGCTCGCTGGGCATATCTGGTAAGCACGTGTTCAGCAAGTTTGGCGCTTTCAAGAACCTCAAGGTTCGCTTTGCAGGCGTCGTCCTGCCTGGCCAGACCCTGAAGACGGAGATGTGGAAGGAGGGCAACACAGTTATCTTCCAGACCACGGTGGTGGAGACTGGAAAGCCTGCCATCTCTGGTGCTGGTGCTGAGCTGTTGGAGGGAGCTAAAGCCAAACTGTAAATTACTATGCTGAGAATTTGTGGTTTTCAGATGGCCACTACGATTATGGCCCGGATATGATTTTTCTTCTCTCAAGATTGTGTACATAAATAGTTTTGTGGTTTACTTTTGCGATAGCAATTTGATTGTCTACGGTTCCATGCAGCACTGTAATACCAGTAGGTTATTATAGTGATTATTTAAGTATACTCACTCCATTATATCTTCTGCAACAAGAAATTCTAATGTTTTCGTCATTCTAGGGAAGCTCAGGGACCAGCATGTCCTAATTAACTGGTATAACGAGATACAACGCGGGTGGTCACAGCGTGCTTCGAGCTCAGGACATTCGAGTATTATCATGACTTTCCGTATCCCTTGCTGAAAATGCATCTGATCGATGTGTTTCAAAAGGTATGATAGCGAATACCCCGAGTCTGTCCGAGTTGGGGGAGATGAGATGAGCAGCCACACGCTGACAGTTGAATAGAGTCACCAACAGGATTCATCTCAGAATTAATATAGCAACAACCTCCACTGAAATGGCGAAAAATTCTACGCAGCTCCACGTCAGAAGCCCAACCGACGCATGCATCAATCAATGAATAGAGTCCCGGGATCCCAGACTCCAAGGAGAACCTCTCGCGCTAAAAGCCTAAAATGTGCTCAATTGTGAGCAGAGCAGTCCAGGGCCTCGTTTAGGTCCACCAATCAACACGGGGATTATCCAGTAAACATGAAAATCCCAGGATGGAGCCTGCAGACTGTGAGGATTCATCGTGTTTTAGTGTTTCTGCTTGGGAGAAGTTTTGTGCGCTAATCTTTGCCTTGTTTCTGGCTTTCCAGGAGTACCCGAGGCTGGTCTATATAGCGGACTCTCGCCCTACAGTTTTCCCGCCGTTATGCTGCATAGCCTGTCAAGGTAAAGATGTCGATGTCAATGTCCGAAGAGCCCGCTTCAGGTAGATTGCCTTGGCTGGATAAGCCAGTCATGCTGCACTCCTCTCGCGAGGACACCTGCAAACTAACCCGCGACCAATGTGCGTACCGCGCAGGCCATTGGAGATACTGGTATTTGCTTCCTTTCTGTACTGCTGGGCTGGGACATGGCAGATCCCCGATGCTAATTATGGGCGTCATTCAGGTATGAAGCAGATCACGTCTACGCATTGAACACAGTCTACTTTCTGTGTGCAGCGGTTGGAGTCTTCGCGATTCTGCATTTCGCTGCGAGATATGCGCCAGCTTCGGTCAAGAGAAATACAGCGTGGAGGAGAGGGACTGCTCTTGGACGATGCCTTGCCTACAGAGGGATTAGACTGCCATTTTTGGGATATTGCTCCGCTTCTCTCGGTGCTTCTCTTTTGATATCGGTTGGGGTAGTCTTCTTTCTGGGTTTGTCCATACTCCCTCTGGTCGTACTGGACGTGATTTAACAGGCCTTAGCAATGACCCTTGGACCTCGACCGTACTACTGGCCTAATACAGAGACGGTCTCGTATGGTGACAGCCAGCCTATTGCGACGAGGAGCGGATGGATGGCCATCGCTTTGCTGCCCTTTGTGCTGTAGGACAACTCCCGACGCGAGACTTACTGTGAACTGACTGCGTCTAGGGCTCTGGGCGCAAAAGCCAACCTTATTTCAGCTCTAACTGGTGTGCCACACGAGAAGCTGCAGGTATGTTTCTGATAGCAGGACAGCGAAAAAGCGCGTTATGCTGAGTGAGCAAGGTCTTTCACCACTGGACTAGCTACGCCATGTTCGTCCTAGCTTTGGTACACACGTTCCCCTTCATAGTGAATAATATCCGGAAGGGTCAGATGGAGGAGCAGTGGAGGACGAGCGTGTTCTACTGGACAGGCGTTGCGGCGCTTATTCCACAGGCGTACCTGACGGGCATGTCGCTGCCAGCTATCCGGTAAGCAGCATCAAAGCATCAAGCAGTGTCGAAACTCGCTGATATTTCTAGGAATCGCTACTATGAATTCTTCAAGACAACCCATTTCCTCGTTGCGCTCCTGTTCCTCCTGTTCCTCTTCTTCCACTGCGATTTCACTCTATCTTCTTGGTACGCTCCTTCCCTCCTCATAGTTATTGCGCTCCAATAACCAAAAAGTCTCTAGGGACTACTTCATCGCAGGAGGAGCAATCTACCTCCTGAGTCTTTTCACGTCCTTGATCCGCACTCATCTCATCAACGGCCGCCACAAAGCAACCATCTACCTCCTCCCATGCGGCTTACTGCAGATCAAGATCCCAACAGTCCTATCCTGGCGCGCGGGCCAGCATACATTCATCCGCTTCCTAGACCCCCGTCTAGGGATGCATACTCTCACCACCCACCCATTCACCATTTGCTCAACCCCTCAAAGCCCCAAGGAAACCCAAAAAGCACCAGAGATGACTTTCTACATCAACCCGAAACGCGGACTTACAGGCCGCCTCGCCAAACTCGCCATGTCAACCCCGGGCTTCTCGCAGACCGTTCTCCTGGAGGGGCCCTACGGCGGCATAGCCAGCGCCAGCGTGCACAACTCCGACGCCGTTCTGATTATATCCGGCGGGTCTGGCGGTGGATTCTCGTTTCCTGTGCTCGGGGCGACGCTGCGCGCGTACAAAGACGCGGGTGATCATAAAAGAGCTGTCCATGTGGTCTTTGCGACTCGGTCGAGGGATATGGCTGGGTGGTATCAAGGGGAAATCGAAGCGCTAATCTCATCTTACGATGTCTCGACCATTGACATCTCTGTGTCTATCTACGTTACCGCGACGGAAGAGCAGGACGGAGCGGCTGGGATACGTCCCCCTCTCCATGGAGAGGAAAAGGGCTCAAGAGCAGGGGAGCCTGCGCCCCCAAAGACGGCTGATGAGTGTGCTGGTACGATCCAGCGAGGACGGCCGAATCTTCCACAGCTCATTGCTGCAGGAGTAGTCTCTGACAAGCGTGTGGGCGTTTTTGCGTGTGGGCCGGCATCTATGTTGCATGACGTGCGCAATGCGGCGGCGAGGGAGCAGGAGAAGATCGTACAGGGTGGTTCTACGGGGGAGGTCTACTTGCATACCGAGAGCTTTTCGTGTGTATCCCTGCTTCTTTTCTCTGGTATGCGGTGCTAACTTCTTAGGTGGTGATTTGGATATCCATTCAGCCTGACGAATGTATATTAGCGGTCACCTGGGTTGTTGATACAAGACCGCTTATTTACTACATGTGGTATATACTTTTACTAGGAGAGAATCAACCTGATTTAACGGAGCAAGAATGACTTAATTCAAAATCAAAATCAATATCTAGGTATCATAACTCTCGCCACCAACCAACCAACACCCCGAAAACTAACGAAATCAACAAAAATCAAAGCAGAGAAAAGAAAAGAAAAGAAGGGAAAAAAAGGAATCAATAAGAAAGCGTAACAATCCCCCCCCAAAACCCCCCCTGCTGAGCCTGCACAACCTCAAACACAAACCCCCCAACCGCCTCCCTAGGCACAATATACCCAACAGGCGCCTCACTCCCCTTCCCAACCCTCAACTTCTCTCTCTGCGGCTTACAATCCGTCAAGAAGCTCGGCCGGATAAGCACAAAGTCCTTGAGCGCGCGCTCGGGCTCAGGACGCGCCATCTCCCCCTGCACCAACTCCTCCATCACCTTCTTATCCGCGTGCGGCTGACGCAGCATCCAGTGGTACATGGGGAGCATGGCGAAGGGGACATCGCGTTTCGCAGAGATGCCGGTTGTGCTTAGGGCTATGAGGAGGGGTTTCCCCCTACTACCATTCCCTGCTGCTCCTGGTGATGACGCCGGGGTAAGAAACAACTCATGCAACGCAGCGAGGATAGTACGCATGGTATCCTGGCAAATGGTCGGGTTATCGAGGGTTGGATGGAGGGGATTAGAAAAGGACATTGCGCCGCCTATGCCTGAGATGATGATTTGGGCGTTGGCGAGGGTTGTTTTCACGGCTTGGAGGTCTGTTGAGGAGCCTTGGATGATGGTTAGATGGGCGGCGATGGTTGAGGCGGGGAGGCCGCGGGTTGTGAGCATTGAGTGGAGTTTTGAGGGGGTTCGGGCGACTATTTTGTTAGCTTCTCCCTTTTCTATATATATATATATATATATATATGTATGTATGTATGTATATATGTGGTATGTGGGGGGAGGAGGGTGGAGGACATACGGGCAATGCAGTCATATCCAGCTTCGAGGGCTGGAGCGAGACAGGCGAGGATGCAGCCTCCTGTTGCGCCAAAGAAGGCGAGGGTTGGTTTCGTGGTTGTCATTGTATCGACAATGAATACTCAAAAGTAGATTAAGAGTTAGCTAGGAGTAATAAAATTGAGTAGGTTTTAATAGATTGTCTGAGAATTGCAGACCAACCCTTATATACTGCCAGGGCTAAAACCATGTATAACCGCATTGGGACACATTTTGCGCGCGCAGATCAGCAGCGGCAACAGGCGAATTACTTATGTCTGTGCGCTGCTGTGGGAGCTTAGTTCCTCCGCTGGGCTGTGTCAGTTAATTTTAATTCACTAACTAATTACAGGGGATGATCCTTTAATATACGGTACTTTATTCAGATTGTCATGTAGAGGTTCAGACATAATATCTATCTTGTCTAAGGCTGTAGAGACACTCCTACCAGGAAGTAATCTGATCTCAACAATGAACAATGAACTGAATAAGACAAGCTCGCTCATTTAATCCAAAATACCTAGGTATATTACATCACACGCTTCAAGCAAGTCTAACTCTATAACGCTAACAACCAAAACGCCATGCCAACCCTCGACGAGCGGCGGACCAAAACAACGTAACCCATATACAGGATCTCTCTCCTCTAAGATAAGTGAGAAGTCTTATTTCCCACCCTCCAAATACTCCATCAGACTCGCGCGCATCCGCACATTCACCACCCCCCCAACTCCATACGCAGGGATAATCTTCCCCATCCGTGCAAAACAGCTAGGCACGTAATCGCGACGGATCCGCGAGACCCGCTCGCGCCATCCCAGCCCACCGGGCGGTTGTCGATTGTACAGGTCCAGACCGAGCAGGTGCATCGGTGTGCTGGCAAACTGCATTAGAGCCGGACAGGAGAACTGCGCCATTGCGAGTTTCATGCCGGGCGTGGAGGCAATCGAGTCAGGGATAGAAGGGGCAATAAGTGATGGGACGTTGAAGGAGGCGAAGATTGTGATGCTGTCGCGGAGACAGAAGAGTGTATATGAGATCTTGGGGACTTTGGCGGCGCCGGACGGGTGACATGATGCTGGTGAGGACGGGGATGGGATAGACGACGACGATGGTGGAGAAGGGCTAGATTGCGGCGATGGCTTTGCGCCGAATATCCGGGCAAATCGCGCGTCCTTGTACACGCAGATTCCCATGTTTACTGCGGTCGTGGTGATGAACTTGGCGGGCCCTGCAAAGACGGAGGAGAAGGGTTTGTCGCGCAGAGTGGAAGTGACGGTATCAATGGCATTGGCTGTGAGATATGTAGATGTGTACAGCGTGTATATAAGGAGGAAAGGCGTGCTGAAGAAGAACCCCCCCGGATGGGTGAGCATCGACCGGAAGGCCGAGGTGATGGTTTGACGGATGGGAACGCCTTTGGCTGCTTTTTCAATGATAGCACTGGACGACATAATGAGTTAGCATCGCCGACTTTCTACTCGTAATAAATAACAACAAAATAAAAAGCGTACCGATCGATCACGGTGATGACTGGGCAGGTCAGAGCTCCAGCTGTCGCTGCGCTGACGATGTCAGCCCCGAATCGCGCGCCCAGACGATTTGTATTCCAAGTCCTGTCTGGCGACGCAGCCGGCATTGAGAGGGCTGCATCTTGTGAGAGAGCACCTCGAGTCATAATCTGCGATGGGCTAACTGGGGGGCCCGTGGAGAAATTGAGAGAAGAGAATATAAGGCCAAACTCGCAAAAATACAGCCAAAAATATACGTCATACAGCGAAGAAGAGGACTAGGAGAATGAGGAAGAGGAAGAAGAAGAGAAAGAAGAAGACGCTGGATTCACAATTCCATGACTCTGACTCTGCTTACCAACTTCTGAGGAAAAAAGACAATGGCCCTAGATACTAGCACGAAGTAGTAAGAAACTAATAATACTATCATAAGACAAGATATTAATTGGGGATTCGGGGAAACGCAAATCGACGCCGGACGAGAATGAACCGGTCGGAAGCTGCTCCGATGCCGGCCGATGCTTTTTGTTTTTATCCCCGCGTGTGCACAGCATGGATTTATGAACGAGAACTACAAAAAAAAAAAAAAAAAACACAAAAAGATATAATATGTATATATATCGAAGTTATGATTTTAGAACACATTACGCCCAACGCCACGGAAATGATAGATCTCCTCGCACAATAAATCCCTCATCCTACGCCGACGCAGTCTTCGCTTCGATGCCATCGAGGGTGACATTCACAGCTCCCGCTTGTACCAACTACAGCGAGACATTAGTTTCATCCAGTCAAAAGCAGCCAGAGAGGGGAGGATATAGAAAGAACTTACAGCCCTCCTCAAGTCATCAATCAGATCATCGACATCCTCAATACCAACACAGAGCCGGATCAAATCCTCAGGCATAGCGCGCTCCTGTCGTGTCTTTGCATCAATGCTGGCGTGACTCATCCGACAAGGCAAGCTGATCAGACTGTTGACACACCCAAAGCTGACGCTGATCGCCCACAACTTTGCGTTCTCAACAATGCGTTCACTGATTCCCACATCGCCCGTCTCAAATGAAAGCACCGCACCAGAGCCCCGGGCCATAGAGTGGTGGAGCTCGTACTGAGGGTGCGACCGCAGTCCCGGGTACCGCACCTTAAATCCGTGGGACTCCAGGAACTCTGCGATGCGTTGTGCGTTTGCCTGCTGCTGGTCCATCCGGACTTTGAGCGTCTTTACGCCACGCATTAGCAGCCACGAGTCAAACGGCGACAATCCACACCCAGAGGCGTTGATCGTGAAATAGAGGCGCTCGCCGAGCGACAGGTCGTTGACTGCAATTACACCGGCCATAACATCGTGGTGACCAGAAAGATATTTCGTTCCACTTTCGTAGACAATATCTGAGCCGAGCTCGAGAGGATTGAGCAGTAGCGGGGACATCATGGTGTTGTCCACGCACACCACGCACCGAGGGTTCGCTTCGTGTGCGGCAGTCGCGATCGTGGGGATGTCAACGATCTTGATCAGCGGATTGGTGGGAGTTTCCAGGAGAACCATGGCGGTCTTGTCATTGAGGACTTCGGTCACTTTGGCTGGGTTGGTTGTGTCGACGTGGTGCACGATAATGCCGCCATTGGTCGACAAGTATTTGAGAAGACGGTTGGTTCCGCCGTACAGATCATCGCCCGTTACCACCTCATCACCGGGACGAAGAAGGCGGCTGATGACATCTAGTGCTGCCATGCCGGAAGACACGACAAGAGCACGCTGTGCCGACATGATCTTCGCGAGATGTCGCTCGAGGTGTGTCCGGGTGGGATTCCCCGACCGAGTGTAGTCATATTCTCCGCCTCCGTCGCCAGATGTCTGCTTAAAGGTCGCGCTCTAAAAGTTAAGCAGCCAATTAGTGCCGATAACATATAAAATACAAAATCTCAATGGCTACTCTGTTGTTTAGGCGCGCGATATAGGGCGGAAAAATGGATCGATCTATACCTGGTAGATTGGAACACTGCTGGCATTGTACTGGTCATTGCCCTCAGTGAAGACGAGCTCTGTTGCAATATTGTAGCGTCTGCTGCCATGAGGACTAGAAGGAGCTGGAGAAGGGGGTAAATTGTGGCCCTCAGCGTCAACGTGAGGATATGCCTTCTTCAGAGCACTGGCTGTGCTTGGGGGAGAACCCGATCCTGAGGCCGACATCGCTGCGGGGACGGAACAGCTGGGAGGGGGACGGTAGGATCACGAGGCAATTCAAAAGTGGGAAATACGGGAGGGAGGGAGGTAGAATCAATGGAGAGTGATGTCTCAAGGCAATGGCTTCGATATTTCCCTTTAAAACAAGGAGAAGAAGGACAGAAAAATATGCACAAAGGCAGGAGGAGGAGTCATTCGAGAAGTTCAATTGATCTTTTGCCCCAAAGAGTCACGCTTAAGCCGATTCTTGGATGGAAGAGTTTAGTCAGACCGCATCGGCGCTTTTTGATTGGTTGTATGTGCTGCCAGAGATGTCGTCATCCGCTAGTCCCGACTTGGAATAGACAGACACCTTTGCGCCTGGGGCATTAGTCCGGAGTGCTACTAGCCTCTAGGTAGGTGTAGGAGGGAGGTGTATTGTCGATTCTTTCATGGGAATAAGAATCAGAGACACGCTTTTCCGTTCTATATACAAGAGAATCCCAGTCTCCCCAGATCCAAATCTACCGTCAAGTTTCATAATGCATATAACCTCAAGTAATCCTTCCCAACTAGTTACCGTACTCCTTGGCCGTACGCCCTCTCACGAAACACAAATGGAAACGGCACAATTCTCGAGCATCTCTCCGCAGAGCATTCAACAGGCTCCTTCCGTGGTACTGCTGGTAAGGTAGCTGCACTGGCAGCAGCTACCGTGGCCTTTCTCCGGCGTTCGGAGCTCGCGATGAGGACGACAATCGAAAGAATCTCGACGACAAAAAATCGACCATTACAATCCGAGTATGTGACAGAGCAACGCCCGTTTAAAAACAAGAAAACGAGAAACAGAGACCACTGTACGAAAGAATTAAAGAAAACCTCAACTACCTTACCTTTGCGTCAGTGAAAAACGAAAAGAAACTAGGAAGCAGCAAAACAGAGACAGAACCTCGAGAAAGTTCTGGGCGATCATATTATACAGCTATAGTCCGGCTCAAACTGCCATTTCGCCAAAGCCACCGCTGCTACCGTTGATGCCAAAAAATTGGAACCTGGGAAAAATGAGTAGGTGAGTGATTGTAGATCTCCTTGGTATACGAAAGTCAACATACCAGTCTTCCACGTTCAGGGTAGTAGGGGCCGTAGGGCCACTTCGGGAGCTGCTGCTCCAGTTGTCATCCTGGCTTACGTTGTCCATTCCTGGAGCCGGTATATGACCTTCCATCCCGTGCATCGCCCATGTTTGTTGAGCATCTATTCCGAATATCGGCTGATGGATTGCTGGAGAAATGCCCGACAAAATCTCTGGACTTCCTTGGGCCCCTGGAAGATTTCGAGGAGGTATCTGTTGGGAAATCATGGGCCTTTGGCCCATACCATGAGCTTGCAGCTGTGACTGAATCTGAAGTTGTGGGTCAACAGTTGCACTCTGCGGCGAAGTGAGTTCAGGAAAGATGGCAGTGCCATCTGGGAACAATTGGTCCGGCTGAAAGTTCTCCCAAAGAGAGGGCGAAAGGTTAGGTGAGGTACGTGTCACTAAGAACAAGTCTGGAGGAGTTGCAGGCAAGGAAAACTGGTTGTTGAAAGGGGTTGTAGGCCGAGTGTTTGAACGGGAGTTTCCTGTTCCAGGGAGTCCTTCCCTGGCAACGGTAGGAGAGCCTTGAGGTATAGCTAGAGTAGGCTGCGGCATCTCCCTAGAGGGAGTGGCTGCGGGTGTCTGAGGGCGAGACCGTTCGTACGACACTGGAGGCGTGGGACCACCGTTAGGAAATCCAAGGTCCATATCGTCAAACTTGCGTTTTGGCGGTTCGGGCCTCTTTGTCGAGTGCTGGTTCTGGTCATGCTTCACGCGTTGATGCCTCCTGCCCGCAGCCTTCTGGAGACGTTCCTCCAAAACCTTGTTACCCAAGATGGACTCGAACAAGGTATGGACCATCTTGGCCACAAGCCAGACCTTGGACACATCTTTAAGCGCCTGCATACAGATATTGATTCTTTCCTGACATGTAGCCACGACGGAAGGTACCGACGATCGCATTTGGTAGACGTGCATAATTAAAGCCGAGAACAAACTATAGACACTGCATGTCGGGATTAAAATTAGCAAGGGAAAAAATGCCACGTCCTTCAAGTGATTTGGTACCAACATACATAAATGCAGGTGTGTATCGAATTTCCTTGTGTGTCTGTAGGTTCTCGACAATCGAAGTGATCATGCCGGCAGCCTGGAATGCGATGGTACGCGAAGGATACGCCATCTCCTCTACACGATAACTACTTGGAACTGAGGATGCTGGTGGCATGTGCGCTCTGTGAAGGAGGCAAAGTGTAGTGCTATTTTTTTCCAAGTCATTAGTTGTGCGCAAAGAAGATGTTTGTAAATGCCCAACTTACTAGTAGTTTGCATGAAGGAGAGCCGCCCAGAAGTGATGTCGTTGTCGCTGCCAACACACCTCTTTGGGGCAGTTTTGAAGCCAATCTGCAAGCGCCATGTCTGAATGGGTGAGATCCATAGCATTCATACGTCTCGATTTGGAAGCCACTGAATACTGCTGTGAGAGGACTAGGCCCATGATCTCGCAAAGCTTGACATATTGTAGGAAGAAATGCACGTGGACCGGATCTGGCTGGTACTCGGCAGTAATATCAATTTCGTCTTCGATGAAATCATCTTCAGTCAACATTCCAACGTCCGAGTCGTCTGTGTTGATACAGATCGGCCGTCCTAGAGCCACTGCCACGGATCGATCTCTCGTGAAAAGAGTCCACCAAATCCTCTTCCATAGCCTCTTGTCTGGCTTGCTCAACTGTGAGGATTCCACACTTTGGTGTGTTAGTTATGTATGCAATTCTGATTGAACCCTAGGAAAGTTGGAATTTACCTTCGATGCATGCCGGACCCCTGTGCTACAACCATTGCCACTCTTGTCCAGTAGAAGACGTTCTTGGTCACATCTGTAGTATGTTAGCAATGAACTGATTCCCCGTCTAAGGTACGAGCAATTGCCACCCACCCTCAGGACCTTCCCAGTACCAGCCTAGGAGTACTAAGGCCTGAACGATTGTGACTCGATCATCTTCATAGTTAGCATCATATAAAGCCTTCGCTCGCTTATAGAACGTCATAGCAGCCGGAGTGGTCGATCCATTAGCATCCATTAGCTGCGGGTTGGTACAGACCCTCGAGCCAGCTAGCAAAATGGCCTGTAGCAAGAGCAAGGAGGGTGGGTTTTTGGGGTCCCGATATTGGCGCATAAAGCGGCTGCGATTGACTATTGGCACGACAGGCGCAACCCACTGGAAGTAGGCTTCAACCAGTTCGTCGCAAAGGGGTTTCGGGGGTAAGAGAAAAGCCCCACGCTGGTGGAGTATGTCCAGCTCGAGGTTATCCAAATCTGTGAGTCTCGCACGCGATCCTCGGATGTTGGGTGGTAAGGGGTAATGTACAACATCGGTAGTTCCATGACGGTCCTGAACCAAGAGTGACAGGTTCGAGGACTCGCCTAGGTATGCAACCCTTCCAGCTTCCTTGATTGGAGCACGGGCAAACTTGGGCTTCATGAATTGGGCGTATGTTGTATTCTGGGACGCCTCGTGAGCGGCCTCGGTTTCCGTGAGCGATGTAACTGGCATTCCGTCGACGGCCATTCGATTATTTTGATAACCAAAGGCATCCTTGCCACCCTCAGATATTGACTCCTCTGGTTTTTCCTCGCTTTGCGGCTTCTCGTCTGTCTCTTCGCTACTATCGATACAAAAGAAATCGAAGTTGTCAGCATACGATCCGTGGATGACGGAGGTGGAGGAGGACAGGTTATGCGGTCGGCAACATACTCGCCAGTATCTTTTGGCTTTGTTTGGTTCTTCTTTCGTTTCGGTGTAGGGATCTTACACTCGATTGAGAAGGCCACGCAGTTGGTGCACGGCACACCTAAACTGGCAGCATCGCAACGAACCTGGTCGAAGAGGGGTGTGGTTAGCTGGGATGTTGCAAGGGCCCCGGTCGGGGGGCCATTGCGGGAAGAGGCGAGACTCACCTTTCGAGCATGGCAGGTCTTCACGAAGAGGCGTACAAGGTAAGTGTCAGTCAAGGAATTTCAATAAAATTATCGGGATAGGGATGCGCCTCTCTATGCAGCACTCGATATTGACCTCCGCAAGCTATAGCAAAGCTGTGCTGTGCTGGGCCGAGGTGCCGAGGCTGCAAAAGCTTCGCGTCAACTCGACAGGAACAAATAATAGACATACCTCACAAGCACGCGACGCACGTTGCCTGGTTGGAAAAGAAAGTTAGACAAGACATATCAGCATCTTTAAGTGTTCAGTTTTCCTCTTCATTTCTTAATAGTGGGCTGGAGCTCAGGCCAACTGTCCAACGTGGCAAGTCTGCACCGATTCTTTTTTGTGTGTTTCATTCTCGCCTCAACCCCGCGTTCAGGACAGAGAACTTCTCGACACCAGAGACAGACCAGGGGGGAAAAGGAATCCTAGAGGTAAGAAAACAAATGACACCTACCTTCTGAAACTCATTTGTCCGGTTGTGCCGGCACGTACAGCTATCCCTGAAGTTCCCGTCGAGCCCGCTGTGCTTGGAGTCGGGCTGGGTTTGGAAGCTGTTGAATCTATGAACTTTTCTCCGACTGTGCTCATGGCCGAAAAACATCCATTCAGAGGGACTCGCGATGGAGGATGCGTCCTAGATGATTGATGAAAAAGGGGCCGCTGGATTTTAGTCGAGGAGAGGGAGAATAAGACGAGTCGGGAGGAGATTGGAGAGGCGGAAGTGAAATAGCAGAAGATCAGGAACCGGGTTATAAAAACCAAGAATAAGAAAGACAAAATAAGAGAATAAAATAAAATAAGGTAATGAGATAAATAATACAGGGAAGTGATGCAACCCCAAAAAGACGATTTCTTTATTTTAAACCTGTCTTTTGATGGGCTGTTTACAAGGGAAAATAGGCAGCCTATGGCGCAGGAAGGAGAAAATACGGGGGCGGGACTGCGCCAGACGGCAGATGTCCGGAGTAGAGTTAGTTTAGAAGAGGGGGAGAACGAGGTGGCCTGCAGGAGGAGGATCAGATACTAGATAACTACCAGATACTCTAGGTAGTTAGTTAGTAGTGTAGTAAAGAGAGACAGGAGGAACAGACGCCACCCGGAATTAATGGATCGGAGGATGGTCACAAGAGGGGATCGCGCACCCTACTTGTCTACTGCCTAGTGAGCCCTGTACTAGTAGTACTCCGGAGTCCGTAGAAGAAGAGGATGTGAGAAACTGGGAAACGGGAGTGGCAATAGGCGCGATGAAGAATACAATGTAGTCGACAGTCGATCATCCAGTGGAGAAGCCGATTAGTTCAGCTTCATATTCCCTGTCGATTAAGGCTCTCGGAGAATACTGAGTGTACTGAGCATACTCTAGACCTACTGGAGGAGTACCTTGCTTAATATTATTGTATACAGTACTACGTACTCGCATCTCCTTTTTGTAGAATCTATTAAGCTTTAAGATGTCCTCGAGTGGAGTTTTACTTTATTCCACTAACTGCAGAGTAGTTACTAACGGCCATCGAGTTGATTACTGCTAGTTCTTACTAGGATTCTGGAGTCTACTACTACTAGTAGTATGTCGACTTCCTACGCAGAAAGTTCTAACCACGACAGGACTCAGGAGCCTACTATGTACTGAGATCTCAGCTGCAACATATCAAGCCCAATGTTTCGGGCACGAAACACTAGATAGAACCTAGCTCGTTCTGTTCGCCTAGACCAGGCTCTAATAATCTCTTCAAGTTCTGGTCACTACTACATAAAGAGTAATCATATGAAGAAGCCTTCAGCATACACCTCAACCTAAAGAGCTTACCTCCATACAATTCCCATCCCTACCCAATGGTATCAGCAAGAGAGAAGACTTGAAGACTCTCTATTCAAAGTCAAAATCCAAGGCTTCCTCTCCAATACTCCAAGTCCCTCAACTCTTCTTCCAGCACTCTCAGCGAGGAGCCTAGTAGTCCATACCACATACACACTGTGATAATGAAATAAGGCCTTCTGATGGGCCCCCTAGTCTATGCATGACGCATGTGTGTTTTCTCCGCATTCCAGCTGCCCGGGAAGATACGGAGGTTGGGAATAAATACGGGGGAACTGGGGATCTTGGAGGCGTATAGTAAGTGGTATGGTATGGTCTATGCAGGATATAGTTAGGCTTAGGTATCTCTTTCACTACCAATAGCTCGGTTGAGGAATAATGAGATGTCCCTGAGTCTTAATTATGACTACTACTACTACTACTACTACTACTTTACTCCACGTATTGGGGTGGACTTCTTCCTCATTCATCACCTTTTTGAATCTATCCTAGACGCTGAAAACTACCATCAATAATAATTTTGTTCATCGCGAATCAGTCCGATCCAGGCCTAGTCTGCAGTGGGCCGTATGGCTTATTTTCGTGCCTCGACTAAAATTAAGTGTCGTCATCGTCCTTCGTTCCTTGTGATACCTCGGCAAAAGTGCTCCAAGCCTGTTGCTCCTGAATAGACTCTGGACTCGAGACTCTGGACTCTAGAGTCTATGTTGATGTTGATTTACGACTATGAAATACGGATTGAAATCCAGTAAGAGATTATTTACCCGCAAAGACCCAAAAAGGGCAGTTGGGTTGCAAGCCCTGAGATTCTTGGTGTTCTTCATATGGTCCAGGTCAACCTACTTAACACCCTCATAGCGCCGTTGCATTGGTGGAGATTCAAAACCAAATTACATACTAAATAATAATAATAGCTATGTATGTATATCACACATGTACATGTCATCTAAAGGCTGTCACTGTATTGGATGTGCGTTTTGCGCCCACCCTCGATTGTGGAGGCTTTGCATTGCCCTCCATTTGGGGCCCCGCACATCCTATTTCTCTTTCTCGCCCACCGTCCCATCAGGAATTCCCTCAAGGCCCTTAGAGACCGTCCCATTGACCGTTTCGGTGATTGTAGCCGTAATTGCGCCAGCGCGGGGTCCAAAATCAACTCCACTGATGAACACCTCACTAAGGAATTCCAATCCTGCAACAAATGTGCACAAGAAACTTGCAATGCAAAAGTTCGTGATGCTGGTACCAATGTCCAGCCACGAGCCTTCGTCGCGGACCATGTAGAAAAAGTTTAAGGTCATGACATCGGAAATGGACATGACAACCATGAATAAAGCACTCGGGGCGACCTCTAACCGACGATTAAGAATACCCAGATTTGCACTGATGATCGCAAAAGGGATGAGGATCTTGAAGATAAGTAAAGCACCCTGGCTGAAAGGATTGAATACCGGAATGAGCCGGTAAACACTATCGAGAGAAAAAGAGGATATCGACGCGATGTTCCCTATGCTGAAAAACCCAGACTGCAGCAGAAAGAAGAAGAACAAGGCTACGCGAGCATCTGAAATACTGAGCGTCCGGAACTGGTATGTTTCACCCTCCACAACTGTACTAGTTGCGTTCGTGACTGCCTTTTTCGGGCTTACAGATGCTCCTACAGCACTGTAAACCTGCTTGGCATGTGAGATAGCGGTATGGGCGTAAGTGGCCTGCTCCAACCTGACCCAGGTGACTAGGGTCATTGAAAACACGAAATAAAACAGCCCTTCATATGAAATGGTGAGAATTATAAATGTGGGTGAGAATGTCAGAAAGAGAATCATCAAACGGTGCAAGTAATGGCTGTTAGGGCATAGCCGGTGTAGGAATGGTAGGACAAGTGACGCAGCTATATCAACACGTTAGTTCGCCAAACTCCACACAAACATACACGGGTATAGGATAAGGGGAAAAGCCCATTTGAGTAAAGTAGGTAATATAGATCAATCACGTACCTAAAATAGACCAACCAACTACTTGATTGCCGAATGGAAGACCTTGTTTGGCTTGAAGCGAGGCCACGCTAGACCTTGTGACGATCAACGCTAGCGGAACCATTCCGAGCTACCATAAGTCAGCTTCCAATTGATGCCAGAAAAGGATAAAGTAGTGATTATGCGTATCGGAAAGCTGATAGAGGTAAATGGTTGCGGTCAAGGCAAAGGTGTCCTTACCTGCATGCCCATGATCGTGCGTGAGCCAAGCCTTGAGGTAGCTGCTGATGGTCCCAGGATCTCATCCTCGAATAGTAGATATAAGAGACCGGTGGCCAGCATCAGGAGGGCACCGTAAGTTCTACAGTTATTCTGTTAATGAAGGTAGTAAACCCTGCCGATCAAAGCAAACATACATTGTGTTGGTATCTTCCACTTTGACCACTGGAAGTAAAGTAAAAGTACTCATGAGAAGGCAGCCAACGGCCCATGTAGCTGAAAGCATTCCATGCTTCTTCACAAAGCCAAATCCATAGAATAGGGGCCAGAACGCGCCGATGATAAAGCAAATGGTGTACATCTCTCGCTGAAAGTAAGAATAGACCTAGAAAATATTACCATCAGTTATGTCTTATAATCCACGGGATGGAAGGACATACCAGTGCTTCTAACACGCCCACAAAAATTAATAGTTGAAAGCCAAACGCAAAATGGTCCCCTACAGAGCGGACATGGCCCAGCAAAATTTCCCGCCCAGCAAGGAGGGCTTTCCTCCTGGAGAAAACTTCTTCCCAGAAAAACACCGGAAAAAGTCCATAAAAATAGTATCTCCAGGACGACTCCTGGTAGAAAAAAACCGAAAACAACGCCACAAGGATTGATGAGAAAAAAATAATGCTTGATGTCGTACGGGTTGAGTCGGAGGTTCCATGCAGAACATGAAGGTCTATGACTGTTGTCAACGCATATGGAATCCACCCCAGGTATCCGAGGGTAACAATGGTTCTCAAAAAGAGCCAGTCGTATGTTTGGAGGTAACGGAGGCCCTCCAGTGCTGTCACAAATAAAGCAGCAGACATTTCTATTGATTCCTCGTAGGAGTTGCTACGAATCAAGTCTCTGATTACTTCGAGGTGCTCCTCCACGGAGGTCTCTCCATGGTCTGCCAGGGGCTCGAATGGTTTATATCTGAGTAGCGATGCTTTCTTGTGCTCTTCCTTGACGCGGTACATTTCTAAAACCTCCTGCGTGTTTGCAAATGCAGCCAAGGCCTTCTCCTTTGCACCAACATTAAGATAATCTAGGGGCAGTTGGCCAACAGAGTTAGTTGGGAAGTCGAGTCCAACCAAATAGGCCATGAGCGCAGCTACATCAGCCTGCGCGACATCGTTTCGTTGAACATTGCCTAGCCCCCAATTGGATGAGACTCCATCCTCATGTCCAGAGAGAGTTCCATCCTTAGGTTGTTTAGGGGCAGCAACACCAGATCCCCAAACAACGAGGGGTGTCCTCGTATTGTCGGGGTGGCCATCTCCGTGACTACCCCAGTCGCTCATGCCATGGTCTGCAGTGAAAACGAATGCCGTCTTGCCATCAGCGTAAAAGTTCTCCACGAGGTGCGAAATTTCCTTGACCCCCTGATCAACTATTTTGATATTGTGTAGGTATTCCTTGGAATATGGGCGGTAGGAATGACCGGTAGTATCAAGACCCAACAGATGCAAGAAGAACACCAGTTTATCATCGCGTAACTTTGCATCCAGCTCCGGGTCAGTCTTTGCAGAGGCAAAGAGCTCCTTCACTTTGTCAAAAACCCAGGTATCAAGCAGCGTTGCGTCCGCAGTAAAGTCCTCCGCCTCCTCACCATACATTTCGGCGTCTACCCTCCCGGGCACGGCGCCCTCTTTGAACATAGGAAGAATATCAGGACTTCCCCAGCTCCATGTATGTCTGCTCCGGTTGAAGACACTGTCAAAATTTACAGGATTCAATTTCCAGCCCGTCGTGACCGACGACACATCCTCGTATAATCCAGCGATGAGGGCCACATGACCAGGCCGAGATTCAGTGGGGACGCGAGTATGGGATATGCCGAAGGTGCCGTGTGAAAGCACGCGGGATCGAATAAACGGTGCAAGGTGGATGGGGTCATTGCTGTCAGAGTCGTCGGAGCTATCAGGATCTGGTAGTGCTTGGAATGCTTTGTCGGCGCGCAATCCATCGGCGACAAAGAGGACAAGGCGTCGAGCCGGTGCGTCTGTATTGGGCTCTCGTTCCACACGGTAGGATCGCATTCCACTCACGATTGGGCTGACAAAGTAGATATCGAAGATCGAATAGGCATAGATAAGGTGAAATACCACCGCGAGGGTGAGAAACCCAGTACGCCCAAGACGCGCCATGATTCCCTTCACCAGGAACCCCCCAAGGAGGGAGTAGACCGTACGAGCGACAGAATGGAGAGGCACAGAGAGAATAGAAAATCCAATGAAAGAAGGAAAGGCAAAAAGGAAAAAAGGGGAAAAGAAAAGGATAGAAGAATACCTAGGTACTCTCAGAAGAAGAGATTGGGGGTTGAAATAGATGACAGACAACTTGAATCTTTGGCTGAGCTCCGAATGCAAATAATTGTGTTCTCGCCGTTGACAGCCTGGAGTTCCAGGCAGTGGCGTGTTCCTGGCGGCTTTTGGGGAACTTGGGGGTTTTTGGCCAATGGGACACGCCTAATGCGGCACGGAGATTACGTGGAACAACAAGCAATTTAGCTCTCATTACCTAGTGAGGTACTACGTAGGTACCTAGGTAGATACCTACCTCTAAGATAGTTAGTAGATAGTATATATAAAGTACCTGCAATTATACAACTGGAAGATGCTACTGGAAGTAGTGACAGTACTCATCATAAATAATAGCACTGTTTGCTCATTCGGCCATTCCGAGGTTGCATGCCTCGTGGGGACCAGGATCAATCCACAGCTCTCTATCCCAGCTTCAAGTAGGTATACAATATAGAGCCCCAAACGCCCTTACCAAGTTGTCAATATATCATTCCCCTAACGCCCTGCTTGTTCTTTCTCCTGGTTCCTGTTTATACAAGTCCCGGTAATGCCACGCCGCTGTCCAAGAATATAGATACAGTGTGCAATTTCAAAGATTCCAAAGAACAAATCCAAAAGGAGAAAAGAAAGGAAGGGAGTAAAAAAGGACTTTTGAGATCCATCAATTTCCTGAGCTCGTCCGTCGTTTAGTGAGCGCATCAATGACTCGGGTGTAAAATTTCGAGGCCTGTTGGCGGACAAACGTAATGTCTACCGTCAGGTACTCCGGTAAGATACCAACCATCTCACGGTCTCGGTTTTCGTCTAGAAGAGGAATGTATTGGAACTCTGCGGTCTCAAAGTTGGTCGACGATACGTGGGGGACGACAAGCTTGAAATGGAGAGCTATCACCAAATTAGCGCTCTATCCAGACAGAAAACAAAATAGTCTACTACAGAGCAGCTTACTTCCGTTGACACCCGTCTGAATACAATCGTATAGACTGTCAGTCTCCCTCTTTTTCACATCACGAATGATCAGGCCAGTAAGGTCGCTATAAAGATCTTCCTTCAACTGCGCGAACTGAGCTGCTTGTGCAGCTTCTGCATTCGCCGCAGCATTAGCCCGACTAGCATTGCCTCCCTTGACTGCGCTCCCTGGAACTTTGAGTGCAGCGCTTTCCAGTGTGGCGGCCGTGCTTCGGGCTGCAGCGAGCTTAGTCTGTAAAGCTTTGACTTCTGACTGAGCTGCAGCGAGTTGGTTAGTCACCTGCTCGGACTGCGACATTAAATGGGCCACCTCAGCATCACGTTCCCGCAATTGCTTCTGGAGCGAACGGCTTTTCTGGCCTAGAGCCTTTTGCGTCTCTAGTTCAGCTTTTAGGGAGGCGACCAAATTATTCGAAGCTGAGAAATATAAGCATGTATCAAAAGCCATACCCACTAGCACACAAGATATACACACCTGTTGTCATCGACTCGCACTGCTTCTTTAGTTTTTCCACGTTGGCGTTTGCCTCAACAATGCCTATCTCCTTCAAATTGCGATATCGATTTTCCAGCGTGTCATATCTCTTGGTCAAGTCACCAAGTCTACGTCTCAATTCAGGCTCTCCATGGCTGTCATCCTCAGCACCTCCAGGTTTTCTCTTCGATGGGGAGCTTGGTAAGGCTCGCTGGGAAGATTGCCGGCGCTTAGAAGGTGACACGGGAACAGAACGGGGTTCCGGCAGCTCCTCTTGGATGATGGTTTCATCCACTACTTCCTGCGCAGTTTGTTCAGGTTCTGGTATGCTCTTATCCACATCAGTCAAACCCTTGCGTTGTCTCCGGACAGGCTGCTCTGGATGTTCTTCAATTTTCTCGTCAGGTTTCTGAAACCGCGTCCCTGTGGGTGTATATTCAAATTCGCCATCTGTTTTGATTTGTTTCGCAGCACTGCCTTTCTTTCGACCGCGAGCGCCGGTGCCTTTAGCTGGTTTTGTGGATTTCGTCGTTCGCGGCGCTTCCTGCGAGGCGCCTATATCATCACCTCCGCCTGTTTCCCGAGGCTCCTCATCCTGCTGAGCATGTTCAAAGTCATGCTGGTGGGTGTCTGCAACCTCATGTGCTGGCACTTGGCCCCCAGAGTTTCTACTCCCCTTGGGACGGCCCCTCCTTGAACCTCTCCTCGTAGCAGCCTCTGACGTTTCAGTCAGCGCAGCAGCCGAGTCGGCAGTAATATGCGCTGGCGGTTTATGCTCCGCCGATTTCGATCGAGGCCTTCCTCTCGACCTCTTGCTCGGACGCTCATCGATGTTTTGGCCCTGGTCGGGGGCGTGTTGCATCACATCTTCATCATCCGAGCCTATCAAGCCTGAAAGCCTGGCTGTGGCTTTTCGCTTCGGCATTGGAAATAGTTATATTATACAATAGATGTTAAACCGGGCGCAGGGAGGAGAATCGAAAGCTCGGGGAGCTGTCTGTAATCTGTATACACGCGACAATGACAACAACGAAAACCAGGATTCCTTGGCGCGCGTCGGCGACTCTCCGCCTTGAAGGAGCGAAAGCATGTGACGCCGCCAGCAAAGCCACGGCTCCGGCTGCCAGGCTGGTGAGCGCCACAGCTGTAGTCGCTGACAACCCGAACTGCTCTGCTGCTGCTGTTGCTGCATATCTTCCGGTCATCGCATGTGTATTTCCATCTTCCCGTTGCTGGACTCGGGAGTTTGATTGGACTCGAGTTTCATTTTCTATTTGTATTTGACTGTCTATATTTTATCTGTATCTGTTCCTTTCCCCGATACGACCGTTTCCCCACCAGTGGTTCTCATTGACTGCGTATCATCTGGGAGCAGTCTGTTTCATGATGGCTTCAGCACGTGGTCCACGATGGCAGCAGTTTCTGCAGGAGTTGGTGATGGTTGCGGGTACAGTGAGTGGCATTTATTCGAAGATTTTTTGAGCGCATAACTAATGCGTGTTACCTAGTCGGCATCCGCGTATTTCCTCATCCGTTATCTCCTCTCTCGCCTCGACTTTGACCCGGAAAGTCAGAAGAAAGAGGAGCAGAAGCGCAAATCCGCCGCAATCCTACGGAAGCTCGATGGGGGAGAGGACTCAGACGAAGCCTCGCCAGGAAAGGGAGGAAAGAGATCGCGGCCAAAAAGAGGCGATCTCGTCCTGAACCAATACGAACAAGCGATTGCAATGGACGTTGTCGCCCCCGACGACATTCATGTGTCTTTCGATGATATCGGAGGATTGGAAGATATTATTGAAGAGCTGAAGGAGTCTGTGATTTATCCCTTGACTATGCCTCATCTCTATTCGTCGACATCGTCACTTCTCACTGCGCCGTCTGGCGTGCTGTTATACGGGCCCCCTGGATGTGGCAAAACTATGCTTGCTAAAGCGCTCGCTCACGAGAGCGGAGCATGCTTCATCAACTTACATATATCCACCTTGACTGAAAAATGGTACGGTGACTCCAATAAGCTAGTGAACGCCGTTTTCTCTTTGGCAAGGAAACTGCAGCCCTCGATTGTCTTTATCGACGAGATTGATGCCGTGCTTGGGACAAGGCGGAGCGGAGAACACGAGGCTAGCGGTATGGTGAAGGCAGAGTTCATGACACACTGGGATGGGTTAACATCTGCAAATTCCATGGGTGAACCTCAGCGGGTGGTCGTACTGGGAGCAACAAATCGGATGCAGGACATCGACGATGCTATTCTCCGGCGCATGCCCAAGAAGTTTCCCGTTGTTCTCCCGCCGGCTGCACAGCGACTCCGTATCCTCGGCTTGGTACTTAAAGACACCAAGATAGACCGCCAGAACTTTGACCTTCACTATCTCGTTAAAATGATGGCCGGCATGTCTGGCAGCGACATCAAGGAAGCGTGCCGCGATGCCGCGATGGCCCCAGTTCGGGACCTGATTCGGCAGAAAAAGGCAGAAGGACTTCAGATCACAGCGGTCAACCCCGATGAGGTCCGCGGCCTCCGGACAGAGGATTTCTTTTCTCGCGCTGGTGGCGTCAGAGTTATCCCACCTCCTACTACCCAAATACAAGCGCAGTCCAACAGCAAAGCTAACTCCGAGAAGGAGTGGAGTACAGAATCCGAAGCAGAGGGTGAAGTACGGGCGCCGAGTGAAATGGTAGAGCCTCCAGAATAAACGGACGTCCCGACTATGTTAATTGTTGTATTCGGCACCAGGGGGAAATGGCGTTTTCTGCTTTCGTCTGCTATTTGGATATGATATCGACTTCTAAATGACCATTTGCTTTATAAACCTAGTTATATCCACTGCGGGCCCTACTCTAGAAACCTGATTCATGTACAGTACACAGGGTCTACCTTTGATTTGTCTCTCACAGCTTAGTTTCTTATTGACAGAGACTGGGGAATGTCCGATCTTGTACCAGAGAAAGACGAGATGCCTATTGCTCAACCAAGTATACAACGGTTGCATCTGATTGTATTCCTCGGATCAGAGGCCACTATAACTACTACTGCTACCACGACAAAGTAAATATCAATATTAATACTATAGTGTCTGTCCTGGCACGTCCCTCGAAACCAATGGTGACGCCGTCGTCGAATAATTCGGACGAACCATCATAAGTGTCTACCACGAAGCACTCGCAGAAAGAGCTACATAGTGGACGCTCTTACTCAGGGAGACGATAATAAATATTAGAATTCTCAAAAAAGGGGGAAATCCCCTGCTAGACAACAAATCTGATGATGTTGCTGATCGCCGAAGCCCTGTCTGGTATTGTACCGGTAATAACATACGTAATCGGCGTGCGCTGCAGAAAGTGGTCCTTGAAAAAGCAGCACTAAGAAAAAGAATAACAGTGAAGAAGAACAATAATGCTAGAAAGTAAGTGATAATAGGGAAGTATAGCTAAGTTGGAATACTCTCTTGTTGAGTATTGTCTCCTTGTAGGTGAAAACTCCACTGCAGCGCTGTGCTGCTGAACCAAAACCAGGAGTCGTCATCATCACCAGAAGTTCTACTAGTGAACTCCTGCCACATCCCGCGTCCCCCTCTCTCTTCACCCCAACCTCCATAACACAGCTTTTCTAACGTCTTGCAATCGCGCTTTATTTTCCCCTTCCAAGTCTCCCGTTTCGAATCAACCCCTCTTTGTCTTCACAGGGTTCAGCGTCCGGTTTCTCGCAAATCTGACCCTTCCCCCCGTAATTGTTTTAGACCCAAAGGACACGGATGAGATACGGAAGCTGCATGACGAATGGTCTATCTTAGAGACGCCCGATGGCAATCTGTGCCCCGGTGGTCTCCAACCTACAGTTGAACACCCCACCTTCTGGAGAGCTAAAGTCATCTGTCTCTCCTCGGACGAGGTAGTCCTTATACCTCCTCGTCAGGGATGAGTTCCAGAAGCGGTTTCGCCGATACCTTCAGTGCCGGGACGACGACGACGACAAACGCTGGTGTCCGACCACGACGGCTGATCTCTTTCACCGATGACGATGAAGATAGCAACGGCCGACAGCTGCTGTCGACGGGGCTCTCTACTACGATGCTCTCCTCGGAGACCCCCACCGTCCGTTCTCGCGGCGCGACGCCCTCCCCTCGTCCATCCCGTACCGTCTCTCCCATCCCCATGAGCCATCCTTCCCGAGTCTCGCAGTCTCCCAGTCACACCCGTACCGCTGGTAATTCATTAGGTGGGTTTAATCGCGATTGGAGAAGCAAGGGAGACATCACTAAGCCATCATCTCGAGCTGCTCTAGACTTTTTGGATGCGTCCTGGTCATCGCTACAGAGTCTAGCCTCGTCTCTTTTAGGAAGCGATATTGCACGGCCCACAACAAATGGAGCGCCACGAACACATGCGCGAAAGCCCTCTCGCCCCGACTTGTACATGAGAGTGCCTCCACGGACTTCCGCAGCTGCCACATGGGGCCCAGCTGGGTCTCCAATACCTGAGATTGGCGCCGGAACACAGGAAGAGAGACAAGCGTTATTGCAAGCAAAGAAAAGGGAGGCTTTACTACTAGCAGACACTGATCCTACGTGGAGCCTTAAAACCCGGCACAAACGACGCGATTCCAGTGAACAGGCGTCCCAATCCAGAATTCACCCGGACCAAGATGGGGAGGCCCTGGTCTACGTGCATCAAGTTCAGCCAACCGACAGCATCACCGGGGTTACTATTCAATACGGCTGTCAGCCTGCAATCTTCAGGAAGGCGAACGGATTTTGGCCTAGCGATAGCATTCAAGGCCGAAAGACTGTCCTGTTGCCTGTTGACTGCTGCTCTGTTAAGGGGCGACCTGTACGACACCGTGAAGAAACTGATCTCCTAGGCGAAGACCCTAGACGCCGGTCTATCGAAGACCTGAGCGGGAGTTCCATCGCCCCAGTATCCGTATCTGAAACTCAGACGTTCTTACTCGATCAAGCGCAGGTGAATACCGAAACTGAAAGCGAGAATGATCGGATATGGAAGCATGAGTCGTGGGTCCAGATTGACGGGTTTCCGGCGCCCGTAGAAATTGGTCGAATCCCCCGGAGAGCATTAGGTTTCTTTCCTCGTAGTCGACGAAAATCCATCTCTTACAGCGACGCCGATTCCCATATACGAGGCCGAGAACAAACACCAACCATGCATTCATCTTCTTCATCCACAATTCAGCCGGCCCCATCACAATCTCCCGATTTCTCCCAAAGGCAGCGCTATGCTGATCCTTCGGAATCACGAAATTCACGGGGCCTTAAACCCGGTGCCCGGCATAAACGCCAACGAAGTGGCCTAGAGCTTTCCGGAACTGGCGTGGGTACTCTTGATCGCACTGTTATAATGCCTGGTCCAGCCATGGACGGCCTGAGTAAATTTTTTGCGGATCACCTACCGAACCTTGTGCCTACGCAATCTTCACCCAATTTCGATAGTCGCAATGGGAATGCATCGAACGCGGTTTCAAGCAATCCCACCAGCCTTGATAGCATAGGAGGCGCCGTCGAAGGCTGGGTAAGAAAGATGACTTCTCGAGCAAAGTCCACCTTCGGCGACTTGCAGCAAGGCACGACTAGTTCCCCCAGTCAGGTCAACGGAAATAGCGGGCTCGGTGATCTGATAGAGCTTAATGACGGGGTGGAATCCGGAAACTCATCTGGTCTCCTCGCAGGCCCCGGTTGGAACGCTGATTTCAATCGATCTGGAGTGAACCTATCTAATGGATCCAGCTTAAGAGGGCGATTTCCTAGCGCTTCACCTAGTACGAGCCGGACTCGTGCTGGGCTGGACAGGGTCAAGGATGACTGACGGCATATTGCGCAACTGTAGCAAGCCACACACATTCAAGACTCTTAGCCGCCTAATATGTTGTTTGATACCTTGTTCTTCTTTTCTGAGATATAAACCCGTTGTACGCTTCACGCATAGCGCGGCGTAACAGGACGCTCCTGTTTCTTCTTTTGGTGTCATGATATCTAATTTCTGCGTCTCATATGTTGTACCTAGATGATGGCGGCCTTGACTTTGTCTTCTTCCACGTTCGCTTTCTTTGAACTTTTTCTTTTCTTTACACGCTTCTGGAGATTTTGGTCGCCGGTCGTGCGCATTTTTGAGGCTGCACGCTCCGGGCCAGTTCATAGGCATTACCTGTTCAGATATCATTGGAATACCCTGCATTTCAGGCAAGACAATCATATACAGTCTCTTCTTTCCAGAACTCAGTGGCGCAGCAAATCGCCAAGATAGCAAGGTTCTTGCGGAGGCATGATGCCCGGAGAAATTTGCTCTCTGCACGAAGCAACTAGTGACTTCTTCCACCTATGATCTGTCTCGCATCACCGTCCGCAGAGGACATCCTCACTCGGCTACAATTCTCCTTCATTTCGCATATACTTCGATCAGGATAAAATCCTCGAATGACGACCATTCCTAGCAGAATTTCTTCCTTCTTCTTCTTCTTCCCCGCAAGAGACCCCTCAATCCTTCCAATGTAGCTATATCCACGATCGGCGTAGAGCGCCCATTTCCCCATATTTCAAACTGATACATAACTCGAGTATCGCCATGACATCCCCAGAGAGACATTCTCGTCCTCAAACCTACTCCAACACAGGCACGCACCATGCACACCCACCTCTTGAAGCTCAGCTGGCTGACCCTAGCCGCACTGAGCATCTTAACCCCCCCAGTCCACACGCTGGGCATCCCCCCAGCGTCCTCCCACCCCATCGTCACCATCTCAACAACCCCAAAGACCAAAACCGCCTTCGTAGGCCGCTCCCTCCCCGAGTTCGAGCAGGACCTATTCCTCGGCATCAAGTATGCAGACAAACCAGAGCGGTTTACGCCCTCGGTCCTCAAGACCGTCTACGCTTCCAACGACAGCGACTTGGGCACGTACCGCTCCAGTTCCCACTCAACTGCGCCAGGGACAGTCCTCTACAATGCTACGCAGTACGGCTACGAGTGTCCCGGGTACGGGTCCGACGAGACCACGCTTGTGGACACAGGCGTGATCCAGCTGAACGAGAACTGTCTCAATCTAAACGTTATCCGGCCGCATCGGGACCAAAAGCAAATGCAAATGCAAAACCATGCAGAACCCCTCCCTGTCATGGTATGGATTTTCGGTGGGGGGTGGCAGCAGGGAGCGACTGGGGATCCGAGGTATTTATTCCAGCAGGTAGACGAGAAGGGCGACGACTCTGATTAATGAGTGATTTTCCAGGTACAACATGAGCTATATCACGCGACAGGCAGCCTTGAATGGCAAGCCGGTTATCGGTGTTTCGATTAACTACCGTCTTGCGGCGTTTGGGTTCTTGGATTCGAAGGAGGTTCGAGTAAGTGGCTTTTGCGTTGCGGGGTTGAGTTGAACACCAGTATTGGTGCTTGTACTTATTCTGTTAGGCTTCTGGGAATAATAACCTGGCGCTACTTGATCAGCGGGTTGCGATGCGCTGGGTACAGAGGAATATCGCCGCCTTTGGAGGGGACCCGGACAAGGTCACGATTTGGGGGGAGTCGGCGTAAGTGGGAAAAATCTGAGCTCGGGGGGTACATTGCGATTGATGCTGATGGTATATATTATATATATGTAGAGGGGCATATAGTGTTGGGGCGCATCTAGTCGCCAACGGCGGCGACAACGAAGGTCTTTTCAGAGCAGGTATGATATGCAACCACCAACCAGCTCCTCGTACAATCGTGTACTAATAAGAAACGCAGCCATCATGGAATCCGGGAACGCCGTTGGACCACCCTGGAATGGCACAGAGTGGCATCAGCCAATGTATGACCGGATTGTAGACAGGGCAGGGTATGTTGCAACACCCAATTGAGCCTGTCTGGACGGAACCAAACGCTGATAGACGGCTGCTGCAGGTGCTCTAACGCAACAGATACGCTCCAGTGTCTCCGGGAGGTTCCATTCGAGTCGCTGTATGCCGTGGCATACGAAGGGCTAGAATGGTTCGGGGCTGTCGACGGCACTTTCATCAAGGAGTATCCCCAGATCAGCATCACACATGGACGAATCGCCAAAGTGCCAATTCTGTTCGGAACAAACACAGATGAAGGAACCAGCTTTGGCACAACAGGTGTGGATACAGACGAAGAATGCGTCGAGCAGCTTACCAGTATGTTTCTTTTCTTTTTTTCTGTATGCTTTGGAAAGAAAGAAAGAAAGAAAAAGCAGTGCATTGACCACATCAGGCTCTAAGCGTTGGGTCCTCAATCACGAACAAGCAACCAAGCTTCTCACTTTCTACCCCAATGATCCCGCTGTTGGATGTCCGTATGGCTGGGGCAACACCACCTGGCCGCAGAACGGCCTTATGTATAAGCGCTACGAGTCCATGGCTGGCGATCTAGCCATGGCAGCGCCCCGACGACTCCTCGCGCAAACAATGGCCAAGTTCGAGAGGGCTGTATACTCATATCGCTGGGACGTGCCGAGTCTGAATGATTCCAGCACAATTGGTGTTGCTCATTTTGCTGAGGTGAGTCCTCTATATACAACTTCATATCATATATATATATATATATATATGTTTGGCTACTAAAAACCCCCAGATACCATTCATCTTCGCCAACCCTGTTCAAGACTTCACGCCGCTAGGAGACGATCCCGCTCGTCTGGAGCTGGCTAATATGGCTGCTCGTATGTGGACGTCATTTGCAACGGACTTGAACCCAAACGGACATGGTGGTAGGTTCTTTCCTCTCTTTAATCACCCCCCTTCTTTTATATTTATTCTGCATCTAACCAGCAAGTAGTGGCTGATATCCCCACCTGGCCTCGATATACACCAAAGTCCAACGCAGCTTCGAACTTCGTCTTCCGTCTGCCCAGGAACCAGAGCTATGTCGAAGAAGACACTTATAGGGCACAGGGGATGGCGTATATTAATACCATTCCACGGTAGGTAAATATACTTCAGACAGCTATGAAGGCCGCTGTAGTGTTGAGGGTACCTCGTTTCTTGTTTAGAGGTGGCTACGAGGTTGTCGTCTACCTGTCTGTCTTACCTGTCCCATCTCAATTTCCCTGTAGGTAGTACGAGTTGTACAGATAGTACAGGTAGTAGGAGTACAACAACCAATATCAACCTGGGAAGAACACGTTCCCAAGCTTTCTTTTCTTTTCTTCTTTCCTTTTCATTCAGAATTGGGATTATAGCTGGGTGCTGGACTGCACCCCAATATCATGGAATCAAGCATCTCTAGCAAATTTCCCATCTTAGAGTTATATACCATACGGTATGCGAATCCATTTCCCCAAAGAAGGCCCCAAAGCCCCTGTTTTAACTTCCTCTTCCTCCCCTTTTTTCTATTTGATTTGATTTACATTTGACGATTCCCTGGCCTTCATATATTCATGTCTTCATCTGAAATTGACTCGGCCCGATCCGATCCCGATTTGACCCGAAATAATGCGATCCTCGCTTATGCGGACTTGCCGTTGATGCTCTTGAGTTCGACCTCGCTTCAGAGGGTTAGTACGGACATATCATTTGCATCTTCCAATGCAGTATTATATATATATATAAATAGAGGGAGAACTTACAAAACAAGAGTAGAGTTCGCGGGAATAAGACCAGGGAATCCACGGTTACCGTAGGCGAAGTCACTATAACATCAATCATGAGTATTCATTCCTTACCCATAACACCAAGCATGCGGGAAAGACTGGACGGGGAGTCTCACGGCGAGATAGTCAGGATAGCCTTTTCACCCAGAGTCATCTGCTGGACACCTTCGTCCCATCCTGTCAGGACTAGTTAGCTACATTTCCTTTCCTTTCCTTATTCTCCTCCCGTCTCCGCTGTTGCTGTTGTTCCTTGATTCATGTGTTCAACTGCATATGCATTTACATACCCTTGATAACTCGACCAACACCAATAGGTGTCTGCAGAGGACCACGGCCTTTGGACGAATCGAACCTGTTTTGCTTGCGCGTCAGATCTAGTTTCGTAGCACATCACCTGGAATCCAGCCCTGCAGATGAGCCGGCAGTATAAGGGGGAAAAAAGGAAGAAAAAAGAAAAACGCACTGGGTTCCCATGTTGTGGTCGTTAGGCTTGGATTCGTCATAGAGACAGCCTCTGTAGTCGATGGCCACCAAGTCGCCCTTCTTGGGGTAGTCCGTGCCGTTACCAGCGGAGAGTAGAGTCTTGGTGAAACCCATGGTGAGGATGTGGGAGTTGAGCGAGGGAAAATAAGTAAGAATAGAGATCGATAGCTCAGGAGATAGAGTAGATACAGAGGGAAGAAGAAGAGGAGGGAAGAAATGAAAGAGAGAGAACCTCAGCTTGGGAATAATGGAGGGGCAGCGGAATTCTAGACTTGAAAGTGGGGTACCCAAAGACACCTCCTCAACACGACAACAGCATCATTTAGCATCCATTATCCATCATCTACTGCCGCTATTAAGGGCTAGTATTTCTTACCCAGGATGTGGTTATTTTATTACCATTAGTTGACCTTGGAATGCCGGGTTCTTTCCCTCGATTCTTTGTGGAAGCTCCTCATCCTCGGCCCAATGTGGACCGTCATCTACTAAGGTAGTAGCTAGGAATAGGCATCAGCCCGCCACTTTTACGAGTTTCATTCGGGGACAATCTCGTCTTGGCAATTTAATCTGCTGAGAGGTAGTCTTCTCTGGCTGGTACGGGCCTGCGAAGGGTTGGAGAAGGAGGTGTATCTGGTATCCATGCAGATCCTCTCTCCGTCGCCATCCTACTGTATAATGAGGTCTTCTCCAGCACCCAATTGACAAGGAATGGACCCACGCTCTCTTGGTCAACTTGGAGATGATCTACAAGCTGAGCTCCATATCTTTCGACCGCTAGATAGGTACTGAGGGTGTTTTCAGGAAGCTTTATTAGATATGTAAGGCTGTTGCTGGATGCTGATTTCCCAGTCCTGTTCTATTCCATGTCACATGTGCGTCTATGAATTCATCTTGTCTGTTTCTGACAATGCAGGTGAAGGGTCTTATCGAGCTTGGTATGTGGAGCTCACCCCCAGAAAGGCATCTTCTTCACCTCCTCCACAGATATGGACCTTATCTGTGTCCGAGGAAACCTTTGATCGACTGGGGCTTCCCCATCTGCTACGTCGAGGTAATGCAATGTCGATATACCCACTTTGTCGACGAAATCCAGCACGCGGTGGTAGTTCAACCCTACCTGGTCCAACCCATGACTATCATCCGACAAACAGAATCGACCTCCCCGAGACAGAAATTCCTGGACGTGTCAAGTTAGAACCTTACCTTATACTCCTCTTGCACAAGAATGAGGAAAGCAAGGAAAGAAAAGAAAGAAAAGAACTCACCTGGCAAATCTCAGCCTTAGGATAAGGCTCGCTCATGCCTTTCCGCAGCGCAGCAGAATTCAGCTCCAAGATCCCACCATACCCAGCCACGTAGTCCAGATTACGTAGAATGCGCTCCCATACCCCAGGCCATTGCTTGACACTTCGTTCGGGATCGTCGCTCTTCAACCGGATAAGATCAAAATGCCCGACCACTAGGGGCTTCAGCTGCTGGAGCATCGCCAGCTGCTCATCGTAGTAGGCCTCGAACAGACGCTCATCCGAGCCACCTGCTAGATCGCGCGCCTTCTCATACATCTCACGGTCGTAGTCAATAGGAACGGTGCATGTATGATGAATCGAGCCCATGAAGAACTCGAACGGAAGTCGAGAAAGCGACTGTTCAATCAGAGCTCGAGACTCCGGACGGATCCAATCGCACTCGAACCCGATAACGATCCTGATCTGATCTACGTATTTTGCACGGAGCCGTTGGGCCTCTTCGAAAAAGGCTGCTTCGTTGTTGGCCATCCACGATTCGGTCTGACCGGCTTCAATCTAGAGGGAACCCATCTGTTAGGCTGAAAATGGCCGCAATCTGCTGCACAGCGTAGGTCTCTTTTCTTTCTTCACTTGGAGTCTTTTTTTTCGGACTTTTCTTGGTGGCAGGATTCAGAATTCAGGACTTGAATACCTCTTCAGGATAGAAATCTTCTTCTCCGCGGGGCATGTGCTCCGTAAGACAGAAGACCTGGAATTTTTTGGCGATGGCTAACTTAACCACCTCCTCAAGTGAGTCTTTAGCATGGCCAGGACAGAACTGGCCCGAGTGGCTGTGATGTGAGAAGGGCATGGCCGATGATGGGATGATTGATGGTCTATCAATTCTCATCAGCTTGCGACCTCAATGGTAATGAATGCAGTGACTCGAGCGCCTACCCCACAAGTCGAGCTCAGAGAAAGATTGAGAGTCAGACAATTCTAGATTCCGTAGAAATTCGGTAAAAGAGGACTAATGCAAGTAAATAAAGAGGTAATATGGAGGTAACGAAGAATGATAAGTCGAATGGGTGAAAAGCAGAAAGTTGTTGCGGGGAGAAATAATAAATAGATTTAAGAGGGTAAATTTCCGCCCGAGGTTTATTTAATCTCCTCAGCTCTTCTTGAGCTTCGTGTAGTATCAATCACCACAAATTTACTACCATACCAGCATCAGATGGAGTTGACTAATTCCATCAATGTCAACAGGTCCAACGCAGGTACCGACTCTACCATCATCCACTTTGAGATGTGACCATCAGACACTCCACCCACTCCCCAGTCAGGCCTTCCAAGCCTCGTAGTCTGTAGCACTCAATCGTAGCCTACGTAGCAGAACAGATGCAAAACTATCTACCTAGGTAGGTAGGTAGGTAGGTACATTTCGCATAAATCGCAGTGCGCTCAACCACGCAATGCGCGCAAACCCCATCAGATATCCGGTAATACACCACCCAAAGGCTGAAGAAGGAGAACGAGAAGAAAAAGGCCATACGACATCCTCAGACATCATAATAACCACCTTCCTCATCCCGCCGCAAGTACCGTAGCAACCACATACTCCCCATCATGTGAAATCGACAACCGACCAAGCTTCCCCGCCCCCAGCGGCGACAAATAAACCACCTCAGGTCTCCCCACGTCAGCCTCTCCCACGCGCACCATCACATCCTTCCACCCGATCGCAGCGGCCCCGCCCGGCGCGGCCTTGCGCGCAGCTTCCTTAGCTGCGAAGCGTCCTGCCAGCCAGCGGGCCATGTCGAGCGTTGGTGTGGTGGGGGAAGAGGGCTGCGCGGCGTTTCTGGGCGATGGAGGGGGAAGGGCGAATCGGCTGCAGAAGTCTCGGTATTCCTGTTCGCATAGTATGCGGCGGGTGAAGCGTGTGAGGTAATCTCCTGGGCGATTGATGAGGCGGACAATACGGGGGAGATGGACAATGTCGGTGCCGATGTTGATGGGGAAGGGGAAGGGAGATGGTTTCATGCTGGCGCAGGAGAGGACTGGAGAAGACGTCCATTCGCAAGTAACGAGACTTTGGCAAGGAATTTCGTCCCCAGCGACGAGAGAGAGAGCGAGAGAGAGAGAAGTAGAAGTATCCAACTCAAGAGGTTTGTTTGGATTACAAGTCACGTGATCGAATTCGGGATGTTGCTATTTTGCAAAGGGAATAATAGCTGGGTATATACAAGTCATGCAAGGTGGTAGTGGTGGGGTTAGGCTGGACAAAGTCTGATGAGAAAGCAGAAGCCTCTGGGTATATATTTTAGGGGTGATTTAGGACAATTCAAGTGTACAAGCATAAACTGCATCCAGTATGGTTTACAGACTAAAGAATCACATCGCATGCCATGCTTAATGACACCATATATGAAAGCAAAATATAAGCTTCCTAGATGGATACCTCTATATGTACAGATTCATACCCCACTCACTCGCAGCCAAGCCGATCGACCAGCGAGCCCGATCCCCTCAAGGACACTAATTCCCTCTCAATTGCTCTCGATTAACGTGATCATCGGGTTGCTGTAGAAACAATACATCGCATAATTTACGGATATAATTGAATCAGGGCGTCCTCCATTCAGCTGTAGTACCCCTGGGGTATCTTAATGATCAGCTTTTTTCTGCTCCCCATTCACCTGTTTCAGGAAGTCCCTAAGACGCAATCAGTTAGCCAATTGCCTTGAGCTCTTGCCTCTATTTCCAAAGATATATGTAGCACGGTGTAGGCGGGTTGAATGGAGGCCGGATAGCGAGGGAGGACAGTGAAAACATACTGGATGAAGGTCTCCTCATCCTTGGACGAAGCCTGGATTGGGGGAGTAGTAGTCTGCTTCTGGGCACCAGAGCCACGGGTAGCAAGCCAAGTGCCACCGAAGAGGGTTCCGAGGACACCCATGGCGAGCTATACAAAATTTTTCGACAACGGTTAGCGACCCCATCTCAAGCCACTGAACAAAAAGACCTTGGGGCCGGAAGGGGAAGAGATCCAGCCAGGGGACAACCGGGCTTGGGCATGGGTTGGGAAGAACGTACGACGTGGGAGCCGACCTGCTTGCCAGCAATCTGATAGTAGACGACCATGATGACGGATTGAGGAGGTAACGAGTTCAAGAGAGAACAAAGGTCACTGCGGCGAATGGATCGAAAGAGCTGGTGCTGCGGGAGTCGTTCGGACGGCAAACGATGGAAGTTGCGGCGGCTGCGGTCTTACCGTATCGGGCTAGACAGAATTCCGTGTCTGAGTCAGCTAGATGACTCAGAAATAAGTCAGCAGACCGGGCTTGCATCACATGATGTCCCGGAAGTTCCCGCGGCTTCAAAAGCACAGCAGACGATCGACAGAAGACGAGCAGATATTAAACCGCCTGGATATAATTCGGCTGCTCCTATCTTCAAGGAGCAGAGTATTCCATGGTGGAGAAAGACAGGAAGCTAAAAAGGGCCAGCCAACCCATTATGCGTCATGCATACTCTCTACTACCACTACAGGTACTGTTACTCCTACTACGACTCTGGGACTAAAGGAACCAAACCCATCCCGAGCCTCGGAGGAAGTATTCTCTTCCCTGGAGAGTCGAGACTCCATCTGACAGCAAGCGTCCCCGGCTATGGTGCGCTGCGGTCAGTCGGATGTCGTGTGCGGAAGAATAATTAATTCTAATGGACAGGAAAACGGGAATTCTCTTCTTATAAGAGACTGTGACGCTGGTTGTGCGGGCCGTGGAGCTCCTGGGGGAATTTTCTCATAACTTCAATGCTACTTCTTTTGTCCATTCTTCTCCTTCTCTTCATACTACTGCCATTACATCACTAGAAATATATCCTGTCGTAATTTAGCGTGGCTTTTCATCTAGTCGCTCCTGATCTCCATCGTCCTCTTTCCACTCCTTCCCATCCCATCCCAGCAAAGACGACTTTCAACCTTGAACAACTCACACACCATGCTCTGGGGCAGTCAAAAAAAGGACGATACGTCGTCCAAGGAGCCTCAACAGCCTGTCTCAAGGACAAAGCTGCCTCCTCAGATGCAAAAACTTGTTGACCATGATGATGGTTTCTACTATGACGACGTCTATACTCCATAGTATGTTCTGTTCTCTCTTCCCCGTCGGATTCTTTCTCCATCCCCACTCCCCGCACCCTACTTGTTACTATCCATTGCCCTCCTCTCGTAGTGATTTCCATATCCGAACTCACACCTCTAGCTCCGTTGATTCCACTGAAACCCCCTACCGATATGCTGGATACGCCAACCGCCTGCGCACTATCCTCCTTTCCGCCCATCGCTACGTCGCCTACACCTCCGACATAGGCGAGTCCTTCCGCCCTGTTGCCCACCCATACCTCGTGCGCACTGCATACGGCATCTCCTGGACCTATCTCATCGGCGATGTTGCCCATGAAGGCTACAAGGCCTACCTACGCAACCGCCTCGTCCTTGCCCCGCCCGGTGAGGCCTATAAGGACTCCAGTCCAGCATCCCCTTCCACAACGACAACAACAACAACAGCCGCAGCAGCAGCAACCTCTCCAAACACCTCAGACACCCTCACCCCTTGGCCAACAACCAGCATCCCCCTAATCGAAGACTACCGTTTGGTAATGGCCAAACGTGCCGTCTTCCAGAGCATCGCAAGCATGGGCCTACCAGCCCTAACCATCCACAGCGTCGTAAAGTATTCCGGCCGCATACTAAAGAACCAGAAGAATGCCTTCCTCCGCACCTGGACTCCCATCGGTGTATGTCCTCCGTCTCCTTCTCCTTCTCCTTCTTGTGTACCAAAGAATATAAACACAACTAACCTACCCCGCTAAAGCTCGGCCTCGCCGTCGTCCCATTCCTCCCCTTCATCTTCGACGAACCCGTCGAAGAAGCAGTCGAATGGGTCTTCCGGTCCGGACTACGTGCCTACGCCGGTGAAGACGCTATCCGCCCCTTGCCGCTCCCCGCGGGGGCTGGGGCTGGGCCCCACGTAAATACTCCCCCCGCTGCAGAGAACCTTACCTGGGATGAGTACAAGGAGGAATTGCGGCAGGCGAAGGAGCTGCGAAAGCAGGAACGCGAGGAGCGCGGGCAGGCGGGTGTTTTGGCGGCGTTGGGATTTGGGGGCTCGGGCTCGTCTTCGGGTTCGAAGGAGAAAAGGGAGTGAGTGGCGCATTCTCGGCTCTAGATTGAGTTGTTTGAGAGTTGTTGCGTAGATCGATTTAGAAGTTTCTTTTAATTATTCTCTGGACTTGACTTGGCTTTGGGGGAGGAAGAGCCGGGGGGAGGGTTTACTTTTCCATATATCTTCTTGTACATACATACATAGCATGTTTAGCGGGCTTCACTTGTCTGCTCTCGTTCCTTTCCTTGTTCTCTTTCTTTTTTTCTCTTTCCTTTTTTTTTGCTTTTGTTTTACTCTACTAATCGGGACTGTACAAGACATGGCAGTCATCCCCTTATAGAAAAGAAGGCATGTTTTACAAGTGGAATTAAAACTTATAGAATTCATTCCAACATCCATGTCACCCAACATGGCTCATCTCGCTTCTCTACTTTCACTATACATCTGTACAAACAAAAAGAAATATGATGAAGAACACAGTCGGATCAAAGGACAAGCAGGTGGAAGTATCGCAATGACATAACTCATCACAAATACCTCCCACCCAACCATTAGAGGAACATAAAGAGTATCAGTCAGAAGAGTTTGTGGAACCAATAAGAGAAGGAGAAGTAATGATTGTAAGGTGTGAGGTCCTTGCTCTGTTATCACCAAAGGAGCGTAAGAAGAAAGAGGAAAATGGGAGGAAGAAGAGAATAGTAAAGGTAAGAAAAAGAAAAGAAAAACAATATGGGGAATAAGAAAGGTGTGGGAAAGTATGTATGAAAAAGAAAATATTACAAAGCACGCGTCAAGAGGACGCAGCCACATCAAACTTTGAGTACAGTTAGAAAAGGCGAATAGTATATCAGAATATATCCCATAGACATTGGAAAGATAGAGATCTATGTTCTCTCATCCAATCCTTATGTGCGATTTTGCCCCCGTCCTCCTTTGAACCAAAGCTGTGTGTGATCCAGTTTATTCAGTCCTTTTTTTCTTCTTTCTTTTTCCTTTTTATAATATATACGTTCAGAGGTCACACGGTGCACTTAGTTCCAACCTAGAGAGTTCTCTGCCATCACTGGCGCACTGATCATCTGTGTTCGCTGGCTTCCTCGGCTGTTTTGACTGCCACGAGAGAGACGACCGCCGGCAGCAAACAAGGCCCCAGCGCCGCCTTCGCTCATCTGGTCGACTGTAGACGGGGTTCGTCGATGGAGTTGGCGCTTCTTGCGGTAACGGCGGGCAACCCAAAACATTCCGGCACCATAAGCAGCGGCACCAGCTACGACACCAACACCGATTCCAACAGAGCTAGCCTTAGTTGAGGAGCTACTATTGGCGCCAGCAACAGATTTGTCATATGAATCGTTGTTGGTGTTGCCAGTATTGCTGCTGCTATCAGTGCTGTAGTCGCCGCTGCTAGATAGAGAACTTCCGGATGTCGAGTCGGAGGAATCTCCAACAACGAGTGGGATCGAAGGATCAATCATTGAGAACAGGGTCCTCACAGACCCATCAGGCTGGTCATAAAATCTCGAGATGGGGTTGTGCAGCAGCTTGTCCAGAGAGTCTACCTGGTCTGAGGGGATATAAGCCTGGGCAACAGTCGCGATGTAGCCAGTGCTAGCCGAGTTGTCGTATGGTTGGATCGAGGACATCACAATGTACTTGCTAAGGTCTTGCAGGGCGTACTCTAGACCTTCTGGGACATACAGGAAAATTTGGGAGGAAGAGAGTGGGTGAGTTGCCACGAAAGAGTACTTAAGGGGCCTCGTGAATCCTAGTTGAATTAGAGTTGAGCCCTCAGGGACATCGGGAGGTCCACCAGCTGGCGAAATAGATCCTGGCAGCTGGGTTGCCGCGACAGTAGTAGTCTCTCCGGTAGTTGTCTCTTCCGCCGTAGGGGTAGGCTCAACGAGAATGCTAGACGGCACAAAGTCATTGGGATTCGGTGTGGGTTCTTCGGTTGCAGTGGTAGTTGGTGCGGTCTCAGTGGCCGTGTGGGTGTTTGTGGCCGATTGCTCTGTGCTGGTGGTAGCAGAAATGGTGATAGCAGAACTGGTGGTAAGAGAGCTGGTGGTGGCTAAAATAACCGTCGGGGTGGCCTGGCTAGTTGAGGAAGCGGACGATGAGATCACTCCGCTTGACGCGCTTGACACGCTTGACACGCTTGAAGTGGTTGGGATAACCGAGCCACTGGAGACCGAAACTGTAGGGATGACGGGAACGGACGTTGCTGTTTCGCTGGAAGTTGGGAAAACAACGCTCGACAATGTTGATGGTAGAATAGTCAAGGTTGAAGTGGGCAACAACTCCGTACTTGATCCACTGATATCGAGAGTGCTGGACGAAGAGACGGGAGTCGATTCAGGAACGCTAACGGAAATAGTGGGTAAGATACTATCGAGCGAGCTTCCCGTCGAAGAACTGATAGAGGCAGATGATGTGATCGTGGCAGAAGTAATTGACGCAGATGTGACGCTGGTAGAACCGTTGGTGGTCGCCGTAGTAGAAGTAATGGTTGTAGTACTATCAGTGGGGAAGAGGCCATCGAGCAATCCTGTAGATGTACTAGTTGCAGATGGCGACGCAATTGTAAGGGTAGAGGAAGCAGAATCCGAGGTCGTGGAATCACTAGAGGAAGCAACGCCAAGCAGGCCTGAAGAGGAACTGGTCGCTGATGGCGCAGTGGTAGCATCGCTTGACGTTACTGTAGTGGATGTGATATCAGCAGAGGTTCCAGTTGAGCTGATGGTTATGCTAGAGCTAGTAGATGAGCCCAGCAGACTCCCGAGAATGTCGCTAACTAAACCTCCCGATGTTGTTGTTGCGGTTGATGTAGTCGATGCCACCGATGCTGAGGATATCGCCGTCGGCGATTCTAGAGTCAACGTTGGGGCTGTAGTCGATGCAGAATCAGTTGTGGTAGCCTCCGTTGTTGTCGTAGTTGACACGGCGGTACTTGACGCAGTGGTAGTTGTCGATACGGCATCAGTTGTGGTAGCCTCCGTTGTTGTCGAAGTTGATGCAGTGGTAGTTGTCGACGAAGAATCAGTTGTGGTGGCATCCGTTGTCGTCGACACAGCGGTACTTGACGCAAGGGTAGTTGTCGATGCAGAATCACTTGTGGTGGCCTCTGTTGTTGTCGTAGTTGTCGACGCGGAATCAGTTGTGGTGGCATCTGTAGTTGTCGTAGTTGTCGATGCAGAATCAGTTGTGGTGGCATCTGTAGTTGTCGTAGTTGACACAGCGGTACTTGACTCCGTGGTAGTTGTCGACGCGGAATCAGGCGTGGTGGCCTCCGTTGTTGTTGTTGTAGTTGACGCTGTGGTAGTTGTCGTTGCGGACTCGGTTGTAGTAGCGTCCGTTGTAGTTGTAGCATCAACTGCTGCGGCAGAAGTGGTGGCTGAAGTAGATGTAGCTACAATCGCCGTGCCCGTGATTGCATGAGTTACGCCATTGCTGTCGACAGACAAGGTAATCGGTACAACGACAACTTCGACACTGTCGGTTGAGCTCGTTGTCGTGGATGAGCTTGTTGTTGTTGTTGTTGTTGTTGTTGTTGTTGTTGTGGTGGTAGTTGTGGTCGTTGGGAGAGGGTCGGTAAGCGATCCAGGCAAATTGAAGCTTGCTCCCACATCCAAGGATCTAACCTGCCTCTTTGGAACCTGGTAGCGAGGCCGTGATTCACCCGCCCTGACCAACTCAAGGGCACCAAGCGACAGAACAGCCGCAAAGAGCGCTTTGTGTGATACCATGTTGATTGCGAAAGGAGTGAAAGAAAGCGATCAAAAGAATAAATGACTGCTGTATATAGAAAATGAGAGGACAGAGCAAAGGCTCAATTGCAAAAGCCTTTGGGTCAAAATCTCCAAATAAACACAAGAACAATTCGCAAGAGCTGAGTCTTAATTCCAATCGTTGATATTGACGATTCGTAGATTCGGTGGCTGGCAGCGGGTGTCTCAGACGACTCCGTCAGGTAGTTTATCTCCGATAGGGATAGCAAGGCTGGCAGCGGCTCGCGTGGGTTGAACGATGGAATATTTCAAACGATAAACAATTTGCGATTAAAGAGCGGCAGGGGGGTGGTTGACAGAATCAATAAAGCAACTATAATATTAACCCCTCAAGAAGGATATGGTAATATTTGTTCTTGCGGCGATAAAGGACACAGATAAACGAGTGGAAGGGCTGTAAGGAGCGAACGACAATATCTAGAAGAAGAATGTCAAAAAAAGGAGCGTGGTGGCAGTGGAAGTGGTGGATGGTGGATGATGGTGGTTGACGGTGGTTGACTATGGATGGAGGTTATGGTTGGTACCTTTCTAGTGCAGGGCGCGACCGTGGGAGGGGGATGGATGCAAGGAGAGAGAGGGCAAGTGAGGAATTGTCAGGTCCCAGCGGTTCATTGACGTAGAAAGGAAAACAAAAGACCGGCTACGTCAACTACAGCACCAGGGATGGCGAGGCATCCGGAGAGTGAGGAAACGAGGAGATATTGAAGAGAAAGAGAAGAAGAAGAATAAAAACAAGAAGAGGATAAGAAAAGAAGGAAAGGAAAGTCAAAGGAAGATGACAAGAGGAGGAAGAAAGGGAGATTGACTTGGCAGCGCTGCTACTACTGTACTACTACTAGTACGGAGTGTGTCCCAAGGGGCGGGGCGTGGAAATACTGCCGTTATAAGTGGTATCCATACGGGATCCAGTACTGGTAGTACAGAGTAGTACCAGTAGACCGAGTACTATAAGTCTTTATAGAGGTAACTACTACTAGTACTACGAGTAGTGCGGAGAGTGGGTGACGTACTCTAAACACCGGTAATGTTATTATTAGGCACTCTTATCGCCTAGTCTTTCAAGTCATTACATACGAGTACAGACTCCAAGGTACTTCTACTACATATAGATTCTTTGTCCAAGGCTATGATTTTCCACCATACTGTGTATGTGTGCTTATGCGTCTGCGGTAGAACAGCCTTCGACTCACACTAGATGGAAATGACGCCAGACTACGCCCGACAGTACAGTGTTGTGCGTGCTCCAATCTTCATTTTACAATGGAGGGTTGTGTTACTCTAAATGATTAGAGCGCTCCTATAAGAACAACAGTCGTGGTGCTTATTTCCAAGTCTTCTCCAAGTGTATTTAGATCAACATTCAAACTTACCCGTGCGAGATTTGCTCAGCTTGTTTTCGAGGGTGCACAGTTCACAGCGCACACTCTTCTTTAGGATCTAGAAGATGAAAGCGACCCAATCGACGTTTTACCTCAAGAGTACTAGTAAAATAATGTGTCCAGTATCACTCAGCACTGCCTCCCTGGACAAGCGCCAAAACATCGAGAGTCGAAAGAAAACTGCGTCAAAGCCTTAATATCGTCAGGAAAGTATCAATTCAAGGGTTCCCCGTCTGTAACCAAGCAGTTCCTTTAGATTCACTCTATCTACGGCTTTTCCTATTGTCGCACTCAGGGCAAACTGAGAATTTTCCCGATCTGTTGGCGAATTCAGTCCTTGCAGAGGGACGCAGAACCACAGCCAGTAATAACGAGCCTTGCCGATCAGTTTAATTGTACTGCGCACATCGCAATTATTGCGGGCCTGAATAGTTTAGCCTCCGCGCACCAACCTCGTTGTGTACTGCATCGCCCGTCAGAGTTGAGCCCGTTGTTAGGCCTAGACCGACGGCGTCGTTTAGCGCGCGCTGTTCCTGGACCGGTGGGGTTCTGTTCCCGGTGCGTGGTGATATGTGTCTGGGTAGGAAAAAGCAGCCTCCAAGTGTAGAGTTAGACTACACTCGAATGTTGGTTCATTTCTTTCCTTCCATCCATGATTAAGCTTTCGAATAATACAATCATAATAATGGGCTTTGGAGGATAATAATAATGATAATAATGGTAATAATCCCGGGGTGAAATCAACGCGGCGACGGGGAGACCTGGTAAAAGGAAGAAAGAATCTTCAGCTGAGAATAGCAGTAATGAGCCCCCTATTATTACTACTCTCTTACTCTACTATGCTGGTCCGGTCGTCTACGTCGTCTCACCATCCCAATCTACTATCCTCCAGTCTGTGCCACTCGCAGTAGGGAGGATGCTCATTATTCTCCACGACTCGTCAGTGCAACTGCAGAGACCACTCGGATGTCCTATTTTCCTGCTAGCATGATCCCTCTGAGTCCCAGAAGTCTCATCATTGTTATTAGTAGGAATTTTAGTAGATTTATGGGCCGTTTTTGGGTGCTCTAGGCTACTACTGGCAGTAGTTAATAATAACACGCAATAGACCAAGTAGTAGAACAGAGAGTCAGAGACACCACCACGTGCATGGCTGTTGCCAAAAGGAATGTTGGCTCTCTTTTCCTCGGCAGCCACAGCGGCCCACCGCCTCCTCCTTAGTTATTACTTTCTGCTGTGTAAGTATTGTCACAAAAATCCTCTGAGCCCACATTCCTCCCTTAAGGCTGAAACAGTCTTCATTACACAGTGTACCTGTAATTTCCATCCCTTTGGTGTCATATTCGCCAAGTCCTTGAAAGCCTTCTATGCGAGATTGCATTCCATATTGATTTCGTCCATACCATACCGTGGAGTCTTCGTTGCGGTCACCTGTGATGTGGCACTCCTCAAGCATTCCTGGAAGCCGGAGACTTTGCACAATGACGATTGTTTCTCCCATTCTGGGGGCAAGGTGTGCAGAATCCAGAGTCCAGAGCCAGAGCCAGAGCCCAGGTCCCAGGCTCCTGTTGATCGACAAGTCAATGCGTTGATAGAGTGTGGTTTTGGAGGAACACGATTGCCATATCTGTTGACCTCCTCGTAACTATCGATTGAGCGACCAGTACTATTCGATTGGCAGCAGCCACCAGCAGATCTGGCAGAAGATTATCATCTGCATGATAGCGATCATTATTTCGACCACCTAATGGGAAACATACAGAGTACTACACCATACTACGTAGCTGGTCAGTGTCTTCACAGACTAAAAGATATCTAGCTCATAAGAGCCCCTACTCACGTCAAGAATTTCATAGGCGTCGGCGACGGTGACGGCGGCCTGAATGCGAATCCCCACCCATGGTACTCGTGCCTCAACGCCCAAGGTACAAGACACGACCTGTCTAATTGCAGACCGTTGTGATATGTCACTTGGTCCTCAAGTATTTTCCTACACGCATTTATATTCCCCTCGTCCTAAACAGAATATAACTCAGGTGTCAGTACTGAGATTTGTCACTATCCAACGCAGCCGTACTACGAAAGGGCAACTCTATGGCGGCACGTACAATGCAAGTGACTTCGATACCTCGACTACTGGAGTCGAAGCCTACACTGCAGAGAATCAGAATCTTTCTTGAGCGCGAGACAATTGATTTCGCTATTACTGGGCAATACCCGGATGCCTCCGCTGTTCTAAGTTGGTATCCTGATGATTTCCATCTGCCGGTCGACAAGCGAAATGAATCGCACTAAACCTGTTCCTGAAAATAACTCGAGCCCCACTGCAAATTGAGGCAAAGTCCCTGCTTTCCATTGGCTTGTTTGCTTTCCACTCTCCACACCTGCCAGTGCCAAGTGCCAGCACACCCGTGACCTGTCTGTTCTGTACAGTAATTTGCATCTAGATGCTGTATCATACAGAGTACATATTCCTCTATATGGAGTAATCCACGAGCTACTGCTAAGTATTACTAGTAGGTACTCCTTGACTTATGCCTTTGCTTCGTCGTACGGTGGACGAAAACAGCTCTACCAAAGTCTACAGAGTATATCTTGATACCTAGTAGACTAACTACCTAGGTACTGTGTAGGTGTTGGGCTTCCATACCTGGGATTCGAGGCCCGTAGCCACAAGCCTAGATATTACCTATCAACTTCCCTTCCAAATAGTAACCAAGTTCTTCAGAGACTTAAATCTTAATATAAATCGATTATCTAGTAGTATATTAGGCTCTCAGCAGCATTACAGCCAAAATCATACAGAGCACTCCGCGGTGTCGCTTGTCCTCAACAGCTCACTCCACAAGGAACCTCTACAGACGAGCCTTCAAAACCCCAGGCCGCGTCACAACAGCAGAGCACTCAATCTCAACGTCCGTGCCTTGAGGCAAAGTCTTGACTGCAACACAAGTCCGCGCCTACATATACACCGTCAGCGTCAACTAGACACGTTGCACAATACTTACGCCCATATACTTAAAGCAAGGTAACAAAATAAAGGCCAACGAGTCAGAGAAGAAGAAGAAGAAAAGACACATACCGGCTTCGGATCCGGGAAAACAGAAGAATAAACTTCATTCACTGCAGAGAAATCCTTCATATCAGCGAGGAAGATATTCACCTTGGCCACATCCTGAAGACTCGAGCCGCCGGCCTCAAGCACAGCGCTCAGATTCTTAAGGACTTGTCTCTAGTCTTCCTGTCAGCTTTTTCTTTCTTTTTCACCTTGCTCTACAGTCAAACTTGAATAGGCCAAGTAAATCAGGAAGACAAGAGGTGAAAATAGAGGAAAAGAAAAGAAAACACACCGTTCTATCCTGAACCGACCCCTCAACTAATTTCCCCGTCGCAGGGTCCACGCCCGTCTGCCCCGAGCAGAAGACCAGGTTTCCGACGACAGTGCCCTGGGAGAGAAAAGGGGGAGGTGCGGGGGCGCCCTCGGTACGGATGGTGAATCTGGATGGGCTAGACATGGTGGATATTATTTCTCTGTTTCCTCCTTCCTCCCTTTTCTTTTTATTTTTCTCTCTTTCTTGATCCTTGGTTCTTGGGGTCGGACGTTGTGTCTTGGGAGGGAGTATATATTTATGTGGTCGTGAGAGGGAGTTCGTATGTTGAGGTTCAACTTGGAGGCGCGGGGGTCGTGGTCTTAATTAATTCTGACTAAGGGGAGTTGGAGACGAACGAGCAGGGTTAGGGTGTATATGCTATCTACTCATCTATCTCTAGTCTCTATCTCTATCTCTATTTATGATATTGGTTACTTGAAGTAATTTGTTTCGATAGGAGAAGTATATTCTTAGTAGGCTATATATCTGTGTATATATGCTGAGATCTAGCCCGTATACTACTACCTAGGTACTAGATAATCTCGTTTGGGTACAAGACAATCCTCTATGATCATTACTGCTCTTTTACTATTTCTATGTTCATGAAGGATGTGAGTGCCTTTTGAACCTTAGATTGCATATTGAGATGTGAAAATCCACGCACTCCCATATGTCTCAGTGCGTCCTTAAGAGTCTAGTAACTGATGTGCCACCACTCTTTCTATAGTACTACATACTAGATAGAAATGCCCGCATCAGAGACCTGTAGCATAAAACATTCACTACACCAGATTCTCTATCCATTCACTGTCTTGGATTCCTATAGTAACACCGATATCCTTCATGCTATATATCAATCCATCTTCCTTTCTTCCCTCCCTCCCTCCCCTCCAGCACCCCTCCTGCACCCCTCTACCCCATACAGTTCCAGCTTCATCAACAACAAGCATGAAATATGGATAACCCCAAACATCCCCCCCTTCCTCCTCACCCTCCCCCTCTCCTTCCTCTCCCTGCTACCGACAACCAAGAAGCCGGCTCTGAAGCCTCCAATGAAGAGGCTTACCCCATCGAAGTAGAGGTCCACGGCCTAAAGGGAAAGATATATCTCAACTGTTCCGACGCAGATATCATTCCAGCTAGATACCTCGAAAAGGCCGATCAATCCCGTATGTCACCTACACCAATTTCCCCTACATATCCCCCTTGGGGATACGAGTTGAAAAAAAAAAAAAAAAAAAACAGAGACACTAACCACCAAGCCCAAGATATCATCAAACGCATCGCCTGGATCTTCCGTGCCGCGACGGACGGCCGCACGGTGACGCTATCCAAATGGTCAAAGGTCGACATCCGCTTCCGCGGGGTATTCAAGACTCTCAAGAAGGTGCCACAGTTCCTGAAGGGTCTGTATGAAGATGACGGCGGGATTCTCGTCGTGTCAGCTTCCAAGGTTGATTTTGGTGAAGCGGCCAAGGCTCAGGGTCAGGTGGTTTATGCTCTTCTTGATGACATTATGAATATGGTTAATATCACGCGCGAGGCAGAGGATTATCGGTCGTGTTTCTTTCTTCGGTAAGGGGTCTCGTTTTTCTTTTGTTCGTTTGTTCTTGAGGGATGAGTGGTGTGGTTGACGCGAGGTAATAAATATATATAGTCCCCGGATTCTGAGCTGCCGGCCAGAATACTGGACTGGGTACAGGGAGAAGTATAGAGATACACCCTTGACTGCTGGGTCGATTTCTCTGGATTATTATCCCGAGAGCGGCATTCCCCGTGCTGTTGTGCCTATCTCAACGGTAAGTATATATATATATATATATAAGTCTTCTTTATATAAATTCTTGCTGACTATGTGTCAATTTAGACATCGGACCAGCAAATCCCCCTTAAATCGGCTCTGGAGGGCAAGTTCAAACTGCTCCTAGCGCAATTGCTCGTCCACGTTCACCGTCTGTCCCCACCTGGCGACAAGATCCCAGACCAAGAGGCGTTCCTGATCGGTCTGCATGGCTCCAGGATCCATATCCTTCGCGGTGTGTTTCCTGGAGAGAAAACATCGAAACTCTGGTGTGGTCGACACAATGCTTCTTCGCCGGAGCCCCAGAACGCTAACAATCTGATGACCAACCTGAACGAGCGATTCTACACCAAATTGAATCTTGGGCGCTTCTTGGAACAGGCTGAATGGAACCAGCTTTCAAATCCCGATAACGAGATCAACCCCCGTGTGTTCCAGGTCCTTGGAAGCCGCGAGTATGATTTGTGGATAAAAGAGGAGTTCTCGGCTGTCCTGAGATTACTTGTTGGCCTGCTTGAGTACCTTATGAGTGGGCAGGCTCGTTGTGGAATTATGCAGGACGTTTTCGATCGCTACCCGTTCGACGAGGATGCAGAGCTAGAGAGTGACGATGGGAATGATACAGAGAAAGTGGCCAAGGAGCAAGAGATTGTGGAAGAGGAAGAAAAGAAACTGGAGGATGTTGAGAGACAGAAACGCGAAGAGGACAAGGCAAGAGCCAACATTCATGAGGCCATGAGATCTTCAGTCAACGATCAAATTGGTGGATTCCAAGATTTTCGCCAGCCCTGGTGGGACTGGGTGTGGAAAGACGGACCCAACGATGGATGCCCAAAGGATGATGATACCGATGTGATTTTTCGTGGACCTTGAGGATGATGAGTCGCCAACGTTGTATGTGAATGGAGATTATTTAGCACGGTGTTCTCCTGTCTTTGAAACACAGGCCAGCTTTGCATGGGCCCCGGATGGCAACGGTTTATCAGAACAAACAAGTGGTGGAATAGCTGGGAATAACTTTGAAAATTAGTCCAATAAAAAAGCCGAGATTCTTCCTTTTTTACAAGGAGTAGAGATATCCATGGCATATTCCTACACGTATTCAAGCACAGTCGAATCCCATACAAAAGTATGCACAGAGTGCACAGTTCTATACATGTCACCTATGGCGCCTCTCCGACTCAAATTCTGTAAACCCATCTATTCCAATTCCATCCTGTCCACCAGTGCGGAAGTACTGGCCAACAACTCCAAGAGCATAGCACGTTGCTGCCGTGGCTGTGCCGCCAATTAACATTCGTCGTAGCACCTTGTTGGATGTAGACCTAGGTGGTGGCCTGCTGGGGGATTCATGCGCAGATGACGAATGATTTAATGAATCACCAGGCCCGAAGATGGTATGCTCTGAGTGCGAAGATGCTGCTGATCTCGCACTCCCGTCTCCATTGAAGCCAGCCTGAGTACCTGTAACTTCCGGAGGATCGTCCATCTTTTGGTTTCCAGGTCTGAGAGCTTGTTTGAAAACAAGGATATCTCCACCACCTGACACGATTTCATACCCGCTTGCATGCATTTGGTTGAGGCATGGGAGAAACTTGGCTGGATTATTTAAACGGGGGAGTATTTCAGTTGGGTGTAGAGCTTCCTTTACTGGCTGGAGCGACGAGCTAGTTTCTGCCTCTATTACTTGAAGCGTAGACGGATCGTACGCAAAGACACGATAAACCTCAGTCCTCGTGGAATTATCCGACTCTCTAGGGTTCACCGATCCTGGTGTTTCGACCCGAGTCTCTGGCTGAGTACTTGGGACCGTTTGACCGTTGGGATTGAATGAAGTGAGAGAAGGTGATTCGTTAAGAGAATCTAAACTTTCTTCTTGGCTTGTTTTGGGTTCATGGTGGGCGACACTGGTCGAGGCTGTGCCAATATTAAATGAATCTCCTAAGTCCTTCTGCTTCTCAGTGTGTACTTCAGTACCTTGTTTCATTCTCATCATCTCATATGGGGCCCTAATATCTCTCGCGGTTAGGGAGTCTATATTGGCGTCTTTGTTTTGTTCGAGAACGGGACCTTGGACTTGGTCCGAAATTGCCGACTCTGAGATAACTCTACCTGGTCGGGACAAGAACCCCGGCCTTTCAAGGTCGTCTGTTTTATTTCGATGCTCCATAATTGGGGGCTCGGAAGCTCTTATTTCGCCGATACCCTGGTCCTGGGTTTCGCAGGCAGACTCACGTCGTACGATTACATTGCCTTTTTCATAGTTTGCCGGTGTTTGAGTATGTTCTTCAGTCCGAGGGGGGCCAGCGTGAATTGCTTTAGGTGAGCCCTGAGTATTATCAAGTATATTATTTGGACTATCCTGTGTTTTCGTTGAGGAGGTGGGATGTTCGTCTTGTGACGTGGTTATATACCCTGATGCACTTTCGTTTTGCTGTGGGATTTCAGGGATAACTGACTCTCCTATGCTTGAACCCTCAACAGTAGGTTCTAGGGGATTTTGTGACTTAGGCGTTATTTCCCGTTTTTGAGGTGGAGATGAGACTCGTTCTGGCTTGAACGTCGACTGCTGAGGTTGTGTCTCCGTTCGAGGTACGCTGTCGATGTCTACGTCTTCAAATAAATCCAATGGTCTCGATGTTTTCGGAACCATACGCCCACTGATGGGATCGAACTCAAAACTAAGGCTCTTCAAGTCCTCAGGGGCTTTTCTTCTCGATTCTCCATCCTCGGATCTTTGTGGCTTGGGTGTGGGAGAATCTTGAAGACTTCTTTTCTTGGCGCCGGGTGTATCGGCTGCATCCGAGGCCTTATCAAGGCCCAGGAAAGAACGGCATAGAGAAGTGAATGTATTCTCAAGCTTGATCCCCGAGCCAAACGGTTCCAGCCTTCTTCCAAATATAGCCGCATAAGGGTCAGCGTCTATCTCCTCCTTGATTCTTTTCAGCCTCTGTTGTGCTGGAGACTTCGCCGTCTCCCAAATCCCCTTCTCAAATGCTTTCCCGCCCCGAAATCCAGGAAAGCTGGACCCTCCCCCCCAGCCTGACCATGAGTTCGTCCAAGGGTGATGGTGGTGATACACCGCCTTCTCTGGGTGGCAATGGCTACCTGCTTTGAAGCGTTCTCTTAAAAGGCGGAGGCGTTGGTGATCGTCTAGTATTTTGTGTCTATGTCGATCACAGTTGTGTCTGCGATGAGAAGATCCCCATAATGCACGACTTTGTGCTGAAGGTCCCAGGCTCTGTGGAGATGCGGAGTATAGGACTCGACGGCGACCGCTCGATAAGGAGGCTTGGGGCAACGTGTGTATTCTGGTATTGGGCAATGCGGCAAGGTAGGTCATAATGAAGATCCTTGTTTTGTCGCAAAGGCGAGAATTAAAGGACGATATGATCCTCTTAATCAAGTGAACGGCGGGAAGTCTGACATCTCAGGCTCGGTGACAAATGAAGCAAATACGTCACTGTCGATATGGAAGCTTTCTTTATCAGCAGCGATGCGGGGTCACCTGCTCGCAGCTTATTTATATAATCAAACTTGGTTGCCCCAAATTCAATGAACTCCTCCGAACTATACGTCTTTCCTCTGGAGATATCGTAATAATGTAGAAAATGCTATCATTTGTATTAACAGATCTATCAATTCGATTCGCTAGGCAAATACATTAAATTTCGAGTGCCGAGAGACCTAGGTCATATGGATCCTCAGCTGTCGGATCAAATGTGATGTAGTTGCTCCAGAACCTCAAGCCCTCAATCCCCTCCTCTCTGCATAGTACGCCTTTATCCTCAGCCATTTCTAGCTCTTCGGCTGCAACACCGACACTCCATTTGAATCGCTGGGCGGCCTCCTGTGCTGTCACTGGACGTCCAAATAGGCGCCAATCCCAAGAGACCAGGTCAGGAGGTGGGATGCGACGGCGCTCAGCCATCCATTCACGTAGTTGGCGTATGGTCTTCTCATCGCTCCAATCATACCTTTGGACAACGAGAAGACCGCTTTTAAATCGTCGAAGGCGAACGGGCAGCTTCAACTTCTCCCACAGCTCAGTGGCCCTCTGGAAGTCGGAAGGGCTCACCAGCTCTACTCCATTTCGAGAGCGGTTGAATACAGCCCACAGGTCGATTAGACTCATGATACCGCCCTCTTTGTGGAGCACGCCTTTCCGGTCATCGGTAAGGTACTCTGCTAGATTTCTTGATAACTCTGAGAGGTATAGGTTTCCAGCACCGGACCCCAGCATATCTTTGGTTGTAACCATTCCAAGAGCGGCTGCTGATTCAGAGAGGACTGCGCTAGCCTCTGCGCTGGTTTCGCCACTGGAAATACCTGATTCTCTGCCCAGAGTCTCAGCAAGGGCGACTATTTGTTTTGCAGAAGCCATCAGAGCCTCAAGATCTTCAAAGGCATTTCCAATTACAAACTCATTGTTCTTGCGGGCTTCCAGTCCCCGTCGCTCCAGACCCGCAATTCCAACACCTGTTGATCGAGTTTGGGGAAGTGTGCCTGTATTGGAAGGTGCTGCTGCTGTCAAACTAGGCGTGGAAGTTGATTTGGGCTGCAATGGTTGCTGTGGCACGGGTGGAGCGTCGTATAGCAGCCATTTCCTCTGGATCAAGGCGCCCTTCAGCCTTTCAAGGAATATTTTTTCACCGCCCCCTCGAAAGGACAGCTTTATACTGTCGGTAACCTCGGTGTTTCGAATATTCCCTTCTTCAAAAATAGGCGCCGGAGATTCTGATCTGTTCTGACCGCCGGAAGCGCCCAAGGGATTCGCAGCCGGCAAAGATGCGCCGCATATTTCACACTCAAGGAGGTATGGATGATTCACGAATGTGCAGCGTGGGCATGGTACCAAACCCTCGCCTTTCTGACTTGACGCATTTTTATGCCCATTTCCCTGAAACGAAGATTCTCTCTCGTGCTGAGGCACTCCCAAGCTCGTTGGGGCGCTTTCTCGACTAGCAACTGCGGTAATAGCGGCTTTGAGAATGGTTGTAAATGGAGGTTTTATGCCGCAAGCGAGGCAAGGTGGTATGGGAGTAGAGTTAGTCGCCGTCGAAGGGTCGAAATTGGAGGGCACAGGATTCGAGAACGAGCAAATGGGACAAATCCAGGTTGCATTCAAAGGCTGAGGTGGTGGCGACGTGTAATGTGGCGCAGATGTCTGAGGGATAGCAGATTGCGAGCTTGTGGACTGGCCTTTCGAAGGCAGCGATCGGGATGGGCTTGCGCCAGCACTTTTCGATCTATTCTGGTTCTTCGGAGGCTTGGGATATATGGTGATCTTCGGAGATGACTTCAAGAAACCTGCCTTGTTCCAACAATAAGTATTGAAACCACAGGTAGGATGGGGACCAGCGTACTTGATACTCCGCTCTGTCGATCTCTTTCAGGTCAATACCAACAGAGTATTTGCGCGGCTCGTCAACCGCGACATAGCAGACTCGGTGTGACGTAAGATAAGCATGGCCGTTTTGGTAGTTGGCGACCTTATATTTGCTATAGGTTGCAGTAAAGTCGGCGGTCAGCACATTCACGCGCAAAATGAACCCTCTAACATAGAAATGTCGGTGCGAAATTGCGAATTAAACAGAATAGCAGAGGCGGGGCTGATACTCACCCTTCGTACAACCCCACCGCATCCTGGACAAAGAGTAGAGTCTCATCGGACAACAGAGAGGGGCGGAGTGCAGTGGTTAGATCCAGAGCCTTGAAAAACATCTAGAAGACACAACCAGCATTTCCACACCATCTGGATTAAGAGGAATAGCACCAGGAACCCTGCGAGCGACGGAGAAGGCGTTGATGAGGCTATAGCCAGCGTTGGCTCTCCTTCTGGCTGACATAAGGAGTTGGAGACTTGCTGGCACGCCGCTGCCTTCCAAACTGGGAATAGTTTCTTGGGCCTACAAAGTACAACATTATTGGGCACGACTGTGCTCTACGGAGTACTTGGTCTATTCTGGAGATATATGATGGATGGGGCGATGACAGCCTGGTTTGTCCGTTGCTAATTGATTATAGGTCGGCCTCATCTCTATATATGAGGATGTGGACAGGTAATTCGTAATCGTATTTGAACCGCTACAACTGACGCAAGTTCTGCCAATAGGCAAAACACTACCTCAAGAGTAAATCATAGGTTCCTACTCTTTCCCAAGTATTATCTTTGAAACCAGCGCAGCGGCCGCCAGTGTCTCTTCATCTTTAAAGTGTTTCCCGACCAACTGCAGCCCTATTGGGGCTCCGACGTACCTCTCAGGTGCGTACTTCTTCCACTCCCGCTCATCTTCTGCGCTTCGTGGCTGATACGCGCCTTCTTGGACCGCGTCTAAGTCTTGATCCACAGTCAGTCCACTGGGAAAGACTGCAGCTGGTTGGTCGAGGATGTTCCAAATAGCAGTATAGTTCCAGTAATGCGATTCGCCTAGCACAGATGCAACACCAACGTATACGGGGCAGAGGATGAAATCAACTCTGCGAGATTTCATCAGCGCATGGTATTCATCTCGATACACATCGCGCTGAAAGTTAAGCTCCCAGTTCTCCCCGATAGTCAGCGGGACCGGGGGGCTGTATTGGAAGGCCCATTCAGTGAGGGGAAGGAGAGGCTCGTCAGCTTGTGCCAGGAGGGCACGTTGGCTGGCGGCTGCATCTGGGAAATACAGAGAAGACTGTCTTCGTGAGGAACATCTTCTTATCGATACGGATGAGTATGACTTACAACTATTTCCCATCCATGAGCATGTTTGTAAGGCTCCCAGTTGATTACTTTGATTCCTGCGGCTTGCAGCTTCTGCTGCGCATGCTTCAGGGCTCGAATCACGGGAGGGTGAGGGCGCACACAGCTAGCTTCATTAGCCTTGGTTTCAGGTATGGGGATTGCAAAGTAGATGGGGCAGTAAGAATACCCGTCGTCCCACATGATAGCTACTGTCATGTCCTTCGTAGGCTGAACCCTTCTCCAAGGCACTGGCGTCAAAGATGTTTCCACATCCCACGGCTCCTGATCGATGACTGAACGTTGGAACAAGTCCAGATCCTCGATACTTTGAGCAGCGAGTGGGCCAATCACACCAAGGATAGATTCCTGCCCGGGTTCGAGAGCCTTGAGGCCACCGCATGGGTTTCGTCGTGCTGTTGGACGGAAGCCGTAAGCTCCACAAAAAGCAGCTGGCGACCGAATAGAGCCACCAATATCGGTTCCAATACCCAATGCAGCACATTTAAACCCCATTGATGCCCCTTCGCCTCCGGAAGAGCCTCCAGGACTAAGAGTACGGTTGTAAGGATTCAGCGTAGTGCCCGTTAGGTTGTTGGTGCAACAGAGATGCTGGTAACATCAGTCATATCCTTTTAAATGAAGTGGGAATCTTGTGAAAGTAGATGTACCATGAGAGACTGCGGTTGGTTAGTTCGGACATGGAAGACTGCGCCAGCCTTTTCAAGATACTGGAGGAGTAGGGCATCTTCTGTTGCGATATCGTCGACCCTTAACTCCTGTCAGCTAATGGGCCACTGTGATGCATTTAACCATCATACCAGGCAGCATAACCTCCGTTTAACGTCAAACCCTTGATTCCGACATGTTCTTTGACACTAATAGGAACTCCGTGCTAATGAAGTTTAGTTTCCTTGATCGATTTGTCATTGAGGTAGGTAAATCTCGATCTGATATCATACCAGCGGCCCCATCAACTTCCCGTTCTCCTTATAATACTTGTCTAGTTCTCTAGCTCGCACGATGGCTTTATCAGCCATAAATTCTGTGGCAAAGTTGAGCTGATATTATCAGTATTCAAGCGATCAATGCAGAGCATATTTTCCCACAGGTCATGACATACCAACTGGTGGCCTACAACACTCCGCTTCAGGAACGCTACCACTACTTCTTCAGCGCTGAACTTTCCCTCCCCCATTCCTACTACAAGGTTTGTGGCAGACATTTCAGTAATAGTGAGTTCTGTTTCAGTTAGAAGTCCACACTTGCGCGGGAAATCTGCCACATTCAGTTCATCTGCCGGAGGCAGTTTGTCAGTGGGTATTAGCCATTGTGTGGGAATGGACTTTTGAAGGATATCCTGAGCTTTGCGCGCCTGGGCTTCCCAGTTGGGTGACATAGTGTGTAGTAGGTAGCAGGTAGATTATATTGCTAGATAAGGATAGCAGCAGATAACCCATGAAATGTGTATGACTTGTGGACAAGAACAACCATATTTATAGCTATTGCTTTTGAATGTTGCGCGATATTTTTACCACTTTCAGCATGGTGAGAATGTACGATAAACATTATCGGAAGCATGCTATCATTGCGGATAAGCAAAGAGGAACAGGATATCCCCGAATCAGAAGAAGGGCTAGTAGAAGCACTGCAGACTACCCCGCGCCTACTTGATAGATATCAATGATGAAGCAGTATATACTGGGTATTTTCGGTATAGCTCGATGTCCAGGGGGACAAGTGGGGGTACCCTTATCTGTTAGTCGGAGTAACGAGTTTCCGTCGTATGTCAACTGGTCAAGTTTTCTGTAAGTGGCACAAGAAAGGCTCTTTGCTGGCTGACGATAAGTAATCGTTCGCGCTGTGGCCGGACCTCAAATCTTGGTGTTGATTATAGTCTGACAGCACTGATAGATGATGTGGTATTCAAGTTCACTATAGTATATGTTATCATCTGTATGGCATTGAAATCAGTACTGGAACATCTAAAACGCAATGTAGCTATCTAATTTCTCTTACTCTCGAGTACGCTCTTGGCCAAATGATAACTTTCTGGTGGTCATTTTTGCCTATTTGTCACTTCGCTGCCATTCACAGAGCACAAACTTATTGCAGACCTGGATGCTGTCTATGTTTCTATCAGAGGGGAAAGGTGCACCTGCACATTTATTGTTCGATAGCAATGCTTGATTGGATTGGAAGACTTGCATTGACTAATAGGTAGCGAGAGGATAGAGCAAAAGGGAGGGAGGGGAAGAACCATCAAAGAGAAAAAGATCCCTGCATAAATCACATGATAAATTGACAATCTGCCTGGTTGTTGCTGAAGAAAGACTTCCCTTCTAGCCACAGCATGTCAGTCCCTTGCATACCGTGCTGCACTTGAGCTGACATAGTTCAAGGTATTTTCCTTGCAATCCCAACTCCTTGATTTCCCCTTTCCCATGACCCATGCTACTAATCTCGGGTTGAACTGTCACCGAGTGAATTCCGTACGCATGGAAGCACTCCTGAATAGTCCTCGTGAGCTTTGGGAATGAGGACACCCACTGGTCTGATATCACAATATGCACTGACGCTAGCACCTTATGCTGGTTGAGACGCCAGATGTGTAACTCATGAATGGCCAGAATGCCGGAAATCTAGGAAAGTTTCAGATTAAGTACGCATGGCGGAAACCAAGCTTTCTTACCTTCTCGAGGTCGTGCTTCACGTCTACAGAAGCAACACCATCAGGAGTGCTCTCGAGCAAGATGATGCCGGATTGCCGAACTGAACGAGTTAGATGCAAATGCCAACGGCTATGTGAAGAAATGGACGACACACTCAATGGAAGAGAAGAAAACATAATCATCACGGCAATGCCCATGCTTGTTCCAGGATCGGCATAATACCTCTCCTCATATCGAGTCAGCCAGATGACCAACGCTGCAACCATGACTCCGAGATTGTTCGCTGCGTCGCCCAGCACATGGAGTAAGACTCCCATCATGCCCAAGTCGTGCCCACTAAGGACTGGTTTCATTTCATGGTTCATGTGTTTGTGACCATGGTGCTTCGATGAAATAGTCAGTTGGATTTATATCACGAAAGCAACTGTTCCAAATGTGCTCATACCTCATCACAGTTATTATTTTCATTCGCCAGACTGATATTTCCCTCAACCTGCATTGAGTACAGAATTCCCTGTCCTGATTCTTGACTATGGTCGTGGTCATGGTTATGATGATTATGTTCTGGGGATATCCTTGTTAACCACCGGATCTCTGCATCTATCGAAAAGAATGTATACCATGGAGAAATGTGGCGCAGATTATATTAAATCCCAGGCCAATGGACCCAATGATGAACATAAGTTTGGGGTTTTCGACACCTAAGCAGCATGAGCAAGATGAATTCTGAACTAGGATCGAGGACTGACGGTGCAATGTGACAAAACGCTCAATAGATTGCAGGAAAATGCTGATCCCCAGTGCCAAAAGAAGGCTTCCGTTGAAGAAAGCACCTAGCACCTGGGCTCGTTGCCATCCAAAGGAGAGGACTTGGGGATATTCTTCAGTTTTTGATACCTAATCACCATGATATAGAGGTCAGCTCTTGTGAACGGCACAATAAACCTCTAATTTACTAGACGATGACCAACCTTAAGTGCCAGCAAGGCAACAATGAACCCCACAAGGTCATTAAGCTGGATATGTTAGTGCTCAGCCTGTAGCGTCTCAGGTATACCCACATAATGGAAGGCGTCGGCGACTAAAGCAAGAGAATGTGTATAAAAACCAACTACAGCCGTGATTCAGCCAATGTGTACCAGGAAAGAGAGCATTCGAGACCGAGGAAGAGTGAGATACTTACCGGAAATCTCTATCAAAAAGAATGCTGAGGAAGTCGCGATAGCCACCATCAAGCGCTGGGAGCGCGTTATCCTGATGACCATTTTATCACCTATCTAGAGCAACAAGAAAAATAATAGACGGCGTCTGGACGTCTGGAGTTGTTGGTTTACAGCAGAAAGCTAGTCTCGTTGGACAAATTGCTTCTCTCCCATTCTCACCGCTGGTCATCGATGCAAGGAGAAAACTACCACCACTCTGTCGTGTAACTTGGTTGGAATGTGGGGATGGTAAATCCAAACATTCAAAAAGAGACACACTATGATTGACGAGTGACAAGAGGGTAGAGACAAGGCTTGAGGAATATCTGCTGCTATGCGCTGTGCGGATGTCATTATCCGCGCCATATCACATGCAGTACTACTTGCAATGCGCGGTATTTCCTTTGCATGTTTGCTGGTTATTCCATATTAACAATTTGATGAAACGGCCTAGCATCGAGATATTGGAGAATTTGGGTTAGACAAGGAATGGATTCGAGTGATCCAAATGACAAGCATTCCTCGTGCTGACATTACACATGTTATCCATCAATTACAAGCTTTTAAAACAGCTATCATGCAGCAATCTCGTCCACTAATCCATCCAACTCCCTTTGCCAGTTTCTGTGCCGAGAAACCTGCCAGATGAACTGGTCAACAAAACCTTCACTACTTTGACCAATATTGGATGATGCTTTCAGCAGCTCCCCGGGTGTGCCGTGGGCCGTGACAACGCCATAGCTTTCCACAACCTCATCTTTTGCGGCATATCTGACGTCGTCTAGGCTGATCTGTTTTTGGATAAAACCGACTGCTTCATTAACACCGGAAATTGCCTTCAGATGCGCGAATGATTCGGATATCCAGTGCTTGGCTATGCCATTCTTCGCCAGTTTGGTGATGTGCTTCCCGCCGGGAATGAAAGTCGCATCAAAGAGAGTGGACCGCATCCCAGGAAAATGATGATCGGGGATCACTTTCTCACCAGACTCAGCTGTTACACCTTGGCGCTGAGAGCCGATTGTAAAGACAAAAGCCTTGTGTTGTTCCAGTGTATTTTTCATGCCGATATATGCCTCGTGATCAAAACCGTCAGCAAGAAGAATTGCAATTCGACGGGTATCAATCCGGCTGCTGTCTGACAGATAGTCTAGTTGACTCAAGCCTTTGGATACCTTGCCATGATTTTCCTGTGGACCTTTCGTTGGTGTGTCGCCTCCGACGTTCTTTGCTACAGTTTGTGCAAGCCCGAGGTCGATCACGGAAAGCCTTTCAGAAAGTCGCTTATACACGATTTCCTCATCACAGTGATCCAGCTCGAAGGAGAATGCCTTGGAAACGTGCATCTTTTCAATAGGAGAGAGAGAGTTGTAGAACAGCTGTGCCTGGTTATAATGTTCCTTGAACTTTGCTGACAATGCGCGTGCTTTAACTCCCTCCTGCTTGGCAGGGTACGTCGCGAAGCCGCCCTTCGCTGGCTCTGTCGGGGGATTGGCATCGTATCGATTCGGCCAGTAGTTGACCTTGCCCTTGGTGATTCGGTGTCTCATTGCGCCGTCTCTGTTGACAAGACTCATGTACGGACACACCGGACGATTTATCGGAAGCTCTTGCCAGTTAGGACCGAGACGGGAAATCTGGGTATCAAAGTAAGAGAAATTGCGGCCAATTAGGAGGGGGTCATCCGAAAAGTCGATTCCAGGGACAAGGTGGCTGGTACAGAAGGCAACCTGCTCCGTCTGGGGGAAGAACTCATCCACATTTCGATTGAGCTCTAGTTCCCCAATGTACTCGATGGGTACAAGCTCTTCAGGCCAAATCTTGGTAGCATCTAGAATGTCAAATTCAAAGTCATGCTCCTTCTCGTCTGGTATCACCTGTATACCAAATTTCCATTTAGGATAATGGCCAGCGTCGATGGCATCCATCAGGTCCTTTCGATGGAAGTCTGGGTCCTGTCCGGCAATCTTCAACGCTTCATCCCAGACAAGAGAGTGCACTCCAAGATCGGGAGTCCAATGGAACTTGACAAAGTGCCGCTTGCCCTGGGCATTCACAAGGGCATAGGTATTGACACCAAAGCCTTGCATCATTCGCAGCGAGCGAGGGATTGCCCGATCAGACATGATCTGAACTCTATTAGTCTTATATCCTCGGAGACATATATGCACCATGTACATACCCATTGCTGCATATGTGTGGTCTCGCTATGCAGATACTGAAAGTCCCAGAAGTTATTATGCGCACTCTGGCCCTGTGGGATCTCATTATGAGGCTCTGGCTTGACGGAATGAATGACATCCGGGAACTTGATCGCATCCTGAATGAAGAAGACAGGGATATTGTTTCCAACGATATCCCAATTGCCCTCCTCCGTGTACATCTTCACTGCAAACCCACGCACATCACGGACCGTATCCGCGCTTCCTCTGCTACCTTGCACAGTCGAGAACCGCACAAAGACAGGCGTCTCGCGTTTCACATCGGTTAAGACACCGGCAAATGTGAGATCCTCGATACTCTTCTTAAGTCTGAACGTGCCGAAAGCGCCGACGCCACGGGCATGCACGACACGCTCGGGGATGCGCTCATGGTCGAAGCGCGTAATCTGACAACCCCTCCCTTAGCCTCCTCTACCCCGGATAGCAATGGATCTATTAAAGTAAGTACTAACCTTCTCTCGAGAAATCGGGTCTTCCAGTAGCATCGGCCCATTATGCTTCTCATTCACCACGCGCAGCCAATGATCCGGATCCGAGATCTTAATCCCATAGTCCGTAGTCATAGGCTGCGAACCGGACAGCTCAACAGTGTCCCGGCTGAGATCTGCCTGTTTAGATTCCTGCTTGGTCGCCATTATCCATCGAAAAATAAAGATGAAGGAAAAAGACCATAAAAGAAGAAACAAACTATTGACTACTTACATACCCTCCAATCCATTTACATATATATATATATATATATATACATATAACCTAAGTAACCCCTCTATGATGTAAACGACCCTACCTATACCACTCCTTACCTCCAAGTTCACTCTTACAAGTAGGTAGCACCACCTACGGTTCCAACTTACGTAGCCACGACGTAGCCCTCTATCTCAATCGAAGACCACTCACTGCCACCTACCACCTACACAGTGGTAGGCAATAGTTGCAGGTGGGTAATGAACCGGATGACCATCTCCACATCCATTATTGGACGAGGGAAGGAGATTATGGCGTCAGGGCTGTGACGACTTGTGTTCTCGATGAGTAAGTACTACTGCTAAGAGATGATTCCTGTTTTCCTTCCCTTCCAAGTTTTCCTGCTTTCAAAAATAAAAAAAAATTATTTCCGGGTAGAGCACAAACAGTGGAACAAATATTATATACCGTATATCAACTACCAATTCCATGGATTTACTACTAGTAAACGATATTTGGATGATAGGTAAGGTATGCGGTTGTGGATGTCATGATAAGTGACGTCATTTGGTGGTGGGTTGGGATGACTAAGTCGGGATATGATTTCATGAAAGGAGCTTTATTTGTTTCTACCTAGGTATTGTAGGGTAGGGTTGGAATAATTTAGGGAGGTAGTAATTGGTGGCATTGGATGCCGGGAGGACGTTTCCATCCCTGGATTGACCTGGGACCTGGGGCTTAATAGGCACGTAAGTTGTGGATCGAATCAAATCATCAAATGTATGTACAGTACAATCGAATGCTGATGGTATATAGACCAAGAAACGGTGGACTAGACAAGCTTTCTATAGAACAGCGCAAAAAGACGAAAGAAGGAAAGAAAGGCACAGTAGCCAATTCACATGTTATCCTCGCTCCATCGACTACGCGCCTTGATCCAGGCGTCGTGGTCGGTTTTCCCCTGTTGTGCGTCCATACCCACGCCCATGCCACGCTCAACCCACTCCTTGCTCCCCATCTCGGCTAAACGGGATAGTGCCCGCGCGAATGCGAATCGCTCCTCATCGCCGCTGAAGATGGAGCTGGTCTTGAGCGCTTTCATGGAGAGGCCAAGGTCGTCCATCATCATGCGCATTGAGTCGGAGAGGTCGGTGTGGTCGCCTTGGTCCTCTAGGGAGGTCTTGACTTCGGACTCGGACATGAAGAGGTTCGTGAGGGGGACGGCGGTGGTGAGGACTAGTTTTGCCTATGCGTGAAATTAAATTAGCACATTTTTGCCTTATGTCTTGATTGTCTTGATTTTCAAGTCTGCAACAATGGATGTCTTACCCTACTCTCGTACACGGCATCGATAAAGGTGATGAAGCGTCTAGCTAGATCTCGCTGGTGCAGGTTCATGCCGGGGACGTCGGTAATGATGAACGCATCGTAGTTCCGGACCAGCTCCAGATAGTCGGCTGCGCCCGTGGCCGACCCTATAAGCTGCTGGAAAGTAAACATTGCAGCGGTTCCGCTGGCCAGGGGTACCTGGATTTTGCGTCCCCAGACTTCTTGTGTTTCTGGGTGCGGGGGGTCATTGATTGGGTCGCCGAGGTAGTCGAACCATTTCTGAGCGTGTTGATTTGCCCCCGGGCCTAGTGGGTGGTGATATACTCCGGATGGGGGACGAGGGATTTTACGGTAGTCAGTGGGCGAGTTCAGATTGATCACGTCGAGGGCCGTCTTCAACAAATTGATGCAGGGGATGAAAGACTCGCGCTGGATGCCATTCTTGTATAAATCGTCGGGATGCCTATTGGAGGTCGTGACAAGGACTACACCATGCGACATGAGCGATTCGAGCAGCCTAGAAAGGAACAAGAGTAAGTCATTGTATGACATAGATCAAAGGCTGCAAACCCTACCTTCGGAGAATCATCGCATCGGCAACATCGGTACACTGGAACTCATCAAAGCAAAGCACACTCGACTTCTCCGCGATATCAGCAGCAACCAACGGCAGGGCGTCGAAATCATTCCCAAACCGCATCTTGACCACGTGCATACGCTTATGCACATCCTGCATGAAGTTGTGGAAGTGGATCCGGGACTTGGAGGAGATATTCGGCGGCAGCGTATCATAAAATAAGTCCATGAGCATTGTTTTCCCACACCCAACATCACCATACATATACAGCCCCTTGGGGAGGTGCTCAGAAATAGTCAACTCCGGCTTAGCCGGCGCGCGTCCAAACAGTGAACCAAAAAACGATGTTTTGGGCGTCGGATCCAAAGACTCCACGCTGGGATGGACGACCGCAGGCGCATGGTACGATTTCAGCCGCTCATAGAGATCCTGCAGCAGCTCGATGATTTCTAAAAAGGGCCCCCCGAAGAAACATCAGCACCATCCAATTTGGACTCAAAAAAGACGTAAAAAAAAAGAGAAGGAAAATCCACACAGTTCACTTACGCCTTTGATGCGGATCATCCCTAAGCCGACCCTGACCAACCCGCACATCATACTCCGCCAAAGGACCACCCGACTGCCCGACAACATTTTCAACAACCTTATCCTCCAAAGCAGCACCTGTCGCAGCGGTCGCCGCAAACCGTCGCCCATCCGGCCCCAGCGAAACGCCACCGCACACAGTCCATCGGGCCTGTCCACGGAGCCTCCCAGACGCCGGTTGACAACGGTGCGAGGAGCCGCGGTGTACTCCCCTCCTGTACTCCGCGATATATGCTGGCCTTGTAGCTCGAAGCGCAACAGGGCGCACCGATGCCCTGTTGGTCCGCAGGGCACCTGCAAGGTGCTCTGCGCAGAGTCTCCCCGACGAACCGGACATTGGCATCTAACGCGACAACACAACTTCGTTTTCTTTCTTCCTTGTTCCTCTTTAGTCAGTCGTTAGGATAAGCAGGTTCGAATGTCTTCTATCGTAGCGTAGTTGAGGACGAGGGAGGAGGTGCTCAGGGTCAAACGTTGGCTGTCTGGTCTGCAGTGGATGTGGTGATTGTTTCTTCTTTCCCGGCCGGCCGGGAGATCGTTAAAAACGCGGGGAAGGAAGGGGAAAAACTTTGGAGGAACGGGTGGACGAGTTTGGTTCCAAACTGGCAAAATGGGTGTGAGGGGGTAGAATATGTGAAATACAGTATTCCCAGCGAACAGAGGCCGACATACAACCCAGAGATGGATCGGTCCGATTCTTCTCTAGTCGTGGGTTTGCGGCCGGCGAATGTGAGGCAAAAAGAGGACCGCATTATTTCCGAGGCACGATCACGTGACCTGGGATCCGGCAACTGAGGCGAAAGTTGGGCCGGACGAAGGTTCCATGGCTTCTGGACGCCATCTTTCAGGAACTGGGCCTGGATTGCCTTTGTATCTCGTGGAATTATGATTATTGTCATCGATGTATTAACATGCCGATAAGCCCAATAAGGAAGAGGAAGAGAATATGGAATATGGTGTATATGCAGGTCAGGAGTTATGTACAGGTGACGAATCGGCTGTGCATCAAACTATGTAAAAGGGTATGGAAGGCAAAAAGGGAAAAAAAGGGAGATAAAAAAACAAATGTACATAATCGCATCAACATTTCAGACATCTCATTCTTGATATCCCATCAACCTCGTGGACCAACAAATACACTCGTGAGGCTGGAGGCCAAAGAAAATCCCAGAACACCAAGACACCAGGCACACCTAAAACAAAAGAAAATTCAGGGGTCTTGAATCAAACTCATAGGAAATGGTAGAACGAAGGAATAACAAGTGTGATGAAAGACAGACGAAGAAGAAAAAAAAAAATTAAAGCATCTCTATCGTAAACAGGTTCTATGCAAGTCCGACATAAAGGGTAAGTTTGGAATTTCGTTGAATAGCGGTATCGAGATCACTGTCACTGATGAGGTCAACGTAGGTACCAGATGGTTCGTCCTTGTATTGAACTATGATCTCGTCATTAATCTTCAGGCGATCCAATAGCTTCTCTCGAAGTTGTTGCACATTGATATCTCCGGGGACCCGGATGGCAATCAAGTCGTCCTGGAAGAAGACCTTGACTTTCATTGCGCCGGTGCTAGAGGTCGTCGAGACCTGTGTGATCGAGCTGGCCTGTCGGTTCATTGGGGGTGGGTTACCATTGGGGAGGGACCCTGACGGTTTCGATCGCAGATGTGAAGTTCGCTCAGGATGGGCATTCATCTGTGGTTGCGACGACTGGCGAGATGCGCTAGGTGAGATTTCGTGACCAGAAGAATGGTGAGAGCCAGCAGAGAATCTAGTGTCTTCGCCAAAGGCACTAGGGTCAATCTCGAAATCACCGGGACGAGGGGTAAAAAGTTGACGGACGAGTGTGCAGCGAGAGATGTGGGGGGGCATAGACAAAAGCTTTTTGATGTATTCATCCAGATTCTGTCGACGACCGTTGGATATGGCGTCGGTAACATGGGTGACAGGACCAGGCATGAAGGGTAACGTTCGCGGCCTGCCACGATTACCAGCTTCCTCTTCAAACTGGGTCAATAGGGCGATTTGGAAATCGTAAAAATCGTGATAATATCGAGACAATTCCCAACAGCGACCGTCTTCCATCTTCGCTTCAATAATGTACCAATATTTATCGTTGTCAAAGCAGTATCGAGGGATAGATGCAGCAACTGGGGCGACGAGAGGTTGGTGATAACTCTGCTGTGAGTGGGAGACTTGTTGAGAAAGGGAGGCTTTGCTTGCATTCCGGTTGTGGTAGCCCTGAACGTGAAAGAAATGAGTATATTAGAATACCAGGCGACAAGATGATCGCGGGCTGGGAGAAGAGAGAACTCACATAAGACTGGCCATTTTGGCTCATATGGTCGGTGCTTTGGCGGCTCATCGACATCTTATCCATGCTGGAAGTGACGGACTGCATGGAACCAGCAGAGTCGATCTTGCCCAAGGTGATACTGCTATTCTTATACTCTGCAGTCATCTTCTTCCACTCCTCCACCTTAGGAATTCCGGCGCGTTTAACTGCCTCCAGGGGGTCTGTGACTGCTTGTCCTGTTTGCATATCTCGGAGCTCGACAAAAGCGACGGGGATCAAGCCAGGCCCGCCGAGGCGACGGATGGGTTTGGCGACGAACCATTCGGGGTTTGATTGGGCGATTACGATGATGGCCTCTCCAGCTTTGGCGTCCAGTTCATCAGGTCGCTCTGCTTGGAAATCGTACTGCACAATACCATAGACCATGGCACCTACGGAGCCTTTTCCAAGGGTGGACATCCTCGGGAATGCGGGGTGTGACTGATTAGAAGTCTTTGAACCGTTTGAACCGAAATCAGAACCTGAAGAAGCAGCCCTGTCTGCGAAGCCTGAATCGTGCGGCTGGGTCTTTTTAAGATGGTCCAGCGAGCCGCTGCTGTCTCTTTGATTTTTGCCAATGACTTCGAAGAAAGACACGGGAACCAACCCCCTAGCGGTAGGGATAAGTGGATTACAGGCCTCGTACCAATCCAAATCGTCCTCCCTGCTGATAACGTGAAAAAAGTCTCCCTTGCTGAAGGCCAATTCCTGAGTGTTCCCTGGCTCTGGTTGGTAGTCGTAGAGCGCCTTAATGACCTACGCGCAGGACAGGGATGCAGTTAATAATGACTGTTTTGCCAAGCGCAACAATGGAACTAACGGACTAACGCGTGGAAATGAATGGAAGAAAATGAAGTGTAATAAAAAAAAAGAAAGAAAGGGAGAGGCGGCTAAGGAGGGTGGGCTGTTAGGAAGCACGAGGGAGGAGAAGAAAGAGAGATAATAGATAAAAAAAAAAGCAAAACGAAGGCAGAAGGAGTTGAAAAGCATAAGAATACGAAAGGAGGGGGGTAAAGGAATCGCACACACACCTTCTTTGGAGGCAGAATAGCAATGGCGGATTTGGGAGTAATCGACAGATGGTGGTGGTGGTGGGGTTTGGGATCTTTCTCCCCTTTGAGAGAGCGTCGAATGGCCTAGGTTTGTCAGTTCCCTAGTCGTCGTCGTAGTAGTAATCTAAGGAAAGAGATAATAATAAAATGATAATAATAAACAAAAAAAGGGAAGAAAAATAACGGTAAAAATAGATGAGTAGCCGTAATAATCAAAATAGCCAAAGTGTAAGTTTGTGCTAATTTCGCTTTTCATGGTGTATTTGGAACAAGCGACAATCATAATCGAGACAGACAAGGGGCGAGGATTGCGCAAAACAGACTCGAACAGATGCAATAGAACATACCTTCATGGTTTCTCCAATTGAAATCAAGCCAGCCAGCCAAATCACAATCAGGTGCGATCGGAGAGATTTCTGATCAACGGGCGTTCGTCGAGAAGAATGGCCAGGTTAGGGAAACGGGAGTCGACAGGTCACCATTCAATAGTAATATAACCCGATAGCAGCCACGAACAGAACAGATAAAGAATGAAGACAACAAAAAGCAAGAGAGGAGGGAGAAGAAAAGAGAGAGAGAGACAGAATATGACGACAACCCAGCGGGGCCCTGAACAAAGCGAATGTGCTTCAAAGAAGATGAAGGATTAAAGAGAGACTGAAAGAGTGTCTTGGTGGGATAATGAAAGAGAGAGTGTGTTGAAAGAGAGAGAGAGGGAGAGAGATGCGACAGAGTAGAAGAAGTGTTCCTTTTTTTAATAATTCTTCTTTTAAGATATTTTTTGTATGTCCTTTGGTCTCGAGCGTTTTGAGTTACCACGGATAGATTTACTTCCCCCGCCCCTGAGGATGGAAGGGCGATGGATGGTTGGAGATTCTGGAAGATATTTGCTATCAAGTATCCAGGCGTGACAAAGGAGACGGTCCCAAGGAACTGGACGGATCCTCTTTTGTGCGTGTGCGTGTGCGCCTTTTCCCTTTTCTTGATGCTTGAGACAGGAGTTGTAGAAAATAAAGTAAAATAAATGTCAGTAATGAATAATGGATAATGAACAGTGGATACTGAATAGGCGGGAAAGAATCAGAGGGGCCGTGGGATTAGGTGGTGATGGTGATGGTGATGGTGAGGTCGCTGGGAAGGCTGGGTGGCGGGAACACTGCTGGATAGGTGGAGGAGGTTAGGATGAGGAATAACAACAGCAATACCTAGGCAATAATAATGGGGATGATGGTGGTGATAATAATGTCCTCTCCTGATGTCCTCTTTCTTATATGCAGGGAGAAGAATCAACTTAAGTAGAATACTAAAAGCAGTGCCAAATGCGCAGGCTGGAGTTGGGCTGGGCTGAGGTGGGTTTGGGCGGCCAATCGCAAAACACACAACTCTATCTTCATCCCTCTCGAAGACAAAATTAAAAGAAGACTTTAGATCGGAGAAGGAAGAAAGACACCATTCCTGACTAGTATTACGGAGTATCTGTAGTAGCTAGTAAGTAGTAAGTGGTCCTTGATGAAGTTAAATAAACCAACCGCGGTATAGAGTACCTAGAGGGTATACTACTAGGTAAGGTTCTTCTTCTTCTTTTCTTCTCCCACCGGGATTTCTTCCCCGTCTGCATCTAACTCTGCCTGTCGCTGGACTAAAGTAGACCAAGACTCCTTGTCTTATTTTCTATTTTTCTTTTTTTGTTGTTTCTCGAAAGGAATTTTCTTCCTCCCACTACAACTATTGAAGTTGGGCACCACTAACATCATAGTGCTCGAGGACATCTATCAATAATAATGGGAAGTTAAAATATAACTATTTGTATTCCCACGTAGATATTATCCGTCCTTCCAGTAAGAAGGATACTTTCTTTCCTGGTTTTTTAGCAGAATCGTACTAGTAGCATGGCAGCGGGTTGCCACCACGCCGCTGGAGAACCAAATTTTGACAGTGGCCACTAGTGCTTGGTGCGCCATACTTTAAGGCTTACCTTGCATTCTCGCTACTTTAATGTCTTTAGTTACTTCTATCAAATCAGTTATTCACTCTATCATTTACTAAGTAATTAATAGTTAACTAATATATGTATATATATTACACACCTACACAGTAGAGAGATATACTGCAGTTTCTCAGAATCCTATTCTCAAGGGTTCTACAACTCCAACCACAAAGAAACGACAATTCCATCCATGGTTGATCCTCTTCCGTTCCATTCCATCCATATCTTATTCCCGCCGACTCTACATCAAAAAGGGTCTAGCAAAGCACACAAAGTCAGTTTCAGCACCCAAAGTTTGGTAGACGCCTTTTCATATCTTTGGAGTTTGCAATAAACTCCAAGTCCTAACAACTTAATCTAATACAATTATTTTCCAGACTTGGAGCACCTACAAGCAAGGGACACTCCCTTCTCCTATGTACCTTATGTACCTACTACTTAGTAGGAGGTAGGAAATACCAGTACGTAGGACATACCAACGCATACCGGAATAACGTCTATACCAGGTTGCACACACGCTAGCAATCCATCTTTCCATACTGTGGTATACCATAATCGTCTCGTCCAGACTCCGCCAGACTCTATCGATATCCCTACGACGGTGACGGACCCGAGGTAAGATGGAGCGCTGTATATGTACATATACATATCGGTGTTGGTGGATACGCGCTTCCGAGCGCCTACACACATATAACTATAGAGTGCTACATATTACTACGTACTATAGTACTTAGCAGCAGCAGCACTAGTAGGTAGTAGTACTAGTAGTACTATGGTCGAGACAATTTGTCTCAAAACAATCAGATTCTAAGATCTTAGAATATCCTACTACTCCGTAAGCATGGTAGTACTCCATTATATCCATCTCCATACACAGTATACATATTCACAAATCCTCCATCCGGCACCACATATCGAGAGAGTACTCGTACTCGTAATCGTACTTTATACTTGCAGGAGAATGACACCTACAATATACATACAGTAACTAGTAATATGACATGACCTATCCACTACCCGATAACGTCAAAGCAAGATCCATACCTCGTGGGACTATATAACCTGTCAGCTGTCAAGTCAAGTCAAGTCTACCACTAGTACCGAGTAGTATTTCGTATACTTAAGCGTTCTCTCCAAGTTGCCTCCTTAATTTGGCGCCTAGGACCGTAACGGCGTAAAGTGGGAGGTTGTGGTCGAGAACTCGGGCTGTGGGTCTTTGGGGGTTTTTTTATATTTTGTTTACTCTATTCATAGTACATAGTACATTGGTATTACTATTATTTGCAGTATAGTTATGATCAAATAGTCCTGTCTCTCTGGTCTGGATTATTCATTATTAATTCATTCTGATGTAACTATCTGTTATTATTATTCTGGTGATTGCTCCACTCTGCACTATGAGTATTCATATCTATGGGGAATGGAGGTCCAATTCCCCGTCAATAATAACACTCTGTAATGATTATAAAAGGAATGACAGGCTGAATATCTTCTCTTGTATATTTGTCTCAATATAAACTAAAGCTAAATGCCCTCCGTACACTACTCCAGACACCAAGATAATCCGCGTCAACCAGAATCAAACGAAAACACTACTGATGCTTTTGCAACTGACTGGGTATACGCTCCCCAAAAAGATGAGCGGAAATTCAGGCGCTCGGGGAAAATATGTCGACCGAAGAATGGACGACAAAATTAAAAAAAAAAAAAAAATAATAATGGGGAAAACAAAAAGACGAGAGGAAAAGATGAGTGAATGCTGGGGTAACAGAACTCGATCGCGAGGGGGGTGTCAATTATAGACACAAGATTTTATATCTGTCCCTTGATGTCCACAACGCGATGGGCTTCGGATTTCGATTGCTCGAAAAGCTGCGCGGCTTTGCCTCCTGTAAGCAATTTCACAATTCCATCCTTCTCCTGGAGCAGATCCTCTGAGGTGTGATCCAGGATGAAGCGTGCGCTTTGCTCGTCGGACTCGAAACCCAGCTCTTCGGTAATGAAACGAATTCTTACATCCGGTTTGTATCTATGAACCCCAGTTAGTTATGCAACTCTGATTAATTAACCGGATATGTGTTAACTTACGCTTTACAAATGGCGGCCAGGGCGGAGAGTCGCTCGCGATCCACGAACATATCCATCAGGTAAGCTCCCATATTCGGGGTATCAAGATAAAGCTGGAAAAATCGGTGGTAGTTCCCAAGAGCAAGGGCGGATCGTACATCCATGGCATGTTTAACAGCATGATTTCGCTTGTCTGCTGGGGTTAGATCGGCCAATGCATCGTTCAAGGCCGTCCAGTTGCGGGTATGGATGAAATAGAGGATGCGGTACGCCTTGAACTCGGTCGGATGACCTCCAAGTTGCTGCGCATACAAAGCTCGCAGCTGCGTTTGACACTGATTATACTCACCAAGATCTCCCTTTTCCAAGGCAATACGGGCGTGGATCTCATAGACATTCACAGTAAATTCGTTCCTGATGTGTTGCACAGTCAAATCCTGCCGCAACGACTTGAATTGATCACATATATAGGTATAGTTGTTGTCCTTTTTCCACTTTTTCTTCAGCAGGTCCAGGGTCTTCATGAGAACTGGCAGTGGGCGGACTGTATCCGGGTTGGGCGCCGAGGTCAAACGGAAGTAATTCTTCTCCAGATTTTGGCACCGTCCAACCACTGGTCCTTGAGAAGGACCGGGAGTAGGGGAATCACCACGTGACGACGGCGAAGACCCATACCCGGCCCTGGAATCCTCGAAACGTTTCTTGCGCATCTCCAGATTAGTTTTGGACTTACTTGAGTTCTTAAAATCTATCCGTTGTCGCTTGTCTGTTGGGGAATAAGTGATTCGATCTTCAAAAGCAGTTTGTTTGTTAGTTTGTCTCCACGGCGGAACTTTATTCGTATCCGTCTGGTACTCAGCCGACTTCCTCTTCTTCGATACCTCCTCAGGAGCGACATCATGCTTCTGGGCATGGGTGGCGAATGGCGCTCCCCACGTCGAAGCCTGAGGGTTCGCTAAAATCCGGGTTTTATCGTTCTGCACCATGACCTGAGGTAAGGGTAACGCATCCCAGTCGATATTGCCGAGCATGTCATTCTGCGCTGCCTCTGTTATAACCGCCTTTAACTTCGTCTCCATCTCTTCCCTCGTGACACCGGCTATCTGAGCATCAGGAGCGAAACTTCGTTGTACGTACACGCGAACAGGAGCTGGCCACTCTAGTCGTTTTCGGGGGCCAGAGTCTGCTGTCGTTGCTGTCGTTGCTGGCTGAGAAGAAACAGGTGAGGATGTTGTAACAGGGGTTGTTGTTGCTGATATTTGGGTAAGGCTACGGCGTGCTTGAACTGGGATATACGCTGGAGCAGCTATGAGAGTATTTAGTAATGATTCCAACACTCAAGATCAAGGGGAGAAGGCGGTCTTACCATGACCTTGGTATACAGGAGCAGTGGCAGTGGCTGACGCAGAGACACGCCACGGCGGAACCGAGGAACTCATTTTGAATTAGACTAGGTGATATAGTGGTGAAAACAGAGAGAAAAAAGAAGAAAAAATAAAAGAAATGGCGCAAAATGAAAGAAAAAGGAAGAAGAGGGATTAGAAGCAGGTTTTTGAGGTGATATGGAAGCGAGGTCTGGATGAGCTACGGCTGGCCTGGAAACAGTCCAGGGATCGGTTCTACACACCAAGGAAGGGATCAAGAAATCTATGAAGATAGAGAATAGAAGTGGATAGAACCAAGGACGAGGGCAATAGCTTTAAACATCAAAACAGTATGATTTGTTCTGGTTGTTGTTGATGAGGAGTCGCTCGCTTACAATAGTGCATTCGGTGGCGGCGATTATTTTCTGGCTGCGCATGTGGTGGTATCACCCGCCGTAGTTCCTTGCTTAATCATCGGGATGCGCTGCCTCAGGTATCAGTTTACTGTAGAGGAGGAGAGAGAAACAGAATCAATCATAAGTCTTTGCTACATTTCCGTACATAAATACATTCATCCATTAATCCATCCATCAACCATATCATGGCGACATTTCCATCAAAGAAAAACATAACAAAAGGGGGTAAATAACAGGGTAATAAAAAAGACCATCATCAGGATATAGAAAATGAAACCAAAGAAACAAAGAAAAAGAAAAAGGAAAACACAAGACAATCACTTCTTCCAGAACATAACCTTTTCCATATTCCTTTGCATAGACCACTTTGCTTCATGAAGTTTGTCTGTCATATTCAAGCCTCCACTACCGTACGACAGGGTTGAATTCGTCACACCCATCGAACTAGCAGCGGCGCGGTCATTTGCATGAGCGATATTACCTGCATCGAATTTGGTCTTGCCCTCGACGATCTTCTGTATCACATACAAGATTGCATATGTCGTTGATCCGATGGCGCGAACAAGTGCTAGAGCCGCGACAGACCACAGGACAATGGCTAGGTAGATGTTGGTACGTTTTGAGTTAGTCCCGTAGACTTCCGATATCGCCATAGCGAGGATGAGATTGGCAACCATCCAGATGGACACCATGTATGTTCGTACTGCGCGGTAATAGTCCTCCTGCTGCTGGCTTTCGGAAATCGGGGGCTCCGGGACTTCTAGACGGTCTCGGAGGTTGCGCAGGGCAGCATCGTAGCCACTGTCAATGTCGAGCTGCTCGGAAGGCATTTCAACTTCGACAGTGGAGCCATTGATGATGCGTGCTGCGCCCAGGTCGGTGTTGACCACATTGTCACCTTTAGTTCCCCATGTCACATCGTGAGTGTTACAGAAAGCATACACTTGGAGTGTACAAATGTAACTGGGCAGCAGGGCAAAGTATTGCGCAGACGAGGTGAACATATGCCACGGATCAAGGTAAAGGAACGAGGTGAAGAAGTAGAGCCCTACTGTAGAAAGGAGAGCCACCACGATATTCACAAACAGTGAGTCAGTTACTTCCAACTTGACAGTCTCGTGTCCTGTTTTTGCCATGAGCTCAAGCACAATCAGGTAAAGGGTACAAAAAGCTGTGTATATCATAATGATGCTGTACACAATCATGCTAGAAAGATATAACTTCTTGGCGCTAGAAAGACGTTAGTATACTCTGACACAGGTAAAAAAATCACAGAAGAGTTCTCACCCTTGTGGCCGATTGCCCATTGAGAAGATGAATTGTAGACACATGACCACAACACAAGCATATCTCAGGACAACAAAGATATATTTGCCCATATTGTGACCGAATGGGTCAATCTTTGGGTCAGAAAGGGAACCAGCGATGAAGTAGAATGCCAGATAGAAATTTGCCTATTTTGCTGTTGTCAGCACTGTCTTCCCAAATGTCCATCCGAGGGAAAGCCTACCAAGCCGAAGTAAGTAAAAAGTAGTTGAAGAAACTGGTAAACGGATTCAATCTGAAGGAGAATTTTTCGCGTAAGCGAATGATCGGTTTTCCACAACTGCTTGCCGTTGACGATCGAGTAGACGGCAGCGAAGAAAGCACCATTAAGCCAACGTCTACGCTGGGAAATAAACTCGGGAATGGAATCTAGGCAGTCGCCGTCAGTAGGTTTCCTTTTCCAGGGCCCATTATCAAGGTACAAAGTACTTACCAGGGACATCAGTCTCGCCAACAGCGCTCTTGACAAATCGCAGAACCCATCTTTCTTCCCTCTTGGCTACCAATTCCCAGCACAAGATACGATCTTCTGCCAGATACATATTAGCTGTAAAGACATCTGCATCCTTGCCGTGCAAAGTTTCTCCCTTGAAATACTGATTCAATGGCCCGTTGCCTTCTGCATCATTCTGCAAAGCGAAGAAACGGTATGCACTCAAGGCTCCTGGAAGCACAGTAATATACCCAAAGACTGACTCTAATGGTTTGTCAAGAATGTTAGACATCTTATACTCAAAGTTCTGACTTGCGACGAGAGGATTCAGAAGACCAAGCATTCCCTTTCCTTTGCTCGCCTTGATTTCACCGGCCGCACCAGCAACGTTGGAATCCTGATCAAAGGCCTTCCAGAGATGGTAGAGTGCAGTCGGATCGGGTTTAGTACCAACATCCAGTAGAATGCAAATGTTGGGCTGTAGCGCTCTACCAAAGGCGTTGAAGAACCAACGGTGGGAATTCAACTTCTTCTGGTTATGCTCCTTGAGACAGAAGATGACCTGACAAGGCATTATTCCCTTCTCAGCTCCCTTGAACTTGAGATCTGAATCCAGCGACACTTGGGTCGTATACTCGTAAACGTGGGCATTGACTTGCTTCTGGTTGACAATGTTCTTTGCGATACCTTCTTGATAGACGCCCAAGGCTGCCAGAGCATTGAGGGTCCGCGGGTGCACCTTCTTACGACCGTCTGCAATGATACAAACAACGATCTTCTTCCATCCGTCTTTACCCCAAGTACGAGACTTGGAACGCGAGCAGAAATGGCTAATGTTCCGCATCACACCGTGCATAGTTCGAGTAAAGTGGATCTCGTCCTCGTTATACATAGTCACACAGATGAACAATTCAGTTTCACGCATAGTCCTGCCAATCTGCTGTCGCAGCTTATAGCCCCTCTGCGTGAAGTCATCCGGATCACAGGTTACAGCAGTGTACCGCATGTGCGTGAATTCTCGATCATCCCGACGAGGCAAAAAGCTGTGTAAGATCGTAGGAATCTTACACTCCAGAATCAGTTCGCCGTTGATGAGTTGAACTTCCTTCTTGGACATTTGCGCTTCTCGGACTCCTCGGCGGTTCTGTTTCTCGGGCGCAGGCCCGTAGTGTAGATTGGTGTCAACCATCGATTTGGTTTCATCTTCCTCATCATATAGGTCAATCTTTGTCAAGTCCTTCTCATCCGTGATAATGGTTGAACCGCTTGTAAACGATCGCACACTGCCTAGTGTGTCATGCCGGGAGTGCATTGTCCTGCCCGCGCCACCGAACACATCATCCTCGTCTCCATCACCGATATCGATGCTTGTATCCCGGGCACCGGCACCGGATCCTGTAGCTGAGAACAAGGGTGCAGGTGGAAGTGGCCGCCTGGGGCTACCTCCATATCTTGAGCTGGGAGTTCCCGGTCTAGGGCTGCCATTGAGATCAGCACGCTCATATTGTGTGCTGGCAACAGACGGAGGAGCTGGCGGTTTCGCCCAGTCTGGGCCGCGAACTGGAGACCAAGAACGTGTAGGAGATGCTGGACGAGAGGCATAGTGAAAGTCATCTACTATAGAGGCTGTCGGTGGAGGCATCGTTGGTGCGTTTTGCATGCTCGATGAAGGGCGTGTAGGCGTCTCTTCCGTCTCATATTCGTAGTATCTATTCTGATACGTGTTTTCCGTTCTATCATATCCATTGGACACGTTAGCTCTAGGTCTTCTTCTGTGGTAAGACATCTTTCATCTCAGGTTATAGCACTCGTTTTCACAATGGGCGGCCACCTCGTACTCGAAACGCTATCTGAAATAAGGGAGGAAAAGAGGAATGAGTATGACAAGAGGGGAATCGGCCCTGTTTGTATCAAGTCCCTAGATTATAGCGCAGCAATACCTCCACCCTGACTAATGTGCCCATTCTTCAAGCATGCACAAAACATGGCCGTTTCGTCAGGAGCTGCCTGACATGGCTTGACAGCCCATACAAGGGATAACAACGGGGACATATGTCGAGATACCGGATGAAGTCATCGGCATGCCACAACCCAAGAAAGAAGGAGACTCAAGCACTAGAACTTACCGGTTGTCATCACTGAACGGGTCCCCGTGCTGATAAGTCGAGGCATTTCCCACATTAGAATTCATTTCCTCCTCGACCTGCGAGCTAGTTGGAAGCAGGCGCATTGTAGCGCCGTTGCGACGAGGTCCCGCCATAGGGGAATCCTCGTTATCCGACAGGTACGAGCCGCCTCCTCCGTAAGAGCTATAAGCTGGTGGTTCTTCTTCGTAGTTCGTGGGTGGCGGGTGTATGCGTGACGGCATATGCCTCATGACGAATTATCTCCTACAGTGTCTCAATGGGTCATGCTATCCAACCAGATACGGTGCTGGACACGGGCTTTTTTTAATCTCCTGTCCCTTCCCGGGGATATTGAGACTATCCCAGTCGACGGTATTTTGTTCTGTGCAGTCCTGCTTATTTCCCAAGAGAATGTGTCAGTAGCTTTGCTTGGAAATTCTCTTGGTTGATCTAGTTATGAAAGGAATGTGACTTACCAGTGGGACGGGTCCGAAGTCTTTCCTGAAGGGTAGCAAGTAAACAAAGAGCGAAACTGTCAAGAATGGACAGGACGTCTAGAATTTCGAAAGTATGGATGCTCCAGCAGAGTAGAATTGCCGTGGGGATTGAGTCTTGTATGCGGAGCTAATCGGTTCTGGTAATAAACAAAGACCACAAACACGGTCAACGACGCGGTAAGATGAACAGAGGGAAAGTCTGGATTCAGTAAAATAAGACCCAGATTTCTTCTTCTCTCTTTGGTGTTTTACATCGATTACGGAGGGGACCTGGAGCGACCACAGCTAATAATCATCCATTGCCATGGAGCTGCGCGGAGAGCAGTGGTTGTCGCCAGGGCAACAGGCGTTTGATGCAGCTGGCGGGGCGACTGGTTGATTCGTGCCTTGCATTTCGCTCTTCATCACCAGCTGTCTTGACCAGTCATTGGGTTTATTGCTCTTGGATAATTTCACTTTATTCGCCGGACTAGTCGGATGCAGATCGTGTTGGCCCACGATCCTGGCAGGCAGCCATTCGACGAGGAACGGAGGCTTGTCAGGAGTCAAGGGTTGATACATTGCTCTCTCGCGTTATTCTTGCAAATTTGGCCCAAATGTCGTTTCATCAAAAACCAATCACTTCTAAATATTTTAACTAGGAGTGGAGAATACTGACATTTGGGAACTAGATCATCTCCAGTTGACTACTCTGTATTCCTCCCAAGTCCTCCCAGATCCAAGCCTGTGCTCTGTATTAAATATCAGCAATCCTCCCGTATATTCGGCGCCAAAACAGTTCGCCCAGGAACTCATGATGAAAACAACTCACTCCAGCGATGAAATCTATCCACTGGTAGAAGAATTGAGCAAAGAGAACTAATAAAAAGGAGGCAAAGGGGATATCGATATTTGGACGTCCTGGAGGTATTATCCGCAGGTATTTATTCTTAATATTTTGACAGCCTCTCATCATCTTTGCTGGCTCTCAAGTGATCCGCCACAGCGCTTTGGGGACGGTAAGTCTTACAATTTCAGTGAACGAGGGGTTCAAGTGGTTTCTATCCAACTGAGTTGGGATCGCCTCCCCTGATGACAATCTGTGCATGGTCCTGTGGGGGTTGTGCCTTAAAAAGCCATAAACGCAAGTCACCAAAGTTATTTACTTCAAGTCTATCCATGTAGAAGAGCAGACAAAATGGCAAAAACACCATCCTCCTGTAGGCCAGCTAAAGAGAAGTCGACTGTATAGAAGAGTACTTGTGTGTTTCTGCAAAGGTAGACCATCTTCCGTAGGTGGCACGATGGCACCCTCAAAGTAAAGACCCAGGAAAAGAAAAGACAAATGGAAAAACGAAAGCACTGAAACTAAATGCACGCTGCCTTTGGTGTATCTCCTCATTCCGAGCTTACCGCTAATCTCATAGGATTCGTTTCACAGCTTCAACAAGCCGGCCATGGATGGATGCAGGCGCAACGATCATTCCGTAGCACCCCGCAAGAGTTCTTCCCAGGCTACAGTCGACAGAGTTTCCTTCCAAGTCGCTGACGACACACCCTATTTCCTCAGCAATTAGCATACCACCTGCATGGTCCCAAATCTTCGAGCGATATGAAGCCTTGCGCGGGATTTTGATGAGCACGTTACACCCTCCGACGGCTATGGCAATATATCGAAGTTGCGCAGACCAAAGATCAGTCCTGGGCGGCCACGGAGCCCCAAGATCTGCTGCGAGGCGACTATGCAGGGAGTAATTGGTTGATGTGGCCGCCGCGCAGTCCACAAAATCGATATCCTTGGGATCTGTGATAGGGGCCTTTGCCTCGATTCTTCGAGCAGGCAGAAGCGCGCCGGTGCTCATTTCCCGAACCCATGCCCCCTGTCCGGCGACAGCAAAGACCTGACAACCATGTCCAGCCCGATCTGCCAGATCCTCGTGGACACGCCCGGAATCCAGATTGAGGTTCGGACAGCCTATGACACCGAGCTTTTGCTGTCCGTCCTCCACAAGAGCCAGGCACACCGCATACTGCTGTCCTTGGATGAACGTCGCCGTACCATCTACTGGGTCTAGAACCCATGCCCGACCCTGCGGCTTGCAGCTACCTTGAGCCCCAAGGTCAATGAGATGTAGCATCTCCTCTTTCGTGCTGGGGGCATAGAGCAATGCTTCGCTTTTTTCGTCTGTGAGACGAGTAGACGAAACTAAATCCCAGGTCCGTTCAAGCAGGTCGGGTTCGAGGCGGAGGGTCTTCGAGTCCTCCTCACCCACAATGTCATCGTCGGGGAAGGCATGGTGGATGGCGGCAATGATTAGGGATTGCGAAGCAAAATCAGCGATTGTCACTGGAGTGGCGTCGCTTTTATCAAAGGATCCCTTGTCAACAGCTTCAATAAGTTTTTTCGTCAACAGTGCCGCTCTCTGGACTGTCAGACAAGCAATTTCGAGCTCCTTGGCGTAGGCACTGATAGATTCCATATTGAATAGGCGACTGTTAAAGCTGACAGGCTAGGTGGAGTGTAGTGTCTGAAGAAATTGGGACTCTGGTACCAGAGGGGGTTTATTAAAAGAAAAGACCCCGATATCGCATGATACTTACAATGTGGTGCGCAGTCGGCAAGCGTAGAATTGCCAGATAGTCTCCCCGTAAGATATATACTAATATACTCTGAGTACTATGCCTTAATTTCCACACTGAGGTGATAAGATCCTTAAAGAGAGTACTTTGTAGGTATGAGTTGGGTGTTCCACAGTCCAAGTGAATCCCGCAGACTGAGAAACAGCGAATTACCAGCGCCAAGCCAGAAATTAAATGGATCATTGAATCGCGCCACACACTCCTTTTATTCAAGTACGAAGGTTCTTTTCTTTACAACCAACATTATGCAATATACCCATATCTTGCTTTGTCCAGTATTTAATAAGGTGTGCTGTTCAAACATTGCAACGTCCTCCAAGCGCCGTTGACAGGAGCATCACTTGGGTGGCCCATATTACCTACGTCGCCACTCACCCCTTCTCCGGGCTTCTGGAGAATCCACAAAAACACCCCGGTCAAAAACCTGACGCTCCTTTTCAGATCTTCTGCATCGAATTCGCGGGTGTGAATCATCGGTGAGGTAGCCGGTAACGCTATTCTGTGGCGAATCGTTACTGGGAGTGGCCAGTCAGCCCAGACAGATTGCAGATTCATTAATTTATTTCTGCTCTCCCACATGGCCGAGAGACGGAGATATGTCAAAGTAGTCATCTCGCTGAAATGGGCAAATACTGGCTCCCATACCCCAGATGTCAATTGATCTCT